>CM074440.1:22402683-23602683 GCA_037101425.1 Elopichthys bambusa | reverse complement strand
AATAGTTTGTTCTGATTCTTTATTATTGTTCAGTAACACTTTACAATAAAGTTCCATTTGTTAACATTATTTAATTCATTGGTTAACATTAACCAACATTAAAAATACTTCAAAATCATTTACTAATCTTAATGTTAATTTCAACATTTACTAATACATTATTTATATCAAACGTTGTATCTGATAATATAATATTTAATGGACCTGAACTAACATGAACAAACAATGAACTGTTGTATTTTTATCAACAGTTATTTGATAATAGTTTATGTTTGAAAATAGTTTGTTCTGATTCTTTATTATTGTTCAGTAACACTTTACAATAAAGTTCCAGTTGTTAACATTATTTAATTAATTGGTTAACATTAACCAACAATAAAAATACTTAAAAATCATTTACTAACCTTAATGTTAATTTCAACATTTACTAATACATTATTTATATCAAAAGTTGATAATATAATATTTAATGGACCTGAACTAACATGAATAAACAATGAACTGTTGTATTTTTATCAACTAACATTAACAAACAAATAATAACTACTGCAACAAATGTAGATTATTGCTCATTGTTAGTTAATGGATTAACTAACACTAATAGGGCCTCACTGTAAAGTGTTAGCTATTGTTCTCTATAATTCTTTTGCATTTTAATCTGTTTGAAACATTTGTTTACTTTATACATTTTTGTGTATTGTTTTATTGTATTTTAAATGTTCTTTTTGTTATATGAAAAAGTTATTAAACCTGTTAGGAGAACAACACTTTTTGTTAACTTAATTTAATACCATGATAATATACAATATACTGTGATAAAAGCTTCAGCAATTATCGTTATATGAAAATTTGATACTGTCACAGACTCAGTCCCATCCACAGCACCAGACCTGTCAGCTCCACCCACTCAATCACAGTCAGCCGAATTCTAATCACCTGCACCTGTACCTGTTCATTAGGACTCATATACAGCCACTTTACACAGCACTTTTTACCACAGATCCTTATGGAAGGACTTACCCGACTACCTACTTTGGATACCATCTTCAGTCAGTCTTCAATTACAGTCATCTTCTTGTCTGCACAACACACCAGTCAGCACCTGCAACAAACACAGAACTGTTTATACTCAAGCTTACTCCGACCACCCGTCACCACTTCTTTATCTGCTTCTGCCAGTCCCATGGCCTGACCAGTGACCTACTCCGACGAGACGGATGAGTGCAGCGTGTTCCTTCTTCAATGCTCGCTCTTTTTTGAGATGCAACCACAGTTGTACCGGACAGGTCGAACTAAGATAGTATACGTCATCCCTTTGTTATCCGGCAGAGCGTTACAGTGGGCAAATTCCCTCTGGGAAGCTAGTGGACCTGTGATGAATTCCTTGGCAGCATTTACCAACCACTTTAAGCAACTGATTGGCCAGAAGGCTAGTATGCTATCTGTGCATGAGCAGCTCTTAAGTTTACGTCAAGATAAACTTTCTGTTGCCAATTATGCACTGAAATCGTACATTGGCAGCTACGAGTGGTTGAAATGAAACTGCACTTACCACAGCTTATCGTCATATTATTGTAACTTCTCGTCTATCATCTGTTTCAGCGCAAGCCCTCATCGATTCTTCTGGCAACTTCATCTCCCTTGAACTACTCCGCATCAAGGAAAAAGCCCTGCACGCAAGCTCTGAATATCAACGCCATTTTGGGAGAACCGCTGGGCTGTGGTCGCATAACTCATCATACCCCCACAGTGACGCTCTGCATAGGATGTCTTCATCAGGAGAGGATTTTGTTCTTGGTGCTGGAGGGATCCACTGCTGATGTCATCCTGGG
Organism: Elopichthys bambusa; assembly: GCA_037101425.1. Taxonomy (NCBI): domain Eukaryota; kingdom Metazoa; phylum Chordata; class Actinopteri; order Cypriniformes; family Xenocyprididae; genus Elopichthys; species Elopichthys bambusa. The sequence goes on along the minus strand of CM074440.1, from coordinate 23,600,851 downwards.
ACTCCCTTGGATGCTACAACACTCACAAACTGTGTGCTGGAACAGCGGATAAATCCTGAGATGGGGAGAGTTTTGCTTTGAGAACTGCCTAATATCTGTCAAGAAACCAGACATCAAAAAAATAACAACCTCTTTAGAAACCGTCTTCCTTAATTCCACCACTGTTGAGAGACCTGAGGTAACCACACAGCATGAAATTCCTCCAGAATATCGAGCGTTCTAAGATGTCTTAAGTAAAAGGTTGGCAACCAAACTACCACCACACCGGCCATGGGACTGTGCCATTGACCTGCTGCCTGGGTCCACCTTACCAAAGGGAAGAGAATATCCACTGTCCACCCTGGAGCAGAAGGTTATCGAGGAAGCTTTAAAGCAGTTCAACCATCCATCAACTTCTTGATGGTATTACCCGACTACCTTGGATACTTACCCGTCTTCAGTCAGTCTTCAATTCCAGTCATCTATTTGTCTGCACAGCATGCCAGTCAGCAACTGCAACAAACCAAAACTGTTTATGCTCAAGCTAATTGCCATCTATTTACATTGAAATCATTACTCCCCTGTTTACAATGCTGCTTCTCTGAACTACTCGTGAATAAAGACATTTTTGTTTACGTTACCTCTGAGTCTTGAACTTAATACCTTAAAGTTAGTACATTAAAGTTAGTGTCAAAATTGAGGTGTTAGTATGTTTCATCATGACAAACAAATGTTATCATTAAACACAGTGGCACAGGCAGCTTAAAAGTAATCTGTATAATTGAAGAACTGTTACTGGGAAAGAACTGGTAAATGTGTGGGCTTTAAGGCTGGAAAACAATAGATGATTTTTGAAATCTGAATAGAACTGAACTGAACTACGCATCATACACTTGCCAACTTTGTAAATGGTTACAGAGAAAAACTGGTCCTCTTACGCTAAATGACTGAGGACCATACACTACCAGACTTCTGTTCTGAACATGATAAACTCTAATAAACCCATAATAAATAAAATTCCAGATGGAATCATAGTCTGAAGCTAAAAAAAAAAAAAAAAATCTGCCCATCTCACACTATGCAATTTTCAGTGAAATCTGTCAACTCCGACTGCCCAAAATGTGCAGACTGGCCCTGACTTTCTGCAACCAGCGTTGGCTCCTCCAGATTGTAATTTTTCAATCATTTTCAATCATGACTTTCATTTGCAAGTCATTTTCTGTATATTCACGAGTTCACATATACATATAATTAAATAGAGTAAAGTTATGCGTATTTGGCGTGCTGGCCTGAACCCAGAGTACTCCCCCCGGTGTGATAGTAGAAAGTAGATAGAACTAGAGATGGGTTGGTGGAGGTATGCTGATAAACTCTCAGATGAACAGAGGTCCGCTAAATTTATACCTCTTGACACTGGTTGAGCTGATTAACTGAATGCCTGAAAACGAAAGCAAAAAAAGTGCATCAGCAATTTCATTAGAATACCCAGGGGACTGCAGAGTAGACATGTGTGTGACCTGCTCCCTTTAACTTCAATTACGTCTTTTCTAACCTCACCATTTTAGATCTGCTTGGGCAGCTTTTGTTTATTAATAGTTTTTAGTACTATAATCTCACACAGTATGTCAAAGGGAAAGGGTAAACAGGTGGAAAAAGATAGAGAAGCCACTTCGTCACCTGGCGCTAGTGTTACTCTAGCTGTAATTAGCGCCTTGCACAAGGAGATCAGAGCCTCTCTAGCCGCAGACTTTAAAGCTTCGTTTGAGAGCCTGGATGCCAAGTTAGACAACATTCATTCCACAGTCGCAGCTCTTGATCAGCATCATAGATCCCTTGAGTCAGGGCTCACGGAGGTGGACCAACGTCTCGAGCATCTAAAGGCTGCCTGCTCTGGGCTCCAAAAGGACAACGAGTGGCTGCGGGCTAAAGTTTCGCATAATGGGCCTACCTGAGTCTATTGAAGGTCCATGATATCTCTAAAATTATGCATTCTACAAAGCATTTTGTAAGAGCATGTCAGGTGAGTTTTTTTATCAAGGCTGATGAGATCATCATAAATCATTATATGTTATTGCCCTGTAAACACTTACTTGCAGTATACTGACTAATGTCTGATGAGGAGAGCTGCTCAATTCATGGTCTATTGTTTTCACTCAAGGAACCTTTCACACGTCTGTCGTGAATCTTTATTATTCTTTTATAGTTATTCTTTTGTTTGTATTCAGCCATTGTAGCCTTTATTCTGGCATTATGGCTTGCCCATTAACACCACATTCATCCCAATATAGATTAATCCACCTATTATCTGAAGTCTTTCTAGAAAACAAACAAACAAACAAAAACATTTTAGGTTACGTATGTAACCATAGTTCCCTGAGAACAGGGAACCAGACTCTGCGTTTGAAACACTTTGGGGAATGTCACACGTGAGCCGATGTCTGAAAGCCAAGTATCAAAAAAACTCCAATCATATTGGCCGGTGACAGCCTATGACATCATCATAGCACGACCCGGAAGTATATAAGGAGCACCTAAAGAACCAGTCAGTACCTTATCGTCTTGAGGGACTGTTCAGCAGGCAGCCCCGAAGCATGGCAGGGCAACGCAGAGTCTCATTCCCTGTTCTCAGGGAACTATGATTACATACGTAACCTGAGACGTTCCCTTTCAAAGGGAACTTCAACTCTGCATTTGAAACGCTTTGGGCAACCATATACCCACGCCGCCATGCTTAAGGAGAGTGCATGCCAAAAGATGGCTAGACAAACGTCAAGCAGTTTCAAATGAAACGCCAGATAGCAACTCACCCTTAGGTCACACAAAGGCTGTCAGTGACAGCATTCCTTGCGGCCAACAGCCCAAGCTGAGCCTCAAAGAGGCCTTCCGTAGAAAGCCTACTTAAGGCCGCTCAAGGCATCTGGGACCAACTTTTCCGAGGAAAAGTGGACCCTTAAAAGGGAATGTGGCCAGGGAACCGAAAGGAGCCCCGGCCAGTCACTAGAGAGGAACAAAGTCACCCCCAATGCCACCAGGGAGTCCAACCTGGTTTGATAAAGGACAAACTTAGTCTTGGCCAACCCTGTCTGAATACAGAATCTCTATAACGCATTCTTCAGAAAACAGAGCAGGTAAGAGCGACTGCAAGAAGGGCAGTAAGCAACGTAGAGACGGGCATCCTGGAGAGCAGAACTTAGCTGAGTGCTATAAACCCTCGTATTGAGGGGTGTATAACCCGCTCATCCTAGGATCTACTCAGCGCTTGATTATTTGCACTGAGGAGGCTGTGCGCTAAGGAACCCTGATACAGGGGAGCACAAACCAGCCTAGGGCTGATCTTCAGGAAGAGGCCTCATGGAGACCTACAACCTATGATCAGCTTAGGGAGCGAAGCACTATTACACAGACAACCCTAGCAGGGAAGTACAAAGCTCAACCTAACAGGTAGACCATACTGTGGGCACACAATCATGGAGGCCAGAAAGGGGCCTACAGCATGATAGTAACTTTATATGGAGCATGACTCACATACGAAAAGCATTTCATCATATTAGAAGGACATTCAATGGTGGCCTGGGAGGGCCACCTTGAACACCTGTCTTGCTGGGAGCAGGACATATGACTTAGTAACAGTAGTTAAACTGTAAAGTGCCCATATGACAATCCTAAGCCTATTAGGGCCTACCATTTCAGTGACACATTGCGCCAGCTCATGAATATAAGGGAACCAAGCTTACAGGGAATCAGCTCTAACCCAGCAACAGCTGTGAGAAGTAACTACAACCTGAGCTATGGCTACACAATCCAACAAGCAGTGTACTCGGTAAAAGAACCTTTTTACTCTTTAAAGCAAGAGGAGTACAACGTATGCCAACACACACTAAGGAAGGCCATTGACAGGCCTATAACCTCAGCAGTAGTAAGTCTCTAGTAAGAGGATTACACTACAACATATGCTAGTATGTTCAAAAAAGGTGGCCCAGAGGGCCTAAAACCTTTAAGACATACGGTGTTAGTCTAGTGGCCATTAGGGTTCTAGGAGCAAAAATAGAACCAACCTAGATACTAGGTAGCTATTTAGCTCAACTAGAGTAGAAACCCAGACTCAAGGAGGCTGATGTAGTTAAAACCAAACCTCAGTAAGGTTTTACCACAAAAACTCACCCCTGAGAGGCCAGCCACTCAGAAGAGTACTCGGTAAAAGCACCTTTTAGCTCTCAAAGTGAGAGGAGTACATAACTGAACTCCAACATGCTACACAGGAGGCCCATAGGGCCTACCCTAGTAAACACGTGGCATCAGCTAGTGGCAACCATAACCATACCAACCATCAGTCCATGCATTCAGCGATTTAGATTCTAAAAAAGAAAAGGCTTAAGGCCTGCTTAAGGCCTACTCAACAGAGGTGGGGCGTGGCCGATGGTGGCATTGGATTCACAAGCATCCTGCCTTTTGGGGCCTTTAAGTTCAGCAACAAGTGGCGTTCAGCCCGTTTGAAACATATAAACCCAAACTGTGCCAACATGTAAACTAAAAAGGAGGCCTATTAGGGCCTACCATTTCAGTGACACGTGGCGCCAGCTCGTGAATATAAGGGAACCAAGCTTACAGGGAATCAGCTCTAACCCAGCAACAGCTGTGAGAAGTAACTACAACCTGAGCTATGGCTACACATTCCAACAGGCAATGTATCCTACGCCAGTGACTAAAGGGAACCAATAAATGCCTACATGGTCTAAGGGAGGCCTACCAAGGCCTACTACCCTAAACAGACATGTAGCAAAAGCCTGTGGCAGTGTAAAATCTATGCGAGCAAACTATGATCACCTAACAACAGCACTTGAAAACACAAGCTGCTAACTAGAAAGCCCTTGACGTGTCGGAAGACATCCTCGGTCATGGACGGCCACCAGTAGTGTTGCCACAGGACCGAGAGGGTACACAAACTGCCTGGGTGTCCAGAGCCCGGAGAAGAGTGTGCTAAGTCCATGAGGGGCTGATGTTGAGCTGGAGGAACATAGAGAAGCCCCTCAGGACCTCCCGGCGGAGCGAGTTCAGAGGTGTTAGCTTGGGTTATCTGCTGGTTGATGTCCCACTGGATGGGGCTGACTAACATGGCTAGAGGGAGAATCGTCTCGGGGTCAGGATTTTCTGGCTCAGGTTGAAATAGTCATGACAAGGTGTCTGCTTTGCAATTCTTGGTTTCAGGACGGTAGGAGACTTTAAAGTCGAACCTCGTGAAGAAGAGAGCCCAGCGAGCTTGGCGAGGATTCAGTCGTTTGGCTTCTCGAAGGTACTCCAGGTTCCGGTGGTCGGCTACCTCCAGCCAGTGTCTCCACTCCTCCAAAGGTAACTTGATCGATGACTTCTGGAAGCATCTCTTTCAATAGCTTAGTCGGTATAGGGTCTAACATACATGTTGTTGATTTTGATGATTTAACAAGTTTAAAGAATTCTTCCTCTCCTATAGCAATGAAAGAATGAAATTTTTCCTCAGGGACAATACAGTGCACTGTCTGACGCGATACTGTAGTAGACGGTTGCATGGTAAAGAAGTTCATAGAGTCATTACTGCTGTGCTGTTTGGAAACATCAGAATTTGAAGCTTTATTTCTCGTTAACTTAGCCACTGTATCAAATACATACCTAGGGTTGTGTTTGTTTTCTTCTAAGGGATTTGGAAAATAAGTTTTGGAATACTATGGACACTGAAAAGGTGTTTGATATAATTTTATACTTTAAAGAGATTTGGAATTGGTGGTATTTTCTATCTTGGATTAAGCTTCTGTACACTTCTCCCATATCTTGTGTGCGCACAAATAATCATTATTCAAAGTTTTTTTCTCTTGGCAGAGGGACAAGGCAAGGTTGCCCACTCTCCCCACTGCTGGTCGCTTTGGCAATTGAACCATTAACCATTGCTCTCAGACATAGTCCGATGTCAGGCATTTCCAGGGGGGAGTGGAGCACAAAGTGTCCCTATATGCAGATGACTTTTTGTTGTTTATCTCTGACCCTGTCAATTCTATCCCTCTGGTGCTTACCTTGCTGTCAGAATTTGGTCAAATTTCTGGCTATAAGTTAAATCTGACCAAAAGTGAACTAATGACCATTAATAATGCTGCCACTGAAGTTCCTCCATCTTCTATGCTATTCAAGGCTTCTTTACATAGTGTTGAATATATGGCCTATCTGGATCAAAATCCTGATTGCCCAAATCCAAATAAAGTGTGTTCTGCTGACAGACCTCCAAACAGACCAACTGAACTTAGAATTAATATGAATGCTTTGATTCAACAAGGAATCCAACGACAACAGGCCAAACTCTTAAAGAAAGTTGTAGTGAAATTAACTCAAAGGGGAATTATTAATAATTATTCATAACTCATTTTGATGATTAATTATGAATATGTGAATCAGTTAATCAGATTAACTTGATGTAGCTACATTAAAATTAAAATTACAATCAATTAACCTGTTCGTCCAGTGGACACTTAGTGTTTATTAAGTCTAAGAAATGTTCATTTCCAGGTTATGGAAAAACAACATTCTATTTGTACAGTGCTACTCAGAGCATGTAGTCAAGATCTAAATCATTTAAGAGGCAATTTATTAGCAGACGGAGTCAGAACCAAACATCTATTGTGCACAATCTTTATTAACTAACTCACAAACACATAACTATACTAACAAACAAACACATAACATATACACAGGTCACACACATACGTAGGTAAAACGTGTCTGTGTACTGTCACAGACACGCCAGGCTCCAACAACCACCAATCACAGCGCACTCCATCTCCTGAGTACTAATCACGCACACCTGCACCTCGTCAGTCTACTCATCAGCACCAGTATAAAAGACACTCACTCTCATTGTCCGGTCTCGTTCACGTCAAGGTACTTACCTCTGGCTTACCAAAAGGACTCCCTGTACTACTTACCTGCTTCCTGTGTCTCTCCAATCTTCCTCCTGTGCTTCCCAGTCCGTGTGTGAGTGTCGTCAGCCTTCCTCATCTCCACCCAGCTACCGCCAACATACCACTTGCATCCTGCATACTGTAAAGGACTATATTACTATTCCATTACCATCTCTACTGCCTCTGCATATAACCTCTTGCTCTACTTGTGTTCCAATAAATTACCTACTCTGACTTCTTCTGTCTCTGGCCCGTCTATATTGTAACAGAAGACCGGACCGTGTATACAGCGGAACGCAAGTATGAGCCATCCCGACCCTTTCCAAAACCTGGTTGACGCTTTGTGTTGCACATTTCCTGCCAATCCATCTTCACCTCCACCAGCCATCACTTCTGGAAACACCGCCACCTCTTCCTCACCACCTGTTTACGCCAGTCCCATGGCCAAACCGGCGCCCTTTTCTGGTTCGGTGGAGGATTGCAACAGATTCCTCCTGCAATGCTTGCTGTTCCTGGAGATGCAACCGCACTTGTACCCCACCGAACTCTCCAAGGTAGCATTTTTAATCTCTCAGTTAAATGGCAAGGTGCTCCAATGGGCCGATTCCATCTGGTCACAAAATAACCCGGTAATCCAGTCTTATTCCAGTTTCGTATATATTTCATATGACCGAACATCACCGTCACGTTGCGGAGGTCCTAAAACGCCTGCGAGAATTCCAGCTATTCCTCAAAGCCGAGAAATGTTCCTTCCATCAACCCTCAGTGAAATTCCTTGGATATAACATCGACAGCAGTGGCATCCAGATGGACGAGGGGAAGGTGGAAGCTGTCAAGAACTGGCCCACACCTAAAACTGTTAAGGAACTCCAACGATTCCTCGGCTTCGCCAACTTCTACAGACGTTTCATCCAAGGTTACAGCTCCATCACCAGTCCGCTTACAAATCTTCTCCGTAGCAAGCCCAAGTCTCTGTCCTGGACTCCAGCCGCCACAGAAGCTTTTAACTCCCTCAAGGAAACCTTCACCGCCGTTCCTCTCCTGGTCCATCCAGACCCAAACAAGCTTTTCATCATGAAGGTGGACGCATCCACTACAGTAGTAGGAGCGGTCCTGTCACAGCAGCAGGGGAACCCAAGCCGCCTCCATCCATATGCTTTCTTCTCCCGCAAGCTCAACCCGGCGGAGGTTAATTATGACATCGGTAATTGAGAACTTCTTGCTGTCACGTTGGCCCTCGAGGAGTGGAGGCATTGGCTGGAGGGAGCCATACATCCCTTCCTGGTCCTAACTGATCATAAAAACCTGGAGTATCTCCGAGCTGCTAAGAGACTCAATCCCAGACAGGCCCGCTGGGCTTTGTTCTTCACACGCTTCAACTTCACAATTTCTTACCGACCTGGATCCAGAAATGTCAAGGCAGACGCACTTTCAAGGCTTCACACTCCTGAAGGAACTACAGAGGAACCTGAACCCATACTTCCAGAAAGAATCATTGTTAGCCCTATCTCTTGGTCTACCGAGACTTTGCCCTCCTCCAATGCCTCCACCAACACTCCGTCGGGTTGTCCACCGGGCTTGCAGTATATCACCCGGACACGGCGCACTCCACTTATTCACTCTGCGCACACTTCACTTGGCACTGGCCACCCGGGGGTCAATGAAACCCTCTCGTAGTTGAAAGATCGCTTCTGGTGGCCCAATATGGCAGCTGATGTAAGAAGGTATGTGCAGGGATGCAGGGAATGCGCCGTTTCGAAGAGTCCACGCCATCTACCATCCGGCAAACTCCTTCCTCTGCCCGTTCCCAATTGACCATGGTCACACCTAGGGGTAGACTTCGTCACAGATCTCCCAGCTTCAGATAATTTTACCTGTATTTTTGTGGTTGTAGAGATTTTCGAAGTCCTGTCGTCTCATCCCTTTGAAGGGACTTCCTACTGCTATGGAAACCACAGAGCTGATGTTCAATCACATCTTCCAATACTTCAGAATCCCAGAAGACATCGTTTTGGATAGAGGACCCCAGTTCATCTCTAGAGTGTGGAAAGCATTCTTCTCTCTCCTAGGTGTGACCGTCAGCCTGTCATCTGGTTACCATCCTCAATCGAACGGTCAGATGGAACGGAAGATCCAAGAAATCGGCCACTTCCTACGTACCTTCTGCCATGGCCACCAGGACTCTTGGAACCAGTACCTGGGTTGGGCCGAGTACGCACAGAACTCCCTACGCCAACCTTCTACCGGACTTACTCCATTCCAGTGCGAACTCTGATACCAACCCCCACTGTTCCCTTGGTCAGGGGAACCTTTGGACGTGCCATCTGTGGATTACTGGTTCAGAGAGGGTCTGGGACACCACCAACTACAACATGCTCTCAGGAGGCGCAGGATGACTGCAGACTTTAATCGTTCTGAAGCTCCGGCCTACCAACCTGGACAGAAGGTATGGCTTTCCACCAGAGACATCCGACTGTGCCTACCATGCCGTAAGCTGAGTCCCAGGTTCATTGGCCCGTTCACCATCCTGGAGCAGATCAACCCGGTCACCTACAAACTGCAACTTCCACCAGAATATCGTATCCACCCCACATTCCATGTGTCTCTTAAAACCTCACCACCCTTCTGTTCCTCTCTCCACAGAGCCTGGTGTGACCGCAGCTGAGCCCCCCCTTCCACTTCTACTTGATGACGGAGCTGCTTACGAGGTGCGAGAGATCTTGGACTCCCAGCGTCGTGGCAGCCAGCTTGAATACCTCGTAGACTGGGAGGGTTACGGTCCTGAGGAACGCTCTTGGATTCCACGTAACGACATTCTTGACCCTAACCTGCTGGACACTTTCCACGCTGCTCATCCCAACAGACCTGCCCCTCGTGGAAGAGGAAGACCACCATGACGTCGGGGTCCTTGGCCCTCAGGAGCGGGCCGTGGGGGGGGTACTGTCACAGACACGCCAGGCTCCAACAACCACCAATCACAGCGCATTCCATCTCCTGAGTACTAATCACGCACACCTGCACCTCGTCATTCTACTCCTCAGCACCAGTATAAAAGACACTCACACACTCGCTCTCATTGTCCGGTCTCGTTCACGTCAAGGTACTTACCTCTGGCTTACCGAAAGGACTCCCTGTACTACTTACCTGCTTCCTGTGTCTCCGATCTTCCTCCTGTGCTTCCCAGTCCGTGTGTGAGTGTCGTCAGCCTTCCTCGTCTCCACCCAGCTACCGCTAACATACCACTTGCATCCTGCATACCGTAAAGGACTATATTACTATTCCATTACCATCTCTACTGCCTCTGCATATAACCTCTTGCTCTACTTGTGTTCCAATAAATTACCTACTCTGACTTCTTCTGTCTCCGGCCCGTCTATACTGTAACAGTGCGTAGGTGTGTGTATTTACTATAGCCTTGTTTTTTTTTTTCTCTTTCCATTAACTATGTTTTTCTTTTCTTCTACCAAATAAGGTGATGAATAAGTTCCTCCTCTTTATGATGATTATAAAGTGTGAAACTTGTATCAGAACCCTGCAGACTAAAGACTGATTTCTCTGTTTTTGTGAAGATTTGTATTCTGAACTCTTGTATTAAAGGATACCAGTATAACTGGTAATTGTAATCACTTTAAAACGAGTCTCTGAGTGAATTATTTTTCCATAAACCTATTATCTGAAACCTGAATATAAATATATATTATATTAATTCCTTCGAGCTTCAAGAGCATTTTTGAATCCAGGCTGAGTGTGTCTGGACCTACTTTAGGAATTATTAATCAACTGGTTTTATTATCTTCCACGGACAATCTGCCGGTAAGAGCTGTTTATTGATCAGCATTTGTTGGGGATGAGTTTTACATAGTTGGTTATTAATTGAAGGGAGTAATAAATACAACAATAGCTTCAAATATTTAGGCATACAGGTGACAAAATGTTTCGCAGATCTATTTCATCATAATTTTTCACTATTGCTCAACCGTCTAACAAAGGAGCTTCTTTGTCCTTAGTAGGTAGAATTAACTGTGTGAAGATGAATGTGCTTTTCTGTTTCACTAGATAGTTCTATTTCTCAATTCATATGGAATGGCAAGACTCCAAAGATTTTAAAAAGTATCTTGCAGAAACCAAGGTCTTGCAGAAACCATCTTGCCCTTCCTAATTTTCTGTTTTATCATTGGACTGTGAACATGCTGCCCATGCTACACTGGATTAATTCAAACAATTTGGACAGCCCCCCAGTATGGTTAAACATTGGGAATGCTTCTTGCAAATCCTCCATACTGAACGCTCTTTTATGTTTTTCAATCACAGTCTCTCCTCTGAAGTACTTAGATAGCATAATAGTGAAAAAGTGTCTCAAAATTTGGATTCAATTTTGGCTTTCTAGTTATGCCCCTGTATTCCCTGATACATTTTAATCCGTTGTTTCTCCCTTCTACCCTGGATGGTGCATATGCTTACTGGAGGAATCAAGGTGTCCATTCTGTAGCTGATCTTTACATTTAAGGTACATTTGCTTCATTTGATTAGCTAAATGTTATGTGTAACATTCCGAGAAGCCACTTTTTTAGATTTTTACAAATACGTGACTTTGTTCGTAAAAATTTTGCAAATGTTCCCAACACCCTGCCTCTGTCTGCAATTGATACCATCCTAAGTTTTGATGTTTGCTCTAAAGGCTAAATTTCTACGTTAATCAATACTTTTGCAACTCTACAGTGGTCTTCAGACCTCAATTTTGAAATAGACCAGGAAACATGGGAGGAAGTGCTGGACAGGGTCCATTCCTCATCTATCTGTGCATGCCATTGCCTTATTCAATATAAGGTGGTTCATAGAGTTCACTGGTCAAAACGTAAGCTTGCACAGATTGATCCAACCATTGATCCAGAGTGTGACAGGTGTCATTTAGGTCCAGCCACATTAACTCATATGTGTTGGACCTGTCCAGCTCTTTCTTTGTTTTGGGGGGTCAGTATTTAATTCTCTCTCAGCTATTACATCTGCAGACATGCCACCATCACCTATCATTGGCCTCTTTGGGGTGTTGCCCGCTGGTTATCCACTGCCCACTAACATTTTTAATTTTGTTGCTTTTCTCACATTGCTTGCTAGACGTGTAGTCTTATTAAACTGGAAGAGCCCTCAATCACCATTTTACACACGCTGGATGAACCGTCCTTTCAAGTCATTTTTTGTTTGTAAAATGTTTAAAATTTAAGAAATAAATCATAAAAAGAATACCCAGGGATATGTTTGGCTGTAATGATAGAATTATAAGTAACTCATTGCCAAGTTAAATGTCTAAGAATTGGCCTGACAATGTCATCTTCCTTTGTTTATAATAGCAACGACTGCTTCATTTTCACAGTACATAATTATACGTTTGCATGACCAAGCCAAGCTCCATAGGACGCTGGCTACTGCAATAGGGTAAATTTCGTGTAGGGCAGATGAGGTTTATTCTTGGGCTAAGGAAGATAATTCAGCGGGCCATTTTTCCACAAACCACTGCCCTTAAAAAGAAACCCCCAAAACCAATAGAGGGGGCAGCATCAGTAAAAAGCTTGAGATCATCTGATGATTCTGGAACATCATTGTCGAATGCCGTTCCAATTGTCTAAAAGAAGCGCCCAAAACTTAAGGTCTGACAAGCACCCATTGTTTAGGTAGATTTTATCACTTAAATTTTGAACAGGGTGAGTCAAAGACAGCAAACAAGAAATAAAAAATCGACCTTGGGGAATTCTTCTCATCACAAAATTAAGATGGCTAAAGAGGGAGAGCATGTAGCGTTTGGATACAGTTTACCTAATTTGGTGTCGAGCACCATGCTATGCAAAGAGGGAAAGTCAATTAGTAGAAAAATCATTGGACAGGTGTAGCTTGGAGGGAAGCTTGCTTACATTCAATAGGATCCAACACAAAGCCTCTGAAAGGCAATTGAAGATATGCTGACTACTCCTACAGCTTTACGTGAGTCTCACCGCAAAATAGAATTTAGATTCCCATTTATCACCAAACAGAGGCCAATCAGAAGGGTGAATAGGCATGAATTAATAAATAAATGCATCAGTAATGTCAGCTTTAGCTAACAACTATCCATATCATGCCAGTTTGATTAACTTTAATAGCATCATTGACCAAAGCATAGTACAGAGAGAAAAGTTCTAAAGGGATACATTCATTAAAGCTAGCATGGGAAGAAGACATGTCAAATATATTTTTTTTTTTCCTGAATATTTGCATGTGGCTATGCAGATAGAGTTGGATCAAAGCGGTGAGAATGGGGGTGGATGGGTGGACGTTCAGAATTTTTTCTGAGGAGGCGCTTTTCCTCGTGTTGCACGTCCGAAGTGACTTGGGCAGACAGATTTTGGGTGCGGGTCCTCTGCTAGCATGAGTTTTAGGGCGAAAAGATGCCGAGTGACTGTGGGAACTGCACACCACACAGGTCAGAGCATTAGGTCAGGAAATTTCGAAACTTCAGTATCTATGACAGATCAATCCAATCTAGTGTTGAACAAAGTAATGAATGAAGCAAAGTTTGCTGAAAAAGATCTGTGATATTCATAGAATAAACTATCCCCATATTTTTAAATTGAAATCTGCCATCATTGCCAAATAAAGAATTCTTCCCTGCGATCAGGAAATGCCTGATATATAATGTCTCTGTAGATTCCAAAAGCTATTACAGATTCACTGAACGAAAGGTTGTGTTGCAGTCTGGGATCTGAAGTTTTCAAAAAGACTGCCACATGACCACAGTCAACCATTTTCCGATTGTTAGCTGGCGATGGATGCAGCAAAGCAGCTAGATTAACGTCCTTACCTTGGATAATAACTGATCTTATTTTTGGTGAGGCAGTAGCAGCAGCAGGATGAACAAAATGCCTTTAAAAACTTGCACTGGAATAGCTGTGGTAAGGTTATAATGAGGTGTAGATAGCAAAGACATTTTGAAATGAAGATTGCGTTGTGAGTGGAGCCAATGCCGGTGTGGTGGTAGACGGAGAAGGAGCCGTTGATGGATTAGCAAATCCAGGGGAGGAAAAAATAGCTGATGAGTTGCCAGAAAATGTCAAGAGCATAGATAATCCAGGTGCCTTCGAAAAAGCAGACTCAAAAGCTTTTTTCGAAGCTTTTAACTGTTACAGATAGTCCTTGTACAGCTCTGATTAGATCAGCGTTAGGACATTCTGCTTCGAAGCAAGAGGAAGGTGGTGGAGTAGGCACAGAAATCTTAGATATTTTAGCTTGACTTAGCAGTCTGTTTCCCACTGGTTTGTTTAGGTTGAACTGACGGTGTTGGGATAGAAGAAGTGTCATCCATAGAATCTGGGGGGCAGAAGAAGGAGATCTTTGCGTGGCAATTTTCACAGGTAAAGGTTATGCCGACGGCCTCAAGTGCAGCGATGATTTTCTCTGAAGGCAACTGGGCCCAAGGTGTTACGTCAGAGAACATATTGTTGTTTTCCTTCCCCCTTTTCCCTGTTTGTGGAGACGTGTGTGCGCGCATCTCTCTCTCTCTCTCTCTTTCTCTCTCTGTCTCTCGCTCTCAGGTAGCTTCGCCTTGATTGGACGTATTCGAGACGTACCCAGGGATTGGGTGGACTGGAGTGGAATGTTCCTTTGAAAAACGCCCGGGATGCTGACGTGGCGGAGGGGAGAGTGTTGCTGGCGTGTTGTAGCTAGTACTGAGAGAGTGACTGGTGTAGTTAGTTTGTGATCAGTGAGATCTAAATCGTGTATATTATTTAAGGTTGTCACCAATTCTTATTCACTTCTGTAAAGCACTCTCATTTAGATTTTTGACCATATTGTTTTCATTTGTTTATAATTCTTTTTGTTTCTTTATTGTTGCCATTCTCTGTAAATATTGTATATATAATGTTTTCCTTGATTACTGAAGCGCTAAGGGTTGGGTGCCTTTTTCTTTTGTGTACATCTTTTCTCCTTGTGTTGAGTTAGCCAGGAAGTTAGGTAAAGACCACTGTATTTTCTTTTTTTTTTCTCTTTTTTTTACAGGGTTTACAGGGTTTAGTTAGTAATAATTCGGGTTTAGCTTAGTGGCTGTTTTGTTTATTGTTTTGGCCTTGCCCAGCCCTGAAGAAATTGTTTCATTCATTTTTGTTTTGTGACGAAACTAAATGGAAAAATACAAAAAATAAAGAAATTGTTTAAACTGATTTTGTCACGGAGTCAGTTCCCACCACCAACACTCGGATCTCCACGCTCCGCCCACTCGTTCCCTATCACCAGAGTACTGATTACCTGCACCTCATTACACCAGCACTATATGAACACTCACTCCCTGCACTTCAGTGTCTGGTCTTGTTTGTACATACCTGGACTCCTTACCTCTCCTCCAATGTCTCCGTGTCGCCACTCTTTCGTCAGGTCCTGTCTTCCCTTGTCGAATCCACTGCAAAAGAGAAAGAACTCTTACTGTTACTGTTCAGCTAAGTGACTATACTCAACGTGCTCATATCAACCAACTACTCACCTGTGTTATTCCTGTGTTCGTGCCTCTGTCTGTCAATAAACAACCTGTTTTATACTTACCCTCTTGTTCCCATCTGTGTCTGACAGATTTTTCCTGAACATTTTATTTATGCTGCTTTCCTGACCTAGACCAGGGCCGTAACATAATTGGGGGCTCGTCTGCTGTTTACATAACAAACTGGATTTTTTTTTATTTGCATGCATTGAAAGGGAAATAATCCGCAAACCCTTCTTGTGGCTACATGCGGGGTAAGTCATTGAATTTTATTATTTGTCTGGCTGTTTTCTTTTTGGTGTGGGAGAGAGTAAGTGGGGATATGGAATTTGATTTGACTGCGTTTACGCTAGCTCCAAGCACAGAACAGTTTGATCACTGTAGGAAAGATGATCTCTTTAAAATTGCTGATTTCTTTCAAATAGAAATTCCTCGCTATGCATCCAAGCAAGCGGTTAAAACGTTATTGTATAACGAATTGGTACAGTAAGGTGGAAGAGAAAGAGACTATGAAGCTCCGGCTGAGAGAATTAGAGCTGGAAATGGAAAAGGATGCGCGACTTCGTGGGTTTCACGGTCGGCCTCAACCGACTGTGAGCTCACCGTGGGGTTCACCTGCTTTTCCCTCGTTCGGACAGCTGCCTTCGGATTCCACATTACCGATAGAGAAAAGTCTGGACTATGATGTGATCAAGGCAACTGTTTTGCGTGCTTACAAGTTAGTGCCAGAAGATTATAGACAAAGATTTAGGGCCTTAAAGAAAACTGACAGACAAACATTTGAGTTTGCAAGGGAAAAACAAATCCTTTTTGACAAATGGTGTATGGCAAGTAAAGTAAACACTGTTGAGGACTTAAGAGCATTAATTTTATTGGAGGATTTTAAAGGTTGTGCTGATGAAAATTTGGTGGTATTTGAATAAACAGAAAGTGACATCTCTCTCAGCAGCTGCCGACTTGCTGATTAGTTCATTTTGACCCACCGAACTGTTTTTTCAGTGGGGAAGTTTGACAAAGTAGCTGTCCATAGTGCTGAAATGCAGGGGAGGGGAGGATGAAATGTTAATGCCAGGTATAGCCGAGGTGGGGTGTATGGAGGGGGCAGATTTGCGAAAAGTCGATCTAGTGATGGGTGAGTCTGTTTCTACTGCCTGGATAGGGGTCATCTGATCACTGATTGCGAAGCCTGGAAGAAGAAATCTGTCAAGCAAGCCTATAACTGTTGGTTTTGTGAATTCTCATTTTACTCCATGGTGGACTTTTTCTGAGGTCAGACTTGGTAACCGGGTATGTGAATGTGGCTGTGTGCACAACTCCTGGTGGATGGAGTTGAGTTCATCTTAGGGAATGACCTGGCTGGTGGGCAAGTGTTTTCCCAGCCGATTGTGGTAGAAAACCCAGGGGAAGTTAGTGATGTGCCTCATGAATTTAAGGATGTCTTTCCTGCGTGTGTGATAATGCAAGCACAAGTTCGTAAGGTTAACGATGTAGTGAACTTGTCAGATTCATTTATGGTTGCACCTGATGTGAGTGAATCATATTCTGAACCAGAAAAGTGTGCCTTTCTTCTTGAAATTTCTTTGCAGATTGGTCGCAAGCAGCTAGCTGCCATGCAGAACGCCGATCCGACGCTATCAGGTTGTATTGCTGCTGCAAAGGATAGTCAAAGCTCTGACTCTAAGGTAACATATTTCTGGGAAAATTAAATTCTAATGCGTAGATGGGAAGCTGAGGATAGTGTGTGTCAGATCGTAGTTCCGAAGGGTTACCGTAACCAGATAATGGAGCTGGCGCATGATAATGTTCTTTCAGGACATTTAGGAATCAGAAAAACATATGAGGAAGTATTACGTCATTTTTTTCTGGTCAGGATTAAAATCTGATGTGTCTGACTACTGCCGTTAATGTCATGTTTGTCAGATGGTGGGAAAACCTAACCAGAAGATACCTTGCGCCACTGCATCCGATACCTGTAATAGGAGAACCATTCGAACGTATCACTATCGACTGTGTAGGCCCATTGCCGAAATCCAAGTCTGGGCATCAATACATCCTAACCCTTATGTGTGCGGCTATACGTTTTCCCGAGGCCATTCCTATGCGCAATATTAAAGCTAAAGCTGTGGTAAAGGAGCTGATAAAATTTTGCTCAGTTTTTGGTTTGCCAAAAATGATCCAAACGGACCAAGGTACCAATTTTACATCAACACTGTTCTCACGGGTTCTTAGGCAACTTACAGTTAAGCATCAGTTGTCCAGTACTTATCATCCTGAGAGTCAGGGCACGCTCAAGCGTTTCCACCAAACGCGCGTTTTGTGTGGAAACAGGTCTAGACTGGGATGAGGGTTTACCGATGCTTATGTTCGCTATTCGAGAGACTGTGCAGGAGCTGCTAGTTTAGT
Source organism: Elopichthys bambusa (assembly GCA_037101425.1). Classification (NCBI taxonomy): domain Eukaryota; kingdom Metazoa; phylum Chordata; class Actinopteri; order Cypriniformes; family Xenocyprididae; genus Elopichthys; species Elopichthys bambusa. Next base: position 23,583,049 of record CM074440.1, on the reverse strand, counting down.
GCCGCTGACTTGGTGTTCGGTCATACTGTGCATGGACCGCTAAAATTGTTAAAAGAGAAAATACAGAAAGAGAATTAATCTCCAGTATCCGTGCTTGAATACGTGAGTCAGGTTCGTGAGCGATTACATCGTGTGAGTGAAATCGCTAAGAAAAATCTTACCGTAGCTCAAAGCTAAATTAAAAGTGCGTATAGAAGTTTTCAGCCTGGTGACTCTGTTCTTCTTCTGCTCCCAATTCCTGGTTCTCCACTGCAGGCAAGATTTTCAGGACCATATGCAGTCGATGCTAAATTGAGTGAGATGAATTATGTTATCTGCACCCCAGAACGTAAGCGCAAGACTCGTGTCTGTCACGTAAATATGCTCAAGCCATATGTGAAAAGAGCAGATGTAAACACGGAGTCTGTACCTGTGGCTGCTGTGACAAAACTGTCTTCTGTCACCCTTGAAGATGATGAGTTAGGTGTTTGTGTCGAACCCACATTATGTGCACGATTGTCAAATTCAGAACTTTTGCTGAATATTGAAAGTCACTTAGATTATCTTTCTGAGGGACACCGCAAAAACATTATCACTGATTCATGAATTTCCTTCATTATTCTCAGATAATTCTCTGCATCATGCCAAGGTGATGCAATTTTGGAGTTCCCTGTCCCTAAAACAAAGAGAGAACTGCGTCGTTTTTTGGGAATGGTTGGCTATTATAGGGGATTCTGTAAAAATTTTGCTACGGTTGTGTCTTCACTTACAGACTTGCTAAGTTCATCCAGTGTTTTTCGCTGGAATGCAGATTGTGAGGTTGCTTTAAGGCTGACAAAGATCTTCTATGCAATGCCCCAGTCCTCTCCACCCCTAATTTCACCCGTCCATTCAAATTGGAGATGGACGCAAGTGCTTTAGGAGCAGGTGCTGTGTTGATTCAGGAGGGTAAAACAGGAATTGATCATCAAATAATTTATTTCTCGAGGAAATTTTCAGGAGCACAACGCAACTACAGTACAATCGAGAAAGAAGCCCTCGCATTACTCCTAGCCCTTCAACATTTTGAAGTTTATATTGGTGGAAGTTCTGTACCAGTAGTATATACTGACCATAACCCTCTAGTCTTCCTTTTGAGAATGTCTAACTCAAATCAAAGGCGAGCATCAATGGTTCTAAAATTTCAACCTTGAAATATGTCACAAGAAGGGTAGTGAGAATGTGTTGGCAGATGCTCTTTATCAGATGCCGTGTCTATCAAAGTTAATTTATTTGAATAAAATGTGTCAAAACGAAGGAAAAGAATCCCTGTTTTAACTTTTGATGGGTGGGAGTGTTACATCAGAGGACGTATTGTTGTTTTTCTCCCCCCTTTTCCCTGTTTGTGTAGACATGCGTGCACGTGTCTCTCTCTCTCTCTGTCTCTCTCTCTCACTCTCGCTCTCAGGTAGCTCCGCCTTGATTAGACTTATTCGAGATGTACCCAGGGATTGGTGGACTGGAGTGGAACATTCCTTTGAAAAACGGCCGGGATGCTGATGTGGCGGAGGGAAGAGTGTTGCTGGCGTGTTGCAGCTAGTACTGAGAGAGTGACTGGTGTAGTTGGTTTGTGATCAGTGAGATCTAAATCGTGTATATTATTTAAGGTTGTCACCAATTCTTATTCACTTCTATAAAGCACTCTCATTTTGATTTTTGACCATATTGTTTTCATTTGTTTATAATTCTTTTCGTTTCTTTATTGTGGCAGTTGTTTAACGTTAGGTAAAGACCACTGTATTTTTTCTTTTCTTTTTTTAGTTAGTTAGTAATAATACGGGTTTAGCTTAGTGGCCATTTTGTTTATTGTTTTGGCCTTGCCCAGCCCTGAAGAAATTGTTTCATTCATTTTTGTTTTGTGACGAAACTTACGGAGAAAAAAGAAAAAGAAAGAAAGAAAGAAATTGTTGAAACTGATTTTTCCTGAACATTTTATTTATGCTGCTTCCCTGACCTAGACCAGGGTCGTAACACAAGGGGAGTCCTGCGTTTGGATACGGGAGCTTCGACGCATGGCTGGAGTATAGGCGGGATGGGCTCTTTGTCAAAATCAGAAGTATCAAAATCTACAAGTGCTTTTTGCAACATTGTCAGTGAGCGAGATGCGAGTATAGAGAGCAGAACTTCGGCCACGTTACCTATGAGCAGCAAATGAGAGAGTAAGGTGAGGCTTATGTAGTGTTGAACGTATTTTGCTTGATGTAATTAATGAATGACGTGGCTTTTAACCTATGCTGAAGCTTTAATTTCTCCTCTCCCATTGCTTTCTGTATATAAAAAGATGAAGACTAAAGGATCAGTGTCATAATAATAAGCTTTAAAAAGACTATCAGAATAAACTAATCCAAGTTAGCAGACAATCCTGGTAAGAGGAAAACCCTTAGAAAATGCCTTTTACCCCCTCCTTTCCCATTCCCATTCACACTTTTCTCATTATTATTAATACAGATTTTCTTATGTAAATAAAAGCATGTTAATATAAACCAGGTCAATTTAAGGCTTTTGATTATCACTTTTGAGCCATGGTTTGTAGACATACATGTTGTCAAAATAACTGAATCCTTGTGGGATATTGACACTAAAAAAATGTTAACCTAAAAAATGTGCTTCATGTGGTAGGTAAACATTTTATTTAACATCACTGAATCAACTTAAATATATTAGGTTACACCAATTTACAGGTAAGATAGCTCTTTAAAGTAACAACAGGCTACCACTTTTTTACAGTGTTGTAGATACAGTCTTTTAATGTGACAATTTAATTTACTTTAATGTTACACTTTACAGGTAGCTCTCTTTATTTTATTATGTCTAATATGTTGTGCAAAGAAAAAGTTTACACAGTATAAGAATTTCATAAGTGATAAATTCATGATTTATCATTAAACTATTAAGATATTATATTGTTAAGGTTTGATCCTGAAAGCAAAGAATTAAATTATGAATAAATAGATAGGCCATATTTTTAGTTTTCACTGTTGATCATTGATAACATCTGTTCCTCGTGTCTTGTAGGGCTTATGCTAAAATAAAAGAAGCCATACAACAGTTAAGTGCTCCATAATGTGTCCAAAAACAATTACAGCTACTTTGTATTGACGCATGTTAAAGGGGCGTGTACTTATTGAAATTTCTGCAATATCCCAAATCGTGTACGCGCATTCACCGGCAGCTCTGAACATCACCAAGCGTGTGCGCGCAGAGAAGAAATAGCCTAACGGGATAACAGAGACGCTGTGGTTTTGGTAAAACCGCAAAACGAAGTGCTCTTCTGAATGAAATTCAGATTTTTTTTTCAGGTTATTATTACGACGATGTGCGACGCCTCTCGCTGATGTTCCAGCTTTCGCTAAATCTGCTCTCGCTCGACCCATCATTGAGATCTTGACAGCATTACAGCCGATGAGAGGTGCACCGGATATGCTATTTATACCCAGACACATTGAGCAGCAATAATGCGTATTGTCGATTTTGTCATAGACATTTATTTTGCAATGTAATCTCAGTCGTCTCGCCTGCATTCTTGCACGGAGAGCGGAGGTGGAAAGGAACAGAAGGGTTTTTTTTTTTTAATTCACCGAATGCATTATCATAACAACGCTTCCATCAATTATTTAATTTTTTCATGATCAATTCCGATGTGACAAAAGGACTGGTAAATCGAATCAAGGAAGGACACCGCTTACATCTTGTCTACTTCAAATCAGACAAATCTTTATTTATCTCCAGTCATTGGACTCGCGGCAGAAGCGCAATTCTGAGGGTACCGGTGGGGTAGATAGGGGGAGATAGAGACGCCGGAAATAGCAGAAACAAATCACAGGATTGTAGACGGTTGGGAACAAGCGAGAAAAAAATGCTACCTTCACAAGAAGCCTCAAAGATTTACCATGACAACTATATGCGTAACTCTCGAGCCATCGGTGTCCTGTGGGCCATCTTCACCATCTGCTTCGCCACCATCAACGTGGTAGTCTTCATCCAGCCTTACTGGATCGGGGACAGCGTGAGTACACCACATGCCGGTTACTTCGGGTTGTTCCATTACTGCGTGGGCGATGGTAACTCGAACCGGGAGCTGATTTGCCAGGGAACATTTTCCGACTTCAGTTCCATCCCGTCCGGCGCGTTTAAGGCGGCCTCTTTCTTCGTGCTGCTGTCCATGGTGCTCATTTTGAGCTGCATCGCCTGTATGGCGCTCTTCTTCTTCTGCAACACCGCCACCGTCTACAAAACCTGCGCTTGGATGCAGCTGCTTTGTGGTGAGTGTTTATTATTATTATTATTATTAAGGTTTTTGTAGGAAATAGATATAATTTACCTTATTTGCCACAAAACCAGTGTAAACGGTTGATGTAAGAACTGATGCTTGTTTATTTGAATTGAGCTAATTGTGGGTGCGTGTGTTTTCAGGGGGTTCAGTAAAGCTGTTTGTCACTGATCATGCCTTCATGTTTCCTTGCTAGCTATGAGGTAGCGCAGAGGGAAATGTTATTATATTTGCCGTATTCATTTAAAAAAAAAAAAAAAAAAAAAAACCGTGTGTGTGATATTTAATATTACAAAATGTAATGTTGGTTATTTCTCACTTTTCTTCAACAGAACAAAACGGGTCTGAATAAAAATCAATAAAGAAAGCACTGTGTTCTCTGTGCACTTTATGAACCTTTTTTTATGTTTGCAATATTAAATCCACATGACAGTGTTCTGTTTTGCTCTAGAAGACAAGAAATCTACTATTACTATTAACTATTCCCTGGAATGGGGTCATTTAACTTGTGCAAAACATGTCTCCACCATGCTGATTGTAGGTGGTTGCCAGGTTTTGCTATGTGGTTGCTAAGGTGTTATGACTGTATAAAAGAAAAAAAAAAATCTATAATGTAAATGGGAGAAAACCTTGGATGGAAGCAAAAATACCTGGCAGGCACATATTTTAATGAAAACCTTAATGATAACAGCATACTACAATTAGCACATCAATAAAGTGCCTTATTTGAAGTTTACAACAAGGTTTTTGTGTGGCTGTATGGCTGATTGTGAACACTGAAATTGATAAGTTGATGCCTACTTAATGGTGCTGGCTTATTTAACTGTAATGAACTTTGGAATGAATTTGCTATGTGTTTCTTTCCATCATTGTTTTTCTCCTCCATGTTTTTCTTTTTAGAAATCATAGTAAAATGCTGATTTGCATGGTGGATTTGACAGCTATAGTAATTTGTTACAAATACAGCTGTTCAGCACACAACCATATGCATATTCAAACAAAGTTAAACACATACAACACCTAAATCATTTCCATATTATTACATTTATTTTTATATTTGACCCTTTTGTCTGGTTTCTATATCTGTTATCTGTTTCTCTTCATATGTCCAGCCAGCCTACAAGTAAAAGCCAGGTCTGCAGTAGTGGGTCGGTGTAGTTTCTTGTGCTTATATGAAAGCATCTTTGTCCCCAACTTCGGAGATTGTACAGATCTTAAACATTGTGGATTGTGGTAGTGTGGAGTTGTATGGTTAAATTGATAGAATCATCTGGTGCAAAATTATACAGGAACTCTCTAGAACCCTAGCAGCATCCCAAAATCAGGCTTCTCTTGCCTTGGCAAATGTCAGTATGTGTTACATGACTCTACTCTGGCTAATATGGGATTCATGGTGGAAACCATTGCTCACCAAGAAAAACACAAGCTTGTCTCATATCTGCAACTGTAAGTAGCAACTGGATGTTCCTCAAGAATCCTGGAACCATATGGACAAATAGAGACAAGAAGTTCCTTTTTTTTTGGTTGACATTGGCCCTTTTATGTTTGATGAAAACTAAACACTGTGCATTTCATGAGAAGAACCTCACACCAACAGTCAAGCATGATAGTGGTAGTGTTGTTGTTTGGGGATGTTTTGCTACATCTGGAACCGGACACCTTGCCATTATTGTAGGAACTATGAATTGCGCTCTGTATCAAAAAAAGTCTCCAGGAGAATGTTAAGCAGCTTGTCATGAACCAAATCAACAGCAAAAGGGTCAAGCAGCAAGACAATGCATACCTCAGAATGACTTAAAAAATACAATTAAAGTTTTGGAATTGCATAGTCAAGTCTAGACTTCAACCCCTTTGAAATTCTGTATAAAGACTTGAAATACACAGCTTTGCATATTAGTTTGGAATATCAGCATATTAAAATGATTTCTGAAGTATCGTGTGGCACTGAAGACTGCATTAAGGGCTGCTGGAAATTTAGCTTTGCCACAGGAATATATTCTGTGAGTTTCTAGCAATTAGTGCTTCTAATAATTCTGACAAATACAACCAACAATATTCCTACGTCCTACTTCCTGTCCACTCTCCACTATGCTTTATTTAAAGGTAGAAATCATGGCAAAATCAACCAAAAATTTGTGCAGCAATACCTCAGACCACAAAAGCACAACACAATTTTTCTAAATTCAGCATACACTAATAATTTAAATAAATATAATCATCTAAATTGAACAGGTTGTTATTCTTGAATACTGGTTTATAATGTACTACAATACACTGAGATGAAAATAGTATTTGCTATTATTTGCAATAGTGGAAATAACATCTACTGCTACTTATACTTAGTGCAAAGGAAATATTTTCTGTTTTCACTATAGTGTAAATACAATCTATTGCTATTTTCACTTAGTGCAAATAGCCTTTGGCATAAAATTAAGCTGAAAATCATAACATATACAGTAGGGTTTTAGCAGCTGTAAGTGGCAATAATCGGGAGGAGGCAAATCATATGATATTAATTATTTTTGACAAACACTTTGGATTATGGAGCCATTTATATGCATGAAAAACATATGGTATTGACCAGTGGCCATATTTTAAAAATTGTACACATTCCTTTGGGGTTTGGAGAGGAGGTGGCAGGCATACCATGATACTGGGTATTTAACTTTCTAGGTTTCACAAACTTTTTAGACCATATAAAGCATTTAAAAACAGTATATTCACTTAAATTAATATGTTTTACCCCACAGTTTAACATTTAGGACCCCCCCCCCCCCCCCCAAATTGAAGAGAACTACAGTGTGTGAAAGTTTCAATGAATATATACAAAGTATGTGAATATTTATGGGGGCAAGGGACGTTTAGACTATTATTGGTTATTTGTTTGTTGCTAAGAATTGTCCGTTATATTTAGCATTGCCACAGAATAAAAAAATTAAAAAGTAATTGCGACTTTTTTTCATCTCACAATTCTGACTTTATAACTCACAATTGCAAGAAATAAAGTCAGAATTGTGAGATAAAAAGCTGCGATGATCTTTTTTATTTTTGATTCTGTGAAGGGAACAAGCTTCCATATGGGGGAGCACATCTTCCTCTGCTAAGGCATAATAAAAACTATTAAAAAAAGTCAAAAACTACACACAGTTGAACTTGATATTTTGACTTTTTTTCTTGCTATTTCGAGTTTATAACTTGCAATTCTGACTCTTTTTTTTTCTCAGAATTGTGAGATATAAATTTGCATTCTTAAAAATTAATTGTAATTGTGTTTTTTTAATCTCACAATTATGACTTTTTTGCTTGCAATTGCGAGTATATATCTCACAATTCAGGCTTTAAAACTCACAATTACAAGTTTATATTTTGCAATTCTGACTTTATGTATCTCATAATTTTGAGATATAAACTTGCAAGTTGTAAAGTCTGAGTTGTGATATATAAACTCATTATAGTTTTTTTTTTTTTTTTTGTGGCAGAAACAAGCTTCCATACTCCCAGGTGACTTTGGCTCCTACCAAGGATTTTTCCTCAAATATTTAAACATCTTAAGGAGTTTTCTCTTGCCACTGTTGCATTTGGTAGCTGTTTGGTCACTGGGGTAACTTGAACTGTAACTTCATGAATGTAAAATCTTCATGAAACTGATCATGGTGAGAAAGGGCTAAGAGTGGGACTGCAGGAGTCTGATCTAGGATGATGTGAGAAATAGACCTGACTGTCAAATGGGTAGCTCAGGGCACTTCTGCAGTACTTTTTTTTATCATGTAGCCTTGGTTTTATGATGTCATATATGCCAGCTGCTTTGCAAAGAACAGTTTTCACCATGTGAGTTTTTTTGTTTGTTTGTTTGTTTTGTCTCAAGTAAATGTATTAACTTAAATTAGTTTCCACACACCTGTTGCTGTTCTCTCTGATTACGTTCCCTGTGTATATAAGCCTTGAGTTTTTTCTGTTCATTGTCCAGTACTGTCAATGTTAATGTGACTGTGTTTGAATTATTGTTCTTCTTATCTCCTGCTTGTTCTTGGTTTGATTAATAATTAAAGACTTTATTAGTGATATCCCTTCGTCGTGCGCTCATTACAGCCATTTCATGACAGTCATGGGCATATGCCTAATTTTGTAGACATGCCTAATTGTTTACAATTAGCAGTTTAAAGCTAGGCAATAGTATAGTAAATATATAAAATGTCTAACTTTCTAGAAAAATCCTAACAATAATACATTTTTTTTTCTTTCTTTTTTTCCCCCCTATTTTTCCACCTAGTTTCTGGTCCTTTGATTGAAATTTTAGATCTTTTCATTTAAGACTTAAATGTGATGCCTACTGTCATGACTGTCTATCATCTTTGCATAGGAAATAAGTAACAACGCAGTTACTGTTGAGTTTCTTTATTTCTTTCTATTTTTGTTTAAGATTTTCTTTATTTCTTTCTGTTTTAAGATTTCTTCAGTTTCTTCCGGTGGACTCTCAGGCTGCCATCTCACACAACCATACTGAGCAGCTGGTCCTTGTCCCCCTGTCTTCTGCTGGTGAACTTGAAACCCTTTTTTGCTTTCTGTCTTGAGATAGAGGTGCCTTAATTAACATGCTTAACCATTGTTCAATTAAGCAAAGCTTTGAGGTGTATCAGTCATTTAATTCTGTTAATCTCATCAATGTCAGTCTGTTTGCAGATCTTAGAATGGTGACATGATATAACTTTCCTTAATGTTCCTTGTAACATTACGCATAAAAAACAAGCATTACAACTTCGAGTGCCTACAAAACAGTAATTATTTTTGTTTTCTCAACTTGTTGTATTCAGTTTGTTGTATGTTGTATAAACTAAATGCAACAAGTTGAGAAAACACAAAAACCTGTTGAAGTTTGTTGCCTTAAACTTTTAAGGTTTCTTAACTTTTCATTTTTTACAGTGCATATTAAAGTTACCATTAAATCAAAACTGACAATTCTTATTTTTTTATGGATTATTGCACTATTAATTATAAATGATTTATTTGTGCACATTATTTTTGATTTATCCATACACGTGGGGGAGTCTGCTGCTGCAGAGGCACTGTATGCTCAAGTGACTGTTGATCGCGCCGGATGCGGTATTTCGTGTTCAAGTTCAAAGCAACGATCCAAAACAATGAATCTAAATCACCATACAGGCAAAAGTTCACTTCAAGAATGACCACACTGCTGATGTGATCTCATCGCTAGCACTCCTTGCACATGTGAGTTATCGCAGGCACATAATCAGCACGTTATCGGTAAGGCATATCAGCATAATTGTGTGCTGCTGGCGACTAACATGGCTTACTATATACTCTTGTGTACTGTTTGTTCATTTTTTGTTCTTCCTTGTCATTCGCTTGTTCGTCATCTTAGCTTTATTTTTTGCGAAGCATTATTTTGCTTTGTTTCAGCTATGATAAAGAGACTCTTGCATTGCGTATTCATGCATTTTGGGGGCGGAGCAATGAAGGTGGTGTGTTTGTTTGGGTTGTTTGACTGTTTTTTTACACAGTTTATTGTATTGCTATCATTTTATCATTTGTGTAGTTTTTTATAGTTTCTCCAACATCCCAAGCATACCTATAGGCAGGGGCGGACCTAGGGGTGGGCTAAGGGGGCTGGAGCCCCGAATGTTTTTCCAAAAGCCCCGAATCTTTCAGGTTTGAGGTTTCTTAACAGTGTTTTCAAAATGTCATTTTTCTAAAGATATCTCTCTATTCAAATATTTTAAACAGTTCAATACCGGCGGCGTTTTCTCTCTCTTCTCTCCGACAGTGAGTTCACGCACACCGCAGTTGTACAGAGCCACGCCAACTGTCACTCACTCAAGACTCTCGTTCGGTCCGGTTGAAGGGTTTTTGTTATAACAAAAAACAACTGATATGACGACTTTAGCACATTTGTCAGCTAAACATTCATTCAGTGTTTCCCATTAATGACCCTGTGCTGCCACTGTTTCATAATGAACCAAAAATTTAAAACATAACCTAAAAGGTCTAGTCTGTTTTGCCAAAGAACTAAAATCAAAACCGCATGGCTTTGTGCCTTTATAAAACAGCAAAAGACAGTGATTTAATTAAGTATAATGCAGTCTGTTTGTGCTGCGTGTTTTAAAGAGAAGTGTGCACTTTGCTCAAGCGATCAGCTGGTGATCTGGTGATCAAAATAATAGCGCAAGGGCAAGTGAAGAAATTAGGACAAGGTACTGTCATTTCTGTAGTGTAAAGTAACTACTTATAAAATTTTCATTTATTTTACAGTGAATTTGATACAATATATGGATATTACTGTCATATGAATAATTATATAGGCCTAAATCATTATATTATTGCAATAATTATTTGGCATTGGCATTCTGTCAATGTAAATGTACACTGAGACTATATCACAACTAAAAAAATGCTTGAGCCCTCTTTAATGTCCAGGTACAAGTCAATGCTGTTTCTTTGGTCAATTTGCACACATGGGTTGAAGCTCTTAATTTTGAGCTCTCAAAGTGCACCAGATTGATGCATTTTACCTTAAAATATACAAAAATTTATTTTGGGGGAGCATGCCCCCAGACCCCCCCTAGAGGATACAACAAGCATACTACAACAAAGTTCCTTTGATGTCAATAAAGCTGTTGACAGAAAATTGAAATGTCATTAGACAAAATAGATTTGTCTGGCTCCGCCCCTGCCTATAGACCTATTTTTAATGTAAGATTGAGCATGGCTGCAAGGCTTCCGGTGCCTTCCAGCTATTTTACCTGTACAACAACAGTCAGTTATGCTGCTTGTTATTACAAACTGGTATTTGTATCTTAATCTTAAACACACTGGTTTGTAGCACAAATAGTAAGTAGCCTAGTAAGTCTCTTACATCCAAACAAAATAGCTTACTTCCACATTAAAGAATAAGGTGGACAGAATGGTGTATAAAACAAATTAGTCCAAAAATTGTAAATAATAAATCAGCTCCATAGCAGATTCCAAGTTATCAAGGTATTGGGCTATTCCATTTAAACCTATTTCCACCAGTAATAAAATAAAATGACTGTGAATTTTGTGTGTGTGTGTGTGTTTGCAAATTCCTATCTTTCATTAAAAATATTCACAAAAATCTAACCTTTAATTAAAGTCAGATAGTTAAAAAAAAAAAAAAAAAAGTTCACAATTAGAGATCTGAGGCCATTCATAAATACAGAATCTTTCCAGATCCTTCAGATTCAGAGGTCCATGCTTGTGGACTCTTTTCTTCAGCTCATCCCACAAGTTTTTTATGGGGTTTGGGTCAGAGGACTGCTACTGTATGTTCATGGCAAAACCTTCATTGTTTGGCCTAGTTTAAGCTTCCTGACAGGGTCAGTCAGGCGTTGGTTTACATCAGGGATGGGCAACTGGCGGCCCGCAATGTCTTTAAAGACGGCCCGCTGGACATTTGAAAAAGCAAGTAATGTAAAGATTGCGTTCAGATTATAATTTTAATACTAAATCAGTCCAGGAGAGGTCGCTTATTCCAGCCGATCCCCGTATTAATAACAGCGATGTGCACGCTAATGTGAAAGTTTACTAAAATTAGCAAAAATAAATGAAAAATTGACAATAAAAATCGTGTTTTCACCATCCAGTCAGGATGGTTAATGGATTATCTTTTTTACCAAGTTCAAGGGGTCACCCATATGTTTGATTTGTTTGGAAATGAAATCTGTAATGAAAGATTTTATTGTAAATTGCCATTACACCACTGCACTGCTCACAAAATCCGTTTGCCACCGTCGGGCCGAACGGATGAATGGTAAGGAACGGTTCCAGTTGTATTTCCAATTGAGCCCGGTAAGGCACGGCACGATTACAAACCGTTCTTCGCCCGGAGTTAGCCACCCGTGCCGAACCGTACAGCTAGAATGCGAGTATACGAGACGTCGTCACTCAGGATCGGTCACTTGCCTGGCTGCCAGTTTCTCCGTAGCTTGCTAACACATAATATTTGAGCAACACGAACACAAACTAATCATACAATTAAAAGAAATAACTGATCATCCTACATAACGCGGCCGCTATTTACATCGCACATATATCATACGTAAACTCTTGCGTTACTAAGGCAACGACTGAAGAGCTCTGTTATCAGCCCCACAGTGGAAAACGAAACCATATCCGTACCGGCCAGCTCGGATCAGATTGGCATGGAATGGAACAGTAAAGCAAAGAGAACGGTTTGGCCCAACGGTGAAAAGCGGCTAACGAGAAGTATGAAATATACACATGTGACGCCAGAGTTGCACTTGTCTTATATTTCAAAGTTAAAATGCATAGTCAACAAAACCACTTTTTGCCAAATGAATGACAGAAATGTATGCACTTAATTATGTTCTTATACATTTAAAAAAAAAAAAAAAAAAAGTATTTTTCATGGTAATATGTGGATGTGGATTATGGTAATGCCATATGGAACAACTATTTTTTTTTTAAATAAGCACTTTTTAACGAGGCTGAGTTGAAAATGTTCTCTAGGCTTGTAATCAAAAATAGGACTTCTGTACATTTGTTTGTTGCAAATTTACAGATATTGAGATGTTTACATTTGCTTGTTGGGGTAATATTGCTTGTCAACTAAAAACAAAGTTTCCCATTTGTATTTAACATTTCATAAAATCTTTTAAAAAATTGCATTTGTACTTTAATTTTCCTTAATAAAAAGTAAATTGAGTAAGACGGTGTAAAAGGTGCGAGTGTGGATTAGTAATCTGGTTCCCTGGTATTAAGGAGAAAAAATGTTGGCCCTCGTCATTATCGAAGTTGCCCATCCCTGATTTTCATAGATGCAAACTCCTCACCTTTCAGTGACAATTCACCTTTTTGAGATCAGAATAGGTTACCTATGGGATTTGCATAGATCCAATGAGAAAGGGGTGTGTTTTATGGGGGGTGCGAGGTCTTACAAGCGTACTTGTGAACTTACAAGAGTAAATATAGAACTGGTTGTTTCAATGTTTCTTTTACTCTTTAATTTAAAAACTATGTCTATAAAGGGTAATATTTTATGTATTTGAAGTCTGAGATGTGGGAACGGTGAAGAGGGAGAGGGCAAACAGTTTGCAGTTTAGCGCAGTATTGCCGTCTAATCAGCCAGTACCGTCTTAAATAGTGTGCATAGCACTTCATCTTCATCAAAAAGTTGTACTTTTTTTTATGAAAAATTACAGTTTTGGACATATAAGGTAATAAAAAAATAAATGTATAAAACCCTTAAAGTAACTACAAATGAGCATGTAAAGCAAATATCTTTAAAAAAAAATATTTAGTGCGGAGCATGCCCCTGCCTTACGCAATGTTCTCACCTTTTTTCCCCCTTACCTGTTTGCATCCCTTTAATATCTGCTGTTACTTGATGGAGTTTATGATACAGTGTAATCTAACAAGGTGTCCAGGGTCTTTGGAAGAAAATTATCTCCACAGAATTAACAACTATTATCTTATAGCCAATTCATGATTTGTTGTGCAGCTCAACAACCTTTTGTCACACATCATTGCTGTATTCTCAGGTCTTTCCCATAGTGATGGGTGACTATAGGAATTTGGCATGAGGGGCACTTCATATTTAGAGCCCAGTGAAACAGGAAGTCATGACTTATCACTTAAGTGTTCCTGATCACTAAGGTGAACTTAAAACATACTTCAGTTAGATTTTAACTCTTTAGAATAAGCAGGGGTGCTAATAATTTTGGCTCACATATTTTGGAGAAAAACATTTATTCCATATTTATATTTTGTGTAAATTAACTTCAAACAAACAATCAAAGGTTAGATTTTGTGAATATTTTGAATGAAAGACTAAGAGGAGAAATCACAGTCAGTTTTGCTCATATTTACCAAGGGTGTCCTTATTTGTGGAGCCCACTGTACATCCAAGACCACAAGAAGCAGGAAAGAGCAAAAGAAAAAAAAAAAGAAAAAAAGTGGAATCAGTATAATGGATTAAAATAATTTTAATCGCACCCACATTTCTTTATCTTCTCCTACCAGAAAATGGATTTCTTTTTTATGTTGTGCCTTTCACAGTCAGGCCTCCACTGTAGTGACAAAAATGTCTATGCTTACAGTATTTACTTTTTCTATCTGAGTTAGAACTGGCTGCAGATAAAGTCTTAATTGTTAGTGATTTTAATATCCATGTAGATCAGGGGTCTCCAAACTTTGCAGGACAGCGGCCCTCCAGGACCGAGTTTGGAGACCTCTGAAGTAGATAATGAAAAAGATGCATTGGGATTAGCATTTATAGACAGTCTAAACTCTACTGGAAACTATGTGTCAGACCCACTCATTGTCATAATTATACTCTTGTCTTAATATTGTCACATGGAATTGACGTTGATGGCATTGAAATTCTTCAATTGTTAGTTCCAAAATGAAAATTCTGTCATTTATTACTTATTACTTACATGTCTTTCCACATCCGTAAGACCTTCGTTCATCTTTAGAACACAAATTAAGATCTTTATCTTTTTGATGAAGTCTGAGAGGTTTCTGATCCAATACAATTACCACTCCAAGGTCTAGAAAGGTAGGGAAAATATATCATTAAAGTACTCCATCTGACTCCAGTGGCTTAAACTCAGTTTTATGAAGCGACATGAGTACTTTGTTTGTGAAAAAAAAAAAAAAAAAACCCACTTTATTTACAAAATAATATTATCCAAAGCGTGTTCCAAACAATGCCAGCTCTCACGTGAACACTCGTGCATGTGCGTTGTGTTGACGTGCAAATCTGAACACAACACACATGCGTTGTGAAGCTCTCGTGAACGGGCATTGCAGATCAATATTTTTGTAAGTAAAGTGGTAAATTCATAAAATTTAGTTTAAGCCACTGGAGTCACATGGAGTACTTTAATTATGTCTTTTTCCTACCTTTCTAGACCTTGGAGTGTTAGTTCTTAAAAAAGATCTTAATTTGTGTTCCGAAGATGAACGAAGGTCTTACGGATGTGGAACGACATGAGGGTGAGTAATAAATGACAGAATTTTCATTTTTGGGTGAACTAACCCTTTTAGAAGAGCAACTGATCATTGTCTAGTCTTGTGTATACTCCATTTAGCCAAGCCAGGAAGACTAACTCCTTGTTACAAATATGGTAGAACTATTATTTCTACCACTAAAGATTGCTTTATATGTTATTTTCGTGACTCATTAGAGTACAAATGATTTGCTCTTATCATCTTTCTATTATCTTTCTATTATCTCTCTATCTCTCTATTAGTGTTACTGGACCTTAGTGCTGCATTTGATACTATCGACCACAACATTCTTTTAAATAGACTTATGTTGGCATTAGTGGAATTGCATTGGCATTGTTCAAATCACACTTATTTGTAGCAGTAAATGAAGAGGTATCATATCAGTCATATCAAAAGTTAAATATGGAGTACTGCAAGTCTCAGTACCAGGGCCGTTGCTTTTTACCCTGTGCATGTTACCCTTGCGAGATATCATTAGAATACACAGAGTTCATTTTCACTGTGAGATGGGCTCACGGCTCACAGCGATCATGTATAGACTTTGCTGAAGTCTTTTAGAAGCCATTTACATAGCAAATCCCAGCTGCCTGACTGTTTATGTCATCACATAATGTAAACTATCGCACAGAATATATATAGTGCACTTGCAGAGAAAGCCCGCTCACTTGCCCTTCTGATTGGCTTTTTTTGCAATCTGGTAGTCGTGTCACATCTGGTGTGGACAGACAAAATGCTTGTTGCTGGAATTTTATCGCATTGCAACTGGTTAGGACATGGTGTAAGGCATAAAGATATTATAAACATTAAACATCATGATTTTCTGTTATAGCTACTTTGAAACAAGTTGTCCCGTTTTCATCGCCCAGCCACTTTGCCACTTTTTTGAAGAGAAAGTAACGAGCAGGTTACTGAAACTGACTGTGAGTATAATTGTTGTTTTTGCCTTTATGACATACTGTACAAATTTCCCGAGTTCACACTTGCAAATAAGTCAGATAAATAAATAGTATGCATATTTGGCGTGCTGTCCGGGGAGAGGGCTTTGAGCTTGGTATTTGGCACGAACCCAGAGTACTCCCCCCCATATTCTGGTTAAGGAAGATAACCAGGCGAGTGTGAGATTTGGTTAGGAAGATAACCGTGCGAGTGTGAGGAGACGGGGTGGTGGAGGGATGCTGAAAAACTGTAGAGGAACATGGGTGAGTCAACTGCGTATTTATAATGTTCTCCACTTATGCTGTTTGGGTAGACATGTTGATTACTGATTGCTGACAGCTGGTTGGAATGACGTGATGATTGAAAGGATCATTTGAAAGTGCTCCTCCCGAATTTTGTTAATGAAACATCATATGTCACAAAAGCTTTGTTTAGTCTGCATGTGTCATTCTTAAAAATATACCTAATTCAACTCATCTGTAGAGAAAAACCTGATAAAGAAAAAAGAGTGCACTAAAAATGTGTACTAAGATTGCAAGAATGTCTCTCTCCTCATTTTGGACTGTGAAGTATGAAACTAAAAGAAAGCTAAACTAAAGCTAAAATGCATTGGTTTCAGCACCAGTTTTGTCCTATGGCTGAATTCTAAAAACCTTGTTATGGAGATAAATGCCAACCTTTCTGGCCTGGGGGCTGTGCTTTTGCAGGAATATCTGAGTAAGGAGACCTTTCTAGTAGGCTTAGACCATCTGAAAGAAAAATTCTTACGCTTAAATAAGCAGTCTCAGAAATCTCCAGGAAGTATCTGTTAGCTGTAGTGTTTACTGATAGTAATCCATTGAAATACCTGGACACAGCAAAACTTATTACAGTAGAGTGTGATTCTGCAGTGGAAATGAAAATGCATATACTCTGTCTCGCTAGTAAATGGAGTCTGGGCATTCTGAGGTTCCAGGGGAGAGGGATGAGAACCTGTGTTCAGTCTGATGTTGCCACTTCTCCTGTTACTTGAGTGCAGACCATGCAGGAGAAAGAAACTGTTGTTGGACCTTCTTGTACCTTCATATCTTGCTTACAGATATCCTTGAAACATAGATGAGGGTGTCCTTGGGCTCTCTTCCAATGACCAGCTCTTCTTAAAGGAAATCTTTTGGGATCCACCCATGTTTCAGTCAATAGAAAAGGCCATGCCAGCAAACTCAACTCTGCCTATGGAGCATGAACAAGTTTGATATGTTACCACTGTCCAAGTACCACTGTTCTTTGTAACTCGGATGGTCCACTTGCTGCCAAGAATGTGCCACAAACATTGCATGTGAAAAACGTTTAAACTTTTCTTGTCTTAAATAAAGGGTCTAAGATTCACAGCCATACATCAAGGTACTTAGAGCACAGGCTCTAAAAACTGTCTGGCAAGTTGTTCGTCCAATTCTTCTGTTTATCTCAGTACCCATGCTGAGGCTGTTTGTTACCTCTGCACTACATTTACCATTATCCTCCCTGGCTTCCACCTGCATACATTCCACAATCACCCACACTTGCCAGCAATCACCCTTATCAGTACCACACCATAAAAGCACACATCTTTCATGACTATCTTTCATGGAGGTCTGGATGAACCACTGTACTCGATGATGCCCTGGGATACTAACAACCAGGGCTGGGTGATTAATCAAAAAGTATTCGAAACCGAAATTCAGAACCTCTAACCGACGTAATTTTCCCATGTCGGTTATTTCGTTTTTTTAATCCTGTTAATACTTCCCCCCTTTAAAACATACTACTGTATGTGTAGCCACGTGACTCTGCCCCGTCCAGTTAGTGGCCTGAAAGCAACACAGAGGTGAACGCCGAATCAACACACAGAGACGGCGTGCGAGTGGTGAGCCTTGCCTCTTCACTAAACTTTGTCAAGTCAAGTCACCTTTATTTATATAGCACTTTTTACCATGCAGATTGTGTCAAAGCAGCTTTACAGTGATAACTGGTATATTATTTTGGCTGCACAGCAGCTCTTAAGAAAATGGTGTCAATGCAGGCAGATGCAAAGCACTGTTGAATATCAAATGTCAAATGTCAAGTGTCCCCAATTCAAGCGATTTTAGACGATCGGATGTGTATCATATCGAGCTACCGTGCTCACGCAGCTGCACTGTGGCACGAACACTCATACAAACAGTAGCTGTGCAAAACGCGAAGATCACGCGCACAGAGAGGAACGCAGAAATTAGTTGTCAGCGCTGTCCTGTGATTTATCACTGAAGTAGCTTAGAAACTTAAAACTTATTATAGCATATATTTTTCTACTTTTGAAGGAACTATTTACAATCCACAGCTTCACAATTAATAGAGAGACGGAATGACTAATTCACACACGCAATCACTCTCATTACGTACTGGTACTGTGCTAATTTATCTTTATCTGATTTACAACGAGCAGAAATCTGTAAGAAATGTTACGAACCATAGAAGTCATTATTTAAGTCACCATTATTTATATAGCGCTTTTTACAATGTAGATTGTGTCAAAGTAGCTTTACAGTGATAACTGGTACATTATTTTGGCTGCACAGCAGCTCGTAAGGAATAGTGTCAATGCAGGCAGATCAAAGCACTGTTGAATATCAAATGTCAATTGTCAAGTGTCCCCAACTAAGCAAGCCAAAGGCGACAGCGGCAAGGAACCCAGATAGATAACTGCTGAAAAGTGAGCTGTTATGTCAGATCACTCTTTCAATAGGAAAAAAATATCCCACCTTTAATAGTCAAGCATATTTACAGTACAAACCTTGTCAGTGAACTATGAGGGCAAAAAAAACAAAACAAAAAAACAGACAAAATAATTGTTCATTAATCGTAATCGAGGTAAAATGTTCAATTAATCGAGGTTTTGATTTTAGGCCATAATCGTCCAGCCCTACTAACAATTGTTCATTGGAGAAGTATATCCTATGTACTCTCTTGTTTAGTCGATCCGCCTCCAAAATGCCACATCCTCTCTCATCATCTCCAGAGTTCAGTACAGTCCCAGAGTTCAATCACGAGTCCATTCCAGCCCCAGAATTCAGTAATGAGTCCACTCCAGCCCTAGTATTCAGTAACAAGTCCGCCCCAGTCTCAGAGTTGTGTATCGAGCCCGTTCCGGGCCCAGAGTCTATATTGGAGCCCACTCTTTCCCCTGAATCTGTCCTCCAGTATCAGTATCCATTTCACCTAAAGAAGAAACGGCAGTACAGCCTTTGACCCATGGTATCAGGAAAGGCCTACCCATCAGAATTTCAAAAGGAGGTATTTTAGAAGTGGAGGATGGCGTCATTCATATTTCAGCTAAAACATCTGGCAGTACAATCATCCAATTTTTCCCCCCTGTCTAAACACGCTTTAGTTAATCGATCTTTGATCTTACTATTGGTTCTCTCCACTACTCCTGTCAACTGAGTATGGTATTGGATATTAAAATGCCAATCAGTAGCTTGCTCCTGTGAGATAACTCTAAATTCACTTCCAGCCCTTGAGTCATTACAAGAATTGCCCCAGACCAAGAATCTGCCCCTGACCAGGGTCCAGTGATGGCTCCAGCCCTTGACCAGAGAGTTGGAGTACTGTCACAATTCACCTGCGCTACATTTCCCATCATCCTCCCTGGCTCTCACCTGCACACACTCCACAATCATCTGCACCTGCCAGCAATCACCCTCATCAGCTCCACACCATAAAAGCACACCCCTCAAGCTCAGTCATTTTCTGGTCTCGTTTAGAGAAGGACTGTTTACCTGTTCCCCATGTTCTAGCAAGAAATCCCCTACGATTACTCCAAGTTCCTGTTCTCCATGTGTCTCCATTTTCCTCCTCGTGTGCATTCCCTATTTGTATACTACTTACCTAGATACTTGGCTGGATCTCAACAAGGTGTGTGCTCATCCCTGGTTCTCCATGTCCACGATCTCCTCTCCACCTGCGAAACATCTTTCTAAACTGTTATATCAAAGACTCGCTTACCTGTTTATTCCTGTTTACATCTGCTGCAATAAACACTCACTGTTATTCAGCGTCTTCCTCTTTGATTGGACAGTGAACCATCTTTAGGCCATCTTGACTGACAAGGTCCAAAGCCTTGTCAGGTCCATGAAAGCAATATGCAGCAGCTGTTTCTATTTTCTACATTTCTCCTGAAGCTGTCATAGGGAGAAAATCATGTCATTGTGGAGTGTTCTGATATGAAACCGCACTCTGACTCTGAATAATCCCAATCTGCAAATTTTTGTAGACAATTTAGAATAACCTGAACAAGGACCTGAACCAGTGATATTTAATAGAGAGATCCTATATATCCTAATAACTATAGTTATTTCAATCACTGCGACCCACTTTTTTTTCATTCAGGGTGACAATGTTGCAGTCTTTCATGTCCTAGAGTTCCTTTCTTTATCCCAGCACTTGCAGAGTATTTTGTGCAGGTGACTCGATAACACACCTTTAATAATAATAATAATAATAGCACTTTTCTGGGTACTCAAAGCGCTTTACATTTGGAAGGGGGAATCCCCTCAACCACCACCAATGTGCAGCATCCACTTGAATGATGTGACGGCAGCCATATTGCGCCAGAACACTCACCACATGACCACGTGATGAAGCCAATCAGTATATGGGCAGGATTAGGATTTGGCACACATTATAACCTCTGGGGGGATTCCATCTAGTCCTGATGCTTTCTTGGTGGGCAGACTATCAATGGCTTTGCTCAGCTCTTCTGTGGTGGGCAAACCATCAAAATCCTCCGTAACAGGCATCTGTTTAATGGCTTGGAATGCCATATAACTGTGAGTAACATTCTACCCATATCTCCATCTGCTTGCCCTCGTCTGTAACTGTAACCCTGGAGCAGATTTAATTGGTGCCAGCTTGTGCTAGGTTGGGCCACTTGCCTTCTTTATCTCATGGTACATGCCATGGATTTTTCAGCAGCTTTTGCTGCCTGGATTTGCTTTGAGTTTCAGCCAGAAGTAATTTATACAGTAACAAACTTTTGTTGTTGTTGTTGTTGTTTTTTCTCAGTGTCTGTAGTCTTGACTGTGATGTGTGCAGTTTATATTCAAACAGTGCTGCATGCTTTTTTTTTCTATGACTGCAGTGAGCACTTTTGAGTTGGCCTCAAACCAATCTTGTGTCTTCCATGCTTTTTACCAAAGGTTTCAAAGGCAGCTTTGTGAATAGTGTCATTTAGACAATTACATCTGTTCTGGATTTCTCCTGCTGGGGTATCCTTTAAAAGAGTCTCTTCTAAGGATTTGGTGAATGCCTCTGCCTTCTCCAGATGATGTACCTTGCTTGTATCAATGTACTGTATGATTCTCCAGGTGGATTGTCCATTTGGCAGATCTTTGGTTGGAACACACCAAGGAATGTTCAGTATCCCAATCAAGTCTAGCTGATGCCAATGATCAAAGATGCCTCATTGATGAAGAAACATTGTGCTGAAGCTCATTCTGAAAGGAGTTTGTGATGCACAAAGAGTACATAGCTCAAGCTGACATTCTAAGGTTCTATGATGACCCAGGCAACACCACAGAACAAAAACAGTCCAGGTGGTCTTCACCAACAGAGAGTATTAGTGGGAGGAAGAGCCAGGGTCATGGAAGGGAAACAGATTCCCACTTCAGGGCAATGAAGATGATGGGGGATCTGGTGAGCCAGGAGATGCAGGAGGTCCTGAGGAAGACTTGGGGGATCCCAAGTTATGGCAACGCCACATGGTAATGGCAAAGGAGGAAGGTCAGTGATCCTAGACAGAACCAGGGAATCAATCAACCCAGATAGGAACAGCAGAGGAGGAAGGGCTAAGTTCCTGGGCGGCACCAGGGATTCACTCAAGTCAGACAGGAACAGCAGATAGTCCTCTTTAAAATAATAGAAGACACATGACAATACCATTCACAAGTTAATGGACAGTGAGACCAGTTTAACAACACTGCTGAACATTCTGCGCACCTTAGCTCCTGATCAGATAAGGTGTTGGCCTAAGTTCCTCTCTGTTAGGCTATGTATATAACATAGTCAATCAACTGATAGTATTTCAAATTATTTAATTGTTTGGGTGAGGACCGCAGTTTGGTTTATTTCAAGAATTATGTTGTGAGATTGTAATAAGATTCAGGATTAAACAGTGTTGTGGTAGCCTAAAAAATGCAAGGCTGTCTTTTTTATTACCTCATTGGACCTAGAGGGATTTAAAGAGCAAATAAATGTGCCAGTGGGAGCTAAAGGGATTCAGGGACCTTTTGTAGGAAAACAAGTCGGTGATGGTGAGGAAGAAATGTCAGGATGGTCTAGAGCTGATGTGTGCAAAGTTTGGTGAAGGTCTGACCAACGGCCTAGGAAGAGTTAGAAAAAGTAGGTTTTTTAACAAATTAGAATGGCAAATAATTTTTTAGATAATCTAAAAAACTTTATGGATCATATGGTTGCAGAGTTATAATGTTTTTTGTTGTTGTTGTTGTTGTTGTTGTAGCACGCCCTATTTTATGAAATATTTTATGAAACTTCTTGTACATCCTCAAAATGACCTGTTGTCTTTTGTTAAGCTATAGGTCAACTCAAAATGGCCATTGCCTGACCAATTAAATATCTAAGAAATTCAAAATATACATTTCACTCATACAGAGGAGGCTGGCTTGACTCAAGGATTCCAGGGGAAAAGAATTTTAGGGTTCCAAAGTTATGATTCAAAATGCAAATTGCCTTATTATAGTGCCACCTAGTGTTGGACAGGTGTGTGCCTATAAGACTGAGTTGCAGTTTAAGCCTGAGTTACGGCCTCTGGTGCCCATACACACACAGAAGGAGAAGAACAAGAACAACAACAAGAAAATCAGTGCAAACACAATAGGGTTCCAGCACCTTCAGTGCTTGGATCCCTAAATATTTAACAATATTTATGTTCCACGATTTTAAAGTCATGCAGTGTGCATGATATTGTCTTGAACTGTTGCCAAAAGCCCTTTTTTGTCATTCTTCCCTCATATAATAAAATATGTCAGTTCAAAGTAATGGATAGTGAAATAGTTAAGCAAATATAAGGAAAAACTTAAAAGCAAAACATTACACAAGAGTCTACACAGATTTAGTTAAATAGCCAAAACATTAAATACACCTGCCTAATATTGTGTAGGTCCCACTCATGCTACCAAACAGCTCTGATGCATTGAGGCATGGACTCCATGAACATGTCCTGTGGAATCTGGACATTGGCAAAACATCCTTTAAGTCCTGCAAGTTGCAAGGTGGGTCAGATTTGTGTGTCCAGCACATCCCATAGATGCTCATTTGGATTTAGATCTGGTGAATTTGCAGGCCGAGGCAATATATGCATAACCTTTACTCTATCTGAATATATGCAAGTGTGAACTCGTGAAATGATGATTTATTAACAAAGTTCGGGAGGAACATTTTCAGATAATCAATCAAATTAGCACAGGAGGAGCACATTCACTTAATCAACTCAATTAGCATGACATGAGTTATATATACAGCAGACATACCTCTGTCCCATGACAGTTTTCCAGCATCCCTCCACCACCCTGTCTTCTCACTCCTAATTATTCCTATCCATTCAGCAAATACACAAGCCTTTGAATATCTAATAAACATTTAAAAGTGTCATGACCATATGAGTTTGAACACTAACATTGTATGTGTACCTCTGCCACACCCGTTGCTGCTTTCCTCTCACAACTCTATAATGGAATGGAGAAGACTGTGGCATTCATATCAGAGAACTCGTCACCACACACTTACCATCAGAGCAAAAGTAGTCATAGCTTGTTTGCAATCACATGATTCTGATAATGTGCAAAATTCAGATGGAGTGCAGGAAGTGAAAAACAGAATGGACAAGATGGAGGAATGTCCTTAATGTACTGGTTTAAACACTATTACAAGAGAGGTATAAACAGAAAATCACAACATATGTTGGACGAGATCCTTACATTATAACATATGTTATACTAAGGAAAATTAGTATTGACATCCTTCTACACCAAAAAATAAATAAAGCATACAATACTATGGAGGCGTACTGCTTTTTGTTAATGGTTGCATATGCAAGTATTAACTTTTGGCAAAATGCACACACAAGCATTATCCGACTCCGCTCCTCCCGACCGCAGACACGGGATTACAAGCCACTTTTTCCTGCATTTTTTCAGTCAATTTCTTGCATTTTTCCCCCTGATGAACAACAACTTTTGGTACACAATAAAGGCTCCTTGTGGTTTCTCGGTTTGATCAATTAGAGCAACTATAAACGACGCAAAACATAGACATTTCATAGTGCTTCCCTATGTAGAAAATCACTTCCTGCCCTCCATCTGCATTTCACGCCACCCTGTGACATCATGTGCAAACAACCTATTTGCAGAGAGAGGGGGGCCTTGGGAATACTGTCATATTTTCCTGTATGGCCTTACTTTCACTTTTAAAATGGACCACCTAGCCCACACCTCCTTGATGTGAACCACAGACATGGGCCATTGATCTCTATGCCTCTAGGACTGGGTCTGACAGACTGTCATGCTCCAATCCTGCTCAGGCCCCTCAAACAATTCTTTACCCATAGTCAAGTCAAGACAAGTCTAATAGCACACTTGATTAAACTTCTTTTTTGTAAGGGTACAATTATTTGAGCTGCTTTTTGCCTGTTGGAGTGTGCCCCAGGCAGTGCCCACCGACATAGGTCACATTTTTTGTCATCTGAGTTTGCCATCTTCTTAAATGCCAAAGGGATTCAGCAAATTAGCACTGCATTCTAACACCTCCAGGCAAATGGAGTGTTGAAAGGTACAACCAATCCCTCAAAAGTGGACTGCGTGCACACCTTCTCAGTCATTACTATCATACAACTCAACATACCACTTAGAGTGTGTGGATTTCACTACTGTATTCACTTATGCAGGATGGGAGCGTAATATTCCTCTGACCAAACTCTGACCCTCACACATCATTGTGCTCATCAGGTTAAGAGATTGGTGCAGAAGCACTAACACATCATGAGGACACTACAATAAGGATCTCAGACTGACTCTTAGTCTTCTCCTCTCTAGGTCACTCATTAGTTGGGGCAGCATGCATGTCAGTTGGCTGATGGTTCACATTGTCATGCTAGTTATGTCTGTAAATGTATAAATATATATATATATATATATATATATGGCTACTGGTATATAAATGTCTACTGGTAGTGCTTTACAGTACCATGTAGATAAATTTTCTGGCTCAAGGTACTGACCCGCTACAGGTATATGGACAGAGGCAGCTCAGAAGTCTTTTATTTACGGAAATAAACAATTTATTGTCACCATTTACATCACTCACTAACATACATGAAATTAGATATTCAATGTGATATGATATTTTATAAATAATAAAAACAATAGTATACATAATAATTACAATTATAACAAATTAGAATAATCACTGCAAACAAGCTGGTTTTGTCAGGGTTCTGTCACTTTAGTTTGGTTTGTTCTTGTTTGGTGACAGAGCCCTGACACTCCTATTGTCTTGTCATGGGGAGCATGCAATTACAAGTTTGCTCGAGCTGTATGTCTTCTGTCCACATAAATTGTTTTGTGCATAGAGCATGGTATCCGGTTCCCAGCACTTTGGTCTAGTTTGGTTTTGGTTTTGTGTCGAGTTCAGACATTCATGCTCCATGTGTTTGTCTTTTGTCCATGTGTGTTCTGTGTAGCACGCAGTTCGTGTTTATATCAGCTGCGTGCTTTCTTTTTGTCTTGTTCTGTGTAGCGCACAGCTTGTGTTTTTCATTTGCTGCTTGCTTTCATGTTGTCATGTTTTGGTGAATGCAGTTGGTGAGAGCTCTCATTGGCTGCGTATTCGTGTCATGTTTTGTTTAAGTACATGGCTTGTCATTGTGTTGTTGTTTTGTCATGTTTGGGGTGAGCACTTGTCATGTTTGTTTCTATGTGCCATGTGCTTTCCTGTCTATTGTCTTAACTTTCTTGTTACCTAATTATTGGTTTATTTGCCCCACCTGCTCTACTATGTTACCCTCCTAATTTCCACTCCTATTTATTCTCCTTGTGTTTTCAGTCCTGTGCCAGTTTGTTGTCGAATTTATCCATTGTGTCTTGTTGTATCTGTCCCGTCCTGCCATGTCATCCCTGCCCTGCTATGTCAGCCCTGCTTTGCCCTGCCTAGTGCTTTGTTGGTCTGTTTTCCCCTAGTTTTTGTTTGTCTTTTTGTTTTGATTTAAATTAATAAAAAAAAATCTCTGGATTCTTGAGTCCTCACCTCATTCCTTCACCAAAGCCTGCAGGTCTAAACATACATATGTTAACGATTGAATTATGTGAGCTCTGGGTTATAATATTACAGGAATATTGCAGACGCCAAATCTGACAATTTATTAGCTTCTTGTAGAGCAGGGGTTCCCAATTTCAGTCCTTGCGCCTCCCTACTCACAGTTTTTATGTTTCTCTTGTCTGACACACCTGATTCAGATCATCAGCTTGTTAGAAGAGACCGCCATGAACTCAGGTGCATCCCGATTGACAGGGTCCCTACACAGTGTTCACTGCTTCCTACTCCTTGAAAATGTGATATCTGTTGAAGTTCACTTTACTTAACATAATGTGTTCATTCACAACACCCTGAAATGTCATCAAACACAGATGAAACTCAAGTCGCGCATATTAGAGGAGTTTAAGGTTTGATGCCATAATTTACTTTTATAAATAAATATAACATAAATTACCATATTTTAATTTAATATACATGTGTATAAAATCCATATACGTATACGAAGTTGAGGCCTAATAGTTAGAGAGTCAGACTGGTAACCCGAAGGTTGTGGGTTTGATTCTCAATACCAGCAAATGACTGAGGTTTCCTTGAGTAGGGCACCTAACCTCCAATTGCTCCCTGGGCGCCACAGCAAAAATGGTTGCCCGTTTCACTGGTTTGCAGTGTGTGTTCACTACTCACTAGTGTGTGCATTAACTGGATGGGCTGTCAAATTGGGTCATGTCAAATTGGAATGAGATTAGATGCTTTCATGTTTTGGGTCAGTATGATGTTGAAAGTTCCAGTCATGGTTCAGATTTAACCTTTGGTTCAACACATGGTTTAGCTTTTCAACTTTAGATTGCTTCATATTCACATTTGACATTATGATTTGGCAGGTTTGCTTGGCCATGAATAAGCAAAACACCCCTAAACTATAACAGTCTCACCATCTTGTTTCACAGTTAATATGAGGTTCTTTTTTTCCAAATGCAGTGTTTGGTTTTACATTTGGAACTGAAAGCAGATGTGAGAAAAGTGGATATATGGAAAACAATCGGCCATACCCCCAGAATAAATGGTGAAAATTATTAACAGAGATGATATCATTATGTCAGGCTAGCAAACAGTGTAACATAAAATTACTTCAGGTATCCAGCGTTAGTTTGTCTTACTTCCTTTGAATTTAAAGTTCCACTTTACTGTATTGACTACGTCAGCTAAATTCACTGATAAGATTGATTACACTAGCTAAATATACTAGAAACATAGCATGCTGATTACATCTGCTGGTTAAAGCAGTGTAAATGCAACAAGAACAGCAATGACATGTTGTACAAACTTTGAAACCGCAGCGCACAAACTTAGAATAAACAGACCGTTATCATTCATTTTTGTTGACGCAAATATAGTTATCGTTATAGTTATCTCTATAGTTGTCATTCTTGGTGTGAACCTTTAGCCTTTTCACCCTGCACCTTCACAAATGATGGCTTCGTTGCAAGTCCAGGGCATTTGCGCAGTCAATTACATCAATGATTAGTTGATTATAGCTCAATTAGAACATATGGTAGTTCCTCGCTCATGTGAGGTGCTTGCGGGTTAATACTGAACTCCAAGAAGACTGTGCTTTAGGGTAGTATGGGACTCAACTACCATGCAGGCACAACTCATATTGAGTCGATCCTTTTAGCCGTAGCCGTCAAACTAGGCCAAGCCATCACTGTTTCAATGACTGTATATAGATCATTTTTATGTTTATTTTTATGTGGATAAAAGTTTATATAGATGCTGCAGTTGCCGCGATCAAAATGAGTAGACGACCTTTGAAAACTAAGCTTTAAATAAACATTGTATCTGTTGTAATATATCTTGTTATGCCAGTAGATGGTGACCAGTGACTGTTAAAATGTATTTCATTCATTAATTTCAAATGATTTTTTTATGAATTCTTTAAATTAATAAAAAAAAATGTAATAGACTCATCTATAACATTTTAGACATTGATAAATAGACTAAATTTTAACATTAAATAAAACATTTTGTCAGATCCTCAAGTAATTTAGCCTTACATATTATTTTGATTGATTGTGTAATGTTTTGCTTTCCGAATTGTGGGATAACTATGGTCTCTATTCTAAAAAATACAGATTGTCCAGAGTCATAAATTCATTTTCATCAAATCATTTTCATTACTCTCATGCTTGATATAGTCCTATTTGATGATCAGTGGGTTGTTAAATAATCTGCATCTGTTTAGGCTACAATAAGCACTTAACTATAATAATAATAATAATAATAATAAAACTATTAAATAATAAAAATAACTAGAGAGCTGGCTAAGTTTGTAAATGCTATCTATAATTTGTACATGGAGTTATTATATAAAAAGATACTTAGATACTTATTTATAGGTGTTATTTTAACAGTCAATCGTGGGAGTTTGCTTCTGGCAACATTAAATCCAGGAGAGAAGACAGTTCTATAGAAAAAGCATGTTTGATTTATATAGAACAAAGCTAGAGCATGCACACACAATATCGGAGCAAGACCAAGTAACACCACTGAAACTGCCTCGAACTATAATGACAAGAAGAAAGCTGTGTGCGCTGCAGTCGTTTCTTAATTCTCTGGTGACTTTTTATTGGTTAAAATGAATGGAGATAAAATGAGCCCATGCACCCACAGGATTTCACTGCATTGAGATGCGCGCCCTGGAAACAGGAAGCCTTGGGTGCCACTTCACATTGTCACTCACTGCATAATGAACTTTCATGCACAAAGATAATGCCAGCACAAGCTACGCACAACACG
The DNA here is from genome assembly GCA_037101425.1 of Elopichthys bambusa. Taxonomy (NCBI): domain Eukaryota; kingdom Metazoa; phylum Chordata; class Actinopteri; order Cypriniformes; family Xenocyprididae; genus Elopichthys; species Elopichthys bambusa. The sequence continues at coordinate 23,553,699 of CM074440.1, read as the reverse complement.
TGAAATAATCAAACCAATAAGTCTAAAAACAGCTGTTGCATTTTACTGCGCAGCATGCGTCAGTGTAATAAATCCACGTGAGAGTAACAAATCAACAATTCCTTAATCTTTTTGTTTTAAGCGATCAGAAGGGGAGGGTTAATGAGAGGGCCTAGGCCCATGGGGTTTTCCCAGAGGGGCAACCCATTTTGCTTGATCAGGGTTACTCTCAAGTGTCTTCGTACCCTGGTGATGTGGAAGAAGCCTTGGTACTTAATCTAGGGTCCTGTGTTGGGGGTGCCTTGTCGTCGCAAAACGTTCAGGACAGACGCTTCCTCACGGGCTGGGGAGTGATCCCAAACGGTCCCTCGACTCGAGGTCTGTGAGGGGTCATCATCTTTCATGGCACATAAACTACCTGGAGATGATAACTGTTTTCTGGCTCTGAAATACTTCCTTCCAGATCTCAGGGGCTACCATATGCGTGTCAGATCAGACAAAACGTCAGTGGTCTCCTACATAAATCATCAGGGAGGTCTGCGGTTGCACCCTCTTTACAGATCATTGGGCTGAATATGGTTCTTGGACCTGATGTCTCTATTCAACGGCTCTCCTAGGGAGATTCTTGTCAGGAGGGACCTTCTGTCTCAGGCCGAGGGTACTATCTTCCACCCCCACCCAGACCTGTGGAAACTGTGGGTTTGGCCCCTGAGGGGGACCAACTCCTGAACTCTGGTCTCTTAACTGAGGTTGTTGAGACTATCCTTAACTATAGAGCTACCTCCAGGAGGAAACTTTATGCCTTGAAGTGAAGAGTTTTCACTTCATGGTGCGGAAATCATCAGTTGGCTGGCTGGTCCCTGGTTGGCTCCTCCAGGACTGATTTTCTGGAGGGCTATCATCCTTCACCTTGAAGGTGTGCATGGCAACCATAGCAGCTTACCACACACCTTTGGGTGGTGAGTCATTGGGGAGAACCCTTTTGGTGTCTCATTTCCTATGTGGTGCTTTGAGACTGAGGTCTGCAAGCCATGCAATGGTTCTGGTTTGGGATTTGGCCTCTGGGGTCTGGTTATGGCGCCCTTTGAGCCTATTGGGTTCAGCAGTCAGGGCACTGGGTACTTACATCCACAGAGCTGCCCTGTTGTGCAGATTTGATCACCTGTTAGTCTGCTTTGGGTCACCCAATTATAAGAATAAGCAAGTGGATAGCTCAGGGCTATCTCTCTTGGCTATGAGGTGTGTGGACAACCGTCACTTTTGGCTGTCAGAGCACATTCAACTAGTGTGGTGGCTTCAAAAGCCTTATTGTCAGGAGTTTTCCTGCAGGAAGTATGTGATGCAGCAGGCTAGTCCTCTCCACACACATCTGTGAGGTTTTATAACCTGATTTGGACCCTACACCAGGGTCTCAGGTGCTTATGTTCTAGATTTGTGCTCACCATGATTCACACTAGGACAGGCACTACTCAGTATGTCATAGTGGGTATATTGTTCCCATAGCTTCAACATCTGGCGCAGCGTGGAGTTCCCTTAAAAGGGAACGTCTCGATAATGACTATAACCCTGGTTCCCTGAGAATGGAACTACATACTGAGAAGGGTACTTCCTACATGCCTGTGATCAACTTGCTTTGGCCAATCAGAAGCTGACATTGTTTGGTCAAGGTGTGCTTTATAGCTTTCTGGTCATGATGTCACACGCTATGGGATGATGTCCCGCCATGCTATTGGACTGATTTCAATCGTGCTTCAAGATGCAATCACGTAGAGGCGTCAGGTTAATATAGTCATATTAGTTTGCATTTTTGACTTATATGCATTACATGTCCTGAGAAACTGGTCTTTTGATTTGGGACCGTATTTAACATTTAGATGCTCTGTTCCTCTGAGTGGTGAAAAATATAATATTTTTAGTATTAAATCAAGATAATTAGGATAATTTAGTTGCAATACGGGAAACGATCATTCTTAATTACAGAGAGTTAAAAGGTTTGGGTATTTATACATAAATCCTCTTATATGTCCACTTGTATGTTAAAAGATCAAGGACATTTTTCTCAATGCATGACCCCTTTAACTAATACTAATTATTGAGAAGCGTACTTCCTAGATGCCTGTGATCAACTTGCTTCAGCCAATCAGAAGCTGACATTGTTTGGTCAAGGTGTGCTTTATAGCTTTCTGGTCATGATTAACTAATACTAATTAAATCCACTTTAGTGCAAAAATAAGTCCAGTGTACTTTATGTTGCATTGTAAAACACTTGTGCTGCTATTGAGGTGGATATGGGTAAGATTAGGGACAGGTTTGGTGGTATGGTTATAGGTTTAAGGGAGGGGTTGGGAAGGGAAGGTCAGCTGTGTAATTATAGATGTAATTACAGAAAAAATTATTACCGATGTAATTATATGCAGGTAATTATAAAATGAGTACAATGTAACAACATGTATTTAATTAATAAGTGCATTATCAAATGATTAATTAAAATGTTAGTACATAGTAGTTAAATCCACCTAATATAAAATAGTTGTCGGGGTGCTCAGTCATTGTTGGACTCCTGTTCTATACCTATACCTGTACAAACCCATATTTTGGGAACAACCTGGGAATTTGAAAACTAGTTTGAAATGCATTAAAGCAACATTAGTAATAGTGTTGTAATTATATGGGCCCTAGTCCAAAAGCACTCAATGGTTTCCCTACCACTCCCATTATTTATTATTAATTAAATGATGTACAAGCAGCTGCACAAAATAATTACAAATTAAGAATGTGGAATGACAATTAAGAAGTAGGAATTAAGAATGAATATGTAGTAGTGCAATATTACAGTATTTTTACTGCTATGTATTCACAGAAACACTGTAAAATAAATTGTGCTCTTTTTATTACAAAATTATTAATTTGGCTTAATTTATATGTTATTAGTGTACATATAATTTACACATCTACTTCTCCACTCACTGATTCATTTTTTTTTATGAATTTTTTTTATTTTATTTTTTTATTTTTTATTTTGTTATACTCTCCTTTGTCTCAGTCTCTCAACCTTTCTCTCTTGGCAGCTGTGTGCCTGGTGCTGGGCTGTTTGATTTTCCCAGATGGCTGGGATGCAGAGGTCATCCGGGATATGTGCGGAGAGGAGACAGGAAAGTACACACTGGGAAACTGTTCAGTTCGCTGGGCTTACATACTGGCCATCATCGGGATCCTAGATGCTCTCATCCTGTCCTTTCTTGCTTTTGTCCTCGGAAACCGCCAGAACGACTTTATGCACGATGAAATCAAGGCTGAAAATAAAGGTGAGAGGTGGCCTACAGCTCGCTGTTTATGCATGCAATCTTATAAAATAAGCAGATAACATTGTTCATAGTTAATCAATAAAGTGGTTATTGTTCAGTGTTGCTGTTGATTTTTGTGATTTGTTTGGGATAGCTTCAAGGTGCCATCATCTTGTTTTGTTTGCTCCTCTTAGGTAACTTAAATGATGTGTAAGTAAGCTTGAGTGCCTGGTGGTATTTACACTTGGCCATCTTAACTATTCAATCATGAACAGACCAAGTGTAAATGCTCTCCGTGGCACATTCAAGATTCATTGCAATCCAATCTTAAATCACTTCAGGGGTTGGTTTAAGAAGTGTTTCAGATGCAACTCTTTCAAATGTTAAAGCATCTGCTTGTTCATTACACATATTCATGCTTTACTCCTTCCATATGGGAATATGTAAGCATATGGAAGATTGGTAGCCCCACAATCCACATGTGAGTGAGTAATAATGGATGAGACAGATGGAGCAACAGCGGAACTCAAACATTAATTGCCATATGGGAAGAAGAGAGTGTTATCATCAGCACGGAAGTAATGCATGTGCAAAATGTGCACAAAAAAGTGCAAAAAAAGTTGTAGGGGTATGTTATTTTTAGTTGTAAAGTTGTATTTAGGGGTACAACAGCTTGTCATATTGGGCCAGTACATTTAAAAAGGTCATCCCTTGTTTTGTGGATACATATATATGTAGCTAAGCATAAATGGAACATTCTCATTTGGATAGCAATCTGATCAATCAAAAACACATTGGTGGCCAGGTGTAAATACCATCTTAAAATCTAAAGAGAAGAAAACCCTCAATTCCTTTAACGCGTTCCAAATCAACTAGAGAAGTTGTCATGGTTACATGTCAGATTCCAGGAACATAAGAGGATCTCCTGTTCTCTCCCCAGCAACTTAGCTCTCTACAGCTGTCATGGCACAAACATGTCCTCTAACACCCTTGCTCTCTGCAAATTAATTTGGAAAGAGGGTACATGGGACAGTATGCGGCCATTTGTAACTTGAATGTGTCATTTGACCCCAGTTATTTTATCTGAAACCGTCTGCTGCTTGATATTGCAAACTGGTATTTGTTATCATATTATTTTAATGTAATACTATAATTATAAACACACTGGTTTGTAGCACAAATAGTTTTACTGCATTTTGTTATTCTTCTAGTTATTTACCTACAGTATAGTGACTTTTGTCTGCTAATAGTCTGCACATTTAAAGAAAATAAAGCTTGTGGATACGCATGTTTTACAGTTATGTTGTCTGGCACTTTAAATACTCAAGATCTTTAAAGTCCGGAGGATTCTGATTGGTTATCATTGATTTTATTCTTCATCAGCTGGGGAAAAAAATTATTCCAACAATATTGTTATCAGTTATCAAACTGTACATTTATAGTTATCATTCTTAGTGTGAACAGGCCTTTACTGTGGATTCCAGAGTATGGTCAAAACCCAATCACAGAACATAAATCTAAAAACTAGCAGCAACACTTACAAACAACTAACCAATATAACATCAAAACAAAACAAATGACTGACAGATATTTGGACTAGACATGATCATGAATAAACAGGTTGGTGGTTGGCACAGTTAGTATGATAATAAAGAGCAGGACAGCAAAACTGAGAACACAAAACCTAAAAAGCTGAGGGCAGTGATACATCAATAAATACTTATAAATATGACATCCCTCGTCTTTGCACTCTTCTTTTGAAGGCTTTGGGGAGAAAATGAAGTATTAAATCTTCACACAACACACCCACATGGGTTTTCATGTTTTATGAGGATATTCCATAGACATAATGATTTTTATATTGTACAAAATATACAAACCAGATTCCAAAAAAGTTGTACAAATTGTGAATAAAAAAGGAATGCAATGATGTGGAATTTTCAAATTTCAATATTTTATTCAGAATACAACATAGATGACATATCAAATGTTTAAACTGAGAAAATGTATAATTTCAAGGGAAAAATAAGTTGATTTTAAATTTAATGGCATCAACACATCTCAAAAAAGTTGGGACAAGGCCATGTTTACCACTGTGTGACATCCCCTCTTCTTTTTATAACAGTCTGTAAACCTTGCTTAAGTTTAGGAATAGGAATATTGTCCCATTCTTGTCTAATACAGGCTTCTAGTTGCTCAACTGTCTTAGGTCTTTTTTGTCGCATCTTCCTCTTTATGATGTGCCAAATGTTTTCTATGGGTGAAAGATCTGGACAGCAGGCTGGCCAATTCAGTACCCGGATCCTTCTTCTACGCAGCCACGATGTTGTAATTGATGCAGTATGTGGTCTGGCATTGTCATGTTGGAAAATGCAAGGTCTTCCCTGAAAGAGATGACGTCTGGATGGGAGCATATGTTGTTCTAGAACTTGGATATACCTTTCAGCATTGATGGTGCCTTTCCAGATGTGTAAGCTGCCCATGCCAGACGCACTTATGCAACCTCATACCATCAGAGATGCAGGCTTCTGAACTGAGCACTGATAACAACTTGGGTTGTCCTTGTCCTCTTTAGTCCGGATGACATGGCATCCCAGTTTTCCAAAAAGAACTTCAAATTTTGATTCGTCTGACCACAGAACAGTTTTTCACTTTGCCATAGTCCATTTTAAATGAGCCTTGGCCCAGAGAAAACACCTGCACTTCTGGATCATGTTTAGATATGGCTTCTTTTTTGACCTATAGAATTTTAGCCGGCAACGGCGAATGGCACGGTGGATTGTGTTCACCGACAATGTTTTCTGGAAGTATTCCTGAGCCCATTGTTACAATATTACCAGTGTATTAAACACACGAACAAGGAGATAGAGCTAATAGAGTCTTTACTTGAAAATCCAATAGGAGAATACAGGAACATACACCAGTATAAACACAAACGATACCCGACAACATACTCAACAGAAACTGGAACTTAAATACACTAATGATTGAACTCAAATGACGAACAGCTGTGATGAATGTGATTAGTGTCCATGGTAACAGATTGTGGCGGGAAACTAGAACAAAGGAACACGTGACAGATAATAACAACAAACTGAAAGTCCATGTGACTGTAACACCCATGTTGTGATTTCCATTACAGTAGCATTCCTGTATGTGATGCAGTGCCGTCTAAGGGCCCAGAAGATCATGGGCATCCAAGTATGGTTTTCCGGCCTTGACCCTTACGCACAGAGATTGTTCCAGATTCTCTGAATATTTGGATGATATTATGCACTGTAGATGATGATAACTTCAAACTCTTTGCAATTTTTCTCTGAGAAACTCCTTTCTGATATTGCTCCACTATTTTTCGCCGCAGCATTGAGGGAATTGGTGATTTTTTTATACCCAATCATGTTGCCAATTGACCTAATAAGTTGCAAATTGGTCCTCTAGCTGTTCCTTATATGTACATTTAACTTTTCTGGCCTCTTATTGCTACCTGTCCCAACTTTTTTGGAATGTGTAGCTCTCATGAAATCCAGAATGAGCCAATATTTGGCATGACATTTCAAAATGTCTCACTTTCAACATTTGATATGTTATCTATATTCTATTGTGAATAAAATATAAGTTTATGAGATTTGTAAATTATTGCATTCCTTTTTTATTTACAATTTGTACAGTGTCCCAAATTTTTTGGAATCGGGTTTGTATATTTTATCCCCTACCCCTAAACCTACCCATCACAGAAAACCTTCTGCGTTTTTACGTTTTCAAAAAACACCATTTTAATGATTTAGAAGCTGTCTTCCTTATGGGGACTAACCAGGACAAGGATTTCAGAAACTGCCATCATTGTGGGGATATTTTTTCCGCATAACCAGGACCACACACAAACACACTCAGGTTTGTTTTGCTACCTTAGTGAGGACATTCCATAGGCGTAATGGTTTTTATACTGTACAAATTGTACATTCTATCCCCCTACACTAGCCCTACTCCTAAACCTACCCATCACAGAAAACATTCTACATTTTTACATTTTTAATAAAACATTGTTTAGTATATTTTTAACGCTATTTTAAATATGAGGACTCATGAAATATCCTCATAAAACATGTTTATGTCGTAATACCAGTGTAATACCCATGTCATTATACAAATTTGTGTCCTCATAAATCATGAAAACAAACACACACACACACACACACACACCCACCCACCCACCCACACACACACACACACACCTTACTAAACAACCACTTCTATTCTGTCTTCACAGATTTGGCAGTATCCAGGGTAAGTCGTTCTGCTGCTATGACTGTGCTTGTGTGGTTGTGTGAAGTTGTTGTGGTACAAACATTAGTCTTGTAGTACCTTCCTTATTATATGTGCTCTCTGTTGTCATGGTTAGAAATTAGCTTAGATTATTAGCACTCTGACATATTATTTATGAATGTCACTCAATGGGTAGACAATGAACACAAATCAAGCATTTATTGTTTATAGCAGGAAAAAGACTGCATGAAAAAGTGCATGTATCAAAAGCTTTGTTGCAGAGCATGGAAGCAAATATCTGTCCTGCTATTGGTACTACATGAATGTAGTGCCTTTTGAGCCTAACATGTACAAGACTATTATTACAGAACATTGTAAACCAAAATATATTTGTAAATGTTTCTCAATGCTAATGAAAGCTTCTATACAGTAAATGTGGAGAAAGAATAATTTAACACATACACAAAAAATATATTTGGAGTGTTAACAAGCCTACACTCTGCACATTTGGTACACCTGATTGTTGGTATTTTATGTATACAGTAAAATGTGTATGTATAGTTACAGTGTTATCAGAATATTATTAACAGCAGTTTTCCTCCCCAGCAGCCTCTACGTGTAGGGTCTTCTCTTCGAGTGGATGGAGTAAGCTTAATTTTAGTACAGTTTAACTTCACTGTCTCTTATCAATTGATCCATTCCCTCAAAAAATATGCATGAAATCATAGCATGTAGCTTAATCCTTACCAAGGAACTTCGCACGTGGAATATTTTCTGATTATGTCGGCTACAGTGCTGATAAAAAAATGGTGTTTTACTCTCCCTTATTGTGTCCTTTTGTGTGCACTGTAATTTCCTTGGCAGTGGCGTAACTATTGTGTGTTTAGGTGAAGCAGTCACAGTTGGTCATTTCACATTGTTTTACATTCACATACAAACCTACTTAATTAGAGGAAAATGTTTCGATCAGTGGTGTAGTCCACCCAGTCAACACTCCCCACTAGGGGAGTGTTGTTCACTCAGCTAACAATTTGATTAAATTCACAATGTTGGGGTACACAATGTGGATTATCTTATAATATTTTGAATGTTTTTTTATGTATTTCAGAAACACTTAGTGTTAAAAAAAAAAAATATATTCCAATCAATGCTGAATCTGTTAAAAATTGTAGTATGAAGTAATGACAGACCTTAAAATTAAAATGCTAGATCTTCAAACAATATTGTTAAAACATATTCAGTTTTTAATTTCTCTTAATTAAATTGAACTTACAAAGTGTTTGTCATTGAAAATAGCTGAGGACTACTGGCCAAGCGCTATATCCCATTCTATACATAAATTTTTTCCATAATTTTAGTAACAACCACATTCTACAGCCAAATCAACTTTCAAAAAATTCAAATAGTGTTCTGCATTTAAAAAAAAAAAATAAATCTGCATAGTGTGTACAAAGACGAACTGAACAACTAGTTATTAAACTGTTTCTCTTCTCCAAATAGATGCTGGATTTTATGAATTCAGTTATATTTAGTGTAGTTTGTCTGACTTGAAAAGTCCCATCCTGCATAATAAAATGACAGAAATTATAGGGATAGTTCACACAATTCATTTGCTCACCCATTTACTCCTTGTTCTAAACCTGTATGCACTGGTAACCAAACAGTTTTGGTGACTATTGACTTCCATTGTATGGAAGTGAAAAACACACACACACAAAAAAAAACATTCTCAAAAATATTTCTCAAAATATCTTTTTTTATTTTCCACAGAGGAAAGAAATGCACCCGTTTTTGGGTGAGCTACTCAAATAAATTGACACTCAAATAAGACTCCATTCTGATGGCTAATTTCTGCTCTTTACTTCCATCTTATTAGGGGTGGTTGCCAGGGTTTAATGGCAAGACTGAGGTCATTGTATTATTATTTACCCCAAGTTTAACTTTAAAATGCAACATTTAAAAATATTTGCACTAAAAATTTGCACTAAGGCCCATACAAGTTACGCCACTGAATCCCACAATACTTTTCCAATTAAAGCACAGCCTCATACTTTCTAGCCTAAGGAATTCTTGGAAACACAGTTTTGTAGCTCATGTTACAAAGCTGAGATGATATGTGCCCACAGTCATAATAAAGGTATCTTAAAGGGAGAGACAGATCCTGAACCACTTTTTAGTTTCAGGAAAGTTACCTCCCTGGTGATCTAACAAAATTCCAGTTGTGGTTCGTTCAAACGGATGATTCATTTAAGAATGAGGCAGTTGTTTATGAATGGGTCGTTCATTGAATCTTTGACTCCACCGATTCGTTCAAAGCACTGAATCATTCAGACTAATGAGAACACGGCTGAGTGTTTCTGTGAGATGTGGACCGCAGTGAAAGGGAGTGATTGACGGCTATATTAACCAACCTAAAATCTTCTTTAAACTTAAGAACATAAAGATGAAGTTTAATTGGTTATGTGATAGAATGGTGGGCCAGTTACTGTATGCTCACAGCAGGCACATACTGTGCAGTTAGCGAACATTTTGTAGAGAAATGAAAACAGGTTGCACCTCAACAATTATTTGCAAATTGCACTCGCACAAATGCTCCCAAATATATTTTGAGGTCACACACGTTAAATCTAGGGAGCATATGTGACCTAAATGGTCGCAATTTAGAGCCTTATATAAATATAAAATATTGCTTGTGTGTGGCAAATTATTGTTTGTGTAATCCATCCGTTACTGTAAATTGCATTTGCTTCCAAAACCCACAATGATTTATTATGACTCATGTGTGTAATTTCATTTTTGTTAAATTGGATGATGTTTCAACATGAGTCATCAGAAAGAGCTATTATTAAAACAGCAAAGAAGACCGAACCTCCATGGAGGCCCAGTCCAATAAATGGCTATGTATGTTTATGGAATACTTTGATGTATTCATAGAATATTTGTCAAATACTAAGTGAAAACAACAACAAAAGCAACTTGAAATAAGTATTAGCATTCATTAGGGCAGCAGTTCTCAATTCCCGTCCTGGCGACCCACCGCCCTGCACATTTTGTAAGTCTCTGCTATCTGACACACATAGTTGAATTCATGGAGCTCTCTCCTAACAAGCTGATGATCTGAATCAGGTCATACAAAATGTGCAGAGTGGTTGTTTCCCAGGACCGCAGTTCAGAACTACTGTATTAGGGAGTCTGAGTATAATGTTCAGGGGTTGTGGCGGATTATTATGTCACATGAATTTGTTTTTCCATATAGACTCCCAACGTTGTGGGCAGTTCATAATTTATGCAATCTCTCTTGTTTCACCTGTCTTACCATTCCCACTCGGTTAATTTCCAATGCTTTGTTTTTGTTTTTTATTGGTTCCTAGATTCTTCACCTGTTTTTTGACTATGCTCTGCTGGTGCTGGTTTGTTTGCATGCCTTGCTGCCCAGCAGATACACATTGGCAGTTCCGTTTATCTTCCAATGTCTTTCTGTTCGCCTTTTAAAGTCTGTGAACTGACCATCTGCTAGTGATTCCTCATTCAAACTTGGCATTACAATCTAGCCAGCATGGAATCAGAGGAAGGGTGTCAGCTGTGGCTCAGCAAGTTTTGGGAAGACACAAGTCTCAGATTTATGCAGCCAGTCTCATCAGTATAGGTGGTGGGCTCCATCACTGCTCAGGTCACTAAGTTGATTCCTTATCCAGTGTTTGCTGGTTTCCATCATACTTCATGATGGATACTTCATACAACCCTCAAAGCAAAATTCACTAACATCATCATTCTGCTTCCTGCGGTTGAGTGGCTGTGTGGAAAGCCTGCTCCCCTGTAGTGATTTTTTTCTGAATTCTCCAAAGAAATGGAAGAAGTATTATTGTTCAGTTTACTACAGGAAAGCACATTTTCTCTTTCACCTTCACCAGGGGAGTTGAATATTGGACTATGGCAGGGGTGGTGAACATCACTCCTGGAGAGTCACAGTCCTGCAGAGTTTTGCTTCAACTCTAATCAAACACACCTGAACAAGCTAATCAAGGTCTGGAGGGTTACACAGCACTGGCAGACAAATAGGGGCTATCTGTCTTGAGTTAAGCTTCCCTCTGAGCACCAGCGTCCTCAATGGTCAATGCCTGGCTTAAATCTCCTAAGCAACACACAGGGAGTGCTCTCCTTTCCAGTATCCACTGAAATGAGATTGATTTCTTTTTTTTTATACTCGTCTTCAATTCCTGAATCTTCCAAATTCCAAATCTTTGCCTCATGGTGGCCTCTTCAGTTTATATCTTTGCCTCATGGTTGACTTTTCACTTTATCTGCACCAGAGCGTGGAGCCATGGAAAAATACATATAGGAGGTAGTGGCAGTCAGCCTAATCCATCCCTCTTTATGGCCTGCGGAGCCAGGTTTATTCCTCATGAGCAAGGAGGATGTCTCCATGTGACCACATATTCACTATGAAGGAATATGCTCTGGAACTGCAAGGAGCCACCATCTTTAAAAGCTGGATGTGCAGAATGCATACTACCTTGACCATATTCATAATGACAATAAAGCAGAGACTTTGAGTATTTGGTGATGCCTTTAGTTTGAACAATGCTCCAGTTGTCTTCCAAGGACTAATCAACATCATATTGCAGGACTTCACCTTCATCTATAACAATAGATCTCTTAAGGGATAGTTCACCCAAAAATTTCAATTCTGTCATCATTTACTTACCCTCAAGTCTGTTGAACACAAAAGAAGATATTTTGTAGAAAATCACAGTAATTGCCAATGTACTGTAGAAAACACAATAACCAATTATGTACTGTAGGAAATCACAGTAACCTATTATGTATAAAGAAGGAAAACACAGTACACTGGCAGCTAGGTTGCCAGCCAATTACTGCATTTATATTGACCTCACTTAAATCAATTACATTTTCACTCTGAATAGAGAATACAGGAAGCAAATGTATTATTTAATAAAACTTCAAAAAAATGTTAGAAATCACCAGAAGGTCACAGAGATTTTATTGTTTTCAACACATCTAGCAATCAGTGAAGAATGAATACTGAAGATTGTAATAACAATGAGCTGTTTAACTGTGATTGTCGATAAATGGATATTCAAAATCATGCAATATGCATTACGTATTTTAATTATTTATTCATTTGGGCTGAAACAATATAACTAAAAAGCCTAGTGGGTAGTACACTGACATATAGTGCAATTGCGCCTCTGGTGACCCAAGTTTGATTCCTGCCTCGAGGTCCTTTGCTGATCCCATTCCCCTCTCTCCACCCTATGCTTTTTTCATCAATCACTACACTGTCCTGTCTAATACGCAAAAGAAAAAAAAAAGAAAAAAGCAATACTTGCAAATTAGTGAGTTTTACTTTACAGTTACATGGTTGCTACTGTAAATAATAACAGCAAAAATATGGTTATTTCCTCTACAGTAAGTTACTTGTTACTTGCTGCCAGTTTCACAGACAGTTTCTTACAGTACATTGACTTCCATAGTATTTTTTTCCTACTATGGAAGACAAGATGACAGGAGTACCCCCATAGCTTAAATAAACTGATGAAAACGTAATGCTGAACTTACTGCTGAACTTAGTCAGTTAATGACTACAAAACAAATCTCGGACATTCACAAATCTCGGACATTCTCGGACATTCACTTGATATTGGGAAAATGTTAATAATATAATAAAATGTCTGACCATACATGAAGCCACAATACTAACATGGTGTTGAATTATTTAAAAAAGTATTTTTTTTTCCCCCCCTGCATATTGCGATTCTACACTAACCTGCAATTTTCACTGGTTTCAAAACACACCATGCTGGATATTATCTGCCAATCATCATAATAATTTAACGGTTGGTGACATATCCTTGGAAAAACTCCTTAGATCCAAAAGCTAATGCCAGCAACTTACATGATGAATTGACAACAACTGAGTGTGGGCATTTCACTCACATTAGATCCATGATTGATTGAATGCCAAATTAAAATATTAAACAGAACAATAAAATAACATTATTAACCGGTTAATGGTAATTTCAAATAAGCGTTTCTATTTAGAATTAAACTTGATTTCGTTTTTGTTTATGTTCCTGTTAAAATTTCCTTCCCGTTTCTGATTTTGTTCCTTGAACCGGTTTGGAGCCCTGGTTTCAGGGCTCCATCCACCTGTTTTTATGCACATTTTGGGATATCGAATTTGAAAAATGCTGGATGGAAATGCAAAGATGCGTATAGATTCTAAAAATGTGCATAAAATAATGTATGCGCTCAATTGAGGCGGATACATCTTTTTATCTGATAAGAAGGCATGCGAATAAATTATGATGGAAACAAGAATAAATCCCTTGATGCACATAAAAAAACCTCACATGACTTTGCCTCAACAGTGGATGTGACTGGAGAAGTGGACTAACCAGTGGAGCAATTTCATTGCACAGCATCTCAAATGATCGTTTGTCATTTGAGATGCTGTCACTCAAATGTCAGTCAAATCATTTATGATGGAGAAAAAAGAGAGACAGTTCCCTGATTGCAGCAATTTTCATTTTTATTACAGATATTTTGCACCAATTTCCCAGGAAGAGATGGATTTGTTCTCTTGTACACATGGAATGGAAATGGTGCTTTATTTGCAAATGTTTTATGCAATATCCCAGTTTTGTGCATAAGTTAAATTTGCAACTTTGGATGGAAACATAGCTATATTGACATCTCTCCCTCTATTCTTCATTTGTCTCAATGGAAGTCACCTGGAACTTGTATTGATTTCTACCTGCAGGAACATATTCTTGTTTTGCAAGAAACTAGATTCACTTATAGGCTATAAGACCAAGTAGGATTCTTTAGTACATCTTAAGTAGGTTTTTGAAGAATGTCTCATGTTAAATGCAAAAACAAAAGGAAAGAATGTTTGTAACCTTGCAGATATTGAACACTAGAGAGAGCTAAGATCCATTGGGAAACGATATGTGCTTGTTTGATTGAACAGACAGCACTAAATACAAGCACTGTAAACTGTAGTTTTACCACATTCACAGACATATTATATGTCTATTATATGAGCTATAGATGCATTGTTTATTCAGAAGACACTTTTTAATCTCTCTTTGGTTGTGGTTTGTAGTTGTTTTTCACATGTTCCTTAAGATCTGACGCAAAAAGGGGACCAAAGTTGGTTAGGAGGTAGGAGGATGTGCTGTCTGTCTGAATGAAACCTTTCCCTTCTTCTGTCAATCAGTGCTGACCCAAGCTACGCCATACTGCTCCTGTGTCATCACTCCAATTCCTCCTTTGTTTGAATGTTCTCAGACAACTAAAATAAAAAGCCTATAGATTAACACTATAGTATAACACTGTTTTTAGTATAAGCTCACTGATTGCTCCTGATTAGTTCAGTAATTTTATGCTTCGCTAATTCCAGGGGTTTGGATTGTTGTGTTGGGTTGTGATCTTTACCGAAGTGATGTTTAATTATGTATACATGAAATTAACATATGTTTGATTTCTTCTCACTAGGCTTAAATGGATAGTTCACCCAAAAATGAAAATTCTGTCATTATTTATTCACCCTCATGTCATTTCAAACCTATATAAGTTTCTATCTTCTGTGGAACACAAAAGAAGATATGTTGAAGAATGTTGGATACCGTCTCAGGTTACGTATGTAACCATGGTTCTCTTTCGAAAGGGAACTCAACACTGCGTTTAAAATGCTATTGGGGAACGCCTCCTCGTGAACCGGTGTCTGAAAACAATTATTAAATCACGACAATCCTACTGGCCGGTGACAGCCTATGACATCATCATTGCGCGACCTGGAAGTATATAAGGAGCACCTTGAGAAGCAGTCAGTACCTTATCGTCTGAAGGGACTGTTCAGCAGGCAACCCCGATATATGGCAAGTAACGCAGTGTCTTGTTCCCTGTTCTCAGGCAACCATGGTTACATACGTAACCTGAGATGTTCCCTTTCGAAAGGGAACTCAACACTGCGTTTGACACGCTATGGGGAACGATATACCCACGCCACCATGCTTGAGGGGAGTGCATGCCAAAAAATGGCTAGGAAAAAACGTCAGAACTAGCAGTTCAACTGAAATGCCAGAACCACTCCCCCTACGGGTCATACATAGGCTGTCAGTGACAGCATTCCCTATGGCCAACAGCCCAAGCTATAAGCCTCAAAGAGGCCTTCCACAGAAGGCCTACCAAGACCGCTCAAAGGCTTCTGAAACCAAGCTTCTTTTCAAAGAAAAGAGGGTACCCTTAAGGGAATGTAGCCAGGGGGCCTCAGAGAGGCCTTCAACCACTGACCAGACTTAGGGAGCTAAGTACTATGCAGAACAACCCTCTAGACTAGGGGAGTACTGGGCTCAACCTAACAGGTAGACCATACTGTAGGCACAAAATCATGGAGGCTCCTAGAGAGCCTGCAACATTAAGTAATTCTATACAATGTAGAATATATCACAGCAGCCAGGCAAAGGCCAGCCATGTGAAAACTACATGCTTAATCTGCTAAAAGACACCTAGATGTGGGGGATTCGCTTACAGGGCACCCTGTGAAGGCCACATACCTTAAAGCAACTCAACTGCTGATAATGCAAAGAGTCCACAAAACATGGGAACTCATTCTGATTGAAACCGAGTTTAACTAGCAGATAAGACTGTAGAGTGCCCACATAACAGTCTACCTCAACACATTCCAACAAGCAGTGTACTCAGTAAAATACTTTTTACTCTTTAAGCAAGAGGAGTACAAACTTACGGCATCATGTTCTGAGGGAGGTCCAAACAGGACCTGCGACTTCAGAATGACACGGGAGTCAGCCAGTGGCAATGTCTAAGCTCTAAGGGAGAACCAAATCTAAGAACCAAACTATCTAGTGAGGTTAACTAGTTTAACTCAACCTGAGCTTAATTTTGTCCACACATTCCAACAGGCAATGTAAAAACACCATTAACCCTTAAAGTAAGGGGAGTACAAAGAATATTATGCTACCATGTTCTGAGGGAGACCAAAAAACAGGCCTACTACTTCAAACGATCACAGGCATCACCTGTGGCAGTGCCAGTTTCCAACTGAGAAACTCTAACTAAAACACCTACCAACAAGCCTTGTAATACAACAAACTATTGTGCTCTGAAGGAGGCCCAAACGGAGCCTTCTACTTCAAACAACACGAGTGTCAGCTTGTGGCAGTGTTCAAGCTCTAAGGGAGCCAACTATGAAACCAAACAATGTAGTGAGGTTAACTTTATTAAACTCGACCTGAGCTTATACATTCCAACAGGCAATATACTCAGTAAAAACACTTTTTACCCTTTAGCAAGGGGAGTACAAACTACGTCACCATAAACTTAAGGAGGCCAAAGTCAGGCCTACTACTCCAGAATACACGGGTGCTAGCCTGTGGCAGTTTTAGGGTTTACTGAGCTTACATAGTGTAGGGCAGGAATCAGAACTAAAGTAATAAAGTACAACAACCTTGAATAACAAGGGAGTACTATTAATCTAACCCTGAAAAATACAGGGTGAGTACTTCACAACAGAAATTCTCACCAAAAACAGATACAATCTATACTGAACCCTAGGGAACAGGAGCTTTCATAAAAAGCTACAACCATATCACTCAAGCTTGAACATAGTTCAAGGGGTTCAGGGGAAAAACTGAAGTCAAAGTACCACTAGATAGTACTGGGGGAGCGGAGCCACAGCAACAAAGTTTCTATTCACATAGTGAAAAAGGGGCCTACACCGCCTGAGACAACGGCACCAGGGAGACTTAGCAATAGTCTGCTACCTTAGCTGCTATCTATTTTGCACCTACACCAAGGGGACAATGGGCCTTCTGTGGAACTAGGAAAAACTACACTCACATAACAGGGGTAGTATAAAAAGGGCGTAAAATGCTTCTAGCAGACCGCCTAAACCCTAGTTCTAGCCTAGGCCAGCTATAGCTGTGGGCCTATAAGGCCAACACATAAGCATAGATCTGCCTTGGGCTAAGAAACAACAGCCTCTACCATCAACTCTCAATTGAGAGGAGGCAAACTCTGAGAATACTATATTTCTACAATAAAGCTCAGAGGAGCAGAGCTCAGCCCAAGCACACAATGTCAGGCAGCCTGTAAGGCCGACGCTGAACATATATATATATCTGAAGTTAGTAAAAGCTAATCTCAAAACTCTAGCATTTAACAGAGGAGAATGCTAATTTACCATAAGGTGGCTAACAGTCCGGCTTAGTTACAGCCCACATCTGAATACATATGAACGGTAGCTTCAGTGTCCTCAGTGAATTCTGCAAAGAATGAAGCCAATACATCCATAAAGGGGACTAACAAAGTACTTCCCTTAATAATATATCATTCCAGCCAACCTAATGGAACTTCAGGGCCCTTAAAAATAGAGTTTTTTTTATGAATATAGAAACCTACCAAGCCAATTTCAGCAGGTCCAACTGATATGCTTACAAACAGACATTGTGTGTAAAGCAACAGCAGCCTGACCTGCTGTCGCATATAGAGCGTTGGAGCCTGCCTATATCACAAGATAGTTGCACCCATCTTGTCAGTAGGAGGCATCGACGCATACCCATACTCACTCCATCAACACAAGCAAATTAACCTGCTGATGTTGATGAATGCGAGCTGAATACAAGTTCTTCCATGCCTTCTCGATCTCAGTATGAAGATCAAGAAGGAATGGAAAGCTTACGGTGGCTGGAGGATTATGGCCAAAAAGGAACCGTTCGTCAAACAATCCACAAGCGGTTTCTTTCTCTGCCTCAGCAAGAGTAAGACTAGAAGAGAGTGGAGCATTTTTACACTCACAATAAAAACAGACAGAACCCACAAGAACTGACTATACATGCTCTTTTGTTCTCATAAAAGACAACGTTATAAGTTATGTGGTGATCAGATGTCAACACTATGGGACACAGATGCACACACTTCCTGAAACGTTTGTCAGACATAATTTGTCTTACCTTAATACCGATTTGATATCGCTTTTTTTTTTAAAACAAAACAGTCCCTGAAGACGAAAAAATACCGACTGCTTCTCTAGGCGCTCCTTATATACTTCCGGGTAGCGTAATGATGACGTCATAGGCTGTCGCCGGCCAATAGGATTGTTGTGATTTGATAATTGTTTTCAGACACCGGTTCATGAGGAGGCGTTCCCCTATAGTGTGTCAAACGCAGTGTTGAGTTCCCTTTCGAAAGGGAACCAATTATTTTGGTGACCACTGACTTCCATTGTATGGACAAAACAAAACACTGTGACGTTTCTCAAAATATCTTCTTGTGTTACACAGAAGAAAGAAACTTATACAGTTGTGGAATAACATCAGGGTGAGTAAATGATGACAGAATTTTCATTATGGGTGAACTATCCCTTTAAAGTATAGTTAATTCTGATTTTAAGGTCTGCACTGCTCTGTATATAATTTCTTTCTTTCTTTCTTTCTTTCTTTCTCTCTCTTTCTCCCTCTTTCTTGTATATTTTAGATTGAGATCCGGGATACCAGGGACCCTCGATTTGGTGTCCAGCGGTTTCCGTAATGAGACAGCATCCTCCCTACTTTATCTACTCCTACATCCCTTTCTCCTTGTCCTCAGGCCTGTGTCTCTAAACTCAGTCAGGATGCTGCTAGTGCAGCTCTTTGTAATATAGAAAAAGACTGGAATACACTTCAAGAAGAGAACATATTCAACATACACCTATTTAAAAACCATGAGAAATTAAAACCAATAAAAAGAAGAAAAGATCAGCTTTACATAAACAACAACTCTGGGAAGTAACAAGTTATACATATTACTACTGTTATTTAATAATGCTTTGATGACAATTATGATGATAGTCATGATTATGCTTGCAACAGCGATATTATGTTCAGACTTTCATATTTTATCTAAAATGGGGAACATATTTCTAGCTTTAAGAAAATATATGGAATCAATGCATATGTACAAGGCAAGAGATTGGGTGCTACTCTGGACACGCAGATGAAAAGGAAACACAACAAGCCAAAAATTTAAATAAACAACGACAAAAAGAAAAAAGAAAAAAAAAGAGAAAAAAAAAGAAAAAGAAAAAAAAAGAAACATTTTGTACAGCACCAAGATGTAATTTTGAAGACCATCTTTTTCTGACAAATTTTGAATTCCCCTCTTTGTACATGTGGTCAGCAATCAGAGTTAATTGATGAATTAAATAGTTAAATTGTAAATTCTATATTTATATGGATACAGGGTACAGCCATTAAGCATTTATTCACCCACATCATATTCCTTATACTAACCGGAGTGGATTTAACAGATAAACAGATTATTTGTCTCTCAGTTCACCTGAAGGTACCAATGACCATTCTATGACTGTGCAGCAGAAAAGACTAACAACAGTAAAATACACCGCTATCCCACAGACATCTAATTTGGCATGCAAATCTCTTCTTACATTTTTTTTTTTTTACAGACACTTCCTCTCTTGATATTTCCTTTTTCAATGAACTGTTGTGAGATTTATGATTAGTGATTAGCACATGAATATTGTTTGGACTCTGCTACATTCATTTCATAATTTATCATTTTCTTCTGTGTTTTGTGGTCAGTAGACCAAGGTGATTTTTTTTTTTTTTTTTTTTTTCAATTATCATTTGTCTTGAGAAAAAGCCCTGCATGCTGCATTTTACTCAGGCCCTTATCTGCAATTTCCCACACTATGTAAGTAGAGCACAGTGGTACAGCACAAAGTTAACCGTAACACATCTAGGTAACCCCTGCTGAAAATCCAGTGTGTTTATGCTAGTTAGAGCTGGTATAGTGCTGGTCTAGCTGGTGGACCAGCATATTCATGATGTTCTCGAGCAAAACTGAGCTGGTCCACCAACACTGCAGCTTCTCATGCTGATGACCAACAATGCTGGATTTTTCAGCAGGGAATACTGAGACTTGGTACACAGTCATAAAAATGACTACATCTATGTTTCCAAGGCAAGATGTGTAGCACAATTATTCACACAATTTCTTGTGACTTATGTGACTTAATACTTCACATATGCAAAATGCAACGACCAATTCTTGTAACAGAAATCAACGAATAAGAAAAATCCCAATATTTTGTTACAAATTCCTTAAATATTTGAATCATGATAAACCATTCAAACAGAATAGGAATTTGTGCAAAATCAATATTCATCTAAGGTTGTACTTTGTTTCATTTGTGTTTTTATCAACATCTTCCTTCACCATTTGTTAAACTTCTATCTGTCTTGTAATGGTATGATTTCTGCTAAGTGGCTGGAGCTGATATGGACCTTCAAGGTGCACTGGAGAGGAACGTTTACATCAATTAGGATCATCTCAAGAGGAAAGCCCTGTTGGGGGTAGGTCTGGCCCCTAGTCTGCAGCCCCTTAAGTGGCGGATTTTGGAGATGACATGAAATGGACTGAAATTGTGACATACTCCATGGTGCTTAAACCCTTCTAACCCTTATATAAAGACTGCTTTGCTGCTCCCCATCTACCTCAGTCTTGAACCCCTCCTACTCTATTTTCTTGATATGCTCCACTGGGAGATGAATGCTGAGATCAGACAGAGAGTGGGGGTATGAGGAGCAGGAAGATTAGACTGCACTGGACTTGGGTTTCTATTCTGTAATCTTAAAACACAGCTCCTCCATAAATTCCCCTCATTCATCTATTCTACACTACCATTCAAAAGTTTGGAAACGCTAAGACATTTTTTGTTTTAAAGAACCTGAGACTTTGATTCACCTAGGATGCATTAAATTGATCAGAAATTAATGTAAAGGCATTTACAATGTTACAAATGCTGTATTATATACAGTTGTATTATGAATGCTTCATTATTTAAACTGTTCATCAAAGAGTCTTACTGTACATGTGCAGCATTAACAGCTCATGCATTCTAGCAGTGTTAATATATTCAACTGAAGTTTCATGTTTCATCTTTGTGCTCACTGATAAAAATTTCATTTAAAAAAATAGAAAACAGTTCTTTCAAACCATATTGATAATTTACAGTATCACTGGTTTATTGTATTTTGTTTTGATTAATTAAATGCTACATTGGTGAACAGACGGATGAGTTTCTTTTTTAAAAAAACATGTCACAAAAATGTCTTGGTTTTGCCAAACTTGATGTATTTCTGTATTCATCATTCACATTTCATTTGGTACAGTACATCATACATACAAAGAAATTCAGAGCCCAGTAAAACTACAAACAAAAACATATTCAATAGTAATTTCATCCTGGGTGCACTGTGCTGGTCAATCTTTATTTGACACTCAAAAAATACAAGCAGAGACTCACATGCACACACAAGCACTACCCCCATGACAGCTAGTTATTTCTGAAAATTTGGCCATCTCAGGGGCAGTGTATTTCTGCAGTACTCAATATAATTTCTTCTCAAAGTCATTTATATTTTGTGTTTGTCTCACAGAACATTAACATGACCACTGCCCAGATGTTTTTACAAATTAACTGATTTATGCAACAATTTTTGTCTTTACACACATGAAGATGTAGAAAGATTTCTGTATTCTGATCATAGTGTAAAACTAATTGGATATTTACATGTTGGTCTTAGCTGTTATCTTCATTGACGTACAACATTTTTCAGTTAATCTCATGTGAAACAACATTGTCATCCAACGTCTAGTCATTAATATTTAAATTTAAAAAAAAAAAAAAAAAACTATTTGATAGGCCCATGTTACTGACTTAGTGGTTGTTTTTTTTTTTTTTTTTCATTTGTTTTCAATTTTTACTTTCTCTTCTGTCTTGCAACACTTTTTTCTTAATCTACCATTTAAAAAAAAAAAAAAAAAAATAACAAAAGAAAGAATTTAATGTGCCAAAATTAAAGAACAAGACTACTGTGGAAAGATACAACAAGGTTAATTTCTGAAGTTTACATTGTCTTTTCTTGTGCTTCATATGTTTAATGCCTCTCTTTTGGAGATTATGCTTTTTGCTCTAGTTGTAAATGTTTTCCCCCCTCTGATCTTTCTGGAATGCTGTTATCTCTAAATTAAACGAAAATGCATAAAAATATTTCTGCAAGTCATAGGGGAGTGCAACATAACTGACATCGTCACCATCACTGAAACATTGTTGGTGTTGTTGTATAAAATATTTAAAAAAAGAAAAACATTGAATACCATGTTATGGGTTTATTCTGGGGGAAGATACACATTTACTTGGGTATACAAACCAAAAAATGTTTTTTGGTGTCAAGCAAAACAGACTGGAAGAAAGTGGAACCTACAAAGACTCCGGATTCACATTCTGAGCGATTTGTCCAAGTTTGTTATTTATCTTTTTTTACACATTTGCATTTAAAAAATATGAATTTGCTTATCTATAGTTTATGGCTGCGCAGCAACATACAACTTACAACCTAACATACAACCTCATACAATTCATGCAGGTAAAATGGCCATATCTGAAAATCCACACACAAATTATAACATCTTATTTAACACCCTGCAAACTAGAAAAAGAGGTCCACACACATGACTTATTTGTTTTGATTCAGTATGAATTTGAGTGAGTGTGTTTAAGTGCTATATTTAGCTGTATCTGCAAAAGACAAATATGCTGGAAGCCTGCTTGCACATTATATAACAATTATGAAAAAATGTTTGTCTGTGCGTCCAATTGTCGGCAGAAAGCCACTTCATGTAGTGCTCATTAACAGCACCAGTAGAGAATGAAGGACTAAATCAAAAGAGCGAGGGATGATGAAAAGGAAAGGCTGGGCACTGGCCAGCACAGACAGGATGGGCCATGGCCAGAGTAGGTGCCAACATATCAGCAGGCATTAAATGCATCTTTGGTACAGCCAGGTGCAGCAAGCTGTGCTATAGAGAGTAAATCCTCCATCCTGAGAGTAATTACAAGTTGGCTTCATATGAATGCCAAAAATATGACACTGCCACACTGGGTCACAAAATGATACATCTTGTGTTCAAGTACAGCAAGTATCGCTGTAGATTTCCCTTAATTGCTATTTTTAATTTCATTGTCATACATAATATCATGTAAGCAAACCTTGCATATTGTATGGATCACATTGAAAGAGTCACACTTTATATTAGGTAATGTCTTTAACTACTATGCATAGGTACAAAGTACTAATTGTGTTCATGTTGTATTGCAAATAACTTTTGCGGCTATTAAGGTAGAATATGGGTAAGGTTAGGGGCAGGTTTGGTGGTATGCTTAGGTTTAAGAGTGTAAGGGAAGGGTAAACAGTGTAATTATAAATGTAGTCAATGATTAAATGTTAATAAATAGTAGTTAAGGATACTTAATATTTTTTAATTTCATGAAGTATAAACCAAAATGAAACCACATACTAGATTTGATTTTAAATTGGACACCTACGTCTGTAACAGTGTTATACATGTCGCAAAATATCAAAATAAGTCTTGATATTTCAAATACTAATACTAAATATAACAGGCCTATTGCTAATACTTGAAGCTAATCATGATGAAAGAAATCTGCAATAATATAGGCTTACTGTGATTTTTTCCCTCCAGAGCCCTTGTTCCATTTTTGACATACGTGGCTGTTGCATATTAAAATGCCATCACTAATTTAAGAAAGCAAGCTCAACCATAGAGTCCGTGGTGTCACAGTGGTCATCAAAGCAACAAGATTTTCCCAGCAAATTGTAGTGAATGGTGTGATATATGATCTTTTTTTTTTTTTTTTTTTAATTCTGATGTCATGAGTGAAGCAAAAACTACACAGACTGTCAACAGACTCTTCACAGGTACACTTGATATCCTTTTTATGTCTGTATATTTTTTAATTGTAACTGATTTCAAAAGAAGAACAGTTGTAAATAATACCAGATTCTTCATGTTGTAACAACAGTAAAACCCTTTTTTATATACACTGATCAGGCATAACATTATGACCACCTATCTAATAACCTGTAGGACCTCCTTTAGCCCGCAAAACAGCAGCCACACGGTGAGGCATTGATTAGACAAAGAGGTGATAGGTCTCCTGGAGTATCTGGTACCATAATGTCAACAGCAGGTCCTCCAGTTCCCATACATTGCAGAGTGGTGGTTATGTAGCGCGAACATGAACCCAATCGAACATTTGTGGTTCGACTTCGAAACACAAACGTTTGATTGGGTTCATGTCAGGCCAAGGCATTAACAGAAATTCTCCATCATATTCCTCGAACCACTCCTTGATGATTCTGGCAGTGTGGCATGGCGCATTATCCTGTTGGTAATGGCCATCACCAGCAAAGAACACAGTTGCCATGAATGGGTGCACTTGGTCCACAACGATGTTCAGATACCTGACAGCTGTCAGGGATTGTGCTATTAGGATAATGAGGTCTATAGTGTCCCAAGAAAACTGGGAAAATTCGGCAAAGCTTTGTCTTATTTTTATTGTATTTCTTTTTTTTTTTTTTTTTGCTCAATTTGTATAAAAAAAAAAAAAAAAGTTTGGTTTGTTTTCTCGTGTGCACTTACTAACCTTTTTGTCAGCTGAGCCCCTGTGGCCTATTTACTTGTAAGTAATAACACCAGTGCAAAAGTTTACATACCCTTGATTCTTAATACTGTGTGTCGTTAACTGGTGATCCACGACTGGTTGTTTGTTTTGTGATGGTTGTTCATGAGTCCCTTGTTCAAAAGTTTTCACCCCCGGGCTCTTAATTCATCGTGTTAAGAGCCGTTAAGAGCTGGGGGGTGAAAACTTTTGAACAGGATAAAGATGTCCAAATTTTTTGTATTTTGTTTAAAAAAAATGTTTGTTTTTTTTCATTTAGTACTGCCCTTCGGAAGTAACAGAAGATACTTGCATGTTTCCCGAAAGACAGATTAAGTACAATTTACCCTGATCTTCAAATTCTTAATGCATCGCGTTTCCTTCTGGAGCATCAGTGAATGTTTGAACCTTTTTTAATAGTTGTGTTTGAGTCCCTCAATTGTCCTCAGTGTGAAAAGATGGATCTCAGAATCATACAGTCACTCTGCAGGACCTGGAGGATTTTTTTGAAGAGCAGAGCTCAGTTTAACTGCTCAGGACAAACAAGGGACTCATGAACAACCATCACAAAACAAAAAAACATTATATATATATATATCCATAAGGGGTTCTACTATTGTTACAAGATGAACTCTCCTGACAGCAAAGCATGTGTGTGTGTACTGTTATGCTGTATTGTTCACTATAACGGTTAAACTGACATACAAGTTTTTGTTACAGTAGAGTGTGAAAAGATGGACCTCAGGCTGCTCATTTATTCATAGGTGTATAAATCTTTCATGTATATCATGTTCATGTTCAGTATTCAATTATTCGTATTTATTAATGTATTCAACAAATAACATTTCTATTTTTGCAACAATTTCATCAGAAAACTAAACAGAAAATAACTCAAATATATGAGAAAATAAAAGTCAGTGGCACACAAGCCTTGCTGTTAGTTATTTCAATGTAAAACCATTCTAAGGCTATGAAGTATGAGGTTGATATATATATATATATATATATATACACAGTACACCCCTCACATTTCAGCAACCATTTTATTATATGGTCTCAAAGGACAATACTATAGAAATGAAAGTTGGATATACTTTAGAGTAGTCAATGTGCAGCTTGTATAGCAGTACAGATTTACCGTCCTCTAAAAATAACTCAGCATACAGCCATTATTGTCTAAATAACTGGCAACAAAAGTGAGTACACCCTAAGTGAACATGTCAAAACTGTGTCCAAAGTGTCAATATTTTGTGTGAGCACCACTGCTTTCTAGTCTTAATCCTCCTGGGCATGGAATTCACCAGAGCTGCGGCGTATGGTCTGAGCACTGACAAGCTGACCTTCCGCTTCTGCAACCTCTAAAGCAATGCTGGCAGCACTCATGCGTCTGTTTTTTGGAGCCAGCTTCTGCACCTGACGCACAGCACAAGGTCTCAACTTCTTTGATTCAACTTCTTTGGCCTGTTCCGAGTGGAACCTGTCTTGGAAAACCTCTCTCTATGACCCTGGCCACTGTACTGTAACTCAGTTTCCACGAGGTGCCATCCAGTGGTCAGTATGAAAGAATTGTACTCAAAGCACCAAATTTTAACTGTTCTAATACAAGAACGTGGTTAAACGACATACAACTGTTATCACTTAGGGTGTACTCACTTTTGTTGCCAGCTATTTTGACAATAATGGCTGTATGTTGAGTTATTTTCAGAGGACAGTAAATCTATACTGCTATACAAGCAGCACATTGACTACTCTAAAATATATCTAAGTTTCATTTCTATAGTATTGTGCCTTGAGATGATATACTAAAATGGTTGCTGAAATGTGAGGGGTGTACTCACTTTTGTGAGATACTGTGTATATATATATACACATGTATATATATACTAATTTGGGCAGTAATTACATTTAACAAAGGGTTTCTATACAGAAAAGGCATGTACATTACTAGAATAGACAACTGAATTTTGATTTATGATTTTATTATTTATATTGTATTACTATTTTTTGCTCAATTTGTTAAAAAAAAAGAAAAAAAGTTTGGTTTGTTTTCTCGTGTGCACTTACTAAACTTTTTTTGTCAGCTGAGTCCCTGTGGCCTATTTACTTGTGTTAAGTAATAAAAATCTTAAAAAAGAAAAGCAATTCACATGCATGCAACATATTTTTGTTGTTATTTTTCTAATTACATTTCAATGAACGGCAAGAATATGTGCAGTACCAAGCCCTTTATTAGTGAGCTGTGATGTCAAAGCCAACAGCCAAAATACCCAGGTGCTGGTCATATAATTAGAATATCATCAAAAAGTTGATTTATTTCACTAATTCCATTCAAAAAGTGAAACTTGTATATTATATTCATTCATTACACACAGACTGATATATTTTAAATGTTTATTTCTTTTCATTTTGATGATTATAACTGACAACTAAGAAAAATCCCAAATCTCAGAAAATTAGAATATTGTGAAAAGGTTCAATATTGAAGACACCTGGTGCCACACTCTAATCAGCTAATTAACTCAAAACACCTGCAAAGGCCTTTAAGTGGTCTCTCAGTCTAGTTCTGTAGGCTACACAATCATGGGGAAGACTGCTGACTTGACAGTTGTCCAAAAGACGACCATTGACACCTTGCACAAGGATGGCAAGACACAAAAGGTCATTGCAAAAGAGGCTGGCTGTTCACAGAGCTCTGTGTCCAAGCACATTAATAGAGAGGAGAA
The DNA here is from genome assembly GCA_037101425.1 of Elopichthys bambusa. Lineage (NCBI taxonomy): Eukaryota > Metazoa > Chordata > Actinopteri > Cypriniformes > Xenocyprididae > Elopichthys > Elopichthys bambusa. The sequence goes on along the minus strand of CM074440.1, from coordinate 23,525,881 downwards.
GGGAAGGAAAAGATGTGGTAGAAAGAAGTGTACAAGCAATAGGGATAACCGCACCCTGGAGAGTATTGTGAAACAAAACCCATTCAAAAATGTGGGGGAGATTCACAAAGAGTGGACTGCAGCTGGAGTCAGTGCTTCAAGAACCACTATGCACAGACGTATGCAAGACATGGGTTTCAGCTGTCGCATTCCTTGTGTCAAGCCACTCTTGAACAACAGACAGCGTCTGGGCTAAAGACAAAAAGGACTGGACTGCTGCTGAGTGGTCCAAAGTTATGTTCTCTGATGAAAGTAAATTTTGCATTTCCTTTGGAAATCAGGGTCCCAGAGTCTGGATGAAGAGAGGAGAGGCACACAATCCACGTTGCTTGAGGTCCAGTGTAAAGTTTCCACAGTCAGTGATGGTTTGGGGTGCCATGTCATCTGCTGGTGTTGGTACACTGTGTTTCTGAGGTCCAAGGTCAACGCAGCCGTATACCAGGAAGTTTTAGAGCACTTCATGCTTCCTGCTGCTGACCAACTTTATGGAGATGCAGATTTCATTTTCCAACAGGTCTTGGCACCTGCACACAGTGCCAAAGCTACCAGTACCAGGTTTAAGGACCATGGTATCCCTGTTCTTAATTGGCCAGCAAACTCGCCTGACCTTAACCCCATAGAAAATTTATGGGGTATTGTGAAGAGGAAGATGCGATATGCCAGGCCAAACAATGCAGAAGAGCTGAAGGCCACTATCAGAGCAACCTGGGTCTTATAACACCTGAGCAGTGCCGCAGACTGATCGACTCCATGCCACGCCGCATTGCTGCAGTAATTCAGGCAAAAGGAGCCCCAACTAAGTATTGAGTGCTGTACATGCTCATACTTTTCATGTTCATACTTTTCAGTTGGCCAAGATTTCTAAAAATCCTTTCTTTGTATTGGTCTTAAGTAATATTCTAACTTTCTGAGATACTGAATTTGGGAATTTTCTTAGTTGTCAGTTATAATCATCAAAATTAAAAGAAATAAACATTTGAAATATATCAGTCTGTGTGTAATGAATGAATATAATATACAAGTTTCACTTTTTGAATGGAATTAGTGAAATAAATCAACTTTTTGATGATATTCTAATTATATGACCAGCACCCGTGTATGTCCATTTCAGGCTTTAAAAAGCTATTGGTCACAACAAAAACATCTGCTATATTATTATGAAAATTTTGTGATTTAAATTCCCCATAATACATGGCTGTCTGGAAAATGAGAATGCTGTACTAAGAATGGTGCAGTTATGATATCTACCAGCAGGGGTAACCTGAGAAATGCTAAGACACCTTGGTACAGACCACTGCAAAAACAGCACTGTGCTATTTGTCACTGTCCTCAACACTTTTCAGAATGGACCGATCACAGTTGTTAGTGAGACTACATAAGCCATTTTATATTTGGATATTTATAATATTTAAAATATGTGACAACCTGCCCCATTTATCAAAATACCCTTGTCCTTAGGTGCATTATATAGTTGCCTTTGCCTGGATATATGTGTGGATTCAGTGATGCATTTACACAACAGCTATTATAAAAAAATACAATAATATTTTAAATTGGAAAGAATTCACAAAAATTATTTGAATTTTAAGACCTTTTTGAACTAGGTGTTTGGAACCAACATATAAAACCACTTTAGATACTAAGTTACTAAAATATAGTTCTTGTGACAATTAGCCCCAGACTGCCCCTATTTTAAATATAATTCTAATATAAATGTATGGATTAGCACACTACCTAGCAGCACGGTGATGTTTTGATTGGTGCAACATATTGCACATACATTGCAGAGAACATGGGTAACGTTAATAATGTTAACAGAACATTTGCCTGATTTCAGCTTGTTAGTTAGGATATAGATAAGGTACAGAATTGAGTCGCAGTTTATGTGCTTCATTGTGTCCTGAAAGTGTCGACAGAATAGGCATCTTTCCACAATATAGATACTGTCAGAAACAGCTGAGTGCCACCAGAAACCCAATCCTCCCTCATTGAGTTTGACCCCATTATCCTGGACCACCCAGCCAGCAGAGCTATTGAAGAAGCCATCAATATACAACATTTCACTTGAAGTTTGGTAACAGCACATTAAGCCAAATGTGTCATGTTTCTAGAAAAACAAAGTGTCTCATTGTTGCATTACTCATTAAACTAAAACATTGCACGATGAAATACACACATGTAAATAGCCACCCAGATTCCCTATTATAAAATGTTGATGACAAATTGCATTTCTTTCCACCAAATAATTAATGTACTGGCTAAAATTGTGTTGGTGGCTGTAATCGGACACAGGTGACACAGGCTTGTTCAACCACAGGATGATAGAGGGGGAGCTTCTTAATATTATAAAAGAATATATAAGGCTGCCGACATTGTCAAATTGCATTTACCTCTGCAGCTTTCTTAAGATACAGTATATCCTAATCATATTCTCATATTCATATTCAAACACATTGGTTCTCATCTACAGTATGCTGACCTTTGTGTGGAAACAGCACCAGGGTCTCTTCTCATTTATAATTGGTTTCCTCCTGATGCAGTGTTTTCTGAAGAAGGTGGTATTAGTTACCCATTACATGGGAGCAATTAAATATTTACAATGAAATTGTTCATTTTAAAGTTAACATGAAACGGAAGTTGCAATGGTCTTTTCTTTCCTATAAAATGGTGCAGTGATAACAGATTTTTGTAGGCTGTCCTGATGTCAATGGGTTTTTTTTTTAATGGGTTTTTGGTTAAATGTTTGAAATAAGGTCAGGTGAACACAACCTTAAGATATTTTTACACGTTATATCGTAGAATTTGATAACGTTAATAAGGTTAAAAACTTTTACTTGTCTTGTAAAAGGCAGTTGCTAATGCTAACAAGTGGCTAAATGGGTTGTTGGGGTCACAAAAAACGTAATCAGCTGAACAGGTAAACTCATCTACTCGCTAGTCTGCTTTCACAGACTTGTGTTTATTATTGCATTCTTGCAAATTATTAGAACTTAAACTTCCAGTGAAAATGTTTTTCAAAAACAAAGACTGAAAGAGTTGTCGAGTGGTGTAGTTATGACTTGACACTGAAGTCATGTGAGCGTGAGGTTCGTTTATAGCCTCCGTTTAGCTTTTTACTTGATTGTATTTATGCTTCAAAATTCATAAAAGTTATGTTCATTTGTGAAGACTGTTACGATGAACAAAATGTGTAATCATAAGCTTTTGTTAGTCACAGACCTTATTTTCTGCAATAATCCAAAAGCCAATGAAAAAAAAAAATCCTATTGGGTTGTTGTCGAAGGGTGATGCCAACTTCTGGGTTGGCCTATAAAAACACGTCATCCCTGCACCATATTGTGATGTATATCTAAGTGGAAAAAATGTAGGATAGGATTTGATTTCATCCTTTGGAAATTGATTTGATCGTAGGAAGTCTGGTGTTGCGGCAGGCATAAGTCCTTGTATTAGTGCAGTGATTGACAGGTGAGTAGGTGGTACTTTGCTTCTGTTCAAACACAATTGACTACACAAGTATTTATACTGTGAATGCTATGAGATCACGTGCATTTTCTACCACCACCAAATTTAGTTGAAAGTAGACAAACTTAGCATTTTGGACCCCATTTACACATATATTTAATATTGTCCACTTGTGACTTGATTGCCCAACACACATCTTAATATCTGGCTTAAAAGAGGGCTTTAAATACTACAAAGAAGCCAGATTTTTCTATTTTTTTTTTAAAAAGGGGCAACCATGGACTTAATTTGAACTATTCAATAGGGTGTTTTTTTACGATTATATTATCAAATGTCAATTTCTGATGGAAATTAGCCTTTATCATCACTCACTCTCAGCTCTCTTTTCATTCAGCAATGTTCAGCAAATGCTAAAACTAGTTATAAAAATGTTCACAAACATTTTATTTAAAAAGCAAAATGTGATGCATTTTTATGTCATGAAAAGGGGAAGGGTTCAAATTAGGTAAAAATTATTTATGTAAAAAATACAACAAAAATATGTCTATGGATGCTAGAAAAGTGCCAAATGTTTGTGGGGTTAAGAAGAGGTGAATCTCAATCAAAACCATATTCCAATAAACCCAATGACACATAAAAGAAATACCATGCATCAAATTTGGTGTACTATATTTCTCTGAGAACAGAATGACACTTCACCCATGTACACATGATCATGTAGTTAAGGTGCTGGTAAATTTCAGATCACATAGTCTTTGTCTTTTTTTCTCCTTTTCAAGACCCTTCTATGAAAGAGACATTCATATAAACCAGTGAACTAAGGCTGACCACATTAACCCATCATCATTTCAAGATCTTTTCACAATAGGGTAAAACAAAAACAGACATAGCCTAATCTTTTATATTGTTGTATTGTATAAATCCACCAAGCAGACAACTATGGTTCTCTAGATGCAACAGGGGCACTGGTTTTGTTTGAAGTGGGGTCAATATCCCACTACTGTGGTCATCATGGCACATTAATTGGTGACCTCACTGTTTATAAAAGATCCCATCCAAGGGAGATACAGCACTATGCCTATTTTGTTAAAAAAGGCTGTCCTGTGAGCAGCTTTTTGTAATTATAAAAAGGGGAAAACACTTAAATTTGAGAGACCACAGCAGCAGCACACTTGCTTTGTCTTTTTCACTGATCAAACCATTTGGCCACAGCATTTCTTTCCTCTCTTCCTTTCTAAAATGGTGGTTGGAATGCAAGGACTGGTCAAAGAGGAGAGTAAATTAAATGAAGAGAATGAAGTATATGAAGTGAGAGAAATGAAGTATACACTATACAGGATTGAAGGGCTTGGGAGGGTACACACTTTTTAACGGAGTATAAACAAAAACATTTCTGCAAATTCTTTTCCGCAAAGTCTTGTGCTTTGCGAATCACAAAGAGGGTCTTTTAACAATCATTGGAAACAAGTTAAAAAACAAAGTTTGAACTGACAACTGCATGTTTTTACCTAAAGAGGCAATCATGATCACATTGGGAAACATAATAAACAATTCAAATGGACCAACTGAAGCACCATAAGATCTGCTTGTCAAGTATTATATATATATATCAAGTGAGTAGTGATTTTATGACACTAACGAGAATTCAACAGGCCAGAGACCTGTCAGACCCTAACAATAGCTAGACACTGGAATGATTCAGAGTGAGGAAATAACTCACCGTTCACTAAGAATTGCTTTCATGTGCATTCAGAAACACTTTGCTCTGAGTCAAGCGTGCCATCCATGAACACACTACAAAACTGTTCCGATGACGACTACCGATAAAACTGAAAATCGGAGAATGTACTCCGAGTCAAGCGTGCAAAGCATCTTAAAGTAAGAGTGCCATTTTCATATGGTCATTATACCATATATCAGACATGAAAGTTGAAAACTCATCTAAGATCAGCATGATCACTTTTACTCTTAGACAAGTCTTAAACACAAGAACCCTACTTTTAGAGAAAGTTTTGTTTCACCACTGGTGCTTAACTTTCCTCTTAAATACTCAGCATGAACACATCATTGTAGCATTTGGGTGATTTTTCAAAATACATTTAAATCTGGTTATATACTCCAAACTAGTTACTTTAATGTTCCATTGATTTGATTGTTATGAAGTCCACACCAAGTTACATGTAACTGCAGAAATTCAGTTTTTGGAAAAAGATAAAAGGAACTGGGAAAAGTAAAGGGGAAAAAAAAAAAAATAAAGGGAAAAAAAAAAAAAAAAAAAAAAAAAAAAAGTAGACCATCCATACAGAACTCAATACATCAAATTCCCGCTAACAACACAGAGCTTCTCCACAGGTAAAAGTGAGGAGGATATCACACACTTCTCTTTCTGACACACACATACACGCACACACACACTCACATGGTGGGTCCTAAAAAGTCCCCGACTGTGTCCATACCCCTGAACCCTGTAAATTTCGTTGTGGATAATGCTGTGCTCCAGAAGCTGTGAGATGTCTCGAGTTAGCCTGACTGGGTCTGTCTATTCTCTGGCTGTGCACTCTGGACGACTGGGCCAATCTGGAGCCATGAGCACCTTGTGTGTGTGGTACTGCAGTGCTGTCCATTTTTAGGTTGCCTAGACCTCTTGTGGGTAGAGAAAGAGCAGCTGACAGGGTGCTGTCCAACAGTTTAGCTTTAAGGCCTGAGGTGTCCATCCCACCTCCACTGCTGCTGTGAGGCTGTGGCGCACACATTGTTGAGTCCACTGAGGAGATGGATACTGTAGAAGAGGGCGGGCTTTCTTGGGTGAGTGGGCTGTGTGTGGGCAGCTTTGAAGGATAGTAACTAGGCCCCCCAGAGCTGCAGTGGGGAGGGGAGGGGCTTACAGAGGGACAGAATGGAGAAGAGGAGCTCTGCTGGTCGTAGGCGGGGCTTTCCGAGTGCTGATGGGATTCTGGCTGGAGAGGCAGCATCTGCTGGATGTTCATTAATGACAGATTTAACAAAGTTCAGACCAAACATTTGGAATAATTAAGTTTTTTTTTTTTTTAAAGTAGTGTATGTCATGACATTGTCTGAAATCTCTTTTTTTCATCCTACCTGATGTGGGTGTACAGAAGGACTCTTTATGGGAGAGGCCAGAGATGAGCTCTGAAGATCATACCTGTCCATCTCAAGGGCATCTATCAAGACACAGATAAGTACTCAAACTCCACAGCTCACAGCATTCTTAGTTCAGTTATTGAAAACATGCAGGGAGGGGGAAAGTCCAATTCATACCAGAGCTCCTGTCACGACTGCTGATTTGGTCATTCATTCCGGCATCTGCTCTTTTAAGGGCACGCTCTATGTTTAGATTACCCCTCAGGACACGTTCCAGAGCACCCTGTCCCTCCCTCAACCGCTCAACTGATGTAGGGACCATCCTGATAAACACACAAAAAAAAAAGTCACATTCACAATGACCATTCATTAGGAATCTGTGAGAATGTGTATGAAGAGCTAGTGTTTAGCAAGGTTATCATCATCAAATAAAAATAAAAAACATTAAGCATAAAGCTGAAATAAAATATAAATATTTGATGAAAAACTTTTTGAAAATTAGAAATGTTGCCTTTGCAACTAACTGAAATAAAGTTTACGTTAAAGCACTAAAATTAAAGGGTTAGTTCACCCAAAAATTAAAATTCTGTAAGACCTTCGTTCATCTTCAGAAAAACAAATTAAGATATTTTTGATGAAATCCGATGGCTCAATGAGGCCTCCATTGACAGCAAGTTAATTTAGACTATCACCCAGCAAGGTACTTAAGAAATATTTAAAAAAGTTCATGTGACTACAGTGGTTCAACCTTAATGGTCTGAAATGACAAGAATACTTTTTGTGCGTTTTTTGTGCATTTAGGGCGATTTCATAACAGCTTCATGAAGCTTAGAAGCTTTAAGAATCTTTTGAATCAGTGGTTCGGAGTGTGTATCAAACCATCTCAAACTGCCAAAGTCACGTGATTTCAGCAAACGAGGCTTTGTTACGTCATAAGTGTTTTGAAATGTCAATGGTTCACGTGACTGTGTTCCAAAGATGAATGAAGGTCTTACAGGTTTGGAACGACATGAGAGTGTGTAATTAAAGACAATTTTCATTTTTGGGGGAACTAAACTTTAATAACTAGAAATACTAAAACTGAAATAAAAATAAATGAAACTGACATAAATCTCAGTGTTATTTTCTCACCAGTGGTTGGACTCTGGTCCACCCAGTAATGTGGTCTGTGTGTGGCTCCCAGACCTGATGCCAGGAGGACTGACCTCCTCTATCTGTGGGAAAGTTTGCCTTTCTGGAGAGAACGAATTTTGCGGAGAGACTGAAGGCTGAAAATGAGCGCGCGGCTGTCCTGGAGACTCTGCGCGAGGGGAAATGGAGCTGAGGTTTGTGATGAGGGGCGCTGGGTCCCGTGGCCCTTTCTTTCTTTCCCTGTACTCTAGCAGAGAGACCTACATGGAAAGAAGGTGTGTAAGAGTGACTAAAAGATGCACATAGATGATGAACAGGCATGCAGTTCTGTCCTTCAGTATAATTTCTTAGTATACACATGCATTGTAACATTCACAGGTTCACATAAAGCGACACATGCAAGATCAATTGATGTACAATGACATCATCAATAATTTCAATGAGTATGAGAAGGATACAGCATGCAGTACCCAATGCTGCTATTTAGAAAAGCACCACACTAAATACGACCACATTAAATTCTCATATTAAACCAATAAAATGCTGTATAAAATAAATATATGTGCATTTTTTCTTTCAGAGCGAGAACACTTGCAAATCTAACATTATACCATGAAAGTTTTTTAAACTAGGATTATAGACTCTAGAACAAAAGCAAAGAAAAACCCACGTACACATACAGACAGATTCACCATGAGAAATGTTTGTAGATTAGAAAATGAAAGCATCTGTGTCTTTGAATGAATACAATTGGCTCTGCAGCTGTTAACTTTTTTCTTTTTTTGTAAAGTTAAATAAATTTCCTCAATACAGATGAGGGAGTACATCATCTGGAGATGCAAATGTTATGGACATGCACACTTCTAGATGAGGCCACTTATTTCATATTCACCATGTTCTGCCCTGGCTTGAACTGGCCCCTTACAGCTAATGCCTGGTACCCAGACAAGCCAGCCAGCTGACTACCAGCACTCACCATGACCCTCTGCCTTGAGAAAAGGGTAAAAGAAAGATTTTGCAAGAATTGTAAGAGCGAAGAGAAGAGAGAAACAGGGAGCAAATCAAAGACAGCGCAAGAGTTTCATGCCAGATAGAGAACCACTATTCATGATTTAAATGTATGTGAGAAAAAGGAAGGTAAACAGCAGAGGTTTTTCCAAGATTTTAGTCCTATACTACGGCAAGTCAAGAAATATCCAATCTGTTAATTGGATTTGTAAAGGTAGGATAATGCAAAAGTAGAAGCACATTGATAGGTTAACAGTAAGATGTTCGCCCAAATAATTGAACAGAACATCAAAATTTGTGAGATATCATCTGAAAAATTTTGTATGGAAGCTTGTTTCCGCCACAAAATAAAAAAATTCAAAAGGTAAATTAAAGCTGCAAGCAGCGATGAAAGAGCCCTCTCACCCGGGTTTACCGCCACCCGTTGGCCGTAGGAAAACATTGAACAGTGGGTGACATGCATGTAAGCTAGTAAATACATAAATAAAGGAGAATTATGGCAAAGTCATTTTAAAATGTCCCACTTCCTGCTGCCAACAGGTGGCACTTTGACTGTAACTGAATATTGCCATGTAGATGTCTTCAGGCCAGGATTATTATCGAACATGTGAAGTTTGGAGCAGATCGGACATAGGAAGTTGTTGTAACATACAATGACATACAGTTTCGTGGCGTTATTCGCATACATTAGCACTTAGCCAAGTGTTGCATGATTTAACGTGTTTCTAGTATGTTTGGTACTTCGTGGCATATGAAAATGTTTCTGGGAGTGAATTACAGTGTAAAGCATGCCATTTGCTGTTACCAGCAGGTGGCGCTATGACTAACTGAATATTGTCAAGTAGATGTCTTTAGGCCAAGACTCTTATCACACGTGAAGTTTGGGGCAGATCCGACATTGTATGCCCTAGTTACAACAACTTCCTGTTTCATGGCGAAACATCAAACTTTGTCAGACCGCCACGGACACACCCTTCAGCGAAAACTCTAGATCGTCGCAATTTAACATCACTAAGGCCTTAAGATTAGACTGACCATGTATGATGTAGTTCTGGTTAAATCTCTTTGAGGAATTAATCACAGTGTAAAACATGTTATTTCCTGTTGCCCACAGGTGGCACTATGACAACAACTTCCTGTTTCATGGCGAAAAATCAAACTTTGTCAGACCGCCACGAACACACCTTTCTGCGAAAACTCTAGATCTTCGCAACTTAACGTCGCAAAGGCCGTAGGATTACACTGACCAAATATGATGTTGATCGGATTAAAGCTTTAGGAGGAGTTCGTTAAAGTCTGGAAATGGTAAAAACCGAAGAACTCAAAATATCACACTTCCTGTTGGGTTTATACATTTCATACCCAGGGGCTTTATTGTAGATACTGGGCAGTTACATCTGTCTACCGAATTTCATACCTGTACGTGAAACTTAGCGTGAAGAGCGCTTAATTAAAATTGGGTAGGTGGCGCTATCGAGCCATTTTGGCACACCTAATTCTGAAACCCATATCAAATTTTCACCACTTCTAACGCATGTGCAAAGTTTCATAAGTTTTCGAGCATGTTTAGGCCCTCAAAAATGTGATTCATTTCGGAGAAGAATAAATGACTGAGCAATTACAATAGGGTCCTCACAGCATTGGTGCTCAGGCCCTAAATATCAATCGCATATCAATCAATTCTGAGAAAAAAAAAAAAGTCAATTGTGAGAAGTCACAATTACCTTTTTTATTCAGTGGCGGAAACAAGCTTCCATGGTTTTGAGGTAAAATAAGTAATTTATTGTTATTGGATAATAGTGATGTGAGTGATGTGTGGGATATCAAAAGTTTTTATGTCTGTTTGGGAATGGGCAATTTCTGAACAGAAGATGTCATTTAGATATGTATGATATGGAAAAAAAAAAAAAAAAAAAAAAATTTAAGTAGTTGGATACCCCCCAGCCCCAGTTAGGATAAAGGCTCCGATATACTTCGAGCGAAATCACAGAAAAAACTGATGTGATGTTATTTTGAACAAAATCAAACCAAAAAAGTGTTTCGGGAACTTGAAACTGCTTGCCAAAGCGAACTTTATGGCAAAATGTTTGAAACATCATCGGTTCATGACGATTGTGTAATAGGTAGCGGTGCTTTGGGGTTTTTTGATGTGGAAAACTTCTCTAGTTCATTTCTGCTGTTCAGTACGTCAAGGTCAGACACGAGTAAAAACATGAACACACTGTTTAATACTGTATGTTTAATACTGTAAAGCTGCTTGCATTAAAGCAATCTATTGTATAAACTGCTCTATAATAAAGGTGATATAACTACTGGAGTGCCGAATTGCAGGACTCGTGCAAACATGCACATCGCTATGATCAGATGCTTTCTTAACTGCCGTTTTCTCACCACTGTCATTTTTATTGTGCTTATTTTGTTACTGAGAGGAAAGTGCACAGCACATTTACATTTTCATCTAAACACTGCTCCTAGCAGTAGGGGAGGCATCAGGATGTTCGCCATTTCTGCTCAGGTATTTTTACCCCTAAGCGAAGAGAAAAAAAGAACTTCGCTCTGAGCATATCGGGTTCTTAAACGTACCCTTGGTGTCATATTACCACAGTGGTAGGTCAATAATGTTGTGCTATAAGAACTTGAATAAAAAAATCCATTTATTTCCATAATAATAGGACTATACAGGATGATACAATGTCATCCTGTAAATGCTAAATGAAAAACAAAACTTGTAAATGGACAAACTGATGTGGCCGTAGGACTTGCCTTCTTCTTTTGTGGTGGATTGCTAGGGTGAGGGGATGTGCTGCTCTCTGAATATCCACCTCCAAACTGTGTGTCCAGATACAGTGAGAGAGAGCCAGACCCCGCCTCCATCAGCAGCCCCTGGCTGCTCATTGTGCTAAAATCAGAGTCAGCCGTGGAAAAGCCTCCCTCTGATTGTGGGAAGTGTCTGTCACTTACAGGACCAGTGGGTAGATTGGCATTGAGGGGAGAGCAGGTGTAAATGAGGTTAAACTCTGTCCTAAATGCCTGTTCTCGGGCCTGTGCCTCACTGGCATGTGAAACCAAGGAAGAGTCACATAGAGTGGACACAACAGCTGAGCTGCGGGGAGTCCCACCACCAGATCCACTGAGAGAGTCTGGAGCAGCAAGGGAGAAGTCTTCTGACACAGGAGCCGGGCTTCCCCGGCTTGTGGAAAAGTCAGGGAAGGCAGTAACCCGTGAAGTGAAGTCTGGTCGCAAACAGGGCTGAAAAGTAAAACGAAAGAATGGAATATATTTCATTCGGTTTCAAGTATTTTAATGAAATATTTCATTCTGGATTCTGGAAGTGCCATATATTCCAAGAATGCAAAATACGTGAAAAGCACACATTTAGATTCATGCCTAATAAAAGAGAGGTACATGAGCCCAAATTTATTTGTTTAGTGCATTTCCCACATTCCGGTAGTCAGTTCCACTTTAAATACACTTACTTAATCTTGCAGTTTATAATAAATTATAGCGGCATTTATTATAAACAACAATTACGTTTACTTCATACTTGCATTTTGCATTCCTGTTCTGGATACTATAGTGTTTATAATGTTTTTATCTACTGGTATTATACATCATTTCTGAATAAAACAATAAAATGTAATACACAGATGATACAGTGTTGTACAGCAATACTTTCAAACAACGCAGTTTTGACTTGGTGTGACTCTCAGTCAGGTGTGACATTTTCCAGACAAAAAAATGTGCAGTCAAACCAAAATGTATTCAGACACCTTGAACATTGCATTCATTAATACAGTTTATTCACTATAGTTTTGAAAAAATGGTAATAAAATATGACAAGATCTTCGAGTTAAACGGTCAGAAAAAAAAAAGTATCTTATGTCAGATAACATGGTCAGGTCAAAATGTCTGAATAATTTTTGGTTCAAAATTTTTATCCATTATACTGGTAGTCCACTGTATGAATAATTTTTGGATAAAATGTGTCACAGTTTACTTTATTTTGCTATCCTCACTTACATAAATAAACTATAGTGTCCTGCACTCACTAGTAAAAATATATCAAAAATATAAAAAATGTCTGAATCATTTTTGGTTTGACTGTAGATACTACACATTTTGGCACACCGTTTTCTTCATAAACAATCTAAACTTGGCAGTTTTCTTAGTCAAACTACTTCGTCAACACTTGCTGCATGACTCTCAGATAGGGATGCACCGAAATTCCAGCTACTGAAAATTTTCAGCCAAAACTAATTAGCGCTTCTCTGATGGCATGTTTTGACTGGGTTCAGCATCTATTTTGTGCACACAACGTGGATAAGTTGCAACAGTTAAACATGTTAGCTGTGTGGACACTAGCTATGGATTGAGAATATTGTTCATTTTATTTTATTTTATTCTATTCGGTAATGATATGGTTTCTATTTACCTATCCTATTTATATTTAAGTCTTTTAGTCTGTGCTGTTCTCTGTTGATGCGTGAATAAACATCCGTAGCACGCCTGGCATCCAATAATCACAAAAAGGTTTGTTACTTTTAATATAAAGCAAAGTCTCAACTTGATCAAATTCGAACAATAAATGTCATTTTGGTGCTCTTTAATACAGCGTGACAGATCACTGTAACATCAGAACTGTCTGAACATCAGAAAGTATATTGAAAGATTCAACTTACCGAAATAAATCCTGTCTCATGTAAATCACTCAATCAGTGTTTCAACCGAGGAAAGACGTGAATAAAACGGCTTGTAGGCTATACAATGTTACTTAACATTGCATTTACCTCAAGAGAGCTATTCAATTTCCATAAACTCATTAGTTAGCTATAAAAAAAATAACTAAGAGCACTTTGCTAAATATATGCACTATTACATATTCATTATATTTTTACTTGACCTGTTAGTGATGTCTTCATTATACTGTATGGTTGCATAAATCTGTCATAAAAACAAGTTGTTACAGTTTGTTGTTTAAAAATGTATATTTTCACTAACAAACTGGAATAGAGCAATTCTGTTATTAAAAAGTTGATATAAAAACTGCCTTATGTGCATTTAAATGTTTGCACAAATTTGAAATTTGCATTTCGGTGCATCCCTACTCTCAGAAATGGCAAATCCAGCCATTCAGCCATTAATCTTCCAAACTTGAGCACGCTATATTACAAGCAAACATTAGCACATCCATGTGCATGTATGAGCATTGAAACTTACTTCTGGAGTCAGAGATTCTGATCTGTGCACAGGAGAAGCCTCAGGAGAAGAGATGTTCTGTGAAAAAGAATCAAGTCATATAGGTAATGTTCTGTATGACTACTGCAAATCAAAACAAGCTGCTGTAATGAGATAGAGAAGTCCATTTTATGTGTGTGTTTGTGTGTTCACCTCAAACTGTAAAGGTGTATTGCAGCGGCTGGTGGGCCGGGATGTGAGTGGCGAGTACGAAAGCATGGTAGCATTTAGCTTCTCCACTTCCCCACCTAAATAAAGCGAGCAAGGATTTAGGAGCGAATGAAGAGGCGTCATTGGAAGTTCAGAGGGCAGAGGTGGGGTGATGGGGGACAATGGTCGTAATAAAAGTTCAGAGGGTGGAGCTGCTATTTCCGACGAACACTTCAATTTCCTCTTCTTAAATGGTCCTGTCAGCTCTGAACGAGAGAGGCAATATCAAAAAAAAAAAAAAAAGAAAAGAAAAGAAAAGAAAAAAAACATTACTGTTTGGTGTGAAACAGAATCTAAATTGTGCACAGCAACCTCTTTACAAGCTCTAGAAACATCTAGCTTACCTATTAAAATAGCACAATATACATCAAATCCGGATGTTCATTCTACTCTTAAAATACGGACTCTACATCAACATTTGCAGTTAAAGGGTTAGTTCACCCAAAAATGAAAATTCTGTCATTAATTACTCATCCTTATGTCGTTCCAAACCCGTAAGACTTTCGTTCATCTTTGGAACAGAAATGAAGATGTTTTTGATGAAATCTGAGAGATGTCTGATTTCAATCTGTTCATCATAAAAAGCGATCAGGTCTCTTCCGAAAATTTGGACTAAACCGCTCGATTTATATGGATTAGTTTTCCAAAATCTTTATGAACTTTTTTAAAGCATCAAAGATCAAGTTGCAAAGGCAGTCAATGGAAGACAAACATCTCTCAGTTTTTTATCAAAAACATTTTCATTTGTGTTCCGAAAGATGAACAACATGAGGGTGAGAAATTAATGACAGAATTTTCATTTTGGGGTAAACTACCCTTTGTTTCAGAGCCCAATATGTAATAATCATTCATTATTCCCTGCCAAACTAGACTCTGCATTTAAACAATGGCAAGATAAGGGCATTGCTTAGTTTAGTGATCTTTATATTGATGGTCTTTTTTGCTAGTTTTACTGATCTGCATTCCAAATTAAATCTTACTCGAGCTGATCTTTTTCGTTATTTTCAGATAGGTCATTTTATGAAGGCCCAAAGCCTATCATTTCCATATATTTCCTCTAAGGCTCCAGGAGACTCTATGTTTGAAGCTCCCTTCTATCTACAAGGCTTTATTTTAAGAATATATACAATTTTCATGTCTTTAAAAAGTGTAGGAACAGAAAAGACTAGAAATGGATGGGAGAAAGAGCTTGGAATAGTATTTTTTTTTAGAGGAATTTTGGAGCAGTGCCCTATGTAGAACGTAGTGCCCGAATGAGTATAATACAGTTCAAGGTTTTGCACTGCAAGCACCTAAGCAGAACACGGATTGCTTCTTTTAATCCTACTTTTGACAAAACCTGTATAAGATGTCACACAGGTGAAGCAGATCTGACTCATGTTTTGGAAGTGCACCACACTTACTGTTTACTGGTCAACCATATTCGATACACTGTGTGAAGTACAACTGAAGCCATGTGCTGAATTTGCTATATTTGGTGGACCAGATGATGAATCAAGTCTGACTCAAAGACAACTTAACATCATTGCCTTTGCATCCTTATTGGCTTGCAGGCGGGTTTTATTACATTGGAAATCTACAAACCCGGCTAAAGCATCAGGTTTAATGTTATATCTACACAAAAGATTAAATATTCAATTAGAGGTTCTCATAAATTTTCTTATGTCTGGCAACCCTTATTATCATATTTCTCTGCCATAAATGTATTTTTATTTTTATTCACACACCTCTTTATATGATAGTCTTGTTTTGTTTGATGCTTAGGTACCTTTACATATGTCAGTAAGTAGGGTTTATGTTGTTCATTGTTACACCTTTGATTGTGGTATCCAACTACTCTTCCCCTTTTTTATTTTATTATTATTATTATTATTATTATTAACATTGTCATTATTTAACTATTGCATATTTTTTTATTTTAATAATTTAATAATTATTTTAATTTTCTTGTATTATTATTATTATTACTATTATTGTTGTTTATTTTCATTATCTTTTGTACTGTTTAATTACTGTTCTGGATTGGTTGGGGAGGGATTAAAAAAGTAAAAAATACAGTCTCTGTATAAACAATAGCATTTGTCTTTGGAATAAAAATAAATTAAAAAAAAACAAACAAAAAAAAAAACAGTTAGAACCCAGAATACAATTCACATTCTGCTGCCTCAACAGTGGAGAAAGAGCCATTACCAGGTTTAAACTGGAGAGAGCTGCTGGTGCTGCTGGTGTTACTTTTGTGGGAAGAATTGGACTCCGTTCCATCCTCCAACAGGCCAGATAACATGCTCTCATCCAGCGCTTGTTTCATCCACCTCTGCTCAGACAGACATACACAAAGGCATGCTATGTAGCCACAATAACAATAACATTGAGTCCACTACGTCTTTGAGCAATTCAGCTATAATTTGATCCATGTCTAAAACAACAAATATGAGCTGGAGAACTCTACAAATTCATTTTCAGGGGAAACTCGAGTGACACAATAATGCAAATCACTTGTTCAGTAACTCGTTCTAACCTTCTTGCAAGAACCATATGCAGGGTCAATCATAAAGGGTCGCCGGCGTCTTTCAGGGTTAAAGGGTGAACCAAAACGAACATAGTGTTTGGGGGTAGTACAGATGAGAGGTGAATGAGATAGTCCTGGCAGCATGTTGAGGGTGGTGGCCAGAACTGTGGGGTCAGTGGTGATGCGTAAAGGGCGCTCCACAGACTCCTCCACCCGCTCTGGAACTTTGTCATTTAACCACTCCGTCACCAGGTACTTATAAAAAGAGAGAGAGAATCAATGTTAAATGACTACAATTACAGCTCTTGAAATATAGCTGACCACAGAAGGAATGTAGCAATTTTTACCATGTGTGATTTGCTCCATGTATGTGTTATTATGTGAATAAAAGCCTAAATTAAATCTAATCATATTAAGTGACGCCTTTATGACCTTTTTGGATCTTCTAATGCCTTGTCCACATACCTACACTTGCGGTCTTGGCCACTTGAGAGCGCGGGCACACGACAAGAAGCAAGCAAGTACACCAAAGTGCAGTGCCCTTAACGCACACTTAACCCACACTATCTCAAATACCGCTTCGGAGTGGTATTCTAGGCTAAGCGTATGCCATCATGCATTATATTTGGGAACTCACATGCCCTGAAATCGTTAAATTAAGTTAAATTAATTAGATAGCACATAAAATTTGGTAGTAAAACAGTGTTGCACATTTTATTGGTGCAAAGATGAGTAGGCTATGTGTATTTTGTACAACATTTGCAACTGCTTTTTAAAACTTGATCAGAAGCACCACAATTTTAATATTGTGTCTTCGGTTAGTTACATAATGTGTAATAATTTATTTTAAAATGCATTGAATTAAAAATAATAAAAAATAATAATAAAAAAAACTCTGTAAACGTTTTTTGTAACAATATAAGTGTGTCCCATCGGGTAATTAAAAGTTCTATACACACTTGCAATCTTCATGCCTACTTGAACACTTGGGCCAAATACAGGAAATACGTCATGTAACTACACAAGTGGTCAAGTGCAAAGAGTGCAAGTGTGGGTATTTGGACAGGGCATACGTTTTGGTTACCTGGATTTTCAATGGAGGGACAGAATCCTCTCAGGTTTCAGTTACAATATTTTAACTTGTATTTCAAAGATTAACCAAAGTCTTAAGAGTTTGGAACAACACGAGGGTGAGTAAAGACAGAATTTTCATTTTAGGTGAACTACTCGTTAAAGCCACAACACTACCGTTCTGAGTAAGATTTATGACACCCACAGTAGAGTGGCTATAAGAAAAACATGTTCATTAACCCATGAAGGATTTAGCCTGTAAAATGATCTTACCTTTTTGGTTTTTGGGTATCTGACATTTGTCTTATTACCCATCCCTGCTGCAGAGGCAGCTCCATATAGCTCTCCATCTTGAAGATGGCTATAGTTTGGAGCTCCCTCTCCCTGGCCCTGCTCCCTGAGGGCTGACCCCGCACTGCCCTCTTCACCCCCCACTAGAACTCCCTCTGCTGCTTGCTGGGAAAGAGCCTGCCGCTGTCTCCGAGCACGCTGGGCTGAACTGGAGCGGTACCTGGAGATACGGCTCTTAGGACGTGGTTTGGAACTGCGGGCAGGTTGCGCTTTAGGGGCAGGACTGGGTGTAGCAGGGGGCTTCTCAGAGTCAATGTCTGTTGTGTCCTAATGAAGAGACAAGTACAAGTTTGTAAGTACATGCAGCCATAATAGCTAAAGTTGGAAGAAAAAAAAAGAAAAGAAAAAAGTAACTACCACAGTGGCAAAGGAGGTACGCCGTGTGCTGACTCCTCCACCTGCTCCTGCATTTGGTACACAGTTTCCTGCTGTAAGTGAGGGCACTTCTGCCTCCCCAGCTTCCAGTTTGGTTTCTTCAGCTGTAGCCTGCGCTGTACCCTGACCACGTTTCTTTCTTCTCTCAAGGTTCTCAAACATGTGCATTATGGCCTCTGCTTTGCGTTCATCACGAGACTGAGGGGGGCAAAAGGAATGAGTGGTTAATATGGTGAGTAGGGCCCCATGAAATCTATTTTATTTCTTCCCAAATTCCTTTTTATTTCTTCTTAAAACGTGTTTTCCATTTACTTTTTCTGGATTCCATTTTAATAGTTTTAATGGTTAAATTAAATTTAATATAATAAATTTATATTAAATTTATATCCAATTCATTAAAATCTTATACAATTTATCAACATCTTATTAAAAGTTTAACAAAAATTACATTTATAGGGTCCTATGAAATCAATTCATTTTTCCTCAAATTCATTTTAATTCTTTCAAAAATCCATGTTTTCCATTTTTAATTTTCTGGATTGTGTTTTAATGGTTTAATTAAATTTTAATAATCAAAAAGCATGTCTAATCTGTGGAATTCATCAAATTTATAATAATGGTATTATTTAATAAATTGAATAGAATTATATCTGTTAAAGTCTTTACAATAATAGGGCCCTTTGAAATATATTTTTTCTGAAATTCTGTGATTTATAAATTCAGAAAAATGTAAACAAATTTATTGTGAAAAAATGGTAATCAAATGAAGGAATAAAACATTAAGAATTAAATTAATCTTGTAAAAAAATGTCAATGTAGATGAAGTAGATGAAACTGACACTGGTCCACTATATCATTTTGATGAAGTGTACTGTCCTACTTTTAATTTGTCCATCCAAAATTTTGCCAGATTCTGTGACAGTTTTTTTTTTTTACTTACACGTCTGTTTGGTATTAGCGCTCCATTCTCATCCAACTCCTCTCCATTCTCCAACTTCACTCTATCAATAAGAGCATCCTGTAGCACAGAAACAAGCTCAGCTTCATCATCAGTCATTATTATCATAATTTCTCAAGGTATCTGCAACAGAAGTAGACATTGAGGACTATTTCTCCACAAACATGTACCTCTGTATCACTAACTCCCTGTGTCTCATTTGCATCTTCCAGCAGGTGGTTGCTCTCATCAGACACACCGGTTACGAGCCTGTCCCCTTCCATCTCTCTGCGTCGGGCTCGTCTCCTCCTCGTTTCTGCTCCAGGCAGGGCAAAGTGTGAAGACTGCGGGGATGGTAGTTGGAGGGGGCGGAGATTGTGTCTTTGCACAGGACAGTCCTGATTGCCCTTATGACAGGCACAATCCACTTTATAATTACTGTGAGAATCAGAGGAAAAGAGTCAATACAAACAACACCGAATCGCAGTTTATCTAAGACTCATACTAGACCTTAAGAAAAAAATTAAAGTGACTAACCAGCAGCTAAACTCGTAGTCAAAGCCAATAGTGACTTCAGAATCTTTTGAGATTTGAGCAACAGCGTAGATACACAGGTGAATCATCCCCTCTGCTATCATGTGCCGCACCTGTGTTAGCATTAGGACAAAAAGAACAAAATAAGAATCAAATTTAGTCAGGCTGTCAAGCAACCCTACCACATCAGCAGTTATCAGATAACACCAAAATCATCTCACCTCAGCATTGGGTGTGCATGATCTTCTGATAAACCGTGCATCATTGCCAAATGTCCGGGCATCCACACACATCTCCACTTCGTTGAACTTGGAGTAGAACAGGACAAATGGATATGGCCTGGAGTGGAGATAATAGAAGGAATCAGGAAGGACAGTCAATTTGCAATAAACATTTTACAAATGCCCTATTAAAATGAGATTCAACGAAATATTAGTATAATTAAGATTTAGAATAATTAAAGAATTAGCTGACTTTAAAATGAACAATAACCCATAATTTACTCCCCCTCAAGTCATCCTAGGTGTATATGACTTTCTTCTTTCAGGCGAATATAATCAGAGTTATATTAATAAACACCCTGACGCTATGAATCTTTATAATGGCAGTGAACACAAGTTTGACACTCAAATAAGTGCATCTATCCGTTGTAAGCGTACTCCACACGGTTCCAGGGGGTTAATAAAGGCCTTCTGAAGTGAAGCATTTGTGTAAGAAAAATATATATATTTAACACGTTATAAATTAAAATAACTAGCTTCCGGCCAAACTGCCATACGGATTCTACTTGCGTCTAAAACGTAACTTACGAGACACCATGACGTACTAGGTGACGTCCTACGTTATACGTTCCTTACGTTACACTTTAGACGTAAGTAGAAGCCATACGGCCAGAAGCTAGTTTACTTTATAATGTGTTAAATATGGATATTTTTCTTACACAAAACACATCGCTTAACAGAAGGCCTTTATTAACGCCCCGGAGCCATGTGGAGTACGTTTATGATGAAAGGATGCACTTATTTGAGCTTCAAACTCATGATCCCCGTTCACTTCCATTATAAAGATTGATCGCGTCAGGGTGTTTATTAATACAACTCTGATTGTATTCTTCTGAAAGAAGAAAGTTGTATACACCTAGGATGGCTTGAGGGTGAGTAAATCATTTTAAAGTCAACTAATCCTTTAAGATAAGATCAAGTAGATGTTGATAACATACAAACACACAGATACACTCACACACACTTACTTTTTGAAAAAATGCCCGTTGACTTCAAACTGCTGTCTGAGCATGACTTTGCCTCTATACTCAATGATGAGTGTTTCAGGGTCTAAATTCCTTGCAGCTCTAAGAATCTTCCTATGTTTCTGCACACGTGTTACACGCCCCAGCTGTAACTATAAAAGAATTATATATAAAAAATTAATTAAATAAAACAGTACACTACATTTGGAAGCAAGTTTTCAGTTCAGTAAATCAATTTTTTAAAGCAACACATTTTATATGACATTATCACAGATTAAAGGGACAGTTCACTCAACAATGAAAAACCAATCATTATGTCAGTCCAAACCCATAAGACTTTTGTTTATCTTCGGAACACAAATGATCTTTTTGATGAAATCTAAGCTTTCTGTCCCTCCATAGACATCTACACAACTACCACTTTGACGCTTCAAAAAGTTCATAAAGTGATCGCAAAACTAATCCATATGAATTGAGCGGTTTAGTCCAAATTTTCTGATGAGACTCGATCGCTTTATATGATGAACAAATTGAATTTAGCCTTTTATTCACATATACAGGGGTTAAAGCCCAAAAAACTGACCACTATGTTGCGTTGCTCATGCTGCACACAGGATGCGCAAGCCTCAACAGCGCAACCTTGTTACCGTCAGTACATTATACAGTATATTATTATTATCCACCACCAATCGCCACTTACACTAAATGAATCAGGGCTCCAGACTAACTTTTCCACTGGATGCACTAGTGCTACCAACTTTCTCAGTTGGTCGCACCAGCACATGATTTGGTCACACCTTTTTTTCTTTTTTCTTTTTTTTGTCATGTCAAAATATTTAAATCTTTTGACTATCAAATCAAAAAACTATCGGTCAAAAACAGAACGGTCGGGCTTTATCTTTGTGAAATTATATGCTACACACAAAAAAAACAACATGAAACAAAAGTAGACAGGCGGAATGTGACGCAAATTCACTCTCTGACAGCAGGTGGAGCTTATGGAAGAACAGTGAAGGAACAGTTTCCTTGGTTACCGCTGTAAACAAAGAAAAACTTTTTGGGAAGCAGTGTTCACGTATGCAGGGTTTTTTGGCCCTAAAAAAAAAAAAAAACAAACATCTGAAAATTATATTCCTTCAAACTAACTAAAATTTTTGTGATTTTAACATTTAAACGAAGCGTTTTGGTGCACTCTGACAAGAAAATAAACAAACATTTGATTAGAGTAAGAAAAAAAATAAAAATAAAAAAAATAATTAAATACATAAATATATATACACTAGGGCTGGGCATTGACACAAATTTCACAATTGGATTCGATTTCGATTCAGGAGCTTGCAATTTGATTTTGATTTGATAACCTTCGATTCAACATTGATTAATTTGGGGCCTATAAGGATAAGTACATGGCAAATTTCCTCAAAGAAAAAAATCTCTCTCAACTAATGCTATAAACAGGAGCAACAGTTGGTACATTATTTGAAAACAATTTTCTTTCATAAACATTTAACATTTCCTTCATTAAACATTTAAATGGTGGCTGACATAAAACGGATTTATTCAAACATACATTCAATATTGAAGCACATGTTAAGTACAAATAAGGGATATAGCCTGTAGTGCATATATTTAGCAAATTGCTCCTCTATAAGTTCCTTTTTGTAACTGACTAACAAGTTTTTGGACACTGAATCGCTTTTCTGAGGTAAATGCGACAGTAAATGTGACGTTTTACAATCTGTTTATTTCCGCGGTTGAAACACTCATTGAGTGATTACATAAGACATGCATGGTACAGATTTTTTTAAGTTGTACTGTATCTTTCAACATAACTTCAGATGTTCATTCATGGTTATTTCATGTTGTAACAATAAAGTGTAAGAGATGAGCGGTTTGTGCGCTCTGCTTGAACTGATGGCCTATTTTCGATTCTTGTGAGGTTTATTGTGATGCTTGTCTTGATTCAACTTCTCGCATCGACTGCGCAGATATCAACAGCGCAACGGGGTTGTAGGTTGCCAGGTTGAGGTCACAAATGGGTCTGAATTTGTATGATGTGTCAATTGCATGAGTAGAATGTGTTTCATACAAAATCTGGCAACTGGACAACCTTGGGACAACAACTGTGTCAGATTGTGTCAAAGTATAGCTTTATAGAGATAGAGGGACATAATTTTGGCAGTACAGCAGCTAAAATAGTGTGATTGTCCAGCTTAAGTAAGTACAGTATTGATTCATTCCGTTGTAAAAAAAAAAAAATCATTAGCTATTAATTTAGTTCATTTATCTGTACTAAAAACTTGTGTACGATAATGTTCTTCCAAATACGATAATTTTGAGCTTCTGGTATACGATACTTGGACATTTCCAATCTGGCAACACTGCTCCAGTGTATGGGAAAATAGTAACTCCTCGTGTTTAATCAATAACAGTTGAGCCGAGGGATAGCACAAAATTACACAAATCTCTAAAATGACTACGCTTGTCTCTCAGAAATCAGAGCTTGACAAAATTAGTCTAATACATCAATAAAATACTGCATCATAAACATTTTCTACTATTTGATATGTATTTAAATGTTTAAACCTTGCGAGATAATAGACGGTATGATACACAAATGGGTAAAAACTCTAATGAGCACCACATTCGTAAATCAAATAGCCACGTTTTTCTTGCGTCTCTCAGAAATCAGCTTTGTCAGAAGTAGGCTGCTATCAACTAAAACACTACATCATACACACTTTCTACTATTCTATGTCTGTTTAAATGTTTAAACATTGTACAATATGATCAATTAACAGGGTTCCTACACATTTTCCATTTCAAAATTCCATACTTTTCCATACCTCCTTCCAAACGATTCCTTTTCTATGTTTTCTCTGCTTCATGTTTGTAGTCCGGGTCCTACAGTCTTTTAGTGATTTTTAAATTAGTGTTTGATTGTTGAAATAAAGTTTTGTATTTAGCATTCACGTCTAGGCCCTCTCTTCTTAAAACCATGTATTTTTGTTGGGGATTAATCAACAAGTACTAATATATTCCCTGTTTAACAGGGTGGTGTAGTGACTTCGTTTGTTTCCCTTTCTGACCATACCACTCGCTACATAGGTGTAAATATTTAATTTGTCTATTAATTCTATACATTTACTTTATAGACATCCTTCTGTGATTTATCCATTCTGGTCAGTGTTTGCTCTGTTGTCGGTATTGGTTGTTGGTACTGAAGCATTTCTATAAAGTAGCCTACGAGTACGAGTAGCCTACACAAGTGCAGTATGACAGTTTCCCTAATATTTTAGAAATTCATAACTTTATAAACATATTTGCAAAGTCAAGAGGTGAAAAAGGTGATGTGTAGGAACTAAATAGTTGTAGAGGGGTCTGGGGGAATCCCATTTTTGTGATTTTAACATGTAAACGAAGCATTCTGGTGCACTCTGACAAGAACATAAATGGAAAAAACAACATTTGCTTCAAGTAAAATAAAAAAAATATATTGTAAAAGTATTGATTAATTTGGGGTCTATAAGGTAAAGTACATTCAAATTTCCTCAAAGAAAAAAAAAAAAAAAAAAAAAAAAAAAAATCTCTCTTAAATAATGCTGCAAACTATACAGGGAACCACAGCTGGTACATTATAATATTAGGTTAAAATTGATTTGTAAGCTACTTACATATAGGCTAAATTACACATAAGGAAGTTTTTATAATAACGTTATGATACATTTTTAATGATAATTATTTTTCTACTCTTTTTTTTTTTTTTTAATTTATGTAGGCCTAAACATTTACAGATTTTGATAAGCTGTACTGTATCTTTTAACATACCTTCAGATGTTCAATCATGTTTATTGTGTTATAACTAGTAAAGCGGAAGAGATGGTTGGTTCACGAGCGCTACAGCGATCGGTCAAGCCACAAAGCACCAAAAAAGATCGCGACTCACTCCAGTCTATGTGAAAGTAGCCCTTTTTCGATTCTTATGAGAATCTTGTGACACACACACAGAAAAAAAACTCTTCAGATCTAAACGATTCACATAAATGTGGTATTTTGATTCAAAATGTCTAATTTCGCCAAAAAGTGACTAGTTTTGCAGGTATGATAAATCTGGAAACACAAATATTTTTCCATACTTTTCCAGACCTGGAAATTACTCAAATCAAATTCCATACTTCTCCAAACTGCGTAGGAACCCTGAATTAATGAGTTCAAACTGTATGAATGAAATGAAGCACGATAGGAAGTCAAGACAAATGTAGGACTATATTTTTTTCCACAGCCAAATGCCGCACGCCGGAGATCCGGCACCGTGCTGGAAAACTTTAAGCCCTGCATATAATCATTGACCAGAGAACAAACAGAAGCTCAACCGAATCTGCTTGACATGCAAGAACAAACCTCTTGTGGAAGCTTAAACGTGCTGCATAACACAAGAATGAACCTCACTGGTTCTCGTACACTGGTTCTTCCGTTTACCACAATTGATGTGTGAGTTGATGAATGTTTATATGTGAATAAAAACCTAAATTCAATCTGTTAAACCGATCAAGTCTCCAGAAAATTTGGACTAAACTGCTCAATTCATATGGATTACTTTTATGATCTCTTTATGAACTTTTTGAAGCGTCAAAGTGGTAGTTGCAAGCGGTCTATGGAGGGTGAGTAATTAAATGACAGAATTTTCATTTTTGGGCGAACTAACCCTTTAACAGACTGGGACACTTTTGTACGATAATGTTCTTCCAAATACGATAATTTAACTGCCTTAACTGCTTATCAGTAAAACAGTGTATATCCAAGTTTTCCACTAATAGTTTTATACACTATTAACTAAGTGAGATCATGGAAGATACACTTTTAATTATAAATATATGGCATCTTATCTGTACAATGGCTAGTTCCGGTCCTTGAATTTGATCAACTGAGTGGCATTCCAACAGTGCCGATATGACAGTCCAACAGCTTTGGGACTTTTGACTGTGTTCCAGATAAGCTGTCAGTGGTGACTACCTATCTTTATAATCGAATCACTGACTCAGTTGCTTTATTCTAAAACACTCATTTATTCAGGAACAATACACCACTATGTTGCGTTGCTCATGCTGCACACAGGATGCGCAAGCCTCAACAGCGCAACCTTGTTAACGTCAGTACATTATACAGTATATTATTATGATCCACCACCAATCGCCACTTACACTAAATGAATCAGGGCTCCAGACTAACTTTTCCACTGGATGCACTAGTGCTACCAACTTTCTCAGTTGGTCGCACCAGCACATGATTTGGTCGCACCTTTTTTTTTTTTTCTTTTTTTTGTCATGTCAAAATATTTAAATCTTTTGACTATCAAATCAAAAAACTATCGGTCAAAAACAGAACGGTCGGGCTTTATCTTTGTGAAATTATATGCTACACACAAAAAAAACAACATGAAACAAAAGTAGACAGGCAGAATGTGACGCAAATTCACTCTCTGACAGCAGGTGGAGCTTATGGAAGAACAGTGAAGGAACAGTTTCCTTGGTTACCGCTGTAAACAAAGAAATAGCTACTTCATTCTGAGGTAAGACGAAAGTAAAATGTCACTGCCATCAAAACTTTTCTGAAGACAGCAAGTTCCCTTCAGGGATACATTCATACCCTCACCCCCAATTCAATATCTATATTTTCTTCTATATTTTGAGCATCATGAACAGTGAGCTGCTCTGCCTGCTACAGAATTTTCTCCTCTTTGCGTCCATTTTCAGCATCTCTGGCCTCTTGTTAACGGCTGTTTACAGACTCAGGCATGTGGGCTATTTACCTTCATCACTGTCCCAGTATCTCCCGAAAATAACAGAAAAATAAATACAAAATAATACAGTACAGACACTGGAGAAATGTAATGTATTTTTGTACTCATATTTCTGTTATTCGGTTGAGCTACTGGAACAGTGATAAAGATCTCTGAAAGTTGTGCCTTTTCTTTTTCCTTTGCTCACTCGGTTCCTCCCTGTCCGCACCTGTGCTCTTGTCATCAGTTGTGTCTGTATGCTGGCTCGTTGGCTTGTCTTTTCCACCAGCATCCTTGACCTCCAAAATTTGCTTTTTAAAGTATTCAGCTATTGATCTTTTCATTTTAATATGGCTTAATTCCTAAGTTTCCCGAATTCCTAATTGGCGCGTTTCATCATCAGTTTGCAAAGCGCGTGTATGTTGGATCTCTAGCGGTTAATAAATAGAACTGCATGTGTCTTGCGGAAGAACATTGTAGCCGGAGCTACTTCTCTCTGTTTATGTCTATGAGGTGTCACGCAGGTACTGGGCTACTCCGCAGCAGAGCCAAGCCGACCGGTCTAAAATAGTCAGTATATAAACACTTATTATAGGCATACCGTAGTGATTCAGAATGAGGCAAAAACACGGTTTGGAAAATGGATTCATGATGTACTTGTTCATTATATAAATTTTGTTCATTTTGAACACAAAAAAAGTTACGGACTGTAGCAGCTGCAATGCCATTCTGTTGCGCAAATTTAACTGAGTGCATGACCATGCACTCGCACAAATGCTACCACATCAAATTTTAACTCGCACATTCTCAAAAAATGGTCGCATTTTAGTTGCAGTCTGGAACCCTGTGAATGCAGAATCATTCTCATTTTGGTGATTAACCTTACATAGTGTGTGTGTGTGTGTGTGTGTGTGTGTGTGTGTGTGTGTGTGTGTGTGTGTGTGTGTGTGTGTGTGTGTACGCGTGTTATTGACGTTTAATCAGGCTATCGTCTTGTCGGGCAAGTAAAATTCTTTTTCACTTGATCCTTCAAAAATCCACTTGTCCTGGACAAGCGCACAATATCGAGCCCCGTGAGTCCTACTTTTGATTTATTCATCCAAAAGTTGACAAATTCCATGACATTCCACATTATATAGTAAATTCCATTTTTTATGAATGGATTCTGCAATTCCGTACCCGTTTCCAGGTACGGAAATCACATGGCCCTAATTTAATGCCATGATATTGAATTTAAGATTTTCTGCTGCAATTTAAGACATTTTTAAGGTTTTAAATTGTAGAAGTTCAAATTAAGACTTTAAGACCCGCGGAAACCCTGGGTTATATACGTTTAATAGTAAAAGGAGGGTAGAGAATTAAGGAATTTAGGAACCTGATTGTTCATACCCCTAACCCAAGAAAATTTTTTATAGAATTTATTTTTTTCTATATTAGCTCCTTTACTGACAACATTATTACATAATTGAAGTCTTTAAACTGTTGTTGGATAGATCAAATTAAAATATCATGCTTTTTAACGCGTCTGACAGAGTTGACACAAATTAAGTTGCGAAGTAAATAAACATTTTTTTTCCGAGAAAAAAAAAAAAATTTCAGAAAAACCTGTTCCCTTACATGGTTCATTAGACCTTTGTCTACAAATATATCAGTTAAAAATAACATTAAATAACTTCTAAAAACATGTTTTGTCCCTTATCTTAAGAAGAAACTTCTTTTATACTATTTATGATACTTGATACAGTCTTAAGACTTAAGACGATCCATGAAAACCCATCTATACCTGCATTTGTGAGCCCAACACAGTGTTGTTGCAAGCCAGTTCTGTTCGGTTAATGGTGTCCATGGCGACAGTAGATGGGTTTGGGGAGGAGTTGCCATTGGCACAGTAGTGTTCGAGAAGGGTTTGTACGTCAGCGCTGTACTGGTTAGCCAAAGCTTCCTCGTACTGGTCGGTCCACTGCCGAATTCGTGTCTCCCATCCTTCTGTTGTGTTCTCATCCAGAACACTGGCCTCAGATGCAGAGTTCTGCAACAATCAGAGGGTGTATTAGATTTAAGCTTGATCTGATTGTTATGGAGGAATGGAGGAAGATGATGATTTCAGTCTTTGGCAATTAATAGTACTAAAGCTAAATGCACAAGACTGAAGATTGTTGCATTGCTCACAATTAAAGACTCACATGTAAGTGCGCACACTTCACAACTGATCACCATCTAGATGACATTGTCTATACTGTACATATCACATACAATAATTTAACACTGCATATTTGAGTCCATACCTTCATCCTCATGGATTTTCTAGAACCCTCTCTGTAAGCCTGTAATGAGAACAAAGAGGATTGGAAAGCTCTGACAGATGTGACAATCAGTCAGTTACTGACTTTTAACATTTGTTGTTTTTGTCTGCAAATATTGTGCATGTATTTGTTGTTGTACCTTAACTTTCTTGGCTTTAGGGGTAGTGCGCGTTTTCTCTGTGCTCTTCTTTCTCTTCTTGACTTTGTTGTGTTTGACTCTTTTGACAGTGAGAGTGATGCTAGTGGGGGTGTGTTGAGTGGCCGTGTACGACACAGCAGAGGCTGACATGTCCTCATCTCCACTCTCTGTAGCGCTGCTCTCGCCCACTAGAAAGGAAGATGCACATGAGAGCACAGTGACAACTGGTGAGTTTGAGTTTGAATTATTCTTCAGTGTGTAAATTTAGAGATATAAAAGGGAAATACCCAGAAAAACTCTTAAACTTCATTCCACATTGTGTCAGAAACGTCAAAATACAGGTATCACTGGGGAGGGAAGCGAGACATCTGAAACTAGCCACTGCTTTGATCATTATATTTAAAGAGTGAACCCGTGAACATCTGTAACAGTATTCTTAATACTCCTTAATGCCTTGTTAGTGTTAGTGTAACTGTATCAATTTTTGTATTATGTATAACTGCTGGTTTTACTCAATATTCACTCAATATTACTCAACATTCAATATTCAACAAGATTTGATTGCACTGACACCATGAGTGCACAATGAGAACTGAACTGAGCTGGATGATGACATCATTTTTTTCCAAAGCTGCTTTATAGCTGAATTGAACTAATCTAATAACTGATAATATTTAAAACAGAACTGAACTGACTTCAGCTGGATAATGATATTATTTTCTTTTAAGAGCTGCTTTACAGCAGAATTATGCTGTTTGCATTATTTTCCTGTGGATCACTGCAAAGCTGCTTTGAAACAATGTTGCACAAAGCGCTATAAAAATTAAGGCCGGGCTTGAAAATGAAATTGAATGTCACGTGACAATGGAGCGCAGTGAAAGGCAGTGATTGCCAGCTAATATTAACCAACCTAAAATCTGCTTTAAAGTTTAGGAAGTTTTCTGGATTATGTACGGTTGATAAATGTTTCTATCCAATCTAATTTGGAATAGAGGTTCTACAAAGGGTTCCGTCAGTGTGCTAATCTTAGGAACCCCTAAATAGCACCTTAAGTATATTTAATTTTTACAGTGTGTATAACTTTCATGTCACCTTTCTCTATCCATCATCTAAACTATTTTAAACTTTGAGATGACTTTGTCATGAAAAAAAAATTCATGTTGGCGTGACAAAGTTTACCTATATAGTTTTACTGCCATTACTGGTACTTTTTTTTTTTTCGTCACTGTTTGTATCATTTTATTGATTATTTGGCAATATTGTAAATACATAAAACAATCTTGCAGATAAAATACATTGAAACTAAAACTGAGAAAGTGATTCAAAGTGAATAAAAGTGTGTTGATTGTCATCTAAGGGAATGAAAACAGTGGCCATTTCTCAATATGCATTCTGAAGCGATCTTGCGTGTTCTCGTACTACGTTATCATCAACTGTCGATGTTCAATTCCAATACTCAAGAACGCAAGTACAGAGGACGCATTAGAAAGTTCCCAGGTGTGTTTTTGATATCGAGGATGCATCTTGAGAGAATCAAGCGGAAGACGTTGTGGGGGTACAGGGTATGGAAGCCTGTAAGCTTTAAACTTCTCGTTCTCACATAAGAGATTCCCGCTGCAAGCTTGCAAATGTGTGATGTTTTGCCTAATTTTAATAAAGTGATAAAGACCTGAAGAAAGCCTGCGGTATTTTTATTGGCATTAAAAAGCATAAGTGACATTAATCATACATATTCATTTTCACAAAAACACGCGGTAAATTAAAACGATATAAAACACTATAAAAAATAATGTCTATAATAATATAAAATGTTTTAATATGTTATGACATTGTTTGTGATGTTACTTATATGTTGGGACGGTCAGTTGAGCAACAAGATCGCAGCACATCTCAATTCTCACAAGGATGTGTACTGTGTCCTTCCAAGTTCTTTCTTTCAAGGTAGCCTGGCAAGACCGGTCTCCACTAGAACGCATGTCCGTTCTTTGCGTTCTTGGAACTGAGAAACAGCCAGTTTTACCTGAAACATTCTCTGCTTTTCTGCGTTGCCCGTCTAGCCCTTTCTTCTTTTCCAGACCCCTGCAATAAGTACACATTCAGTACACATTCTCCATCCATTAGAGCAATAACTAATTGCCATGACTCGCAGTGAAGTTACTGGCCACTGTTCTTATAAGGCCAATAAATGCTATGATGATTCAGGCCATTTACAATTACACAAAGCTGATTTAAGGCCTAGACAGTTAAGACCGGGCATGAACGTGAAGATGTTAAAAATGAAACCATGGACCTCTGCAAAAATTCCAATATATACCAAAAATTCCAATAAAGTGAATAAAGTTTTGGTCATTGCCAATTTATTTGTTTTAAAAGGTAAAAAACACAAAGCCTCACCATCCAGTATGATATAAGCTAAGGGGAACATGTAGACATTTTCCTATAATCAAGCTATGACAACATTTTACAACATACTGGTTATATTTCAGAAATGGACTGTGCTTCACATTAAATCAAGTGAAATCAGTATTTTAAAGATTTATTTTTTGGCATTTTGCCTTTTTTTAATGATAGGACAGTATGTAGACAGGAAGCGAAGTGGAAGAGAGAGAGAGGGGGACGGGATCGGAAAAGGTCCATAAGCCGGGACATCGACAAAATCAGTATTTTCATATGGCATACATCATGTTCATGACTGAAGTGTACTTTACTTTTTTCAGGTATGTAAACTTTAGAGGGTGACGAAACTTTCATTCTCAGTGTAAATAGTTTAGATGAAGAAAAAAAAAAAAAAACACTTAAGCACAGTACAATCTGAAATGATATAATTGAAATACCAATCACCCACCTGCAGTTCTCACACTTAATGAGGAAGCCATCCTGCATTAGACAGCACTGACACCAGGGAGGTGGAACTGCGCCCTCCACAACCTCCTCCTCCTCCGATGAGCTTTCACTGTCAGCAGAGTTGTCTGGTTCATTGGTGGGGAAACAGGGTCGTGATCGTCCCAGAGTGCCATTGCGTTCCGTATGGGAGAAAATGGTCTGGGAGAGTGGGGAGGCAGGAGGGGTGGGAGGGGGTGGAGCTCCATAGTTATGATCCTGACAACACACAACGGAAGACTGTTGCATCTTCAAACAACGGTGTTCAGGCACAACAAAAGAGAAAAGGAAAAAGAGAGAGGGGGAAAGAGAATGAAAGGTGGGGAGCAGGGAAAAGGGGCAGGAAGAAAGAAGAGGTGGGAATGAAAAACTAAAAATGTGGCATTCAAAAGTAAACAATATTTAATGTTGCTAAGAATGTTTGGTTTAAACTTTCTTAAACCACAACCATAAAACAAAGGAACTTCATTTAAGTAAACCTTAATTTTTGAAAAAAAATGATTGTGCATGGTAAGACCCTAAACTCCTCATTTGTGAGTTGCTTTGGATGAAAGCATCTGCTAAATTAAATTGCAATTATAATATCTGTGGAGGTTGGTTTGTAGTTATGTTCATGTTAACTTTGTGGCTTATGGGTGTTACAATAAACTATTTTCATTGTAAAGTCATTTTAATTTAATCATGTGCACCAAAACAAGTGTAGCATTATACAAGAGGTTTTTTTTGTTGTTGTTTGTTTTGTTTTTTTTAAAATATGATTCAGCACCATGCATTAATGAGGTGCTATTGCGTTACACCAGTGGTTCTCAAAATGTGGGCCACACCCAGGAAAGAAAAAAAAAAAAAAAAAAGAGAAAACAGCCGTTGCAATGGTGTTCAAGTGCATAAATAGTGGTTGGTGCTCTGCTTTTATAAAGTGGCACAGAATGCCAAATTCCATCAACTTGTCACCCTATGAACAAGCCCGACACAGAAGTTCCTTGCCACAGAAAAGCACCTCTTTCGCAGGCAGAATTACAAGCCTTTGCCATATTCTTGCAAGACATACAAGAAGCTGAGCTCATGAGACGCTGTCAAAAGAGCTCACTGCAGCCAAAGATTATACATTGTTCATTAGAATATGACTTAACTTTTCATTTAAGTCATGTTCTAATCTAATCTTTAATTTATGTTTTAATCTATTATTCTCTCTTACGGTTATATTTTTCAGTTTGAGAACCACTGGGTTACACATTTATGCTAAAATTACAATATAACAATATATATAAAAACAACTTACAGCATAGGGCAGGCCACCATATCCATGATTCTGTGTGTTCCCACAGCTGCGACTTGAGTAATTTTTCTCATTTACTGCTGGGCTTGCTTCAACTGACTCAGGACTGAGAGAAAGAGAGAGATTTTTTAAAAAGCGTTGAAATAAAAATGCTAGTTAGTTACACATGTAACTGCTTCTGTAAACTCCAGATGACCACAAGAGACAATGTTTCACTAGTGGAGCATTGCAACGCCAGTCAGATAGTATGAGTGAAAACCAACAACAGGACATAGGCTGCACTCTGAGGATTTTAAAATGACAAAGATCTACAGTTGTCACTTGGAATTCAGAGTCACTATTGTTCGGTATCATTCCTCCTGACTACCAGAGGCAGTTCTAAGCACTAGTAGATGACCCATACCAACACAGACACAAGGAATGCTTCTCAACTGAAAAGTATTTAAGGTCCACCATAGTGATCTGCAGAACTGAAAGAGTAAAATGAAAACTCCATAGAAGGTAACCCAAGATAATGAGACGCTTCTAGTAAAATGACAAGTGATACCACAAGGTAGGGGCACTGGGCCTTCCTGTAGATTCGAGTCATCACCACTTCAGAAAGTGATTTGAGACACACTTATGTCAATTTTACTCCAAAAATAAATAAACGTGCAAGAGCATGTGAGTATCTCTTTGGCAAACCAACGTGCAAAATGTCAAAAATTAAACAAGGTCCAGTGTCACATCTTGAAGCTCAATACAATCATTTAAGGTAGTGGGACTACAATATCTTACCAGTGCTGATGTCACTTTCTCTCCTATTGTGGTCTATGATCTTGAAATTAGCTGATGATAAAATGCAGCTCATATCAGTTGCTTTCATTGACATAAACTCGCACTCGCAATTTGCATTTAGCATAGGAATTGAAGATCGAATTTATGCTCATTTTGCGGAGACACATTTGTGTGGCCAAGTGTAAATGAAAAGGTTTTACAAATCAGATCTGATCAATAAAAACGCATAAAGTGAGGTTTCAGAAAGGAGGTTAAGTGAAAACTGAGTATGTTAACCATGAAATGAGGGAAACACTGGGTTTTCCGTTTCAGAATGGGAGGTATATCAAACCTGAGAAAGCAGGGTAAGTCAAGTCTGTTTCTGAAAGAGAGGTAACTTATACTCAGAGTCAGTTACCAAGGTACAAATATCTAAATATTCTTAAATCAAGATGGATTTTCTATATAAGAAAATGATATAAGATATAGTCTTGTTTCCTAGGGGAATGTAAATTAAGTGCATTTTACTTAAGTAAAATTATCTGACAGTGTGGTAATAAAAAATAATCTTAAAGCAAACGGAAAACAAGATTATTTGGAGTGTCTATTACTAAGTGCAAATTTACAGTAGCCGCCCTCCAATGTCACACAAGGTTAAAAACTATGTGAGTGATAAACAACTTAAGTGATGTAGGCAGTAACACATTGGGTGCGGAGAACTAACTTGTGACGTGATTGACCCGGGTTTGAATCCACCTTTTGCTGAGCTCACTCTTCTACCTTTTCCTATCACATCACACCAGTAAGACATTTATTTTCAATAAAAATGAAGAAAATGTTCTAAAAGTGGAAGTAAAGTGTCTAACGAGTGTTTAATAATGTATTAAAAGTAATAAAAGTATTTATAATTTCAATAAATATAATCATTTACGCTGTTTTTATTGCATCCTGTTAGTGTACAACAATACTGAGGTGCAAATAGTAGGCTATGTATTTGCCAGTATAAAGTATAAATAGCATCTAATTACTATTTATACTTATTGCAAAGAACTGCTACTTTTACATTGTAAATAGAACAATTTGCAAAATAAAATGGATACCATGAAATTGAATAGCCTATTAGTTCAATAACCAACCGTTCTGCCAGTTTTCACCTCTGATAAGAATTAAACTTGTATTGACTCTGAAGTATGCAGATGTCTTTGTCGGGTGCTGTTGCCATGGTGAATCGTAATATCGGAGCTCCATTGATAATGGCTTTTCGTAGTGCACGAGTCAACCTACTCAAAGTTGATTGAACTAACTCAATTCAGCTGTTCTGAAACATAAAACTCAGAGTTTCCCATCTCAGGGCAAGTCAACTCAGAGTTCAATTTAACTCAAAGTTGGTTGAACCTCCTTATTGAAACGGGCCCCAGGTGTAAACAGGCGCACTGAAGGATAAGGACTTTTGGAAGGAAACCTGGATTAGGTAATGACACTTTACTCCAGTAACAAACCTTCAAGCAAGTGTTTGCTACGGTCACACTAGACTTTGAGCAAACAGAATTTATATGGACACTCTGGGAAGCAGGCCTTGCAGGATCACTGAGGAGGCAGCAGTCTATATCCCTATCAGTATAATCTGTAGATCCATTCTGTGCTGCAAAGTCACTCTTAACCAAAATTAACAGGGTGGCAGACATTGTGAGAGAATCCAGAGGTATCCCAATAAATATAATGGACTGGAACCAGGAAACTCTGTCTCGTTTACAGATAAGACAAGCTTTTGAACATGTTCCAGAAATAGTCTGGTGTTGCAGATAAATGTGCCTGTACAGTGCAGCCTAACATCTCACATTGTTTCTGGTTAGATATCTAGGCAAAAAGAACCGAAAGACATCAAATTAAAACAGCATATGTTCAATAAGTACTACAATCTAACAAGTAATCCCCTTTGACTTTAAATTCAGATCACTGCCCTCTGCAGGTCAGGTTGAGTATCACAAAGCAGCAATAGTGTGCATACACAAGAGAAATAACCAGAGGACTGAAGCTGCAACACATCAACATGGTTAACACTAGGGATGTGTGAGTCCAGACACTGCTGCTACTAGCTGACGTTGAAAATGTGAAAAAAAATAAATTCACATTTACTTTTTGCTGTATTTATTTATTTTTTACAAAGGCTACGTTCAAATCACTGTCATGATAATGTGTCAATGTAACATTTTAAAAATACATTATTTTCAAAAGTGTCTATCTGGAGTGGAAAACAAAATTTTACCTCAGATCTTGTATGCGTTTGTTTTCTTTGTGTCAGTATAATCGGTATTGTAAACAATACCGTGACATGCTGACATATGTTAACTAACTTTTATTTGATGAATTTGATGTTATTTTTGGTCCTGCACTGCCTACTGATTCATTTGATTTGAATAAATATGTCAGTAACACTCAGGTTACAACAAGGTTCATTTGTTAACATTAGTTAATGTATTAACTAACATGAACTAACCATGAGCAATACATTTGTTACTGTATTTGTTAATCTTTAAGGTTAGTTAATAAAAATACAGCTGTTCCATAGTTTGTTCATGTTACGTCACAGTGCATTAACTAATATTAACAAATACTACTCTTGATTAACTAATGAACCTTATTGTAAAGTGTTACCAATATGCTTTTCAGCGGCATTCAGTATTGGATTTGACTGTTTTAAGTAGGCAATTTTCAATGGATTGCTTATACAGACTGTTTTTTTAATGTGTTCTGGGAGTTTGTTACATAGCGTCTACACTGGACACGACAGTTGTCACGTAGCACCACAACAGCTTGAGGCCGTCTAGACTGGACATGATAAAGCAACCGTTGCAAATCCATTTGTTCTTTGTGTCATAAGTAGCGCAAGGACTTGGAGTTGGTCAGAAATAGAAAGGGGCATCAGTGATTTGTCATGTTGCGCCGCATCCAGTGTAGACAGAATCACTGATTATGATTCACAGTGACGCTCACACTTTGCCTTGTATTAATCCAGTGCACCCCTTTTCTTTACAGCAGTGCTCTTTAAAGCCCAAATTTAACATTCAAATCAGCCAATTTCGTAACTTAGTTTTTGTAGAATGCAGCGTACCACTGCAATACTGTGATGTGCTTAATTTTAGCATGGATTCCTGTGCGCGTGCTCAGAGACAGCGTAAAAAGCAGAAAAGCAAGATAAGTAATAGTTTGGGCTTCAGTATGTGCCTAAATTATGAAATACACATATGCCAAAATGCCCATCTTGCCAAGTATTCACATAAGTATTCGCGTGTCATAAGCAAATGTAAACAGTTTGGTAAAAAAAAAAAAATTTGGGATGTGTACTTTCATAGCTTTAATATGACTCAACATGTTTAATTTATACAATGAAGACTAAGCATTGGTTTTTTTGTTTTGTATTTTGTTTTGTATTCCATTGTATGTTTTTTTTTTTTTATTCAGTTACATTTCTGTATTCTTAATTCTGCCTGATAGACTGAAAAAAATAACATTTCACTTGTATCTTTGTTCTATTGTATTAATTTGTCCTGTTGCTTGTAACTTGCTTCTTTTTTATTTTACTGATTATATATTATTACTTGTGCTTAATAAGTGTTTTTTTTTTTTTTACTTTAATTTAGTTAGCCTAATAACAGGTGAAATATATCCTGAAATAAAATGACTATAATGCAGCTCACCATCACAGAACGTGTCACTGTTTGGTGTAAAACTCCAAGTCTTCTTGTGTGCTTCCTTCTTGACTGCCATAGAGTCTGACATTAATGACAAACTGAGATCCTATAGTGTGACATGGCTTACAGCGAGGATCATGTTTGTACAATCTGACAAGCAACAGTCGCAAAGGACTAATCGTACAGTGTGCATCCGGCTTTAGCTGCAATCAACAGTAAGAAAAATCTCTACAATGCATGAAAGTAGAAGAGTGCTGAGCTATTGCATCTTATAATCTTTGGCCAGTCACCATGACGTTGTTGGCATATTCTATCTGGCTGGTGCCACAATGATCCACTAATGCTTAGCACTTCCTTTGGCAGACAGGAGTAATAAAACAGTACAGTGTTCAAAAGAAAAGAGGCAATGGTTATGGAAACCATGTTCAAATTGATCAGATGATAATCATGTCCTCTGACTGGATCAGTGGTCTCTCAACTCGGCCAATCACATAAACCAATCACAGTTTTTGTAAAATGTGTTGTAAAATGATGAAAAATGTGCTTAAGGTTGAATGTCTTAAGGCCAGGACACACCAAACCAACGTGAAGGAACTAGCGGTGGCGAAAACTGACTGTGTTGTCACTTCTCGTCAGCTGCTTCTCTGACAAAAAGCTGCGCTTAAACACACCAGATAAACTAAAGTAGTCGGTCAACTTGCACGTGTTCCGTGCCTGCGTACAAGTAAATATCCGTTTATATCAGCAAGTATCAAAAGTCCATTTTCATCATTTAAAAACGAGAACAGAAACTAGGCCTGCAGATATACAAACCATAAAAAAAAGCAGCGTTTACATACCATTTTGAATATCACTTACGCTGATCACTTTATTCCAGTTGGCTCGTGTTATTATGAAAATATCTGTGCATTCGAATGCTCAGGTAAGAGGACATAAAAATTAACCTTTCTGTACCGTCTTGACTTCTTTGCTCGCTTTCATCACTTTCGCTTTTATTTTCTTGCACTGACTCGTTTACTATGCTGACGTATGCTGGTGAGTTGAACTGCCTTTCGACCCCGTTGTAAGTAACGCACAGCCTAGCTGGATGAGAAAAAAAACAAACTTCACTCCAGGAATTGAGCGCAGTTGTTGACGAACATCACTTAAGGTGATGTCATCCGAACAGGTGGAAAGCGAGTGTTCCATGTCCTTCACTGTACTTTTCAGTGTCGACATGTCCATCTGCATCGAAACCATACTATTAGAGAATTCTGCTTTAACCGCCTGAATCTCCCTCTTGATGGTAGCCAAACCGTCGTCCAACATGGACTGCAAAAATTTCCGCCAGATCTTTGTGCAACGAAGTTAGTATCTCGGTTTTAAGGGACTGTGTATCATTTGAAGTCGTTGCGAACTCCGTACACTCCTCCGGGCTGGCTGAATCCCGCTCTGCCGAGGACGTGATTGTAGTAGCAGGCCGCTGTTGCAATGTCCACACGTTACTTCCTTTACTGCTTTTGGTTTTCATTTTTGTTGCAAGAGATGAAAAACAAAACACCACTAACCAACACTAAACATAGACACTGAGTATTATATTGAAATGTGCATAAGTATCGAAATATGGTCGAATTCTACAGGAACCCCCACAGACACGTTTCACTCCATAGTTCGCCTAACCGGAAGTCCCCATTTCTCTCAGTCTAAACTAATGTGTTTGTATTTGTCCACTGTAAATTTCACATTTCTCTCTGAATGAAATGGATACGCTTAACTATGGAGAAACAAAATGCACTAAATAAGCCACTCTCATTACCCCTTTTCTATCCAAATGGTTAACATTCTGCTGCCAGACAACA
Source organism: Elopichthys bambusa (assembly GCA_037101425.1). Lineage (NCBI taxonomy): Eukaryota > Metazoa > Chordata > Actinopteri > Cypriniformes > Xenocyprididae > Elopichthys > Elopichthys bambusa. The sequence goes on along the minus strand of CM074440.1, from coordinate 23,486,008 downwards.
TTCTTAGCCAGTGCTCAGCCAGGCAAATTAATGCCTTTTTAAATCCAGCCACAGGGGGAGTCGTGGCCTAATGGTTAGAGAATCAGACTGCAACCCGAAGGTTGGAGTTTCGAGTCTCAGTACCGGCAGGAAATGACTGAGATGCCCTTGAGCAAGGCACCTAATCCCCAATTGCTCCCCCAGCACCACAGCAAAAATGGCTGCCCACTGCTTGGGATGTGCGTGTCCACGGTTTGCAGAGTGTGTGTGTTCACTGCCCACTACTCCTAAGGTGTGTGTACTAACTGGATGGATGGATTAAATAAGAGGATGAATTCCGAGTATGGGTTACCATACTTAGCCTTCACATGTCACTTTCACATACTTGACTGTTTTTGTTGTAACATGTTATGTAACTGTCTAAAAACAAAGTGGCATGTTGCAGTTATGTAGACAGCACCGACACTTTTTATGTGGGCCTTGCTCGAAAGCTTTTTGAAGTGGGAGTGAAAACAAATTTTCTGCTGTGGAAACCTATGGAACAGTTTGAGAATGGACACCTACCAGGAACCCACATCAGAAACACGAAAAATTGCTCATAACTGAAACTTACTCTGATCCAGCGGCCATATCGGTGTAAGGTGTCTCAGGTGTGGTGACTCCCAGTGTGATTACTATGCTCATGACGTCAAGCGCAGCAACGCAGGGAAGGGGATGGGGGGGCAGGGAGGGGGTGAGGGGAGGGAGAGGAGAGGGGAGGGATGAGGAGAATCAAGGGCTCCTAATGACAGCAGTGAAGCACTCCTCAGATGGGGAGCTGCTATACCACGTCACGCACATCAGGAGACCTAAAAGACAACCACAAAAACAGAGAGAAAGGATTAAGTACATGTCCTATGTGTAAATGCAGCCTTAAAAATGTGCAAACTTTAGCCACTTTTCCATCTTTGGGTAGAACGGTTCCAGTTATATTTCCAATTGAGCCTGGTACAGGACGGCACAATTACAAATTCTTAGCATGGTTGGCTAACCATGCTTGTAGAATGCGCATAGTGACGTCGCTACTCAGGATTTGTCACTTGTCTGTTTGCCTGGCTCCCAATTTCTCTGTAGCTAGCCAAGTGTGCTATTTAAGCTAAGTAAACATAATACAATTAAAAGAAATATCTGATCATCCTCTATGACACTATTTACATCTGATGTTGTCTGTAAACTAATCTGTTACCAAGGCAACAACAGACGCATTTGTATTACATTCCAAAGAGCAGCTGTTATCAGCCCCACAGTGGAAAATAAAACCATATCCGTACCGGCTTTGCCTGATCAGCATGGAATGGAACAGTTAAGCAAAGAGAATGGTTTGGCCTGATGATGGAAAAGTGGAAAAGCACCCAAAAATTAACACAAATGCATCTAAACCATGAAACGCACCAAAAATGTCAAAATGCACATCTTGGGGAGTATTAATCTAAATCCTAGTAATGTCTTAAGTGAACAAACTGTTTGCAGGTGCGTTGGGGAATCACATTTGTATAGTATATTGAATATGTGCATTAGGTCTTAAAGTGACAGCAGCCTAATAAATTCTAGAAAAATGTGAAAAAGAAAAATAACTTATTGCTCTTGACTGAATATCTTCTGTAATAAGGATCTGTCTATATTTAATTCATACAGTGAAGACCACTCAGTGTTTTATTTTACATCTAACTTTAAGGTTCTGTAACATTAAATTTAAAACACTATTTTACTTAATTTGCATCTTTGTTCTGTTCTATTTATTTGTCCTATTGCTCGTCATTTGTTCCTTGGTTCTTATTTCCTTATTGACCATTTACTTGTCTTTATTAATCGTTTGACGACTTTCTACTTACTAGTTAGCCTAGTATTAGTTTCTGTAGTATCGAATCTTGTTTCAAATCAGTGATTCAGAGTGCTGAAGTCCTGTGATTTCAGCAGTTTGGCATTTTGACACGCAATCCGAATCACTGATTCGAAACAAAAGATTCGAAGCAGTGTTTTGAAATCGTCCATCACTAGATGTCGTTGAAAAGTCTTTATTTTAACTTTTTGCGCGCCAAAAAACTTCTCGTCTCCTTATAATATTAAGACTGAACCACTGAACTCACATGAACTGTTTTAAATATGTTTTGAGTACCTTTCTGGATCATGAGAAGTTCAATGGCATTGCTGTCTATAGAGGCCTCACTGAGCCATCGGATTTAATCAAAAATATCTTAATTTGTGTTCTGAAGATGAGTGAAGGTCTTACAGGTGTAGAACGACATGAGGGTGAGTAATAAACGACATTATTTTCATTTTTGTGTGAACTAACCCTTTAAATAAAAAGCAAAAACTAAAGGTCCTAAAATACCTAGCTGTTTTTTCATTCATATGACTAAAAACAACAATAATCACACATTAGTATTTTGTATATTACAATATTAAGTGTACTACATGTAAGTTAAAGTGGGCTAGCTAAGTGATAGAAATGGCAAATAACAATTTTGTTGCCCTCAACTTACTAAAAAGCAGAGCTGTAGAAGTGAATATGGAATTACTTTATGTACAGACAAAACAAAAAATGGTGAAACTGCAGACCAACCACCACAAATGACACTTTTAAAAGAACCAAACTCCTTTAAAGGTCCCGATATACAAACGAAATCGAAGAACGAACTGATGCGACATCATTTCGAACAAAATCAGGCCAAAACTAAATTCGTTTTGGGAGTTCGAAACTGCTTGCTAAAGTGAACTCTCAGGAGTCTATTGAATAAAGTGCTATATAAATGAACGTGACGTGACTGAAGTGCTAATTCGCAGAGCTCGTGCTAACATACCAATGTTACGATCAGACGCTTTTATGCTTTCTATAAAAAAAGCTTGCCGTTTTCTCATTTTCGTTGTGTTTATTTTGTTACTGAGAAGAAAGTACACAGCACATATTTACATATCCATCTATAAACGCCGCTTTCAGCAGTGTGGGCAGCGTCAGATGTTCGATTACAGTATATCACTACTCACGCATTTCGAACTTCGTTTTACCCCTAAACGAAGAACGAAAAAGAACTTTGTTTGAAGTATATCAGGGCTTTAAGTGAACCAAGAGGTGAACAAGTGAAAAAGGACCCAGTTCTCTTTACGTTCACACTGTCCCTGTCCCTGAAAGATCCTCAGATCCTTTTTTGGGTCCACTTAAGCAGGAATTTGGTCTCAGACCTTTTTGTGTTCATACTGTTGCTATTTGGATCTAGTCCAGTTCAGTGTTTGATGTCTGACCCTATGGCCTTCTAAATTTAATCCCATTCACTTACAATGTATATGCCTCACTAACCAAATATTATTATTATTTTGTAAAACAACATTGCTACAAATGCTGTTGAATAAGCTTAACTCCAAGTTGTTTATCTATGACACAAAAATATAAATTGTTGCAATACTTCACCCATATTCTTGCACTATCACACATCCACTTTTGTAAATAACACTTATTTTGAATTGTTTTCTTTGAATCATGTTTTTCATTGCAGGAGGCGTAGTGTAGAAAAAAAAATAGCATAGAAAAAAAAGAACAGGACAAATATAATAAAAGAAAGATGCAAATAAAATAAACTGCTTTAAACTTTACCAGGCACAGTAGGTATACCAAAAAGCAACATTCAAGTAAGAAATGGAATAATCAAATGAAAAAATAAAACTGCATACACTTCACTGTATGAATAAATGTATGCTGATTCTTATATTAGGCTGTCACTTTAAGAACTACAGTTATGCAGGGATCCAATATACTGAAATACATACATGATTTCTTCCAGATGTTTACGTTCACTTAAGAGAAAACTAACTGTTTATGTGAACCTTGTGTGTTTTTTTTAAACTTTAAACGCAATAAGACGCTACAGATAATTCAGTTTAGTACATGCGCTGTGACAGCTGGTTTTCTGTGCATGCGCTTTAGGTGTGTGTGCTCGTAAAACCGTATAAAAATGGCAAGGTGCGCAGCCACTTCTCTCTTACACTGTTTGGAAAGCGGTCGAAATGATTACAGTAAACAAGTGTACATTGTGAACGAATAATTTGATCTGTGAGAAGCAGCCGCCATGATGGACAGCCGATTACTAACTACACTGGAATTTGTGAGTCAGGTGAGCCCACACTAATTTGTGTTCAAAGGACATTTTTAGCAAACCATACCGTTAGCCACGGGTAAAAACACCCATAGATTCACATGGCACATCAGTGTTACTGCACATTGACAACGTTTCCAGATATACCGGCATAATACCCCTTAATTTTTTCACATTTAGTTATGTTGCAGCCTTTTGCTAAAATGCTTTAGTTTCCACATCAATGTACACGACATCCTAGTGTTGTCAAAAGAGTCATGTTAGCCCTTTGGTACCAAATCAATACTTAAACTTTAAAAACTTGTTAAGAGAGGTGACCAAGAACACAATAGTCACTCTAGTTGAGCTTCACTGATCATGTGTGAAGATGGGAGAAACCTGCAAAAGGACAACCATCACAAAAAGACACCACCAATGTAGGCTTTATGGCAGAGCGGCCAGACAATAATGGAAAAAAGTGAATATGATGATTATTAAATATGAATTAAAAGGATCTATTATGAGTACAATGGAGCCCAATATTTGCAGTACATCGACACAAAACCATCAATGGCTGACTTTTTAATGTTGTATTCATATTTTAATGCAGTTATCACATTTACCTAATTTGCCAATAAACCAGTTTTATTGATTGCAATAAAGTTGAAGCTATTGGGACCGCTTAAAAACGCCATGTCTGTAATTAGATACACAAATTTTTTTTTCCCCCAGCACTTCAAATGTTATTTTTAATGTGATGACCAGAAACATTATTTTGTTCATCCTCCTGAGACTGTCCCCATTGTAAAACCGAACATTTAAAAACGTAGGAAATCCAACATTTGTTTGAAAACACTTATTTAAAAATAAATATTAAATATTAAACATTATAAAATAACTAGGTTTAAAAATACATTTTGTCAATGTGAAGTATGAAATACTCAAATCTTAAGAAAAACAATAACTTTTCTTGTGAATGAATGACAAAGTAAAAACACATTTTATTCAATTAATCTAACTAAAGTGCACAATAAATATTTAATTTTTGAAGCTTTTTTTTTTTCCCCCTCACATAAGTGTGAAAACTGATGGTCGAATTGAATTTAACCAAGGAGGAACAATGAGGTACGTCTTTATTTATTTATTTTTTATGCTGTCTTACGTTTGAATAATGAAATTAATGCTATGCCTGACTATTTAAGTGACTATATTCTGATCATAAACTAAGTATTACACTAGTAATGCTCAACACACCAGCAAATGACATATCACCGGAAGTTTTCGAGCTGGCTTATATTATTGTGGAAGTTCTAAAGAACACATTTTTTGAGCTTCGAAGCTTCGCTAGTAATCCACAACGAATATTCGAAGCTTTGGAAGGAGGGGCTGAACATATTCTTCTCTAATAAAGGCAGTGTAACAAGTAGAAATACGGTGTGGCCCCTTTAAGAGCTGCGCTGCCGGTTGAACTGTCGATCTGCATTGTATGTGCTCGAGCACCACATGTATGCAGGTTATTTCAGTTTTTTTGTTGCTCATTTAAAAAAATTCTCTTTATTAAGTAATGCTGTGGACGGCATAACATTTGCGATGGATAGTTACATGAGTTTCATGGAAAATAAAGTGCCAGTTGTGAAATGTCAAAATCGCCTCCGTGAAGTCTGTCTGGTATCAATAACTCAAGCTAAGTGAGCTATCCCTATTTGCTCTGTACACAACACGTTACAGCAGGAATCTCTGTGTCTGTCTGTCTGTTTGCATTTTGATTATGTTGAGAACTGTATATATAATCTACTTCACATGTGGCGGGTGTGTTGCTGCGGACCCAAGGGAGTGCAGTGTTGCATTTGGTGCAATATGGACATGCGACACATTCAGAATGAATAAACTTTTAATTAACTACAGAACAGCGAAATAAGCTAGCTGAAAGTGGCGAGCCTCATGCGGGCAGGGATTATATGCTCCGAGAACGGACACTGCACTAGTGATATAAAACACGTGTCTGTTAAGAGCAATACTTTTAATAAGGTAGCCTAACATTTTTCTGACAAACAAATCACTGCCAAATCAGAAATTAGCAGCACAGCAATTACTGACACAGTAACGGGTAGGCTATTTAAATAAAAGAAGAACGAAAAATAAATGAACAAACTGTAATAAATAAAGAACACTGTCCCAGTAAAATCTCATGTTTGAGTTTTAACAAGCTCCTATATTTCGCAGTAGATTCATTTAGATAATAATTATTTAGATAACAAATTCATTTGATAATAATTGGTAAAAAGGCTAATACATTTTGTTTCTCTTATTCTACTTTCCACGATGTCAAAGCAACGCAGCTTAACCCGAAATACAAGCTCTTGCAGTTGTGCGCTTCAGACAGAGAATACTCCAGTTGCAGGGAACACATTAGTAAATATATTTAAGTATAACAAGGTTGGGTTCCTTTAACTGTCCATCCTATTAAAAATGGCTAGGCTATAAAAGACAATTGTATAAAAAAAATAAATTAAAAAAAGTATTGTATTTCACCAGATTTTATAGTGTAAACATATTCAAGCGCGAATGAGAACCGAAAAAAAACACACGAAAAAAAAAATGAATAATCGAATCCCAAAATTGAAAATCGAATACCAACCTACTGAACGAATAGTCGAATATCTGGGTCCAGCCCTACTAAATTGAGCTCTCTTTCAGGTGTTCTTGCACTTGAATGGACATATACACACAAAATTATGTAATAAATGCCCATATTGGCGAGTATCATTGTAAAACATAGTCGGTAAAATTCAATATGGCGTCCACCCTGACGTTCCATGGTCTCTAAATGATTTAGAGGGAGTGGTTTGAATATTTAAAATTAAATTTTTTAGCAAGAGCTCTTTTTGTCTTACCAAGTGTTGTAGACTCTTGGATTTTTTTTTTTTTAATAGTGTTCTTCTAAAAAAACAACACACTGATTTGCCTTGCGATCTGCTCAACGATCTTCCACAAATATAGAGAACAACTCATGAATTTTACTGGACTACACTTGGAATCTTTCAATTCTCTTCCAAAATTCTTTTTTTACTGAGCCTTTATTCATATAAACTTTTATTTTCATTTTAATCTCCATTTGCATCCTTGGGAATGGGAATGTTTCTAAAGTAGAGAAACAAAATGGATCAGATACACTTTCCCCCCACTCATACTGGTTTGTACAAAGTTGAAGTGATTGCCATAAACTTTAAGCTACTGTTGCTAAGATGTGGGACACATTTGATACAGCCATGAAATAAATCTTAATTTGGTACCTGCATTCTGTCTGACACTCACCTCCCTGTGTGAGCGCGTGCTCCAAGACGGAGCAGAACGCCCAAAGCAAAACATACTTTGAGCTTAACTCGGGTGTGTGCCTAAATGATCAAATTACACACATAATGTGTGTATACCTCCCCCTTTCTGCATCTCTTTTGGAGGGTTTTTTTCCTACAGTTTTGATGTTTAAAGCATTTTTGATAAATCTGTCCACATAAGAACTCTAAATCTTTAAAATCCATCTATTGTAATATAAAAAAAAAGGTTTCACACTACAACTATACTACTTGACCGTAAAATACTATAAACTCACATCTACAAGTTTGAATTAAAACATAAAACAGTTTGCAAGAGCGTGAATATAAACAACCAGGGCTCCACATGTGTGCAGTGGCACAATGTAGTAACTAAAAATATTATATAATTTGTCTCATAGAAATGGATCCTTTTCCTTAATCCTTTGATTTACAAGAGGTCTTAATAAAGTCTGCATATAGAGGTCTGTAACAAAGTTCCAAAAAAATTTGGACGTTGTATGATTTGTGACGCCACACGGGCAAATACATTTGCATATGTCTTGCTCTAGAGGCAGTCATCAATGAGTACTTTCATCCACCATAAGCCCTGGCCACTAACATTCAGTCACTTAACATTATAACTTCCCAAAAAAAAAAAAAGATACTTTTTGTCATTTTTGTGGGGATTTTTTCAAATTGTAACACTTGTGATGCTATAAAAAATTGCTTGTAAATAGCTCATTATGCTACATCACCAAATACTGGATTCAATCTTTTTGGCAACTTGTTTTCTTTCAATTGGGATGTCTTATATTTTATTTTTGGAATTGATCGATCAGGCCTTATTTATCTGAGCTTATATACCTCAGTTTTTGAGTGAAAAAAAGCATTATTTGTGGATAATCTTACATATTTTACATAAAATATGAACAAAATTTGCACTGTGCATCACACTAGTGTGCTTTAATGTTTAACCAGTTTAACCATTTTGTACAAAATGGCACAGTTATACTTGTGGTGGCTGTCAAAATTGACCGGCCTACAAAAAGATTGTTTATATAAATCTCTTATGCTATTTTAATCACCAAATACTGGATTCAATCTTTTTGTCATCTTGTTTTCTTTAAATTAGGACAGGTTTTGTATTTATTTTTGAAACTGATTGATCGTAGGCATCTTTGATCTGAGCTTATATTGGTCAAAAATGAAAATGAAAATGAATGGGGGAGTCAAAAATCAGAGAAACAGCATGTTCATGTTCACATATGTACATGTGGGCTTGCAAAAATAAAGGCCTTGGACCTGTGAATGTGTGGATACATGCATACACGTGTATCCGTGCACACACACAAAACTATTTTTGAGTATTACAGGCACTCTTTTTCAGAGAAGAACTTTATCCTCAAATCAGTGAGGTTCAGATCAATGAGGCCTACGATCAATCGGTTTCAAAAATAATTACAAAACCTGTCTTAACTGAAAGAAAACACATTAACAAAAAGACTAAACCCAATATTAGGTGATAAAATTTCTGTAGGCCGGTAATTTTTGACCGGGAACACCACAAGTGAGACTTTTTTATAATAAATCAAATGAAAATAAAACCATTTCAAAACAAATTTACTGGTTAAACATTCCTGGTTAAATCATGTTTCACGTAAACTTGATAAAATTATCCACAGATAACGCCTTTTATTCACTCAAAAACTAAGGTACATAAGCTTAGATAAATAAGGCTTACGATCACTCAGTTCCAGTTCCTTTTTCAGGCTGGTCATTTTTGACCAGGAACATTACAAGTGTTAGGGTTTTCAACACAGCACAAGGGTTAACAGCTGGCACCTGTCTGACATCTATCACCATGTTTCTACTATTATTTAGTGTCAGTGCTGTTAAGAATGTCAGTTCAAATCAGTTTGTCAGTTTAAATGTCTAAAAAAAAAAAAAGTCAAAAAGTTCAAATCACTTTGGCCCTTGTAACAGAATTCTGCATCAAATTCAAATACTTCTCACTGGATCTTGCAGTGCTGTTTAGGTTACGTCTACATTAAACTAGATAATACATATATGCTCTCTCTCCACACAACCATTTAAGCACTCGTCCACACTGAAATGTCGGAAAAGCTCAAATCATCATCCTGCACAAGCATAAAATGTATTAAAAGCTCACTGAGATCATACCGAGACCAGGCATAAAGTTCTCACGCTATTCTTCAGGCACAATCATTATATTAGCAAAATATAAATTTTAGTCTCACTGGAAAAAAAAAAAAAAAAGTCGTAAAATGCAACCATTTAATCAGCCTGAAGCTCTGAGCATGAGGCTGTAAAAGCAGACTACTGAGTAGATGAATCCTGTTAGGCACTCAATCAATGAAGTCTGCGAAGGTAAAAACTTGTAGTCAGGACTCAGGAAAGGCTATAGACCCGTTTGGGAGCAGACGTCACAGTTATGTCACTTGCAGCTGTGCATTGTGGTGTCAAAAAAATAGTGGTAACAAGTCGAGGACAACAGGCAAAGTCCACAGAATAAGAGGAAAAGAAAAAGAAAAATGTACTGTTGTGCCTTTGGATGTCAGAATCGAAATGCAAAAAATTCTTCATTTTTTATAGAATACCATCGCCAAAGGCACCATTTGAAAACTAAACGCAGTCGTTTATGGTTGCAAGTCATTAAACAGACAGACTGATGAAACCTGGGATGATTACTCTACTATAAAAAGCATTTGCTGTACACAATAGGTCTACATAATATTCACATATGCCATACAGTTACAGCATGAAATGATATTTAAACCTCTAACATTTTACATAGGTAACATTTAAACCTATAACATTTTTATCTCCCAATTCTGACTTTCTTGCAATTGCGAGTTTATATCTCCCAATTCAGACTTTATAACTTGCAAGTTTGTCACAATTGGGGTCAGAACTGCAGGATACAAACTCGCAATTCTGAGGAAAAAAGACAGAACGTTTATATCTCGCAATTCTGATTTTATATCCTGCAATTCTGACAATTCTCAGGATTGTGAGAGAAAAACTCAAAATGACCTTTTATTATTCCGTGGCTTCCATTTACTGTTACTGCAGAGCTGACATTTTCTACCACCTACCTGGTGAGTTTGTGGGCTCTGCCCACAAAAAAAAAAAAACACATCATCGCTATTTGCAAACATCTAAATGGTCCATTATTTAAAACAGAAAAAATGCATAACATTTTAACACTTACAGTAAGGACACAAGTGTAAATGTTAGTTACTAAGGAAAACCAGTATTTCTCACACATCATTTTATTTTAAAGTGCCCCTATTATGCTTTTTCAATATTACCTTTCCTGCAATGTGTAATGTAACTGTTTGTGAATGTAAATGATCTGCAAATTTGTGAAGCCAAAAGTGTACGATAAATAAAGTTATTGTCTCTCAAATAAAGAATCAACTTTGAAGCGCTTAAACAAATCGTTTGGAATTAGAATCCCACTTCTGTGATGGCTACACCTCACTGGGTAACACATTTGCCTAGTGGTTAAAATTACCACAGCCAATACAACAGCAGAATAACATTTTCACGATTGCTTCTCAAATCTCCATGAGGTCTAAATGGGATTTACAAAACGCTTATTCATTAAAGATGGGACCGTATGACTTTATTTGGACAAACTCGCTCCTCACAGCCTTTAAAGGGTTAGTTCACCCAAATATGAAAATAATGTCATTTATTAGTCACCCACACCCGTAAGACCTTCGTTCATCTTTGGAACACAAATTAAGATATTTTTGTTGAAATCCGATGGCTCAGTGGCCTGCATAGCCAGCAATGACATTTCCTCTCTCAAGATCCATTAATGTACTAAAAACATTTAAATCAGTTCATGTGAGTACAGTGGTTCATTATTAATATTATAAAGCAACGAGAATATTTTTGGTGCGCCAAAAAAAACCAAAACGACATAGCGATGGCCGATTTCAAAACACAGCTTTGGAACTTATGAATCAGCATGTCGAATCATGATTTAGATCGCGTGTCAAACCGCCAAACTACTGAAATCACGTGACTTTGGCGCTCCGAACCGCTGATTCAACATGCTGATTCATAACGCTCCGAAGCTTCATGAAGCAGTGTTTTGAAATCGGCCATCACTATACAAGTTGTTTTGTTTTTTTGCCGCACCAAAAATATTCTCGTTGCTTTATAATATTAATATTGAACTGCTGTACACACATAAACTGATTTAAGTATGTTTTTAGTACATTAATGGATCTTGAGAAAGGAAGTGTCATTGCTGGCTATGCAGGCCTCACTGAGCCATCGGTTTTCAACAAAAATCTTAATTTGCGTACCGAAGATTAACGAAGGTCTCAGGGGCGTGGAACGGCATGAGGGTGAGTAATTAATGACATTTACATTTTTGGGTGAACTAACCCTTTAAGTACGATTATTGATGTATATATTTTCTACTTGGTGTTCAAAATACTTAGTTGTGCGTTTTATATTGTGTATGTCTCCGGCTAACCAGCTAACTCACGATATTACCGTCTTACTGAAATACTTCTGCAAATAATCTGTGGCTCACTATTACCTAAAACTGTGTCCATTAATGCAGATCGTCTGTCGTTCTTACAACTCTAAATAATGATAAAGGATGGAGCAAGATTTGTTTTATAAACTTTAATGTTACATCAGTCATTCACGTTAGTGCTCGGCTAATGTTAGCACTATTATTGATACAGTTAAATGATACAGTTCCTACATGTGCACTGCAATAAATTAGAAAAATACACATCAGTTTGTTGATAGACATGCACTTCTTAATGCTTAATGCTGATGTAGAGGAATTAGTTGCAACATCTCATAATATACCAATGTTTCATCATCGGACTCATGGTCGGATTGATATGGTAAAATCAACTCCATCCTTACTGTCTTTACAGTATAATCGCTGAGCTTTAGCAAGCCTCCGGAGCTGAATCAGTTATGGTAAATGGCGTTTCGATTACGTACGCGCTGTAAGTGGTAGACCAATCACAACAGACTGCGCCATCTGACCAATCAGAGCAGATTAGGCTTGCGGAAAGGAGGGATTTAGAGAGACAAGCATCGGACGAGTCGTTTGAGAATCACTGAAAGATGTGGTGATGTACAATGTACATTTTTTGACCTTTGATGCATGTAAACCTGTTATAGGAGGCCTCAAACGGAATTAAGCACCTTTAAAATAGCACTAACATTTTGTGCTTGTTAGCTAACATGGAGGGAATTTCACTTTCCCCAATAGTACAATGTCAAAGACAAATGTCCTCATCTGGAAGATAATATTCCCTCTTACAACCATTTACTACTAGTATCAGTCTTATATATGCACAAAACAGGAAATGACAGCATGACTAAATTTGGCATAGGCTAAAAATTATCGAAAGTAGGAAATACCCTGCTATCAGGAATATTGGAAATATCCTATGACATCACAACTTTTCAAAATCTAATTTTCAAATCCAATAGGATGTGTTTTTCTTTTTTTTAAAGCCACATACCCAACAAAGTTAAAAAGGCTTTTTTTAGTGCAAAGGCTGACTGACAGGGGAGTAAGGAGGTTGTTCTGTTGTCTGGGATGCATCAAGAAGCATTACTTTTTACTATACAAATTGGATTGTGGCCACGCACATTTCTGCCTACAATTTTTAAAAGATTCAAACACAAAAACAAATCCTTATCTACAAAGGCTGCTGGCTATGTAACACCACCACCAGAGAGTTTTACTGAAATAAATTATCTCTGCCAGCTTGTTTTCAAGATGACTGACCCACCCTTGCCAAATACCTGGAAGACTGTTCAGGAGATAAAATGGCCGCACAGGGCGCACAGAAACAAGAGGCCAAAGAACCATGACTGACAGAGTACATATGGATACCGCATTGTGCTCTGCTTCCTTTCAGTTAGAAAACATTGTTTATGCTACTAAAAGCTGTTTTAAGACTCACTGTGCTGCTAGTTGTTCCAAAGCACTGGTTAGGGAGGGGGATGGGGGCAGGCAGAGAGAGAGAGAGAGAGAGAGAGAGAGAGAGAGAGAGGCAGAGAGAGAGAGCAACAACACTCGAAAGAATTTGATAGGATGGTTACAGAGAGTCTCAGCCAATCAGGAAGCAGAAGAGGAGCAGGCATCACAGCAACTATTTTTTAGTCCCATATAAGAAAACAAGAGCTAAAGGCCCCACAAAACTACACACAAACACTATTTTCTCCATGCATTTTCTACACTTTTTTTTCCTTTTTTTTTTTTTTAATCAATACAAAAAGAAAGACTTCACATATCCTTTAAAAAAGCACTGCTCACAATAAGCTATGATGTGTGCATGCATGGGTTTAGGGTAAGAAATCACCTATCACGTCTAGAGAAGACAGAGCGCAGGTATCAACCAAACATCTTTTTGAAAGAAACGGATTGTCCTACCAATTAACTAAAAAAAATAAAAAGCAAATATAATCATAATAATAAATTACAGACATTTGGCCCAAGCATATCAATTCTATATATCATGAAAAAGCATCATAACAGTACATTCATTGCATCATACATCATTTTCTTTTAAAAATGCTGTATGTCATTAAAAATCACTTAATGCTGAAAACTTCAAGATCAAAAAGTATTTAACAAAGTTATTCAAGTCACAACATTTAAAAACAATTTTGGCAAAGTCATTGGTAATATAAGGAATTACATATAAATAGATGTAAATATTTAATGATTTTAATCAAAACCATAAGGACAAAACAGAAAAAAATTAAACAAAAGTGAAAGAAACAAACAAAAATGCTTTGCATATTTAGCATGTCTTGATTTGTGGTACAGTTTCTCTTCATTTATATATTAGACTAAACGGAAACCAATAGTTTTGATACTAAAATGCTTCAGGGCATTTATTTTATTTTCAATTAAACTAAAAGTTAAGATTTTCAGAGCTTGTCTTTTGTCTCTGGACAAAGACACACGTTGACTTTAGATAACAAGTCGGGTGAGTCACAGAAAGATCAGGTTTCACATAGTTCAAGGCGGACGAAAATAAAACCTGAAAACATACTGGGAAAATGTCGGACAAGCCCAATCATACACTTGCCGTTGCCAGGAAGCTCTTTAAGAATTACAAAAAAGACACTTCCTTGTGGTCTTTTAGGCAAATCCAAAGACATAGACACAGCTGGTTGATTTTGAGAATAAAAATTTGTAGGTACATGGCCAGTCATTATTTTTACTCAAGCTGTTAAGACTATGTCCATTCGACCAGCATTAATAACAACAACAAAAACATATGTCCACCAGTCCATATGGTCCACCCCCCAAACACTATCTTATACAGTGTAACAGTTTCCTTTACAGTTCTGTTTTACCTGACGCAGTCAATGCAAATAGCATAACATTTCAATAATGTGTGAATTCTATCAGGCACTGTTACAGACACTCTTTGTTCAGGGTCCTGATGATATCAAATTTATCAGTGAACAGACACACAGTACAGTATACAGCCAGAGGACTGCTAAAATAATGTAGTGTGTGTGTGTGTGTGTGTGTGTGTGTGTGTGTGTGTGTGTGTGTGTGTGTGTGTGTGTGTATGTATGTAAAAGTAACCCTGAGTATGGAGTACGCGGCCTTGCCACAACAGCAGGCGTTTCCTCGCGGTTCATTTGACACGCTGGAAATAACAGAACGGCAAATGTTACTTATTTGAAGCATTTGAAAACTGTCACACTAAAAACTAATTTGATATATATATATATATATATATATATATATATATATATATATATATATATATATATATATATATGTGTGTGTGTGTGTGTGTGTGTGTGTGTGTGTGTTATATATGTATCTCAGTCTGGTTGAGTTCCAATCACCCTTCTCTTCCTTGTCGTTTCCACTCACTTGTTGTTGAAATAAAAATGGAGGCTAAAAAAGGAAAGGCGAGTTCCCCTTAGAAATACCACCCATTTCTCATGGATCGAGTTGGGGGTTGGTTGATGGGGGAGGCGGAGGTGAAGAATGAGAAAAGCAAGTCACGGTTCTTGGGGTTCGCATTATTTTCGTTTCCCAAAGAAAACAGACCATATCAAGAAATAATAAATACATAAAGTTATCTCATAGTCAACAAGATGGAAGCAGGCTATATAAAAAAAATATACATGCAGAGAAGCAGAGAGCAGTGCTCAACAGGATATCTGCTTATCCCGACAAACTATCTTCTTTTAGGAGAGACAGAAAATAAATCCACTTTGAGTCTAACAAAGTACCTCCAAGTTATACGAAGCTAAGCAATACAGTTAAGAAACCGAATACATAATTTCCAATGTTTTCGGAAAACTGAGTCAAATTCGATTCTGACAAGCACGAATGTTGTGAATACAAACTCTACCATGTCTGTTTTCACATAAACTTGATTAACACAAGAGAACAAGCCAACAAACACTAAAATGCCCAGAATCACAGTTTCTGCCACGAAACCCATTTCAAACATTTCTCCTCTTATTTACAAATTAAGATCTTTTGATTTTTAATACTTTAAAGCATTTAAATCATACTAGCTTTTAAGACAGCCTATCTCAGCTAAGCTAACGGCTAACTAAAATGATACCTTTGCTAACTTTGATAATTTATTATGTCGAATGCCATGAATGTGATATAGGTGCAAAAGGTAAGACAGGCACCATAACAGTAGGCCGATCACTGAATGTTTACAGCAAAAAGCAGTTCTTAGCACGAGGTTCTTGGCAAAGTGAGATTGTGATTATGGCTACATCAAGCTAACATGCAGACCAACCAACACGGTGTTACATCATTAAAAATTTTTGATTTTACTCATTAACGTGACAGCAGAAACATTCAACCAAGATGAGCTGAAGGAAGAAAGCTACAATTCGTGTTGATAAACAAGAGCTGATAAACTGAGCTCCCAACTTCTGCATCAACTTTACCTAGTTCATTAAAAACATAAGCTATTGCCACCAAAACCTTCAACGAAATAACAAAATACCTTACCTACAGCGTCCTCCCAACGTAATTGAAATTCAAAAGCCTATTAAAGGTATTTTGTGTTTTTAAAAAATCCAACATCAATGCGAGGCAGAACAGGAGGCCTTCTCTTGCAACCTCGGTGTTTCCTGTGAACTGTAGACCGCGAGGCTCTCAGGCTATCTTCCAAACTTCTCAGTGTCCCTTACGCAAGAGTTGAAAGTTTCACATTTTCTCCCATTTACGACATTGTGTGGTCTTCAAATGTTCACGTTGAGTTGCTAAAGAATACATCAATATACAATGTTATTTTACAAAATTATAGTCGATATTTATATGGGTATGTACAGCACTTGGTGATTCAAGGCTGTGATTCAATCTCATGTCCTTTACATTTGCAGTATTGCCCATCCCCCTCTCTACACCGGCATCAACCGCGGCTCCCAACGAAGCCTACACACAACCATAATACAGGGTTTCCTCCACAGCGGAGCAGGGGTTCATTATGAAGGCGGACTTTCAGCTTAAGCTCGCGCCCTCTGGTTTGCTATAGGGCAAGAATGTGTCAATCGGTGTAACAAACAGGAACGTGCATATCCTGTTGGATCGTCGCGGAGCTTAATGTTGTCGTAGACGAAAAAGAGGCAGAACCTTGTTTTTTGGAGGTGCCTCACTTCTCTAGTCAGCATTCTGAAGCGTGAGATGGCGTTGAGAGGGCAGCAGGAGATGTAGGTTTCGAAGACGAACTCCTAATTAAACTGGATACTCTCGAAAGAAGTGACTAAGGATTTGGGAAAAGATGTTCCTAAATACACAAGCCGTGGAGTTCAATGGTCTTTCATATAAGGGATTATTGTTTTTCTTTTATCCGCGTAAAAAGGAATAACAGTGTTTTGTTATACAGCTGTAGCTGCACGGGGTCTCCTTGGTCGCTTTCGCAGGGACCGCGATACTAGAGCGTCAACAATACTGCGAGGAATATATGAGGGATCCGGGATTGGACTGGACGTTTGACTTGGTGCAGGATTTCATTCTGTCCAAAATATTAACCTAGTTGGCAAACTGTGGTCCACGATTTAAAAAAAAAAAAAAAAAAAAAAGGACTACAAGGGGACCGAACAAAATAGTAAACCACGCATAGAAGATCGAAAACCAATTAAATCACTCCCACTGTAATGGTTGTACGTACGGTTTGCGTTGCAGATGATTAAAACATTAATTTTAGAAATGATTTAAAACGGATTATTAAAAAAAATGTAGTATATGTAGTAGTATATTTTAGAACTAATAAAGGCTTGAGTCGTTTCTGTGAAGAGAAAGCGTGATGGATAACGTTACATGTCGTTTCTGTGAAGAGAGCGTGATTCATGCACGCCTTCCGCAGTTGTTGGACAGCGTCTCTACAAAAGCGTAGTTACATTACTCATTACTTAAAAATATCTTATTTATTTTTAGTCACATAATTTATTAGATTTTTGCCAATTTCAGGGCAGTCTGTTTACCAGCTCACAACGTCGTCTTCACCGACTTGTGTTAACCAAAATCTGCAAAAATGAAAACGTATCCTGCCGCAACATATGCAAGTACATTCACCTTTAGATACACTATACTACTAAATTTATTAGATTTAATATATGCATAGATTTATATTTTTCAACAGGATTGGAAATGTCATTTAACAGCATGTGCCTCCGGGTGCATTGCGCGCGCAACTGAAGAGGGCGGGCATCGAGGCCGTGTATTATCCAGGATGTAAAATTAATTTATGTGAATACATGTTTGTTAGTGTCTATTGTACGTGTTTTGATATTTTATATCTAGTCATTTTTTTTATTAATACTGTGGTTTTGAAATACTTTTGTAATAATTTAAGGAATCAGCAAACTACCTAAAGTGTAAGTCAATGTAATAATAGAAGACGACTTCAGAGGACAGCAACTGACATTAAATATTTGTGTATTCATTTTTTACTTTAAGAAGTTTAATTACCATGTCTGAATGTTAATTAATGTTTCTCAGGCCATTTTTGATGATGCTTATATTGTAATAAAGTAACAATTATGTACCTTTTCTGTTAAAATGAAATGAGCAAATATATATTCATGGTTTTACATGCTAACAAAACCTTAAAAAACATTTTTGAGATATTGAAATGAAACCACACATTTTGAATCATCGGAAATGTTATTATTATTAGAGCCATTAAAAAAGGTTTAAGAAATGTACAGAATTTGACACTATGGCCTAGTGTACAATTTAAAATGCAATTGAACGGCACAAATGTCATTACTATTACTGTATTGTATTTTTTATTTATTTTTTTTAAATAAATTGAATTAATTTTGAGTCTGCATTCACTATACTAACAGCTAAAATAGTTATGGGGAAAATAAGCAAATTATCAAAATTTAGGTTAGGCTGCAGAAATCCTTAAAAGTAAAATGACCAACAAATATTGATCTACAACGTTATTAATTAAATTATTAACTCACATTGTCACAAAGAAACGTGGCAACGAATCAAAGAATTTCATTTTAAAGGTTATCTCGTCATGACACAAGCATCTGTCACTGCAAAAGATTTGTTTATCAGACTGATGCAGTTACGTAACAGTCACGTATTATGGCTAGGGGGAAAAAAGTGATTTCGAGATGTAGTGCTGATACAATTTTCTCTGCTTACGGATGTTTGTGTGCGAGTAGGCTTGATCGATGCCAAAAGTCTCGCATTGAATGTAGACAAGAGTAGGCAGCTGCGGTCAGTTCGAGAAGACGCCGTTCTATGCAAGAGACATAACATTTCTGTTACATGATTAAAATCACGTAATATCACAATGGAGGGAGTGTTCAGGATGGGGAGTGACGGATGAATATACAAATCAAGAATTAGGCCTGTGTGTCACCTCATAAACCATATGCCGCAACGTGAAGTCACTCCCCGTGTCCAAATATGCTTAGTTACTTCCCTACTACTACTAGCAGGCTACTAGGCTAGGCTACTAGCAGTACGAAAAATGAGTAATATGTCAGAATTCACAATATTCATAAACGGTAGGCTAAAACTACTCAAATAACCTACTGCTTCCTAATTACAGAATATCCAATTAACACTTTACTCTTCCATGAATTAAGAGTAGAGAAATTTTAAGTAACACGGCTGACTTTGTGGGTCAATAAAAACATGATGGATCTAATATGTCCCAAAAATTTTTAAAGGTAGGCTACCACTGAGAAATTAGGTACAGGGATGAAATTAATTTAAGGGAAAAATGATAAACTGTACATTTGGTTTAAACTGATTTTATCACCCTATTGAACTCCATGGTTTTCTGTATCAGGACATAAAAAATAAATAAATAAATAAAAAATCATCTAGTGCTTGGCAGGTCTTAAAATTTGGAAAATAAAACCTCAGATGAACAACACATGACATATCACACAATGTTAATTTTTTTTTTTTTTTTTTTCAACAATAAAGCCAAGATGGAAAAGCCATGTGTGACAATTACAAACTTAGGACACCCTATGATTCAATCGCTTGCATATCCACTTTTAGCAGCAATAACTTAGTCATACAGTAAATTATTACTTTATCAGTCTCTCACATCGTTCTGGAGGAATTTTGACCCGCTCTTCTTTACAACGTTGCTTTAGTTTATTGAGGTTTATCTGCATTTGTTAATGCACAGTTCTCACCACAGCATTTCAGTCAGGATGAGGTCTGGACCTCAACTGGGCCATTGCAACGCCTTGATCCTTTTCATTTTCAGCCATTCTGTTGTAGATTTGCTGCTGTTCTTGGGATCATTGTCCAGTTGCATGACCCAATTTTGGCCAAGCTTTAGCTGTCAAACAGATGGCCTCTCATTTGACTCTTGAATACTTTGGTATACAGAGGAGTTCATGGTCGATTCAATGGCTGCAAGGTACCCAGGGCCCATGGCTACAAAACAAGCCTAAAATCATCAGCCCTCCACCAGCATGCTTGACTTTTGGTATGAGGTGTTTGTGCTGATATGCTCTTTGGGTTTTCATTAAACTTGGAGCTGTGCATTATGGCCAAACATCTCCAGTTTGGTCTCATCTATCCAAAGGACATTGTTCCAGATGTCGTATTGTTTGTTCAGATGCAAATTAGCAAACCCTTCCAAACATGCCATACTTGTCCCATGTACTTTATCATTTAACATGTTAACTGAGGCCTGTAGAGTCTGAGGTGTAGTTCTTGGGTTGTCGGCAATTTCTTTGACCATTGCACGGTCGGATCTTGGGGCGAATTTACTGGAATGTCCACTCCTGGGAAGATTCGTGTCTGTTTTGAATATCATCCACTTGTGAATAATCTTCCTCACTGTAGAACAATGGACTTCAGATTTCATAGAAATGATTGTATAATCCTTCTCAGATTGATGGCAGCCACAATTGCTTCTCTAAAATCATTGCTGATGTCTTTCCCCTTTGGCATTGTGTTAACACAAACATGAATTCTCCAGATGCTCAAACAACCAAAACTTCAGCTTTTATAGAGGTGACCACACTTTCTGATGATCAATTAATCAAAGGCATTTGATTAGTAGCACCTGAGCATTACTTACCCTCTTAAATCCTATGTTAACAGTAAGAGTGTCCTAAGTTTATCACAAATGGCTTTTCCGTTTTGGCTTTATTTTTGCTAAACAAATAATGACACAGTGTGATATGTCATGTGTTGTTCATCTGAGGTTTTATTTTTCAAATTTTAAGACCTGCCAAGCACTAGATGATTTTTATGTCCTGATAACAAAAAAAGACATTCTGAGGATACACACCAAATTGTCAAATTCCACCTAATAGGGGGGAACTACAAAGAGAGAAAGAGAGAGAGAAATATGGAAATTGACATTTAGCATGTAATCTCTGTGAAGACTGGACACAACCTGTGATTGAGGATTGAGAGGAATTGGTGCTTGGTTGCTAATAAGTTTAAATAGTATGTTATATAATAGTAATAGCATTTATATAAATACTGAATCAGTATTTAGGCTTTGTCAAGCCAACATATTTACATAAATAGCTACACCCAGGCAGATTTTATCATCACAAAGGGATTGGGTACGTTTAATTGTAAACAATAAAAAATAACATTCACACAATAAAAAAGAAGAAACATGTTATACATTATACTTTTACAATGGCTATTTGATTTCACAAGCATCAAAACATTGGGTTCTACAGGCACATTAAGTATAACTTTTACATGTGATTATAATTCATTGTACATTTTTATACACTGCTATTTAATTGACAACTCTCCTCTTTGGGGACTTTTTTTTTTTTTTTTTTAGCTCTATAGAAATTCAGGGACCTGTTGATAATATCAATTAGTTGTCTTCTCACATAATTTAAAAGCTTTAAAAATGCAATGATTTGAACATGTCTATTGTTGTTAAACTATGTAGGTTTTTAATTTTTTTCCCACAGGTTCACTCAGTAATTTCTTCCTTCATTAAAAAGTTATACAAAATAAATTAACTGTGATATTGAAAATATGTTTCAAATCACATACACTCACATAAGATTAAGACTACAATAATTTCAGTGGCTTAATAAAAGCCATTTTATTTTACATAGAGTGGGTGACCTCATGTTGAGTCGCATTAGCAGTCAAATACTACTCATTTAATCTCAGTAATCCACCTCCCTTTTGCTTTATGTGTATATTTCTACAAAGGTATTGATGGGGTGGGCGATACAAACAAAAATGTAGCAATATCTAGACCAAATATATATGCATGCAAGTACATGTCAACTTATTCTACTACCCTAACAGTCCACTAATACTCTAATTAGAGTTAGTTGACATGTAATTGCAAAGTTACTTAGAGTTAGTAGAATGTCTAAAGTGAACTATCGAAATAAAATGTAACCTCAAAAACTACAGAAAACAAATAAGAGTCCTTGTGAATCCAATTAATATTAAATCTATCACAAATTAGATTTTTAATTTGAACAATATTTCAATGAAGGGCAATTAAAAATACTGTTTTCACTGCAAGCAATGAGTATGATGACACTTTCTTTTGTTTTGAAGCCTCTTCTCCATTTCACATTTGGGATAACCTTCCATGGCAATACTGAAAAACTCTTTGGCGACTAAATATAATTACCCAACATAATTTAGTTTTAACTTTTCAAACTCAATTCCTGAAGTAAATGAATTGGTGTGATCGCTTCTCATAAGGGATTATGTGAAAGTGGTTTAACATGCCTGGGTTTCTCCCAGAGATCATGGCTTACGTGGTCATGTAAATGTATAAGAGACATTCTTAAATGTTTTTGGAGACCTGTGCATGTAAATGTTACAAACATACAAAATGGTAACTATTAAATATGTGAGTTTTGTTGAGTGAGTCATTTGTTTGTGAATCTGAATATACCTCATTGTATGTTTGCAATGACATCTCAATATAATTTTGCAATACACTTCCTTTTCACATCACATTCAATTCAAATTGCAAACTCACATTCACAATTGGGGTAAAATATATTTTCTTTTATCATAGTGCTGGAGATTCAGCACTGCAGGAAACACCGACATAACCACAATAGAAACAATACTCAAATAGTTATACTGGTTGACAAATATAATAGCGGAATAGCGGTATATCGCCCACCCCTAGGTATAAGTAACAGAAAACATTTGCTTTTGCGTGAAGATGCATTCACGTCGCTAGCTGTCAGTATAAGTCATCACAACATAAACAAAAAATTACTGAGTGCACCTTTATCTTGAGAACCATGCTACTGTGGGGAAACGCTGACCCCTGTTCTTTCTGTGGTACATCACACATCTATACTTGAAGAGTTTTTCCTCAGGGTTACAGCAGTTTCAGACTGCCTGTGACGTTATTCACCATCTCCTCTTCTCCTATGATGGCAAGCACAGTGCATGAACCTGGCTCCACCTGAGCACACAAACACATACATTTCCAGGCTTTATCAATATAGTCACACAAAACTACATCAGACAAAATGCATCTTTAAAACATCTTCCTCTCCGTATATTTTCCATTTTATGTCAAATACATGTAAGAAATTAGCATATACAACCATAACCCATGAAAAAATGTAGTCTCTAATATTTTTATACACTATTTTAGGTATTTTGTAAACTTATAAAAACAGAATAGTACAGTCCCACCATTTGTCACATTTGAACAATAACCACAACTGTCATGAACATTGGCATGTGCCGCTAACCTGTGTGTGTCCAGCATCCTGTACTAGCTTTGTAGGAAGACTGAGGCTCATAGCAAGAGCCTGCAATTCCAACAGGTGTGCCATGTTAGTGCCTTGTAACACAATCTTCTTAGATCTAAACAGCCACAAAAACATACAAATACATGCATCTTAGGTTATAACACAAAGACTTTAATTCAGTGAGGAGTCCTTTTTTTAATCTGAATGCGGATTGGTTTAATAGGGCCTGTTTACACCTGGTTACATCGAAATGCTTTCAAGATCACCCCAACCACTTCAGGAGATGGTCCGAGACGCATTCCAGATGAAACTGCATCTGGTTGTTGAAACCATATATGTAAATTTTATTTTACCCCAAAATGGTAAAAATATAAATGTGTGAGAATGTGTTATAGGCTATATGACATTTTACAGTCTGATATGAGAGCGCTACTGCAACACACATCGCCCACCGCAGTTGAGTAAGTCTCTCTTTGCGATACACAAACTGAATCAAAAGTGAAAAAAGTAACTGTAAAAAGTAGCAATACTCAATTATCTTGCCAGTGCTGATGCCGCTTTCTCTCCTATTGTGGTCTTTAAACTTGAAATTAGCTGATAATAAAATGCAGCTCATATCTGTTGCTTTCGTTGATGTGAACTCCTTAAATTTGCATAGAGCACAGGAATTGAAGATCAGATATATATTCGTTTTGCGGAGACACATTTATGTGGCCAAGTGTAAATGGACATTTTAAAGGGGTCATCATGACAAGAGAAATCAAATTTGCCTTGATCTTTTGACATACAGTACTTTGCAAAAGTCTTAGGCCCCCACCAGCTTTGTTGTTTTAGCAGTTTTAATGACCACCCATAGTTGTTTTTGTTTTTTTTGTCTTTATTACGATACAAACAGAAAATTCAGGAAATATGTACACAAAATGTGAAAAAAATTCAGAACAAAAAGCAAAAAAAAAAAAAAAAAGTATTTAGTGACCTCCTGTACTTCTTCCATTTCACAAGAAAATCTGAGAAACTTCATCATATTTTGAAAGTTTTCTTGCCCTTCCAGTCCTTTTCCATACCATTTAGGTTTAAGAGAGCCAGGTTCCTGCTATTGCTCAAGTATAAGGGGAGGTCACTAAAGACTTGCCACTTTAGTCTATAGAAGTCGTGTTTTTTTTTTTGTTTTTGTTTTTTTTTGGGGGGGAGGTTCTGTTTTTTTCCCCCTGTTTTTTAATACTTCATACAAATTTCCTGTATTTTCTGGCTATATTTTAATAAAGAGACTGAGATGTTGTCATTATACTATATATATGGTCATTATACCATTGCTAAAACAACATCTAATGGTGGCCTAAGACTTTTGCACAGTAGGGCCTACTGTATAAGAGGCCTTTGTAAACATTAAAAAATGGCATTTGTAATGTCACATTGGAAAATACATTGAAAATACATTTGCATATTACAGTCATGGATCGCATCAGAGGATTATGTTTGTTTGTTTTGTAAATGTGGCACAGTGTAATGAAGAGCAAATCAATGAAGCAGCAGTAAAAACACATTAAGTGACCCAACCCCCCCCCCCCCCCCCCCCCCCCCCCAAAAAAGTAAAAAAATTTAATTCAGATATTTTTAAGATTTTGAAAGAAGTCTCGTGTTCAACAAGGCTGCATTTATTTGGATATAATAATATTTTGAAATATTATTACAATTTAAAGTTCTCTATTTTAATATATTTTAAAATGTAATTTATTACTATGTTGCCAAAGCATTTTCAGCAACCATTTCTCCAGTCTTCAGTGTCACATGAAGTGTCACCACAAGAATAAATTACAATTTGAACATTATTAAAATAGAAAACAGTTCTTTTAAGCTGTAATATTTCACAATATTATTGTTTTTACTGTAATTTTGATCAAATAAATGCAGCCTTGGTGAGCATAAGAGACTTCTTTCAAAAACACTAAAAAAATTTAATTATTCCAACGTTTGACCAGTAATGTATTCAGGAAACGATCTAAGAATCAGGCTAAGGTAGAAGGATGAGACAACAGTGATATCTCTTACCCAGCATGGTCCCATCTCCAGGCCATTTCCCTCCAGCTGTTTTTCTCCTGCAAGGCCTGATACAAACCCACTGCTGCATGACCCACCTGTGCCGCCACCTACAGGGACACACGGCTCAATTCTATTGAGGAACCATACACAGACTGTTCTCTAACAAATAATATTAGTTGCTAGATTGACAGTAGAACAAAGTATAGAAGCCCTTTTCCTCAACACAGTAAACAATGTGATTTTGCAAGTCATAATAATGATAAACTTTCTTATAATAATTACTCATTTCTTATTATTTTGAGAATTTTTTTCATAATTATGGCTTATTGTATGCATTCGGAATGCAACAGACTAGGAGGGAGAGATGGGAGAAGGAAGGCTTTTCAAAACTTCAAATCAATGTGAATTCTGGTACATAGCGCAGTGCCTCCCACAGGTTTGAAATATACTTGCGGTGGTAGCCGGGTGAAAAATCCTCCTATTACCCACGGCACAAAAATGGTCTACCACATGTGACAAACAAATAAAAGTAATTTTTAACAGTATTTTATTTACTGAAATTAATTTTAATTACATAGCATACTATTACATTTAATTACATACTAATATTATGCATTGTAAATTACTTTAGTAGTAAAATGTATATAATGAATAATAAACTTGTCAAATAATGTTCTTAGTCTTTTCTTCCTGTGGGGGAGACTACAATAATTTACTATGAATGGAAATCAAATTAAATACAATTAAATACAATTTATTGTGTAACCAAAATACCATTAATGCCCAGAAGAAGAAAAAAACGTGTGACTTTTAATTATAAACAAGCCCGAAATACACCGGGACTCTTATTTTGAAATGTCTACACAATTGCCGGCTGATCCTTCGGATTCTTACAACCGTCTAAAACACATTATATAAAGGTCATAAAGTAGACATTGTCATAATTCTTTAACTTGAGTTCATTAGTAATCACCTAATGCATAAATCTGCGCTTTTCATTGATTGAGAATCACTTTGAAGCGCTGTTGCGCGAGCCTGTAGAACGCGCAACAGCGCCGCCTTGTGACTTTGCAACATGCAGCGCTCTTTGTGAAGTATCCACCGCGTCTCAGCAGCGCACGTGGGAATGTTAGCGGGAGTAAATAGTTTTGACGCACACATAAGGGAGCAGGTATGAAACGCGTAGGGCGAGGGAAGATTTTCAACTAATTAATCGATCGCGGATGATTTCATTATCTTGGGCGGATACAAAAGTATAAATGTGTCTCCAAATATACTTGGGCGGCCGTTAATATACCTGGCCCATGTAAAGTTTTAAGTGTGGGAAGCACTGATAGTGTATAAAAAAAAAAAAAAAAAAAAAAACATTGGATGGAAACGCAACAAGTGTGCTCAATTGAGACAGATCATTTTATATCCGATAAGAGGACATGCGAATAAACTACGATGGAAACACATTTACCAAATAAATTCATCGATCATGCGCAAAAAGAAAATAAATCTCACGTTGCCTCAACAGTGAATGTGATTGGATAACTGGACTAACCAGCGGCTTTTTTCATTGCACAGCATCTCAAAAGTTGGTTTAGTTATTCTGAAATGCCTGAGCCAGTCTGTCATCAAAATTATTTGGTATAATGACTTCCCAGATCTGTCTCACATTATTGCATTCACAAACATCAGGCATCCGAACGCAAAATAACATGACAGAGTTTATTGCGTTTCGTCTGCATGACGCAAATCATTTATGATACATAGGATAAAAGATTGCAGCAACTTCCATTTTTATTACAGATATGTTGCACCAGTTTCCCAGGAAGTGACCATTTTGATCTCTTGGGCCCTGTCTACACCTGGTATTAAGATGCGTTTTGGTCGATCGGATCACAAGTGGACGATGCTAAATACAGGTGTAAAACGTTTTGAGTTTGTCCTCTTTCGACCACTTCCAGAGGTAGTCGAAAACGCATTCGACCGGATTTCTTTCGTAGTGGAAACACTCATGTGGTCGAATGTGTTCGAACAGCCACTAAAGACCACCTACTGATCTAATGCGTAAATATTATGGAAAGCGCGCCAGCCAGACGGGATTTAAACTCTGTCGGCTGAAGACCCAAGTTTGGAGACGAAAAACTTACCAAGCACAATGTTCTCTCACCATTCCTGATTTCTAACACGCACTCACCGCGTTTGGCCGGTCTTGTGCCTGTCAGAGCAAAACTAAAGCTGCTGCTCTCCATGTGTTTTTCCGTCATCATGGGCACATTCATATGTAAATTATTTGTCCATTAGACAGAAAGATCTGAAAAAACCCATATTGGTAGAAAAAAAAACCCTGTCCATAGACCCTCCTCTTACACAAAAAAAAAAAAAAAAAAAAAAAAAAAAAAAAAAAAATCACAATAGGGGTAAAATCGCAAGTGGACAAAAGAGACGGATTGAAATACCAGGTGTAAACGTGTAGCCTATGTCTCTCTCGTCCACTTGTGATCGGATCGACCAAATTGCATCTTAAAGGTGCAAGGTGGCCTTGAACACATATGATGGAAACAGTGCTTTTTAGACCTTATTCAGAGCAGCGCCATTGTGAGGGATAGGCTTATTTTTGTTTTGTTTTTTTACTAAATTTCTTGGAAATATATTTTTGCAGTGTTTCATCTGCAGAACAATCCAAAAACACAGTAAATAGCAGTACAACCCTCTGAAGAGATGTAGGACTATCCCTCGCAGCTTATCAAAGATGGCGCTGCTATGAATGTAGTCTATTCGCAGATGTTTTTTTTTTGTGATATTCCAATTTAGCGCTCAAGTTACATTCGCAACTTTGGATGGAAGCATCAATTTCCTTGGCTTGCAAAATGAATCACTGTATCAAAGTGCTGTAAAATCGGCACACTTGGCGACATCTGCTGGTCAAAGCCATGTAAACGCAACAAGAATACAAGGCACATTCTATAGATGCCTTTATTCACATCACAACCTTATAGTTATCATATGGTCTCACATTTTAGGGAAAATAAATCCCATTATACCCAAACCTAATAAAAATGTCATTTTATTTAGGTAATTCTGTTAGTTTCATTAGTTCTTATTTGCATGCAACACAATACATTTATACCGTAATCACCTTTAACTTTCTTCTTCTTATTATTATTATTATGAGATGTTAAATCATTATTATAAGAAAGTTTCTCATTTTTATAAGATACTAAGTCATGATTATTAAATAAAATGTGATAATATTATTGGGGAAAATATCTGACTTACAGGATCACATTTTGAAACAATTTTGTGGCAGAAATAAGCTTCAATAATAAACAAACATAAGGCAAACCAAAATGTCTGCTTTGAATTTCAAAAAAGGTATTCTGCAATCACTGAGGAAATGGAAATGTGTTGATGTTTATGGATGGATTGATTTTATTGATCACTAAGGACAAATTTAAAGCCTCGTGAAACCCTAAAACACGTTTTTGAGATGTTAATTTTGTTTGAGCTGCATATTATTGAAAACAATACATTTTATGGTCACACTTTATATGATGTGTCTTTAACTACTATGTACTTACATGAAAAAAATAAGTACAATGTACTTATTGTGCTGATGTATTGCAGAACACTTGTGCTGCTATAGAGGTGGGATACAGGTACGGTTAGGGACAGGTTTGGTTGAGAGGGTAGGTTTAAAGGTAGGTTAAGGTGTAAAGGAAAGGGTCAACAGTGTAATTGTAGATGTAATTAGAAATTAATTACAGCTGTATTTACATGCAGGTATTATTTATATAGGTCTAATGTAAAACATGTACACAATAAGTGCATTGTGTCAAATGATTAATTTAAATGTTAGTACATAGTAGTAATACCTAATATAAAGTGTAACCCATTTTATTATTTCAACACAAATTGTGTAGAATAGTTTGACGAAAGTGGTTCATTTATTTATATATATATATATATATATATATATATATATATTTTTTTTTTTTTTTTTTTGTTAAGCAGTTTCATTCTGCTGGCTGTGAAATGTTTTAATGTAAAAATGTTTTAGTGTAAAAATGTTATGATTGGTAGAAAGAGTACAATATTGCATTGTTAGATTTTCACATAATTCATGAGAGGGAACACCCTCCTGATACATGAGATTACAAAACAGGAAAACTCAAACACACATACACACACCTCCATCTCATTTATATAGTGAGTGTGTTGTAAATTTAAAAATTGTAATAAATAATATCTACCTTCCCGACACCCATGGACAGCTCCATATTTACAACAAAAACCATTTTGAACATCAGGTCCTCATCACCCTCTTCCTGTAATAAAAAAAAAAGGAAAAAGATTTATCATGACTGCCTCGATTACACAGCATTTTATTTTGATCGATCCCCGTTGAGACAAAAGTTTCTATTTATTTATTTTCTTGTAACGTTGAGAACTGTAACCAGTGAGTGCAGGAATACAATGGCCGATCAGAGATGTTTAAATCATTCACTGCAATGACGAAATTTGCTAAACACTTTATAATTTTGTTCAGCTCGAGCTTAGAGTTCAGCATTCCTGCAAATGCTCTCATTATAACCAACAAATTGTAGACAGAATGTAAATAAGAGATTTATTGTGTAGTGTAGACATGTAGATTATTTATAGCTTCAGTTATTATAAAGCGAGTGCTGTGCTCTTTTCTCACTTTCTGTATATATTCTATTTACTATTGGAATAAAACCAGTTGCCATATACACACTGCACAGTTTCAGTCATAGCAAAAGAATTTAATTGCAGGATTAAATCTACTAAATAAGTGGTTCTTAACTAGGGGCCCTTCCAGATTGAAGGCTTAAAATGACTTAAAATTAGACCAAAAAAAAAGCTTTCAAAGAAGCTGAAACAACTAAAAATCAAGATCAAGATTTACATTTGTCCCCCAGCAACTGTCTTTTTCTATATTTTACCCTCACAGTCTTGGAAAGCTGGATATATGAAGTGTGATTTTTAGACCTGAAAAAGTTAGGAAAATTAAAATCTTAAACCACCATGGATTTATTTATTTATTATTATTATTATTATTATTATTTTGTAACAGTTTTTTTTTTTTTGTAAATTATGATTGTTTAATTAAAAAAAATAATTTTCAACTTCTTATCCTATCTATAATCAGTACATTATGAACAACTTGTTACACTCCTAGTTGCTGTAAATAAAACATTTGAAAACAAGCAGATTTGTCTTTACCAGAGGATATTATATATTAGTTATATATATTATATATTAGCCTACGAAATTTTTAAAAATCCAATGAAAATTGTTGTGGACAACGATGGGTCTTAGGGTCAAAAAGAGAACCACTACTATAAACTGTAACACGTACAATACTCTGTGTTAATCCAAAAACTGTAATGACTGACAAAGTCATAATAACTGCAACATCACTACTGATTTATAAAATATATGTTAACTAAAAAAAACAGATCTCAACTTATTTATGTATGTGTATACATTATGAATCTGCCATAATGTTTCTTCAAAAAAGTATTTTACAGTAGATTCAACTAATCATCATTAATAATCACAAATAATGAGGGTCAGTTGACAACAAGGATTGTCATATTTGTGCAGTCCTACAGACAAATCTGTATTCAATGTAAAGCTCTTTAAACAATGTCCTATGTACCTCGTTCTCCAGTTTGTTGAAGTAATACATTGCAGCCTCCTCTGCAGACACATTCTGTGTGTGTAAGAGTGCCTGTAACAGGTAAAAATAAAGGCATTTCACTCCAAAAAAAAAAAAACAGCAATCATGACCACAGAAGATAAGTCAGAATCTAATATCCAGTATACAAACTGTTCCAGTGCTGAAATTTTTTTTGAAATTTACTATGAGAAACTTTAGAGTCAGCCAATACTGTAAATGCACTGCCAGTTCATTTTAAGCAGGTTTGGTGTATATGTAAGATTCTGTGTACCTGCTTGGCTGCCTCCTCAGGTATGTCCAACTCTCTGAGCTGCTGCAGGAAAACAGGGTTCACTTCCTGCTGGGACTCCATTTCTAAAATACAGACATGCACATATTATAAACGCCTTATACTGTTTTCTAACAGACTGTAAGTGATATACTGTCAGGTTTTAATTGAAGATAGCAGCCTCTTCTGCTGAAGCCTCTGACAGAAGCATTTCAATGAGATCAAAATGAACGCAACGTCTTTCACTGCCGACATATCCAGATTCATATAATATCAACTGAACGTCCGTTTTATGCATTAATATTTTTATGCTACATCAAGTTTGTAGCTGCTAATGCTAATTCCAGTATTGCCACTCATTTTGGGAATTTTTTAACAATCTAAGAGAAAGCAGCGCAGGACAATTGTATTCTGTAATTTAGGGTGTTAACGATCGTGTCTCTTACCTGCTTTACTGAACTACTGAAAGCGATTATCCCCCAATGAGACTGTGAGCTTCTTAGCGAGCGATTGTTTCTTCTTCTCACTTCCAAATAGACATAGATTCATTTGTATTATGCGATTATTTTTAACCTCTCATTTCCATTAAACGCCGCTTATAGTTTTAAAAAATTGCTGCAACAATAGCTTTCCATGCAAACGTGAACTACACATTACCGTATACACCGAGTTCATGGGTCATGTCGGTTACATTTCCGGGTCACCTATTCTACAAAGCCAAAGCTTCCCGGACCCCTCTCTGACAAACCTCCCTGTTTAAGCGGAAATGTAAATGTATAAAATTATTCTTCGTTTAGTTCTGAAGCTATGTGATTTTAGTTAATAAGACTATAGCTATCCGCACACCGCAGCTAAAACTGCCCACGCGTTTATTCATTATTCCTACATAGTGGATGACACAAACAAATATTAAAAAAACTACAAACATGGCGGACATGCTCATAAGATGACATAGAAACGAACATACATTTGAGGTTGTACCAACCGTTTTTCCAAGAGGAAACCTCTGCCTATTATATTATTATACTACTTATACTATTATATTATTGCACAATTTACTGCTTCACTATTTTATTTAGCCTACTTTTTAAATTTATTGACTATATTATTCTACAATGTATACTACACATACAATTTGTTATTATTATTAATAATATATTACTATTAAGCTATATTATACTCGTACACAATTATAGTCATACACTTTATTTATAGGCACTTAATCGTATTTATAATATTAATATTATTAGGCTAACTGTAGGCTAGTTACTTTTACATGCTCGACAGCTTTAAATGTTAAAAAGGATTATTTAGCCTAGGTGCCCAAACACCAAAGATGGTGTAACCCTATTGTGTTTGTACTGATTTTCTTATTGTACTTTGTTTTCTGCCCTGAAAGAGTACGAGCGACAGAGAACGTAAATCGTAGACACCCCAAATCTGGCAGGAGGACGATCCCAATAGTGCACAGACACACATCCGTATGACACTAGGTGGAGCTATAATAAGGTGATTTGCGTTTTGCGTCATAACTTTGGAACCCTAGAAACCTTGAATCCTCGAGCCAAGTCAAATAGCCTTAATATTAAAATGTATATGCTTTTTATCATTATTATTTTTTCCACCCCTTTGAATGGAAATAAATGCATTCTAAATGCATGTAGTTCATTTGTATAACAATGGTGTACTGACAGTATAGCTTTATATAATTAGTGTTCATAATTTTTTTTCCCCAAGCTGACAGCCATGATTAAATATGTTGCTGTCCATTTAAAATGAAACTATTTTATTGGTCTTTTTCAAGATAATATAGATTGTTGTGGTCTGAATAATACAACAAACACTAGTGTTAAACTGCAAGCATAAGTAATCATATAGTCAGCACATTCTCATATAACCTGACACCAGCTCAGAAGCACCTGCAGCCCAATAATTATCCAGTTTATTACATTTTCTAAATAGTGTCTCAATACGACAGTTTGTTCTGTTTAGTATTTCTGAATTCAAGTGTTATACTATATTCTAATTTCTACCAAAATATTGCCAGTGTTTACTTGGTTTTAGTTTCAGTTCTACAAAACATTTCACATTAGAGTTTAAGCACAAGTTACACACATACACTATCTGAAAGGTTAAAAGGTCACACATTTTATGGGATAATCTCCCCTCCCCCCTCTCTTACAGTCTCAGAGGTAGACTATAGATGAAATTACTCTTGACTGTGGGCTCCAGTCTAGTTCTAATAAATATTAAAGAGTTTTAAGCACCAAGAAAAACAGAGACTGAGAGACTTTCCAAATGTAAACTTTATTTATCCTATTTATTAAACGGATGCCATCATGTTCACCTTGAATGCCCGAAACAATGTACATCATTTTAGTTTTCATGTGATATTACAGAAAAGACACCGGATCAACTGATCTTAAATTGTATTCAAAAAGCATACATTCAGAAACAAAAAACCTATAGAACAGCTTAACACTAAAATTGCAAGCTTATCATTAAACCTTTCCTTTAAAGAACTGTTTAAACGTTTTATAATAATTTACTTTCTGAACTTGCCAAGAAGCTACATAATTCAGTCATTATTTACAATATTATACTACACTAAAAAAAAAATTAGTAAATATGACACAGTCGCATCTTTTTCTCTGACATGTTTTCATTGTTCAGTGTTTGAGAACAGTCTTTGATCAGAAGAAGTGAAGTGCAACTGAGTGGCCTATTTACCTATGCAGTGGACCAGCACTAATATATTTGAACACAATGTTTACATACAGATCATATTTTCTCTCATGAAGGCTAAAATTTTACAATACAATCTTTTAAATGTACCTACATAAAAAATTCCTTATTGATGAAATGTTAGAGGATGTGGTAAAAGATGAGTAATTCATTCAATCCTATGTTGGCACCTCAAATAATAAAAAAAAAAAAAAAAAAAATGTTTAAAAAAACCAACAGATCAACATTAATCAACAATAAAACAAAAAGAATACACATACCAAACATGATTTGACCTGACAGGTTGAAACTATGACATTATATGTAACAGAGAACAGTGTCTGCTAGACTTGGTGTTACTTGTCAAGACTTACACATTTTAAAAAATTAACAAAAAGACTTTTTCACACTGTATTTTTCCAGTGACACATACTAAACAATGTCAATTACAATTTACAATATCATAAGCTAAAAATGTTCTAAAACATTTTACTACAGTGTGTCAGTTGTAAGATGTTTTTGCTTCGACAGTTTTAGCAACTTTGCAAATGCTGAATCACATTCGAATTTTTCTACCAGTGAACAAGAGCAAAATTACTACAGCCGCACTGAGGAGGATAAGAATTTGAGTGGAACAAGAACTTTTACATAAACACATACACACTGGTAGATACAGAAAGCGGAGGTAGACAAAGTACAGAACATCTAACGTGTTCTGTGGTAAGGCCATGACCAAGCAAATGCTTGTGCATGTATGTGTTTTTCACGATAATCCCGCAGAAAAAAATATCTACACTTTGTATATAATGTATTTATGAATCCAACAAGTAATCCAGGCTTATAAAAATGCAAAGGGACTGAAATGGGAATACCATATACCATAAAGTTTTAAAAGAAATCGTCCCATGCCCATATTCAAATTTAAGACCACATCTTTCTACCCCACCACATCAGAATAGCTCTTAATTTATCTTCATTTGTAGATACCAAAATGAATACAACTGAGAGAACATAAGCTTTGTGTACACCTGCTACACATGGTAGCTTTTCAACTGATACTATACCTAAAGTTCCTGTACCATGTGTTTATACAGCCACCCATCAGTGTCTTTACACTTATTACTTTCACTTTACTTTATCCATGATCACAAGTCTGTCACTTTATTTTCTACGGCTGCAGCGATCTGTTGAAGCCGGTAGCCAAGCTGCATCTTCTGAGCGGTGGAATCTTCCTCTAAGGCAGTGATAATCTAATACATATAACACACACATGCATACAGGAAAGAGGAATTCAATTAGAGCAGTAATAGCAAAACAGAATGAAACCCAAAATGTATTTTTATACTAAAAGTGGTTACACTTTGCAATGAGGTTTCATTAGTTAACTACCTTAGTTAACATGAATGAACAATACTTCTACAGCATTTATTAAGTTCAGAATTTACTAAAACATTATTCAAATCAAAAGTTGTATTTGTTAACATTAGTTAATACATTGTGAACTAACACAATGTATTACACACTTTACAATGCCTCATTTGTTAACATTAGTTAATGCATTAGCTTACATGAACTAATGAGCAAATGAGAAGTATACACTATGGTTCAAAATGGGTTGATACGATTTTGTTTTTAAATGTTTATGAAAGAAGTATGTAATGCTTAAACAGGCTGCATATGTTAGATCAAAAATATAGCAAAACTTTTTACAAGTTTAAAAAAATTATTACAAGTTAAAATATTTTTTTTAATTTTATTTTAATATATTCTAAAATGTAATTTATTCCAGTGATGGCAAAGCTTTGAGTGTCACATGATTCTTCAGATCCTTTAATTGAAACGGTTGTGATGCTTAAACTTTGTTTTTGTGGAAACCACAATACACTTTTTCAGGATTCTTTAATGAATACAAAGTTTAAAAGAACAGTGTTTATATGAAATATATTTTTTTATATAACAGACAATTAAGTTTGATACACGCTCCGAACCACCGATTTGAAACAAAAGATTTGTAAAGCTTCAAAGCTTCATTAAGCGGTGTTCTGAAATCACCCATCACTAGATATTGTTGAATAAAATCGTTATTTTGTTTTTTTGGCGCACAAAAGGTATTCTTATCACTTCATAACATGAAGGTTGAACCACTGTAGTCACATTAACTGTTTTAGATACGTCTTTAGTAGCTTTCTGGACATTGAAAGTGTTAATTGTCTTGCTGGCAATGCAGGCCTCACTGAGCGATCAGATTTTATGAAAAATATCTTAATTTGTGTTCCCTTATGGGTGTGGAAAGACATGAGGTTGAGTAATTAATGACAAAATTTTCATTTTTGGGTGAACTAACCCTTTAACTGATGTTAACAAATGAAACCTTTTTGTAAAGTGTTACCCCTAAAAGCTTACACATTGTCTTTTTGGCCAATCTCAGCTTCTCATGACTCACCTGGTCGTAGTATTTGTTGATGTACTTATAGAGCTCATGCAGGGCCACCAGATAATTTAATTCTCCAGAATAATTCTGACAATCAAAGCAAATGTGGAGAGTGTAAATCTTATGAACAACATTTGTATGTGCTGCAAAACATACTGCCTCTAACCTATAATACATTCACATCAGTCAATATGATGAAAGGAAGTAAACCGATGATGGACATACCCTGGAGAGCTCAGCCAAAGCGGAGTTCATCTCCTGATCGCTGGCAGAGATGGTCTGCTTGATGTCTGCATAATAACTGTGAAAGAAAAATAGTGAGATTCAGAACAAGATGACTTTCCAATATAGCATTCATAGTAGTAAAGTAGTCTGAAGTAATTTTACCGTTCAACCATCTGTTTATAGCGAGGGATATCTCTGGCATACAGCAATTTATTAATAGGTGAATCCTAGATAAATAATAGAAAAAAAAATCAAGACTTTTCAATATTCAGCCTTTCTACTGGCTTCCAGCTCCTTTCTCTGTTTGTCTCTTACCCTGCCGAGTTTATGCTCTGTGGTAGTGCAGGAGTCCATAAATGTTTGAGCAATTACTGACAGAACCGCATCCACATTATCCGACACCTGCACATCGAAGATGAACTGAGGGTTCTTAACGATGTTGATCCAGAACCGAAGAGGCAAACTACAACCAAAAGATAAAACCAAATTAGATCATGAAGAAAACTGCATGTTTTTTACATTATTAGTCCACTCATGGGTAGATGCTTGAGTGTTTTAATCCTGTTAAGGCTTTCAATAGCCCCTTTCACACATACAATCTTCACTGGTAATTTACCATAAAGAGATCATGCGTAAACAGGACCTTTCAAAAATACTGGTAAATCAGTTATGGCATTTTTCCCAGTATGAGAAGTTGCAACATTACCAGTAAATTACCGGTATGATGCTGTAAACAAAGAATGAAGACTACAGATATAAGCATGTATGAAAGTAAGAAGTTTGCTTTGGGCTAATCAGAG
The DNA here is from genome assembly GCA_037101425.1 of Elopichthys bambusa. Lineage (NCBI taxonomy): Eukaryota > Metazoa > Chordata > Actinopteri > Cypriniformes > Xenocyprididae > Elopichthys > Elopichthys bambusa. Next base: position 23,448,187 of record CM074440.1, on the reverse strand, counting down.
AGCCCTGAATGAGCTGTTTACGGTAAGCTCCGCTGCTTTTAATTGTTTTACTATGTAAACATGCGCTAGACCAGTGCTTCTCAAACCTGTCCCCCCTCCACTGCACATTTTGTATGTCTCCCTTCAAGACAGGTTTGGGAAGCACTGTGCTAGACCAGTGTTTCTCAGCCCTGGTCCTGGATGCCCACCAATACTGCACATTTTGAAAGTCTACTCTGTCTGACACATCCATTTCATGTCCTGGAGTTTCTTCTAATGAGCTGATGTGTTCAATCAGTTGTGTTTGATAAAGAAAACATACAAAGGCTGTCTGAAATCGGCCCTTATATCCTCATTCTCTATAGAGTGAGCGAATTCGGACATTTTTGCATAGCTTTTGTATAGTTTGGGCTTGTCGTTTAACACTTATTTGAAACTTGGCAAACTGGCAGCTCGAGTAGTAAGATAAAAAGGTTTATCTTGAACTCTGTCATGAAAACTATGCATAAACCTTAATTAAACAATTTAATAATCAACTTAAAAAGAATTTATAGCGGTTTGGAAAATGGATGGATGAATCATCTGCAGGCGCCATCTTCTGGCGAGACGTTGGAATTCATTGGGCACGACCCTCACAGTGCATTATGGGTATTCTCTAGCCGCTAAGTGTACATCGGCTCTACACTTGTTGTTGCGGATGCATTGTGGGGCTGAATGAGTGCACTCCATAATGTACACTATGGTTTTGGACACCACTTCAAATGGCTGTTCCCTCAAACAGTGCCCTATTTAAGGGTATAGGGGGCAATTTCGGACAGCCAAAATGTGCAGTGCCTTTAGGACCGGTCACTCAGAAGTAAAAAAAAATAATAATAAATTAACTAAAATCAAACTAAAGCACGTCTCCTCATCTAGGTGGCTCAGCATTTAAAGGTCATTTCTGATGATTGACATCTCAGAGTTTAGCGGTATTTTGGTATGATGTGTGAACGGTATCATACCTGTGCTGTTGCTTGTGTGAATAGCACATTTGTTTATTTACCGGAAAAGTCGTTCTGGTAATTTTTAGGTAATTTACCGGGACTGCTGTGTGAAAGGGGCTAATATCTAATTCCAATCCATTCATCCATGAAGCCATCGCCAAGTAGCTCCATTAAATACTTCATCTTCAGAACACAAAGATTTTTTAATATTTTCTTAACATTTTGCTTTATCTATTCAAAGTCCACACAAAAACACATCATAAAAGTAATCCATATGAATCAAGTGGTTTAATCTTCTGAAGGGACACAATCACTTTATTTGATGAACAAATGTAATTTAAAAATGATGATAAAATATTAAAAATATCTTCATTCGTGTTCTGAAAAAGTCTAATGGATTTGAAACATCATGAGGGCAAGTACATTTTTTGTTTCATAATAGTTTTATTTTTGGGTGAACTGACCCTTCAACACAGACAGTGCAGGTTCTATATCAAAAACATGACCCAGGAATACTGCTGATATGACAGTTATTTTTGTTTTGCATAAATTAACCCGCAAATTTCTCAAGCAGAAATGCACTATCATTCCTCGATTGAATCTAACGTATTTTAGCATTTTATTTAGTTAAGGTGTTCACTAAGTTAATTAGTACCTGTTCGTTTTCCAGATGTGAATAGTTTCAGAGTCTGAAATGCCATGGCGCAATGCCTGATCATCAAGCAAGTCAAAGAAATATTTGATTGCCAGAGGAACTGGCTGACTAGTGCTGAGAATAACTGTGAACAGATCATCCACAAACTTCTGCAATGTACCCTATAGAAAGAGAAAGAATAATGACATGGGTATTACACTGGTATTACGACATAAACATGAAATATGAGGACATTTCATGAGTCCTCATATTTAAGATGGCTTTAAAAATATACTAAACAATGTTTTATTAAAAAAGTAAAAATGCAGAATGTTTTCTGTGATGGGTAGGTTTAGGGGTAGGGGTAGTGTAGGGGGATAGAATGTACAGTTTGTACAGTATAAAGACCATTATGCCTATGGAATGTCCTCACTTTGATAGCAAAACAAACCCGTGTGTGTGCATGTGTGTGTGTGTGTGTGTGTTTTTTTTATTCAGCCAGAGATGTACAGGAACTGGTTTTTATGTTTTTATCCTCTGGCTGTTTGAATATGTGTTGGGATACCTTCATTGACAGTAGCCGTGTGAGATAGATTTCTGGTATGGTTTTGGCTCTTTCTCGTTCTTTTAAACTGCCTCGTCTGTGTTTGGGTAACTCTGGCTCCTCGCTGGCCTTCACTAGATGCCACAGCCTCACTCCTCCCTCATCTGCATCCTCTAGCATGGGCGTCTCTGCATAGTGAGAATGAACAAGGTTAAAAAAAAAATCTATATATTCCATGATTAAATCTCATATTTGTGTAGTATGTGCTATAGTAAAGTTACAATAACTATTACTTTTTTAAAGGACCTCACTAAAATATTTTCTACACTTTATAACCCATTTTCCCATTGAGTCAACTTATGTTTTGTACATTTTGTTTTGTAGTTTAGTATTTTTTGCATGAAAAGACTGCAAGGCGGTTTTTCATAAAATTTTCCCCCATTTCAAATAGATATGGAATGAGTAGAAGATACAGAGACTTAGACTACAATGCCTAATGGACAGATCTTATCACACATCAGATTCTTTTGTGCTGCCTGTTAAATGTACTAAAGACAAACAACTGTGTTCACATTATTGATCTGTGCCATGACACAATTGTTGCTGTCAGTTATTTTTATTTTTTTAAACATTACTGTATTTTTTCAAAATTAATCTAAACAATAATGAAAAAACAGACCCATGCTTTGGGTGTGTGAACATGAACATTATAGTCAGTCACATGTGCAATATACTGTACTCACTCTCCCCTGCAATGTAATCATGGGTATCATGGTGAATATGTTTGCTATGGCGTGGCACCAAAGCAACGGTTGCTCCATCTGGAACCTAAAATACCAAAAATATGTGAAGAACGAAAGTTAAATAAAAATTAAAGTATACTTACATATACACTACTGTTCAAAAGTTTGGGGTCAGTAAACATTTTTTATGTTTCTAATAGAAGTCTGTTATACTCACCATGACTGCATTTATTTGATTAAAAATACAGCAAAAATAGTAATATTGTGAAATATTATTACAATTTAAAATACCTGTTTTCTACACACATATATATACACACACACATACACACATATATACTGTAATTTTTACATATATAAAATGCAATTTACAGCAGCCATTACCCCAGTCTTCAGTGTCACATGATCCTTCAGAAACCATTCTAATATGCTGATCCGCTGTGGATCAAACTTGCTGGTCCAGCACATCCAACAGATGCTCAACTGAATTGAGATCTGGGTAATTTAGAGGCTAGAGCAATACCTTCAACTCTTCGTCATGTTCTTTAAACCATTCCTGAATAAAGTGTGCATTATCCCGCTGGAAGAGGCCACTGCCCTCAAGAAATCTGAGAAACCATTGTCATGAAGGGGTGTACCTGGTCTGCCAATGTTAAGGTAGGTGGTATGTGTAACATTTACATCTACATAAATGGTCGGATTCAGGGTTCCCCAACAAAACATGACCCAATCGCCTTGCCAAAACAATTTGGCCCTGTCAAAGTCGCTCAGATCTTTATTCCTGCCCATTTCTCCTGCATCCAACATGATTATTAGAACTGATTGCTTGCGTACCATCTAATTTACCCAGACCTTAATATGTGGCCTTTTTAGAGGATGATCACCAATAACGATAAGATTTTTAATGTTTTTAAAAAGAAGTCTCTTATGCTCGCCAAGGCTGCATTTATTTGATTAACAATATGACAAAACAGTAATAGTGTGAAATATTATTACAATTAAAAAAAAAATATATATTTTAAAAATGTATTTTATTCCTGTGATGCAAAGCTGAATTATAGATGCAAAGCTGCATTGTAATATGCTTGTTTCTTGAGCAGCAAATCCACTGGGCCACTGTCCTGCAGAGTTAAGCTCCAACCCTAATCAAACACACCTTAACAAGTTAATAAATATCTCAGTGATTACTAGAAAGCTACAGGCAGGTGAGTTTTTATCAGGGTTGGAGCTGAACTCTGCAGGACAGTGGTCCTTCAAGACCACTGATATACACGAATAGCGTTTTTCACATATATTTACCAACAACTTGACTGCTTGGTTGTGTTATACCTTATAATGCTGGAGCGTGTTGAGGCGTTTCCAGTTGCCCTGAACCACAGATGTTAGGTCTTCATCTGAGAGAATCAGGTGACCTGCTACACCAGAGCGCCATTCTGGAAATGTCCAAGGAACATTAAAAACAATGTGTAAATTTAAAGACAGGAAAAGTTTAAAAGAAACAAACAAAGAATGAATAAATGAATACAACTAGAAAGGACACAGTTGATATGTAAGAAAGAGGGCAGACATATACAGTATGAATGTTCTCACCCAAGTCCACAGAGTCAGTATGTGGTCTATGAGAGTATGAGGTGCCCTTGTACACCTGGTCTAGTATCTTCTCTTTCACCTGGGTTATAGTGTCACAGTCTAAAACTTTAGCTGCAACTGGCTGAGCTTCATTCACACCTATTCCCTGCATCAAGACATTCACTGTCTAAAGAGAAAAAGAATCAGAGAGAGAGAATTAAGTATTTTTGTAAATCACATTTTTATTATCAAAATTTTATGTCAGCACAAACAAAATCTGCCTACAATTCAGTAATAAATCTTGTGAACTGGTATGATTACTTTAAATGTTCCAGTCGTTTTTTTCCCATTTTCTCTCTAAAACGTTGGGTTCTGGTTGACTATGATCTGTTAAACTGCACATCTATGTTGATGTGTATGAGACAGCACTCTGTTGACACTCACAGTTGCATAATTCAATGCATAATTCTAGCAAGCCCTTAATTGATATAATCTTTTGTCTCCACCTGTCACAGTGGGTTCAAGCAAGGATGAGGAGATGCAGAGGATCTAATTGCAGTTTTACTTTATCAAAATAACAAGGATAATTTAAGACAAAACCATGGAGAGAGATCAGAGAACATAAACACAACAGCTTTACATACTATGTAAAGACAATACTTGACAAGGAACTGGGGAAACATATGGTATTAAATAAATGAGGTAAATGAGGAAGTAAATGAGGAACTCAGTACACAGGTGAAGATAATTGGTAAACACAGAAACAAACTAGCAAAGCGAACCAATGAACAGGAACTTAAACACAGGAAAACAAGAACATACAGTGTTTGAGTGTTTTTTTTTTCCCTCCTATCTAAATGCAGACAGGCTCATCTGAGATGCTAAAACAGCCAAACCCTGTGTTTTTCCCTATTTGCAGTCAGTTTATCAGAACCAGAAAACCGGAGTCTAAATAGGCTGACATTAATTAAAGGTTCAGTGAAGACAACTACAATCATCCTCCAATTATACTGTAAGGTTAAAAACAACAAAGACTTTTGCTTTCCTGTTCCAACCCCCTTTGTCTAACTGCAAGGGCTATTTGGAATTCCCAAAGGCTCAAGAGGCGCTGATAGTGCAGTGCTAATTGTCACACCTTTAGTACGGTGGGGGAAGCAATTGGTCAGTTTGCAGTTTGCGATTTTGTGCACAAGTTAAATTCGCAACTTTGGATGGAAACATAGTTAATGACACATTGAATAAAATTAAAGTGAATTAAAGTGTAAACAAACATTGTGAAGGGGAAAAAAGTGGACACTATTTGGAGCCAAGATGGAGAAAGTGTTTTTTTTACAGATGCTTTTTGGAAGAAACACTGATTACCAAATTAGACTAATGCATTAATACTGTATAATAAAGACATTCAATTAAAAAATTCTAACCAGAGTGTGGTATTCCAGATCCTCTCTCAGCAAGCGGTTATCATTCAAGGTGTATTTAGCTTTGCCCGTCACTGCATCCACAGGTCCCTTATCCACTTGGTGTTTAATCGCTCTGAAGAGCATGTACAGAGACTCACCAGCAGAATACTGAACACATGGAGCAGAAATACAATCATTTATGACAATATGAGATGGATAATCTACTCAATAAAACACTACGAAATCATTTTTTAACTCTCTCAACTATCCATAAGTAGCAACTCTCCTAGTTCAGTGAATTTCAATTAACGCAAATGGGCACAAAAAATGTCTTAATGAGGACATCCTGGAGTTTTTACAGTCCTAATGCAGGAGGATAATTACATTCTTGGAAAAGTATTTTACAAAACTGCATATGTGTGTCATCAAAATAAAAAATTCAAAAAGTCTCATCTACAAAATATCTGATTTTAAAACAACTTTCATACACACCCTTAAGAAAGCATAGAGGCAAATGGATATCCAGTTTGTCAGGAGCTTTTCAACTACGGTCTCAGTTCTGAGAAGAGAATTAAAGCCATATCATAGTCACTTTTGTTGATTCATAAATTAGTACAGTACTTCTAATATCAGTTAATCAATCATTCTTACCTCCGGAGCATGAGTTTAGGGTTCTTGGCAATATACTGTTCCACCAGATCGTTCAACAGGGTTTTAAGTATGTCAGTGAAGTACTCTAGTTTGCTGTGAAGAGCCACAGTGAGCAAAGATGCCACATATCCTCTGTCTCTGGGTGAAAATGTCCTCTGGCTTTCAAGAGTGTGGATAAACTATAGGAAAGAAACATGAGAAAATTCATATAAAAAGATGGAAAGCAGTATTTAGTTATTATTTAACACTTTCAAAATCATTCACTGTTGGAAAGGGTTCAGATATGCAGAAGACACTGGTAAACCAAAGAATGTGCAGGTCTTGGATTTTTGAATCAATTAGGGAACAGTTGTGGGTCATCAAGGTAACAACAGACAGTATTAAAAATCAAGCACATCTAAACTTTTGAATGGGGACATTTCTGTAAGTTCAGTTATTCTGTTATGTGGGATATGTAAACATCTGTTTTGTGAATATAGCGGTTACACTGTATTTTAAGGCATCTTTGTTACAGTGTAATTACACAAATAGGTATTGAGTAATATTAACAACATGTACTTACAATAGGGTTAGGGTTAGGATTGGGGTTTGGTTTAGGGCTTATAATTATGTTTAATTTACTGTTAAATTATAGTATAGTATACTATAGTAATTAGATGCAACTTGCGTAACCAGGACATTGTATAATAAAGTGTTACCTTATTATTATTGCATTATTCTTGCATCCATTAAGAACATGTACTTTCTATAGGCTTGGTTTAGGGTGAGTTGCTAGTAATTATCCATAATTTAGTGTTATAACTATAGTAATAACATGTAACAGGACACTAAAATAAAGCATTACCGAAATAGCCTGTTCAGGACAGTACTAAAAAAACAAAATGCAATTTTTATGATGCCTCTTATTTCGTTAAAATTACGAACATTTTGGATTCTTCCAAAACTTTCCTTTGAATCAAACTTTTGTCTGCAGTAACAAATGTGCAACAAAAACCCAGACCCCTCTAAAACTACCAAATTCAGACCACTGGAAATGGTCCTCTCTGCAGAATACGAGATCCAGGGGGCAGGGTTGAATCTAGATCACTTTACATATCCCTAATCTCGTGTGTGCTGCAGTGGGGGGCTACTGGACCACTGTGCAAAGTGCATTAAGTGTCAGTTTCCGCTATTTTAGTGCCATCTGTGCAACTGTTGTTAGTAAAGTAATGGGTTAATTTAGGAGAGAACTCTAACAGGGCAAAAGTGAGGGAAAAGGTATTATTTCAGCTACCTTTGTGAGGAACAGTTTGCTGTTGAGGAGATTAGATAACTGAATGAGTCCCTGCTCCACCGTGGCCCGCCGACACTCCTGCACATCCAGGTCTCTGTGAAGCGGGGATTCACGATGTCCAGGAAAAAAGATGCGTTCAGCATACATACGGTACTCCAAGAAAGGAATTCCTGATCCCACCAGATCACTCGACATATCCATCATTTCAGTCATCAGGTCTGAGAAAGTTTAAGAGTCAAAAATACAAAGGTCAGCTTTACATGAGGGACTGTTTTGGAAAATTAATGAATGGCAAATACTGCAATGGTATTTGTAATTTAATAATTTGTAATTTGTTTAAATGTTTCAAAATTAAATCATTCCTCAGAAGCTGGGGAACAAGTGGACTATGTTTTGACTAATATTGCCACCTTGGAATTATAAGTTTCTGTCTGCATTCTGAGCAGTTTTGAGATCTTGAGCTTCAAAGTTTTTGCATTCCATACTCCTCTGTGGATAGACCATTTTTGTTTTCTAAAAAAAAAAAAAAAAAATCCCAAAACTTAAAAAAAAACACACCATAACATCATGTAAATAAGTCACAGAATAAGAATATTTGAATAACTCAATTTTGACGAAAATGTCAGATAGAACCTTATAATTCCAAGGTGACGATATTTCCAAATGGAATCATTTTATTTGCTATTTTAATCACTGTGAAATAAACATAAATCATTGGAGCAGGTGTATATTTTCTTTTAATGAATGACGGATTAGATTTCTGCCTCACCTGTGACTATTCTACTTAATATCAATAAAATCTTGTAACTATCCTCTGATATTATCCTTGTGTGTAAATTTTAGCGGCATCTAGCAGTGAGATTGCGAATTGCAATATAGAGAAGCTACGGTGGCCAACACAGGACAAAGATGTCATCATCTGAGACAGCAGAGAGCAGCCAGTCAAGCAAATGCGCTCTGTAGAGCAGTTTGTCCGTTTAGGGCTACTGTAGAAACATGCCGGCGCAAAATGGCGACTTAACATGTAAGGGGACCCGCGGTGTATGTAGATAGAAATGGCTCGTTCTAAGGTAATAAAAACATAACGGTTCATTATGTAAGGTCTTTATGCACCACTGAAAACATATTTATTTGACATAAACATATTTGCACCTTTAAATGTACCTATAAATTACCTGTAAACTCTTTTTTGCAGCGGTCTCTCACACTCGTCTCTAGATTCTCCAGCTGGATCTGAACTTTTTTATAATCTCTCAGAGCCTGTTTACTCTTTCTCCTAAGAAGAATGAGACAACACAAAATCAGTTCCATTAATACACCAATCCATAAATGTTTCCATAATGGTTTATTGCATTATTCTTGCATTCAGGGATGGACTGGCCATAGGTAGTGTGTATCAAATGTACACCCTAAGAGTCATAATTATATGTCCAGTAACTTTATGTCGAAATAAAGCTACATTCTTTACAGGGTACTAACTTTTTCACAGCACATTCTCTCACATTATATATCATACAAACCTGTATATAAACACGATGATAAGTACAATAAGAGCAACAAGAGAAGCAACTGCTCCAACCCCAATCTGTGCCACCAGTGGAAATATGGAATGACTAAGAGAATCATACTGCACTTGTCCCAGTGAAAAGTTCAGGTTTCCCATATGCACCTGCGTACAGACAGACACACTATTACACACCAATACAATATCCACTGCAAAAAAGCAAGTTACAACAACACTCCCAAAAATATGTTTTAGTAAGATGATATTTAAATGATTAGTTTTATGATCAAACCTCTGTGGTTTTTATTGTGGGGGTAAAAAATATAATACAATGCAATACATCAATGATTGCAAGATGTACATATAAACATTCCTCAAAAGCCTGATGTATCATATTCGTCAAACTTTTCAGCAAAGTTTTTATCATGTTGATAATTTAGAGGCCTTAGAAATTTGCATATCAAATCTAATACAGTAGGCTTTACAGGGTTAAGCTCAGTCTGTGTGTGTTGAGAGGGTGTTGGTGTCATGCTTACTATAAATTCAGGAAAGGGCTCAGCTCCCTCTCGCTTGCGTCCATGCCTGAGGGAGAGCGGGGGCTGCTGGGGTGGTGGCTCACAATAAAGGTGATTATGTGTCAAAGTTTTAACAGTACAAACCCCCTCACCAATCAGCGCTACTACTTCCTCTTTAAAGATGGCTAAGTCTAAATTCTCACCCTGTGGAAATAATTAAAAAAAGGGATGCAATAAACAGTTAAAAGAAGAAACATGAGATTAAGCTTTTAAACATGAGTAATAAGTGATAATGTAAAGTGACCTAGTCATTATCAAAAAATAAATCCTGACAACAGTATTTACCGCAGATCCTAGCATCACCCTGAGGGCTTATATTTCACGAAAATTACCTGTATTATATTTTAAAGCAATGTACAAAACAATCAACCAAGCAAAAAGACAAAAACTGCAACAATATTACAGTAATATTAATTCTGAAGTCCCCTGAGATCATTTTCAATACAACTGATAACTGAAATTAGCACCAGTTTTAGTTAACTGGATGAATGTTCTGATATACAGCATTGTGAATATTAGGAAATATCTGACCACTGAATGCTGAGACTGGATAATTACATTAATGGAAATGAGACAAATAGCCCATTCGAATGAATCAATATTGACAATATTGGAAAAAAAAAAGAGTGCCTTTGAATTTATAGTTTTCACGTGACATCACATTTACCTGGAGGGCAAACCAAGGCTCCATTGACCCCCATTTGTTTTTTACCAGGTTTGTACTAAGTACCAATATAGTAAAACGGTGATATTAAAGGATTAGTTCAGAATTAATTTCCTGATAATTTACTCACCCCCATGTCATCCAAGATGTTTAGGTCTTTCTTCAGTCAAAAATAAATTAAGGATTTTGAGGAAAACATTCCAGGATTTTTCTCCATATAGTGGACTTGAACGGCTACCAACGGGTTGAAGGTCCAAATTGCAGTTTAAATGCAGCTTCAAAGGGCTCTACATGATCCTAGACGAGGAATAATTGTCTAAATAATAAAAGGGACAATAATGATTTCGGACGATTTTGAAGTTGGAGGAGAAAATAAGATGGAGTTTTTCGCCCTACCTCTGTACTTCCGCCTACATCACAACCTTTCCAACGTGATTACGTAATGCATGGCGCATCGCTAGTGCAAGACGAGCATTTGTGGTTAAAAAGTATATACATTTTTTTAGAAAATGGCAGATTGTTTCGCTAGACAAGACCATTATTCCTCGTCTGGGATCGTGTAGCGCCCTTTGAAGCTGCATTGAAACTGCAATTTGGACCTTTGAAGTAGAGATCGACTGATATATCGATTTACCGATAATTTTCCAGATATTTAAGCATTTTACGATAATCGGAAAATGCACCCGCCATCTTGTGGGTGTTTTAAGAATTGCGCACAGGATCGCCATCACAGAGCATCTAAAGGGAGACGAGACAACGGTGTGCACAGGTAAAGTATACTTACCTGCTTTGCTGTAATTAGTAAACTTTATTTAACATAACAGCCATTAATGCACAAATTAGATGTGTTACATAAATGCCTGAAATGTAACTATTTTATGCAGCTTGTCACTAAGAAATAGAGACAAGGTCACGGAGTCATGTAAGATAATCCGTCAAGTTCTGTCACAATAAAGATGTAACTTTGCATGAATTAAATACATCCATGAATGAGCACATGTTGAAAATAAAAGCGCTGAATTTAATTCTTTCTCTGTTGTCTATGCTCATCATTAGTCTCGTGAAGCATTTTGCTGTTCACTCAGCAGGTTGATGCTCAGGAAATGCTCCACGGCCACCGCACGTAACTTTTAACAAGATTCACTTGTTTAAAACACTGTAATTATATAAACATTTACTATATAACCATTCATTCACTAATAAACATCCAAGTAAACAACTCTATGGAAATTAATTATTTATCTCTGCGAGTTTGAGTATAGTTCTGTGTAAATGCATAGATAAACAGCGCTATATTTCATAATCTAGAAGACAAAAACATTAATAATTCTGATATAACATACCAGTTGATAAATGCAATAAAATACGATGTTTTGTTTGTTATTCCAGAGAATATTATTCAGTTATTTAACATTATCCAGTGAATTATTCTTCACTCTTTAGCCTCTTAAACAGCCTATAAATCTAATAAAACTGTAGTTTAAAATGAAGTATTACATTTCAGCAAAGCTGACATGACTCCTGTCTTTAATTTATTTTCTCCATTTTAAAACATTAGACATTCTACATTTATTTTGCTTATTGTTAACATTAGTGTTGCTGCTGATGCTTTTTATAAATAAAATTATTTTTGTAATATGAAGATTAAAATTAACAACATTTATTGGTGTATAAATAAGATTTGTTTTGGTTTTCTATGCAAGGAGGGAGTGATTGTTATAAATAAAATGGTTTGTTCAGTTCAGTGGTGTTGTAATTGTGTCAAAAACAAGTATAACAGTAAATAAATATCGGTTCTGCATATCGGTTATCGGGCACATAAACACAAATAATCTGTATCGGTCGATCACTACACTGATGTCCACTATCCTGGTATCCTGGTATGTTTTCCTCAAAAACCTTAATTACTTTTCGACTGAAGAAAGAAAGACATGAACATCTTGGATGACATGGGGGTGAGTGAATTATCAGTATATTTTAATTCTGAAGTGAACCTTTAAAAGACTACATTTAGTATACACCCTATTGATGATGCATACTGTTTACAGGAAAAGCAGATGAACCAAAAATATAAACACAACATGCAAAGTTTCATGTTAAGTGTTTCGCCAAAGAAATCCATTATAAAGAAAACGCTAAACCATTTAGCACATTGAATTCATATTTTGGGCTCAATGGCTCACCTGTATATAGTAAGCGTCATTAGTAAGCTGTATACTGAATTTGATCTTTTAAAAATCAATTTTAGTACATTAAGGCACTTTAAGGGGATAGTTTACCCAAAAATGAAAATTTTGTCATTTACTCACCCTCAAGTTGTTCAAAACCTGTATGAATTTCTTTTTTTCTGCTGAACAAAAAAAAGATATTTCAAAGAATGTCAGTAACCAAACAGTTGATGGACCCCTAATGACTTCTATAGTATTTTTTTTTTTTTTTTTCCCATACTATGGAAGTCAATGGAGCCCATCAACTGTTTGGTTACCCAAATTCTTCAAAATTTCTTCTTTTGTGTTCAACAGAAGAAAGAAATCTTTACAGGTTTGGAACAACATGAGAGTGAGTAAATGACAGAATTGACATTTTTGGGTGAACTATCCCTTTAAGCATTTTAGAATGTCCCGCTGTTTTAGTGATTGAAATACTGTAGAGGGTGCTTTATATGCCCAAAACTTGAATTTTGTTCACATATCTTGTTTTTCTTCTTTTGAGAGGCGAGCTAAATATTTCTGGCTTGTAACAGACAAAAAATGTACATGCCTGTGCTGCAGTTCTATGTTTTGTCCTCTACGTCTCCACGTGAAATGAAAAAATTAAAACAATAAAACCCCACTAACCTCCACAGATATGACTGATCCAGGTTTGTATCGATATGGTTTTGTGGGATCACGATGGTTCAGCGGGTGCAGGGTTGGGTTTGGCTCATAGGTGAAAGGTGATTGGCTGACAGAGTTGAAGTCAAAGCGCAAGTTATCCAACAAAAACTCAACCTGCATATGACCACCAACTAATTGAGGGTCTACACCAGGGGTCCGACACAACAACAAAGAGGAGGTTTTCACCTCACAATGTTCCTCAAACTACAGAGAAAATGAAAACGAGAAAGAGACAACATTGTGTAAGTGGACAAAGCCGCCACAATATTTCAGACAAAATGATGCTTAACTATGTAGACTGTTCAACAAAGACTTCAATCTATAATACTAATAAAACACCTTCATGATCAAATAATGTTTTATTTAAATTATCTTAAACCCACTGTGAATCAAAGAGATAGATTTATTTTAGAACGGGAAAAGTATTTCTGAATTTCTAACTTCAAAGTCACTTGGGATAAAAGAGTCTGCTGAATGAATAAATGTGTAACAGTCAACAAAAGTAACACCAATCGGTAACCAATGCACTCACCATAGTCATTTCAGATGTAAAATCAAATCAGATTGCATGGTTCTTAATTCAAAATTAACAGTTCATAAGGTATTTATAAATAATTGAATGTCAACCAGTTTTTTTACACCTTGAATGAAGCAGTGGGGAGATATTTTTAAATTGAGAGGAGGAGGCTACAAATTTGTGAATTGTATTCACATACTTTCAATTTATGTTACTAGTTATTAGACATTTGCAGATGCTCCTTTAATAATTTGCCTTTAATAATTAACCTTTTTTGGACCAATCTGATGAATGTTAAGTGTTTTATTTGGAAAGATCTTGAGATAAATTTAAAAAGCCAAACAAATTATTAAATATTTAATAAAATTTTATGAATCTGTGGGCATAAAATGAGGGAACGATATAATAACCTAGTTATAGTTACAGTATAGATGACAATCTGCTACTGAATTTTCAGTTTGTGTTGTGTGAAGTTTAAGTAAGGTTGAGTCAAAGAAAAAATACCTCTTTGATAGAACAGTGTGTGTTTTCTGTACAGTCTGTATCCTGCACTTCAACATCTGTTACATTCCTAGTTTTTCTCCTTCGCCTCCGTCTCCTCCAGGAGGAAATGGAGTCTGAGGGGACCACCGTTACTCGCATCAGAGGCTTCTGTACCACATCCAAGTTATGGCCCGAAACTTTAATTAAACGCCCTCCGCTGCATAAAGGAAGAAATGATTTTCAAGAGCAGAGAAAAATCACTTACAAAATTCCTTTTAAAAAAAAAAAAAAAAAAAAAAGCCAGTTTTAAAGGAAAAGTTCCTAGACATAGCCAAACTTTAATGCAAGTCTATAAGATTTTTCTTTTTGCAACATTTTAAAGGTCAGCCAGGCAAATAAGTAAAGTCTTAAAGAAAATAACAGCACACCTCTACTCAAAAAGCCACAAGTTTTTCCCTATTCTAGCCTTCTTAAAGGGATAGTTCACCCAAAAATGAAAATTCTGTCATTATTTATTCAGCCTCAAGTTGTTCTAAAGCTGTATGAATTTATTTCTTGTGCTAAACACAAAATAAGATTTTTTGAAGAATATAGGTAATCATACAGTTTCTGGTTCCCATTGACTTCCAAGGTATTTTATTTTCTATACTATGGAAGTCAATGGGGACCAGCAACTGTCTGGTTACCCAAATTCTTTAAAATATCTTCTTTATGTTCAGAACTTCATGCAGGTATAGAACAACTTGAGGGTGAGTAAATGATGATAGAATTTTTATTTTTGGGTGAACTATCCCTTTAAGATGATTTGCTTTGTTGTATTCATTACTTGTCACTTTATGTCACTTTGGATAAAAGCGTTTGCTAAATGAAAAAAAAATTAAATGTAATAAGGCAGGTAAAAACCAAACACACACCTGATAAAGCTCTTAGATGGCATGGCTTGTGTGATGTTGGGGTCAGGGGTGTAGTAGTAGCCATTGTCATGGAGATGTCGCTCATTGTTTCCATACCGCACAGTCACCCTGTGCTCTCCTGTCCTGTTACTAGCACCAGTCAGACATTTAATAGTGTCCTCCTGTACACCTGATATTCTGCAGAGGGATAGAAAGGGATAAAAGAACTTCCTAATCACAGACAATACTCATATTACACCAAATTACAAGAGACAGTTTTCCACAGTGATACGTAGCACTTACAATGAACAAGGCACATTTCCTAGTAAGACACTGATATCAGTAACACGACCAGTCAAAAGATTTCTGCCTGTGATTGTCAGAGTTGTTCCTCCTGCCTGTGGCCCTTTCTGAGGAGAAATTTCTATCAGCTTGGGGTCCTTAAGGGATGAGAGATGAGAGATACAATCAGAGGAAATTCTGCATTCAACAACTAAAAAATTCCACAACAACCATCTTCACATAACAAAATGTTCCAATGCGCATCAGATGACAAACAAGAAATGGAGGGATAACAGAGGGAGGAGGGATGTAAGATATGACTTCAGGCATTTACAATGTTTTAGAATGTGGTGAAACCTTAGAGTCAACATTTTAAACTGCATCAAAGCACAATATGCCATATGGTGTATAGATTATACACACTGAAATTGAACCTTAAATATGTTTATGAACTTCTTTAGGTTCAAAAGCCTCATGTTTTATGCACAGGGGCAAGTGATTTAAATGTACAAAATTACTATTCATATTATATAAAGTGTTCAAAGAGATTATTTACTCATCATTTGTTCCAAACCTGTTTGACTTTTTTTTCATTGAAACATAAAATGAGAAATTCTATGCAAAAAATGAATGAGGACTGGAGTGTTCAAGCTTCAAAAAGGACACATAAGCACAATAAAAGTATTATAAACAACTGAAAAAAGTATTCCAAACAACTTGTGTGCTACTGTATATATCTAAGTCTTCTGAAGTTTTTTGTAATGATCAGGCCGAAATAGAAGTCATTATATCTATTCATCACACAAAGCTATCCTTTATGATATTCTTTTGTGCTTTTTGTTAAATTTTACTTTCATTATATTGAGCTATATATACAGTGGCCAGAATATTCCCCTGTTGTGTCCCATGGAAGACAAAGTCATATGGTTTGGAACAAAATGAAAAGTGGTAAAAAAATAAAAATAAAAAGTTTTTTTAGTATAGCTAGTAAATGCAATTTAACCTGGTAGCTGAATCTCTGACTTGACAGGCCAAAGCCTCCACCGGAGACTTTCACTGAGATGTGACCAGACTTCTCCTCTCCACTGGCTGTAGTTGTACATATAATTCTAAAGAATGGAGAGCAAGCATAAACACAAATGCACGAGACACAGGGGGGACCAAATATTATTTAATCAGTATAATACTTGAATTGCAAATACTTTATGGTGCTTACCTGGTGGATATTTCATACAGATGTGGTATAACAGTGCAGGGAACACCCGCAACAGTCACAGACTGAAGTATATCCTGAGCTTTCTGTCCCAAGTTAGAACCAGAAACAGTTAAAGTAATGCCTCCTTCCACCAACCCTGACAAAGGCTCCACCTAGAGACAGAGACAGATATATTATATATATATAAATATATATATATATATATATATATATATATATATATATATATATAAAATGTTGCTTTACATTTACACTAACACATTTGGAAGAGGCTTTTATCCAAGGTGACTTACACTGCTTTCAAGTTATACTGTACATTTAATCTGTAATCACGCATTCTCCAAAACCATGACCGTGGCATTGCTAGCACTTGACTGCGTGACCTTAGATCAGAAGTAATTTGAAATTAACGATTACTTTTGATAATTATGCATTAATTTTTGCTTATACTTATGAATATAACACATTTAGGACCAGATTTACTAACATCCTGCACCAGTGTAAACCCTTCATTTGGCATTAAAAAACTACTGTCAAGATTTACTTAGTGAAAAATTAGCTAGAAAAGGCATGGACAGTTATTTTCTGCAGCTGACCTTATTGAATATGCATTTGTAAGAGTTTCCCTTATAGACGCAAAATTTATGGGATGAGAGTATTTAAATAAATCATACAACATGATTTATTAAGGTTTGTGGTATTCAATTTACTGGTATTTGCGGCATTATTTAATGTTCAAAAAAGCATGTTTTAAATTTTGTGCTTGTGAAAGTTGCTGCTAGGAGTAGGCACAGCAGAGAACAGAGCATGTGGTAGAAAAAATAATCTTCTCCAGTTGTGTTAATTTATTTGGAATGCCAGAGGAAGATATCCGAACATGTTATTTTTAATTCACTGCGCCTGTATTGATAGTAGATTACCCGCACCCGATTATCATTGGCTCTGCTTGTTTGCTACCCTGCGCTAATTTGTGTTTCTCTTGATAGATTGCATTAGTCACAATGGGAACTGGAAAGTGGAAATCTGTTGTTGAATTTGCATATTGTCAGTAGATCACCCTCAGAACGTTCCACTCTCACCTGCACTTTTATGGGATTGCAGTTTCACACTAATTTTCCCTGTTTAATAAATCTGGCCCTTAATCTGTTAAATTTATTCATTATTATTTTTATGTCCTTGGAAGGTACCAAATGGTACAGCATTATGTAACTATTGTCACATAAGTCATTTACAGACATATGCACACAGCTTCCACTCCCTCAGACTCTGTTTGTGTGTGTATGTTAATTGTAGGGTCAGAATGTTTGTCTTTGAGAGCAAGGTAGAAGGGGAATAAAAGAACAGAGAAAAGACTAGGCCCCATTTACACCTGGCATTCAGATGCTTTTCAGTCAATCCGATCACAAGTGGTCAGTGTTATACTACAGCTAAATTAATTTTGTTTATACTGGTCTTTCAATAAAAGTTTCTTAGAAGTTACAAACCGCATATATACCAAATAATGCTGCATTTAGTCAAGTTTGAGAAAGTTTAACAAACCAAATGAATGAGAGGAGCGGGACAGGTCATTTGGATGTGTTGGGAACAGGAACCTCTGTAAACGCAACCGGTCCCACACCACACACAGCTGTACCTCTGATCTGCAGTGTGACAACGGCTACAGTCCGAGTGTCCAACTGAACAGTTATATAATGTCACTGCAGTACAGAAAGCACACAAAATATAATAATTACAAGACAGTTACAATAGACAGTCAAATTCAAATACATAAAAGTGAGATTCAGTAACTGGATTTTCAAAAGAATTGTACAATTTTATTTAGCAACCTCAGAACACAAACAGATTATCAGGCCACGGGCATGCAGGCTAAACTGAGTTCCACAATGGAGTATTAAACTAGGTGGGGGAGGGGGGGGTGGACAATAGGAGACATTAATGAAGAAAATAAAAAGGAACATTCCATGAATACAGGTGTTCTATTACTTCTTTGTAAATTTCTTCTTTCAACCATTCAAGTTATTGTTCGCAAGTAAACAAATCTAACAAATATTTTTCAATATATAGGAACATTAAATTATATATACACAGGGTAGCAAACTGTGTGTGTGTGTTTTGCACAAACACAGCTCATCATGAGCATTAAAATAATTATACTCACCATAAAGATCAGTGCTGTCAATATGAAAAGTGTCTTTTCTCTTTACATACACCATGGCATTATACTCTCTAACTGGGTCTGCATAGGAATACTATAGAACAGAAAGAGAGAGAAAATTTGAGAGAGCATCAATCTCATCTGCAAACTGCAGTCTTTTCTCACAGAAGCATGCTTTTAAAACTGCTACAATGTTGTTGTTGTATGTTTAATTATTTTTGTTAGCATTTGCCTTAGACAGCATATATATATATATATATATATATATATATATATATATATATATATATATATATATATATATATATATATATATATATATATATATATATATATAATAGAGCACAGGAGAACCACAAAAACAATGCAAAGCAACTTATATAATGATGAGAACAGATCAAAGACTGAACTAAACAAGGGGTATATATACACAGGACAATGAGGTAGAAAACAAGAAACAGGTGGGACTGATCAATTAACAAATCACTAACTAATGCTACATTCACGCCACTGCGTAATTACCGTAATCTTGAGATGACAACAATTTTTTTAAATTGTGTTGTGGTACCTGGTGAGCATGACAAGTGATGTCAAACAGCAAAGGGTTTGCCTCGTTCAGCGTCACATCTGCATCAACCATCACAGTTTGCCCCTCGATCACCAATACACACTCATACGCCAGTTCTTGGTCCTAGGAACAAGTGTATGTTTAAACATGTTTTTTTAAATGCAGATGTAT
This sequence comes from Elopichthys bambusa, assembly GCA_037101425.1. NCBI lineage: Eukaryota > Metazoa > Chordata > Actinopteri > Cypriniformes > Xenocyprididae > Elopichthys > Elopichthys bambusa. The sequence continues at coordinate 23,428,507 of CM074440.1, read as the reverse complement.
ATTTTTTTAAGAAAGAAGTGGGTGTTTGTTTGTTTTTACCTGATAGAGATGCAAGTTCCGGGCCAGCAGAGAGATTTTTCTCTGAGTTAGGACAGGAAGCAGAGAGGATCCTTGAATCTTCTCCACACATGGGCAGGCTGATGCCCCGAAATTGACAAATGTGCCTTCATCAGCCTGTTAAAAAAAACCCAGGTCAGTTAATCAAAAAATATGGCAGTGAATGTTATCGCACTGTGTCTTGTCATCCAGTGAAAACGAGGAAGTAGTCAAGGTGTTTATTTATTTATTTATTACATAAGTAAGTATAAGTAACTAAAGAAAGAAGATTCGTTTTTGTTTTGTTTTTTTGTTTTTTTTATTTTGCTTTAATAAAATGTAAAGAAAAGACAAATCTTGCTTGGTATCAATTCTAAATGTTTGGACTTACCGGTAAATCTGCTGAGTCATACTGGTAATCAGCATCCATGCCTGTACTCTGAAGATGGAGGTATACCGGGGGATCCCTGTCTGATTCTCCATCCCCTGATAAGATTGTAGCTGCAGAAAATGTTGCGTTGTCGTTTTCTACCAGTTCCACCTCCTCAGTTTCCTCTGGCACCAAACGAGCCTCTTCACGGTCAGTGATGATAATCCTATTCACTGAAGGCATGGCAGGTGACACGCTCTCAGATATAGGCAAAAAGTCATTGGATTCTGAATCAGACACGTCTGATTCTGGATTTGAAGGTAAAACTGTAGTTTGGGTTTCATTTGTCAAATTCAATGTTTCTGCCAAAATGTGAGGGGTGCTGGTGAGCAAAGTATCATGTGTAATTGGCTCCATTAATGGTGGCAATTCTGTGAGAGTGATTATCTCTGTTTCAACTGATGATGATGATATTCTTTGCTCCTCAGCAGCTTCGAAGACTGATGGCAACTCAGTTTTTACAACTGCTTCCAAACTGGAAAGAGTAACCACAGCAGTGTCTGTCTCCCTCAGAGCCACCGATTTAATATCTGTAACAAGAAGCTCTTTTTCTGAGAGAATCTCCTCTAGCAGAGATAGTGTGGAAGCTGGCTGTTCTGTGGTAGCCAAGGTCTCAGCTGTGGAAGAGGGGAGAAAAGCACTTGTGGGCGCAGCAGACGGCTTGAAAGTGGAAGAAAGCCGAGTTGATGGTTTTGGTTTCACAAGTGCAGGAGAGGTTAATGATTCCAGTGTAGAAGTTATAGTTTCAGTTATTGAGGTGGCAGTAGTCTGAGTTTTAGTATGAGCCATGGTTTCAGAGACTTTGTGTGTTGTGACTGGTGAGGTCATGAATGCAGCTCTAGAGGCTTTGGTTGCAGGAGGTAGGGTGGGAAGAGATTTCCACTAAGAGTGAGACATGCAGGAAAAACCAAGAGAGGCACAACAATAAAATAAATAACTAATTAAATAAATAGGTAAATATTGATAGTTATAAAAGGAACTATTACAAATGATCTTGGTATTCAAGATCTATATCCATAATTTCAAAACCATATTTTTAAGCTGCAAAAAAGTGAAAATCAAAAAATTGATTTATTTAAATTCATGCATTTGGCTAATCCTATAATTGCTAGTGTAATCAGATTCATAAATGAATAAGTCGTATATTCACAAAAAAAGCTATTGAAGATACACTGCCTGGCCAAAAAAAAAAAAAAAAAAGTTGCTGTTTGGATTTTAATAGGCAAATACTCAAGAATCTATGAATGGATCATTATTACAGTGATTATTATGTTATATGTTTGGCAATGGTTCTTTTAACCCTTAAAGATGGAGTTTGTAGCTTTTCATTGATGCACCTCTTAATGGAAACAATAAAACATTTATTTCCATCGAGAGGTGCATCATTTTTTGGTCAAGATCTTGTATTGACAATGCAAGAGGTGAGAACTCTGTAAAGTCTACTCCAGTACATCCTAAAGACTTTCAATGAACTTAAAGGTCTGGACTCAGAGGTGCCAATTCATGAGTGAAAATGATTCTTCATGCTCTCTGAACCATTCTTTTACAAATTTACCCTGGTGAATCTTGACAGTGTCATCCTGGAATATGGTCATGATGTGTCTTCCTACATGGTTGTCTAAGAAATGAAAAGCTACACACTCCATCTTTAAGGGTTAAAAGAACCATTGCCAAACATATAACATGCTAGAAACATAATAATCACTGTAATACTTTTACAAGCCAGAATCTCGTAGTTACAGTAATTACGATATGGCGTGAATGCACCTTTAGGCAGGCAGTGTATATATTCTAAATAAACAAAATATATTCTTAAAAATTCTCAAATATTTTCTTCAGAATATTTTTCATAAGATGACGGGTAGTTTCATCTGAATGTGAGGTTTGTCTAACACAACAAATTCAAAAATTTAAACTTGTAAATAATATATTTGTCCATCTATAAACCCATTTTGAGGTAGCAAGCACCTCATGATGTAAAATGTTGTGCAAGATGTGCAATGATGACATGGTGTGCAAGTAAAATTAAGATGTAATGTAATGTAATGTATTTGAGGAATACAAAATATCCTTAATTTTTTAAATTCAGAAAATAGATGTTAAGAATTATTTTAATCTGCCTCCTGGTTCTTTTAATGAATTTTTTACCAATAATAGAAATTATTTGTAGTTTGGACCAATTATTTGGGGGAGCGGGGGTGGGGGTTAACAGAATTCTATAGGAAACACTGTTCTCAAGTTTGAGACATATAATTTTCACCATCCAACAAAGGCATAGAGAGAAAGCACTGCTGGTGATGTCATGACTTACATTTTCATTATAGATTATCACTCCCTCATCGCACACAGCTTTGTGGGTACACATGTGTTGCTTCACACACCAATTGCATCCCCAGTGACTTTTCACACAACCATGGCACCTGTGGAAGGAAGGGAGGAAGGGAGAAAGGAAGGAAGGAAATAAATATTCTTAGTTTGATTAAAACAAATGTAAAACTTTTATTGATTAATTGATTGATTTGATTAAAACTTAGAGACTGTGCAACAGTGGATTTTACGAGTCTTTGACAAGGGTAGAATTCAGTTTGTTTGTGCCCACAATATGTGCGTTTGCAACTCACGGCATGCTTCCCGCAAGATGTTTGACTGCTGTACAATCATAAAAGGTGAATTCCCGAGAAGTCACAACAACATCGTGGAACCGTAGAGACAGCGTGACTGTAAAAAAATCTGATTCAGAAGAAAAAAGAAGAGTTTAGCAAGTAGTGATTATTATTGTTATGAAGCCATGACTGTTTTTGCTTGTCACTTTCATCTTATTATTGTTTATCTCACTGGTTGTTCTTTGTAGACACGAATACTACAGCTAGGTTTGAACATGCATCTAGCGGATATGAAGGTTTTTTTTATTTCAGTTGAAAATCTTCATGGTGGTTTGTGAAATGGGATAGGAAAAATTACATTAAAGTGTCAGCCTCATGTTCTTTCATATCTGTATGAGTTTCATTCTTCTGTGGAACATCAAAGAAGACACTGCTTTAAAGGGATAGTTCACCCTAAAATGAAAATGAAGTCTTAATTTATTCAACTTACTTACTTTAAAAAAAAAAAAAAAAGACCCATTTGCACCTATCAATAAAATAGCAGTGAATAGCGACCAGCATCAAGCTTCTTAAAAAAATATGTAAATGTATCACAGAATGATCCTGATCTTGGCCGTTGGTCTTTTGTGCTCACTGTGCGCTCATGACTCATGACCCAGAAAAAGATTAATGAAAACAAACCATGTACTTTCTTCTCTGAGGTTAATATATCTGCTGTGTTTGTCACAACATGAAGTTATTGCGTTCCATCTGTCAACTGTCATTCTGACTGTCATCTACGGTGGCCGAGAGAGCTCAACACGCTGCAACTGAAGAAAATGCATGCAAATAGAAAAAAACACCAGCAAATTAAGAAAACATCTTGATCAGATTGACAACACGTGCTCCATTTAATCACAATGCAACCAAATACAGAAATGCGCTGTAAATAGCACAGACCGCAATAAAAATGTTTTAAGACAAGTTACAAACCTGGCTGGGACATGCTTATTGTTCAATGTCTACTCATCAGTGGTGTTGTCGATGACCTGAAAGTTGAGTTTTTTTTAATTTTTTATTTTAACATCACCATTCACCATTATTTATATAGCGCTTTTTACAATGTAGATTGTGTCAAAGCAGCTTTACAGTGATAACTGGTACATTATTTTGGCTGCACAGCAGCTCGTAAGGAATAGTGTCAATGCAGGCAGATCAAAGCACTGTTGAATATCAAATGTCAATTGTCAAGTGTCCCCAACTAAGCAAGCCAAAGGCGACAGCGGCAAGGAACCACATCCATTGTGAACTTTTGCAGCGCGTTTCTGTATTTGGTTGAGTTGAGTATTTCTAACACATGCTGTCAAACTGATGAAGATGTTTTCATAATTTGCTGGCGTTTCTTCTATTAGTATATGTTTTCTTCAGTTGCAGCACGTTGAGCTCTCTCTCCACCATAGTCATCAGACAAATGGAGTTCCTGTCCGGAGATATTCAACTCAGTGAAGAAAGTGAGTTGATACTTTTTTACACTTTTTTACACAGATACTTTTTTTTTTTTTTTTGTATTTCATGTCATCTTTTAATTAATCTTGATTTCTCACACAACTTGTGTGCTTTTGCTGGGCAAGTCAGATTAAACTGCGGTACACGCAACAGAGCACGGAAGACTAAGAGCCAAGGGCAAGATTTTCTTTAAATAATACATTACATTTCGGTTAGTTTTTCACCAAACCCTCGTATACCCCCAGAACACTTAGAATATATGACGTGTCACATGGGACCATTCTGTGTTACTTTTGCATCTTTTTTAAAAAGCTTGATGCTGCTCACTATTTACTGCCGTTGTATGGACAAGCATGAGCGGTACAGTTTTTCAAAATTATCATTTTGTGGTCTCAAAAAAAGAAAGAACTGCATACTGCATTAGAACAACACAAGGGTGAGTAAATGACTTCATCTTAAAACTTCTACCATCTGTCTAGAAGTGCTCAGACTGATTACACCGTCATGCTCAAAACTGAGTACCGAATCAAGTGTTTCTGTGTCAAAAGGAGGACACTCTTTCAATAGTTCATGAAAACTAGATTATGTTTTTTTTCCTGACCAGGCCTCCTGTGTCAAAACAAAAGTGTTATACCTACATAAGAGACATGATTATTTATTTGGCAATACCCTCACCTTGACCCGGTGGCACAGATGGCAATGTATATATGTGTGGAGAAGAGCAGGTGATACCAGTCTCTGTTACAACAGCCAAACTTGCCCTGTCGTTGAAGACACAAGAGTAAAACTCTCCTCGCTCCAGACTGGGAAGACCAGGGATGGATAAAGTGATCTAAAAGAAGGAAAAAAAAAAATAGAGAGAGAGAGAGAGATTGAATTTTTTTTGGGATCTGTAAGGATTAAAATTATGCTTTTAAGGAAAGGGGGAGTGGTTTTGGTTGTTTGTGCGCTCAATAATGGTCACTTTTAGTGAATTAAGCTTATACAAATATATATATATATCTTGTATTTTATTGTGATGCAGGGTGTGGTACTAGGGTGTGTTACTGAATTAAAATTTTTAACTGGATTTTTAAAAAAAAATGTGTTAATATGTGAAACACACATCTCTCCTCTCTTCTCGGCTGATGTTGGATGGATTGAGATAATTGACACTCAGGCATTGCTGCTCCATGTCAAAGCTCCAAAGCCACTGATCTTTCTGATCCCCACGCACACACTCACTACGCAGACAACACCTGATGCACAAAGACAATGTTTAAGTTCAAGTAACCAACTAATCAAAATAAATCATTCTGAATTAGTGTTGTCAAAAAACAACCAAATATTCATTATAATGTTGTCAAAAGCACTTCGGTACCAAGTTGGTACTGAAATTTTAAAAATGTGATGCTAAAAATGAGTGCTGTTGAGCAGATATGTATACATCTCTGATTGGCCATTGTGTTCACACGCTCATGCTTGGCTACATACAGTATGTCTGCAAATCACAGACATCTGATGAGCATGTGAACACAAGTGCTTTTGACAACACTATAATGAATATGTGGTTGTTTTCAAATAGGAACTTACTTCCCCTCAAGAACACACCAGCCACAATATGGATCATGAGCCAAAAGACAGGATTGACAATCCAAATGCTTTTCACACTCTGCTACAGGCCTCTTCTCGAGCTGTGGGAGCAAAGTAAAAAACAGAAAGAAAAAAAAAAAAAGTGTCAAAAAAAAACCAGAAGAGGAAAAACATACATACATGTATCTAATATATTACCTAATTTGCTATTTCTGCAGCACATGTTTATGTCATACAAATTAGTTGCACATTTGTGTTTATCAGTAATCTGATATGATCAGTAAACACGATAACCTGTTTATGAAAATGAATAAGATGGGATATTTAACAATAAATTCAACAATACGTTTTTTTTCTTTGTTTCCTTCTTTTTTTCCAGGGGTGTGCAAATTAAAGCAGCTTCACGTACAATGTTTCTGTTCTGGAGTCTGGAGTATTTAAGCAGTGTCAATAAAATGAAATTTTCAGTTTGGAAAAAAAATGGCCAAAACTAAATCTCTTATTGACCAGTAAGTTTGCCATCCACATAGTTGTGAATACATTTAATTTCACTACTCAGTGGGCCTGCCTCGTTTCTCTTAACAGTTTTGGTTCCCACTGTCTTCCATTATATGTTTTGACCATAAAGTGGAAGTTAATGGGAACCAAAACTGTTTGGTTACCAACATTCTTCAAAATATCCTCTTTGTGCTACACAGGAGAAAGTCATACAGGTTTAAAAAAAAAAAAAAAAAACATGAGGGTGAATAAATGATGACAATTTTTATTTGGGGGTGGACTATCCCTTTAATATAAAGTTTTTGTTCAGTTTTTTTTTTTTTTTACATTGAAGGGATAGTTCACCCAAAAATGAAAATTATCCCATGATTTACTCACCCTCAAGCCATTCTTGGTATATATGACTTCTTATATGTCTTCTTTCAGATGAACACAATCAGAGTTATATTAAAAAATATCCTTGCTCTTCCAACTTTTTAATGGTAGTGAATGATGATCCTGTTTTCAAGTCCAAGAAAGTGCATCCATCCATCATAAAAGTAATCCATACAACTCCAGGGGGTTAATAAAGGCCTTCTATAAAAGGAAAGCGATGGGTTTTTGTAAGAAAAATATAAAGTTTTAAATATTGATAAACAAAAAAAACAAAAAAACTAGCTTCCTGTAGACGGCCTTCTGCTCTATCCTCTGTGCTTTCAGGTTTGGTAATGCGTCAGGTCAGAGATTACTCTTCTGGCGTAAGTCGATTTGCATAGGCCATCTGCCCGGAAGCGAGTTATTTTAGTTTATAAAGATTTAAATATTAATATTTTTCTTACAAAAACCCATGGCTTCGCTTCAGAAGGCCTTTATTAACCTTTACTTTTACTTTAAAATCAGGAGCGCCATTCACTACCATTACAAAGCTGGGAAGAGCAAGGATATTTTTAATATAACTCCAATTGTGGTCGTCTGAAAGAAGAGTCACATACACCTAAGATGGCTTGAGGGTGAGTAAATCATGGGATCATTTTCATTTTTGGGTGAACTATCCCTTTAATTATCCATTACTCACAAGAACTACTTTGTCAACAGGTAATAACATTGACACTGCCAATTCCACTTCAATAATGTGATAGTTACCATGTTACTTGTCAAGATATATAGATGTTTCTCTTGATGGTCAAGCCTGAGCTCTCTGCTTATTGGTGCATTGGGCTGGATGGAAATTACTGCATATTCTTCCACCTCGCCGTTTGGGCCGAGAAACACCTGAAAAAATACACACACACACCTTCTGACCAATACTGAGGAGGAATTGAAAATGTTCTAAATCAGGCGCATTAAATCAAAACTTCCCAAGGTCCAATCTCTATCCCTAGGTTGCACAGACAAGGCTTAAACCTAGTCCCAGAAAATGTATTTTTGAACTGAAAGTAATTTGCACAGACATATCTCAAAATACGTCACTGCCATTGTTTTGTCTCACTCTCAAGATGCACAATAGTAATATTTATTTCTAAGGCACATTTATAAAAGCTACTTAAATGTCCTAATTGAACTAAGGTCTAATCCTGGTTTAATCTAAGCTCTGTCTGTGAAACCAGGCCTATATTTTGTAGGGTTACATCCAGACAAGATGTGGACTATACTAGCGTGGCCACCACACTGTTCTAAGAATTCTCCCAACTGCAGCTAAATGACTGTAACAAAAGGTACAACACTACCTAGTGGAGAAGATACTCTTTTGTTCTTGTAGGGATAAAACATCAAGCAAAGATATACAACACACCATGAAAGAATATTAGGAGCAGACCAGTTACTCCTCAAATTTCTGCCACTTCATAGAAACAATACGAAGATCTTGTAGAAACTGCTCTTGTAGAAACTCCTTTTTCACATTTTGAAGTAGATCTACTGCAGTGACAATTAGTGTTACTTTTAAAATTGGTTTTCTGAGTACTATTTATTAAGACTGAGAATTAAAATCTAAACTTTTTTTGGTTCCATACAGACCATAAGCTGTAATATATTCAAAAAAATCATTTTTTATAGCATTATTACAAAGCAAAAAAATCCATCAGGTTGGCCAGCAAACAGGGCTGGCCTAACAGGGGCTGAAATAGGGGTTTTAAATGGAGTGAAGAACACATCCCATAGTGAAGAACTTCATCCATGTTACTTGAGAAAAGTTGAGAATGTAAAGAGAGAAAATGGGTACAACCTGAGGCTGAAACAGTAGTCAGCATTTTATATGTTAATAAAATTAAATGCCCTTGTGCATACCATTTTTAATGATGCATTGGGCACCATCTCTCCGAAAAAGTAACATGATTTGAATAAGACAATTCTGTTTGGATTACGTTTACAAGAAAAGATTTTACAAAAAGAGGCAATGCTGTAACAGGTAAAGAAATGTGCTTATAACCATACCTTCATTAAATTAAAAATTATTCACATATCTTCAAGAGTTTTGCATTACTCTGGAATTCTGCAAAACCTCCAATATAACCAGCCAAGGGCAAATCCAACAACATTTTCTGAAACACTTCTACTTCAGTGAAGAAGAGAGAGCAATGGAAGAATTGCATGAAATAAAATGATTAGAAAAGTTGTAGAAAAACACCCATTCCTTGAAAACTTTTTAATACCTTGTGTAAGTTTCCTTGGGAGTCTCCTAGAAAGGCAATAGTATGCTCCTCCTTTACACTCACAGCCACAGCAGTGAGCCGGACGGATGGGCTGTCAAATATTGGCTCAGCTTCCACAAGCACCCGGCTAGCCATTGGACTAGGGGTGTGATCAGAGCCACATGGGTAAGCATCCAAAGTGTTCTGTAGGGAGACAAAATTCAAAGAGTAAAAAAAGGCTTTAGAGTTACAGAACAATGTTTATTGTCAAATACCTTTTAAGGTATAAATTCAACATAAAAACAAAGTTTTGCAATAAGCTGCAGTGGTATAAGGGGAGTAAAGACCATTTATATCTTTTTACATCTCTAACCGAAATTACCTACAAAATTTTATTATTGTTTTTTTTTTTTTTTTAAAGAAATTACTAATTTTATTTTGGTCTACTATTTAAAAAATGCTATTCTTCAAACTTTGTTCATCAGACAATCCTGAAAAGACGCAATCGCAATCTCCACACTTCATTAAGCAGCATACTTTTTCCACAGTGATAATAATTAAAAAAAAGTTTCCTTAAACCAAATCAGCATATTAGAATGATTTCTTCATATTAAACTGAAGACTGAAGACTGATTAAGAACTGCTGAAAATGTAGCTTTGCCATCACAATATTTTTTTAAATATATTAAACATAAAACAGTGCTAAATCATGAAGATTTCACAATATTACTTTTTTTTTTTTTTATTTAACTTTTAAATGGTTGTGTTCAAAAACAACAACTGTTATACTCCCTTATACTTCATATAGACCAGTTTAGAATATTTATATATGGCCACACAACTGGGGTGGTGGAATGTGATGTCATCATAGAATGGAGCCATATTAAATTATAAGGATTGCTTCCCCTGAATTAACCCGAGGTTAAGTGCTATGTTCCAGTGACCAATGGTGAATAGCTCCGGGATCACACCTTGCGAGGTTTAAAACTACAACCTCAGTTACCCACCGAGATATTTAACCTCATGACTGTTTTTCACCAGATAACTTAGGCCACGTTTATGCATGGTATTTAGTTTCATTTTAGTGTATCACAAGTGGTCAGGCAAGACACCTTAAGTTTTTTTACACTTAGTAAACATTTAGTAAAATGTGTTTTTGTCTGAATATAGGGGATAGTAGGGGCCCTGATTTTAAGGCATTTTACTGGGAGATATAGTAAGACAACTGATATTTATATGCATTTTATGCAAGTAGTCTGTTATACTGTTATATTCGGTTATATATTAGAATTTTAAATTTCTTTTTGGCCATATTAATAACAGCAACTGCATTTTGGGTTTCTGAATAAAACTGAGGCGTTTTTCCCACCTCAAGAATGAGCCATCCTAATGTATCAAAATATGATACTCAAAAACAAAAAAAAAACAAATGCAGACTTTTAGATTTTTTATGAATCATCCATGACCTACAAGAACTATTTTGTCAACAAAATTCAGTAGTCCGAATTTGTTTAATATGTCAGGCTTTACAGGGTTATATTTCCACACCAGGCTAATGACTGTCTAGCTCAAAAAAATACTTTTAAATTTGTCACAGTGGAACTTGGAAGCTGTTCATACCCGTTTACTGATGCAGTAAAATTACTGGTTTCCAGTTTTCAAACTTACCGCTGGAAGATTGGCACAGTTTGATTTCACTTCATACTCAATGTATGCAGCCTCAAGTCCATCTGCACGGCCCATTTCAGTGTAGCACAGATCTCTTGTAGCACTGATACGTTTATCCACTTCCTCGAGTGAAAACACACATACTGCGGACTCTTCGTTGGGTCGACTGGAGGAAGCGAAATGGCTCGAAAACACCCCCAACAGTACCTCTTGTTCCGAAGCAGCTGTACTTTCTATTCCCATAGTCTTTCCCAACTTTGGCAGGCCTACATGTAGAGCTTGTAGGAGGTTATAATTCTTTCCTCCAGCTGAACGGCAACTTAACGGAACTTCTACGTATGAATAGTACGCAATATCGTCCAAACACATACGGGAAACATATGTGCGATATTCTCTCGACTGCGATTTTAAGTCTCTCCGGTAGAACATGAAGTAGACATACGAGCGGTGGGTAAATGAGGTTACAAAATGATGGTCATACTCAGAAAGCCTCCCAGCCACCGCTAACTTTGAAGTTTCCTCATATGAAAAAACAGGCTCCATAACTAAGTTTCGAGTAGATATTGGAGGTTGGCTGTTGGTATAACCACGCCCCACAAACAGCACTGGCTGTTGTTTCCCACGGCCTCTTGTGAGTGCCACAAGTCCTACTGTAGAGACATTGGGGTCATTAGCCGCCACGTATTGCGTATCCACAGGCCTCTCTGCAGAGAAAAGCACTTTCCCCACTGCATCCAAACTTCGTTTCTGACATATTCCTTGATAAACACTTCCACAACTGATGAGCTCCTGACTGTAAGGATCCACAAGTAGTAGCTTGTTGTGGTTATTTGTCAATTGTGCCTGTGGGCAGTTTGCTTCACTAATTGGCGGCAGGCAGTCACGGCTGTCTATCACAGGGCCTGTCTTTTCCTCTGCCTCAAGCTGAAGTTCGGAAGAAAGCTGGTAAAGCCGATCACGGGCACCTAAATAGACCCGACCCAATGAAGGGTCAGGATGCAAAGCTAGGTGCTCAAAGTAGGTGTCATTGCGCAAGAAAGTGGGGTGATGGCTGGAAGAAGCAGAGCTCTGGGTGACCACGAAGCTACATAGTATGGAGAAAAGAGAAGACAACACACACACCATCCCAGGTGGCATGTCAACTATTCTGAGAACAAAGAAAGAGAGAGAGAATGAGGGAAAATTAAAAAAAAAAAAAAAAAAACTACATAATAAAATTAAAAACAGACTAGAGATATACAAAGACCCTTTAAACCGCTTAAAGTGTGCATGAAACAGAAGTTGCAATAGTATTTTCTTCTCTATTGTGATGTATATACAAGTGAAATGGCTTCTTGAACAAGAAAAAAAATGGGACTTGATTTTGTCCATCGGAAATTTATTGGATAATTGGATTATTGTTGTTTCATGTCTCATGTAAATGACAGGTTAATTTGTCATCAGAAGGGTTGGGCATCGAGAACTGGTTCCATTTTAGAACCGGTCCAAATTTCCAAGAACCGAGGATTCGAGAATACGTGATTCTGCTTATCAATTCCTGTGTGCTTTCAAACCATTCAAGAGCAAGATGATGTGAAAGAGAACTTAATTCAGCACTCACGTGTTGTTTTCTGTGCTGTGCACACATCCAAAGCGTGTTGTTTTCTGTGCTGTCCACACCTCTTATACCTTGCGTGAATACTGAATTGAGTTCTCTTTTCTCTTTTCTTGCACTTGAACTTGAACGGACAAATACACACAAGTTATGAAAAACTATTATTGTAAACACAGTCGGTTTAGTCTTAAGTGAATGTAAACAGTTGAGAAAGAAAATGTGTATCAGTATATTAAATCCATGCATTAGGGCTTAAAGCAGCCTAATATACCTGCTGCTGTCTGTCATTTATCTTAAAAAAAAAAAAAAAGAACAAAAGGCAAAGAAAATTACTCACTGATCTTAACTGAATAACTTTTATAACTTTTATGAGAATTAATCAATTTTATTTATAAAAAAAACAAACTATGCAGTGTTATTTTACATTTGATTTTAATTTATGTACCTGAACTTTGTTCGGTTGTATTTATTTGTGCAGTTGGCTAATTTGTTTATTTGTTCTTATTTTATGACTGACTGTTTACTTGTCTTTAATAATGTTTGAAATTTATGTTAGTAAAAATCTAGTTGTTTTCATTGTGGTATTTTTTGTTTAAAAAAAAAAAAAAGGTGAAAGTTTCTTGTGTAAGTGTTCTGTAGGCTGCTAATTTTTATTCATGGTATTCAGCTGCAACAGAATGTTTTGCAAAGAGACATAAAATACATATGTTTAATATCTAAATGTTTGACTTCATTTATTTATTAATTTATTTATCTTTATCTTATTGGAATTGAAACGATGAGTTGATAAGCAGAATCAGAATCGATAAAATTCAAATGATACTAACCCTAGTCATCAGAGTCAGAGAAGAAAAGAGATACTGCAATATTGCATAAAAAAATAAGAATTATCAATTTTGATTTCATGGTGGCTTTAAATATAACTCACCTATACAAAATATTGTTAAAGTTAATAAAACAGCATAATATTCCATTAACACAAATCAAGAAATGATGCCACAAATGGCCTGTCATGATATGTGAAAGAGAGACAGTTGTCAAAAGTTTTCTTACCAGGGTTTGATCTGCTGGGTCGACATGCATACACACAAAACACAGTCAAACATACGTCCCCATCGACTAAACCTAGGACACACATAAAAACAGAGACAATTTTGTCAAGAGCATCTTGAGGTTGTTTAACATTTTGGGATAATTAAAAAAAATATCACAAACAAGCATCACTGGAAATACATGGCTTTTTTTTGGACACCCTGAAATGGATCATACCATTAACATTGCCGGAATTAAATACGCTATTAAAATTCAGGGACGTGCTTTTCTTGCACGAACATAATCTGTTTAAAATGCATAATTTTCATTTAATTTGAAAGATACCCTTTCCCAGTCAGTAAATTTCCCTTGGCATAGATGTGGCCCAAATAAACAGCTGAGGTGTGGCCCAGATTAGATCATGTTTGCTGGCCCAGATCTGGCCCACAACTTTTTAGCCAGAACTAAACTAAAAGAGGGCCATAACTCAGTAGTGAGCAAAATAATAAAAACAGACTTGGCTCTTATGTGAACCAAATGTTATTCTTGCATGGCTGAGTTCTGCAAAAGGCTGATGGCCTTTGTGTGGCCCATACATGGCTGAACACACCAAAAGCCATAATTTAACCACACTTACCACAACTGTTTTTTTTTTGTTGTTGTTGTTGTTGTTTGTTTTTTTTAAATATCAAACAATCAGTGAATCAAACAGTCTAAATTAATTGAGTCATTTTTTTATATAAAGTCGTTATTTTATATAATATATTTTATATAATAATAAAGTCGTTATTTTTGTTTTTGTGCACAAAAACTATCCTCGTCGCTTCATAAAATTAAGATTGAACCACTGTAGTCACGTCAACTATTTTAACGATGTCTTTAGCATCTTTCTGGACCTTGAAAGTGGTGATGATATTGCTGTCTATAGACGAGTCATATACCTCTCAGATTTCATCAAAAAATATCTTAATTTGTGTCCCAAAGATGAACGAAGGTCTTATGGGTGTGGAATGACATGAGGGTAATTAATGACAGAATTTTCATTTTTGGGTGAACTAACCCTTTAAATTAATATTTTAAAACAAGCACAAAGGCGTATTACAAATGACTGTAAATAAACATTACAAATAATTTCAGCACTTTTGTATGGGGCAACTTGCCTTAATAAACTGCTAATTCACTGCTTATTATTTGCTGCAGCATTTACATTTAGGTATCAGGTAGGATTAAGGGATGTAGAATATGGTCATGCAGAACAAGGCATTAATATGTGCTTTATAAGTAGTGATAAATAGCCAATATGCAAGCTAATAAGCATCTAGTTAAAAGTGAGGATTGTTCCCCATACAAGTGTTAACCAAACTTTTGTTTCTACCACACAAGACATACAGCAGCATGAAGAAAACATTAACTTTTCAGACACCAAAACAGCTTACCTGAAGCTAATTAGAGCTTATTTGGGCAAAGGAATTTGGTAAAATGAGAGCAGAGAGGGAAATAACTGAAGTAACAGAAATATCTGCATTTAAATAGCTGCCAGTCACATGCTTAGAAATCCACTAATAAAAGCAACCAATAGCGTTGTTGAATAGGCTTGAGATGTGGACTGCCACAGACCTGACGCACAGGTTACACGTGTATTTCCAAGTATGAGCCAAATGTTAAGCATAAGTTAAAATATTCCTTCAGCTCATCTGCATTGTTGGGTCTGGTGTCTCTCATCTTCCTCTTGACAATAGATTCTCTATGGGGTTCAGGTCAGGCGACTTTGCTGGCCAATCAAGCACAGTAACACCATGGTCATTGAACCAGCTTTTGGTACCTTTGGCAGTGTGGGCAGGTGCCAAATCCTGCTGGAAAATGAAATCAGCATCTCCATAAAGCTTGTCAGCAGAAGGAAGGATGGCTGCATTGACTGTGGACTTCAGAAAACACAGTGGACCAACACCAGCAGATGACATGGCAGCCCAAATCATCAGTGACTGTGGAAACTTCACACTTGACTTCAAGCAACATGGTTTCTGTGCCTCTCCACTCTTCCTCCAGACTCTGGGACCTTGATTTCCAAATGAAATGCAAAATTTACTTTCATCTGAAAATAGGACTTGAGAGCAACAGTCCAGTATAATAGTAGAGAACGCAACTTTCACGCGCAATTGACAGAAACTACACACTCCTATTTCAGTGTTGTTAAACTCTGAATATTTTCAGCAGTTTGCTGAAAAATTGTAAATCGGAATCGTAAAAAATCTTACAACAATTTGCCTGTATCTAATAATCCTTTGACAAAATCATACCATAAGATTCAAATCTGCGTTGGGGTTGCTGCTGATCCAAAGAGAGTTGTCATTTTTAGGTAGGCTATGAAAGCTTTACAAACAGTCTTTTCAACCACACACAAGGCTCAATTTGAGGGGGGATGCTGAGATAATGCTAACGAGAATATAGCGAAGGCGCTATGGGGGAAAACTCCTTTTTCTCTGATTTTGAAGCTAAAATGTAACAATGCAGTGCAACCGCACAAGCCAGAAGCTGAGCAGAGCTGGTTGGCTGGTGAGTTGTAACTGCATGAACCTATGAAAATGCAGCGTAAGTGCACAAACTAATGGGTGCACTTCCCGCTGTGGGTGGGGGCATCTGCCTATGCAAGCAGCTCACTTCGCCATAGAAACAAGGTTTAATCGACTAAAACAACGATCACCCAGTCATGAAGCCTGCTAGCACGGCTGTCTGCGCAATACTCATCATTCCCATTATCTCAGGGAACCGAGGTTGCATTAGTAACCAAGTATCGTTCCCTTTCGATACGGCTCACTTGTATTGCGGTGAAGACGCTATGGGGAACCAATCCAAAAATGCAGTGCTAAGGCAGAACGACCCTAGCTTGAGACACTTCGTTAAGGGCCCTGAGCGCATGGGGGGTAGAGGGGGCAGGGTTGCCCCAAAAACCAGGGCTCAGGCTATTGGCCAGAGACATCAGGGATAACAGAGCCCAGCCTCCTTGCTGAATCAATGCTAAAAAATTACAAATATTAAAACCCCATATTTGTCCAGTTTGATCAACAGATCGTTAAGGCAGATCTTTTAGGCTGACCAATCAAAATGAATCTGACCACTCATTTTTGTGACGTTCACTACATAGTGAATAGTGAATAAGTGAATAGAAGAAATACAAAAGAAACAGTAAAATTTATCTGATGAGCATGTATATCTAATCACAAACTTGCCTAGTGTAAATGACAAAGTACTTAGAAGATAATTAAAGCATAATAAAATGTAATATAATTAGCTAAATATATGATTATATGATGGGCCGATTTCAAAACACTGCTTCGGAGCTTTACGAATCAAATCAGTGACTCAGATCTCCTATCAAATGGCTAAACTGCTGAAATCATGTAACTTTGGCGCTCTGAGTCACTGATTCGATTCATAAAGCTCCGAAGCAGTGTTTTTAAATCGGCCCATCACTATATTGTTGAAAAAAGTATTCTTGTCGCACCGAACCTTGGCTTTAGGACGACCTTGCAGTCATTAGGCCCAAACTCAAGGCAGGATGCACTTGCAGAAAGTGCTTGTAAGTGGCCAATTCACTTGGCCGATGCTATGGCTAGCAGGAGGGCCATTTTAAGCAAAAGAGGGCGCAGCCCAGACGACTGCAGAGGTTTGAAGGGAGGTCCCCTGAGGGCCCTAAGAACTGTAGACAGGTCCCATGTGGGGACGGTATGGGGGCAAGGTGGGTTAAGCCTTCTGGCCCCCTTAGGAAGTGAACAACCAAAGTGTTTCCGCCCAGAGATTGTGAAGCCACAGGAGTGTGAAAAACTGCTATGGTTGCCACATAGACTTGGACGTGGACGGAGAGCGGACCGCATCCAACATCTCCTGCAGAAAAGACAGCACCAGCGGTATGACACATGTAATCGGGACTTCTCTCTTGGTAGCACACCAGCCAGAGAAGACCGACCACTTGAGGGCATAGAGGCGTCTGGTAGACAGGGTTCTAGCCTCAGAAATGGTGTTCAGGACCCTGGATGGAAGGTCCAGAGGCTCCTGTCGAGGGGCCATACATGGAGGGCCCACCGCTCGGGGGGGGGGGTGCCAAATCGTCCCCTTCGCCTGAGAAAGAAGGTCTTTTCTCAGGGGAATCGGCCAAGGGGCTGCTGCAAGTAGGGGGAATGGGGGAAAAGCATAGAGGGGGAGGCTGGGCCAGTCGTGGGCCAGCGCATCCCTGTCCTTTGAAAATAATATTTAGCAGTAAGAATGGTCTTCTGAGAGGTCAACGTCTGCCCTCCTGAAGACACTCCAGATCATTTGAACCATTTCAAGATGTAGCGACCATTCCCCTGGGAGCACATTGTCCCGAGACAGCATGTATTTCCACCTTGGTTCAGTCTGCCTGGCACATGGGTTGCTCTCAGAAAGCGCAGGCTGCAATATGCCCATAAGAGGAGGGAGGACACCCCCGCCATGTTGTCCAATCGGACTAAGACGTAGTGCCCAGTCAGGTCTAGTAGAAAGGTTTTGAGGGCCCAAAAAACACTCATCATCTCCAGGCAGTTGATGTGAAGCAGCTGCTCCACGCTCGACCAAGCACCGGAGGCCGGCCTGCCCTCACACAGAGCTCCCCAACCCCAGTAAGAGGCATTTGCTGTAACCAGCTTCCTTCTTGAGACCAACCCCATGTCCACTCCGGTCTGGTACCAGCCAGGGTCCTTCCAAGGGGCCAGGGCTCTGATGCAGTCATGGTCCACCTTGATGCAAAGGAGACCTGAGCTGCAAGTGTGCGTTGGAACTGGTTTCAGTCAGTACTACAGGGGGCACATGTGCAGCAGGCCCTGCTGAAGTACCGCCTATGCGGAGGCCATCAGGCCCAGCATTCTCTGAAACATTTGGAAAGGGGGAGAGGTCCCTACTCTGAATGACGCGGCGAACTGTCAAACAAACGGTGAGAGCCAGGACTGAGTCAAACACTGTTCCCAGGAAGGTGATTCCCCTGCTGGGGGACAACAAGCTCTTGGCAGGGTTGATTCTGAGTCCCAGGCATTGCAAATGGCTGAGGAGCACAGCCCTGTGAGCGGTCAATTTGGCCTCCAACTGGGCCAAAACGAGCCAGTTGTCGAGGTAGTTCAAAATGCACACTCCCACCTGTCTCATGGGGGAAAGGGCCACATCCACGCACTTCCTGAAAGTGATAGACCATAGGACAGTATATTGGTAGGCCACCCCCTCGAATGCGAATCTCAAGAACGGTCTGATGGAGGGCTATTTGGATATGAAAGTAAGCATCTTTCAGATCCACCGAGAAAAAACACAATCACAAGCACAGTCTTGGGCCGGGGTCCCTGGCGCTTAGGCGCAAAGGCTGGCTGGCTGCTGAGTCGGTGTTGTCTTCTGGCGACCCGAGGCAGCTGAGCTAGAGTGCTTTTAGAGGAAGTGATGCATAGCTTGCAACGACTTCTGGGCCTCAGTGAAGCACTCTGTGAAACCATCCACTGATGGGCCAAAGAAACCAGTGGGGGAAACCGTCAAGTCAACGAAGGCAGTTCTGTCCGTGTCCTTGATCTCTGTTAGGTTCAGCCACAAGTGGCGTTTCAGCATGATCAGGCTGGCTATTGATCTGCTAACTGCGTGAGCGGTGGCCTTTGTGGCGCGCAAGGCCAGGTCAGTCGCGCTGCGCAGATCACAAAAGACAGCTGGATCCAGTCCAGACTCGTCCATAGCACGGTGGAGCTTGGCCTGAAATACCTGGAGAACTGCCGTGGTGTGAAGGGCGGAGCCAGCTTAGCCAGCAGACGAGTAGGCGCGGCCAGCCAGGGCTGAGGTGGTCCTGCAGGATTTGGACGGGTGGGCTACCTTGGCTCTCGATCCTATAGCAGCGGGCAGGCAGAGATGCACGGCCACAGCTCGGTCGAGAGAGGGCAGCTTTTCATAGCCTTTTTTCCTCAGCACCATCAATGGTGGTGAGGGCGCTCAAGGTAAAAGTCTTCAGGCGGGCCAAATCGGGGGAGCGCCAGGACTTTGTAAGTTCATCATCAGCTTCAGGAAAGAACGGGGCGGTGCGCTGACAACAGGCCTCCTGGCTCCCTGGCAGGAACTATTTCATCGAAGTGGCTTCTTGCAGGCTCTTCAGGCGGGGACCAATCCAGTCCCAGCTCTTCGACGGCCTTAGAGAGGATGCGGAATAATTCGGTGTCCAGCCCTGTCATGCTTGCCTTTGGACAGCGGGGGAGGGGGTCATCCACTGTGGCCAACTAATCCCCCACGTCGGAAGCCGCCAATGACATGCTGTCATCGCGAAGATCCTCTTAAACACTTAAACACTTCAGTGCACCATTTTAGGTATATAAAGGGATTGATTGTGTGCGAGAGAGAGAGAGAGAGAGAGAGAGAGAGAGACTGGCTGTCACTCATCCAATACTACAATGATATAAAGAATTTAATGAATAATGTCTATTTTTCTACTCTTTAAACCAATAAATAAAAATGTTTAAGGTACAGTAGCCCCAACCTCATGCAGTTTTAAGACAGCATAATAAGATTCAAGAAACAACCAGATAAAAAAAAACCATGCAGACTGACCAGTTATATGGATTTTGCTGAATCAATGCTAAAAAATTACAAATATTAAAACCCCATATTTGTCCAGTTTGATCAACAGATCGTTAAGGCAGATCTTTTAGGCTGACCAATCAAAATGAATCTGACCACTCATTTTTGTGACGTTCACTACATAGTGAATAGTGAATAAGTGAATAGAAGAAATACAAAAGAAACAGTAAAATTTATCTGATGAGCATGTATATCTAATCACAAACTTGCCTAGTGTAAATGACAAAGTACTTAGAAGATAATTAAAGCATAATAAAATGTAATATAATTAGCTAAATATATGATTATATGATGGGCCGATTTCAAAACACTGCTTCGGAGCTTTACGAATCAAATCAGTGACTCAGATCTCCTATCAAATGGCTAAACTGCTGAAATCATGTAACTTTGGCGCTCTGAGTCACTGATTCGATTCATAAAGCTCCGAAGCAGTGTTTTTAAATCGGCCCATCACTATATTGTTGAAAAAAGTATTCTTGTCGCTTTATAATATTAAGGTAGAACCACTGAACTCACATG
Organism: Elopichthys bambusa; assembly: GCA_037101425.1. Classification (NCBI taxonomy): domain Eukaryota; kingdom Metazoa; phylum Chordata; class Actinopteri; order Cypriniformes; family Xenocyprididae; genus Elopichthys; species Elopichthys bambusa. Next base: position 23,407,852 of record CM074440.1, on the reverse strand, counting down.
AACTGTTTTAAATATGTTTTTCAAGGCCCTATATAGATATGGGGACCTCAAAGCAGCTCCATGTTCAAATTGTTGAATTTTACCCATTTTCAGTGATCAAAAACCAAATGTGGTTCACTTTGCACACAGCTGATACTTATTGCATTTAAAGATGAATGTCTGAAGAATAAATAATATTTAAACTAGTAATGTATCTTGTTTCCCTCTATCAAAAGAATTGAGTACCAAAAATCCACTGAAAATGGTTAAAGGGTTAGTTCACCCAAAAATTGCTGTCATTAATTACTCACCCTTATTGTCATTCCAAACCCACAAGACCTTCGTTCATCTTCGGAACACAAATTAAGATATTTCTGATGAAATCCGAGAGGTATATGACTCGCCCATAGAAAGCAATTTAACCACCACTTTAAAAGGTCCAGAAAGGTACTAAAGACATTGTTAAAAAAAGTCAACGTGACTGCAGAATTGTTTTGGATGTTCGGTAAGTTCTGTTGCAAAATATACTTCATAAAAGCCGTTTTTTTAAATTATTATTATTTCTTTAAGTTCGGTGTTAAAAATAAGTGTGAAAGCCAAGTGAACCAGGACTAAATGTATCATTTTCTTTTTCTATTATTATTTTTTTTTTTTTTTTTTCCAGACCAACAGAGAGGTAAGAACCGAACAACAAGTGTGAACACAACACACCCTAAGTTACTTGTGTTTTTGCTCTGCCAATGGAAACCGTTCAGAAGATAGTCAATGCAGGATCAACCGTAAACGTCTCCACTAATGTACTGACAAGTGTGTCAGTGATACAAACAGTGAAGTCTCAATGCTGTTGGAGTGTACATCAGCACTCTTAACTACTTTAAGGCTTGGCGAATCAAATTTGAGGAAACCATCTCTTGTATAAGAGGTATTAAAACATAGAAAAGTAAAATAAATTCCATATTGGTTTTCATCTTCACTCTAAGGAGAAAAAAAACACAATGAATGGAATAGAGAACAGCCCAGTCATCTAATACTAAGAGCCACTCAAACACAAATTATTTGTTCCTCTGGCTAAAAACATGCACACACTTGCCCGACAAGCCTCTAGGGAAACATATACACTCAAGTCCTTCAAACAAAACCTCAGTCCAATTTAACATGTCCCACTTTCCTAAACCCTAAAAATATCTATTTAACTTTAAGACTTCATTAAGAGTTTAGGTGTGGTGACAGCAGTTTTTTAGACTGAATCAATTTATTAAATGTTATTAATATTTTGATTAATATTTAAAAACTAGTAAATTAAATACAAATGTATCCTAATACAGATAATGTTTTGTGTAAGCATGCTAGTGTTTATTAAGCCTACATTATTTTTGTCAACAAAACCTACAGGTCTATGGTATTCAGTTAACTAAGGAATTGAGCAGAGAGTTTACATACAGTATAACCTGTTATGACAGGGTTCCCGGAGCTCAAAGAAAAGCTCAAAAACTTTACAAGCTCAAATAATATAATGTCATCTGAAGAAGGCCGATCAAGAAATTGGTAATCGTATCAGCTATAAAAATCCTGAACTATGGTTACGATCAACACTACATTAACTGAAGTTTATGTATGTGCATTATTTACATCCCACAGATGGGGTGGAAAAGTGGAAGAGACTTCACACAGCTATCTAAAAGGGGACATTTCATAGACTTCTATTGTTTTTATATACAGCTATACTAACCTAACCCTAACCTACATACTAAGCCTAACAGAAATTCTGCATTAAAATATATATATATATTTATTTTATAGCTCACTTTTTTATAGTTAGTTTATATACTTCTAAGTACAAATTTGTCCCCAAAATATGGTCAAGCACACACAGTGATTCTTGACTAGCTAAATATTAACATAGACAAAAGGCAGACCAATGTGTGTGCACCTTTGAACCTAAACCACCCAATCTCTGGCTAATAATGTTGTTATATGAAGAAATGAACACGTCCATGTCAAAACTATAAACAAAACTATTGTAAGGCTTTAAAAGACTTGAAAGTGAAACTTGCACAGGTTTTATGGACTACTTATATGAAGCTTTTTGGAACTTTACAGACATGGTCACTTTATGACCAGTCAGTGTACAGAAAAGAGAGCATGAAGATTGTTCAAGACTCCCTTTTTGCACTTCACAGATCATACAAGTTTAAATCAAAATTATTCAGTTCTCTCCACGGAGACTTAACTCCAGTTTTGGGGAACCTTTCACTGTATAGAACTCTATCCACAAGCTTTACTAACTTAAATCATGCAATTATTTATCCAAACTGACAGTCTCCTTTTACAAGTTTGGTTGTTTAAGATCAATTTAGCCCAACTAAATCAGTTCTGGCAATTTTCCAGTTTGAGAAGTTGTAACATTACTAGTAAATTACCGGTATGATGCTATGTGTGAATAAAGAATATGATTACCGGTATGAGCACTTACGAGGTCAGAACGGCTAAAGTCCACACAAGAGATTATATGTGAATAAAAGCCTAAATTCATAATCTGTTCATCATATAAAGCAATCCAGTTTCTTCCAAAAATTTGGACCAAACCACTCGATTCATATGGATTAGTTTTACAATCTCTTCATGAACTTTTTAAAGCGATGGATGGACATAAATCTCTCATATTTTATTTCAAATATCTTCATTTGTGTTGCAAAGATGAATGAAAGTCTTACGGGTTTGGAATGACATGAGGGTGAGTTACTGATGACTTTTTTTTTTTTAATTTTTGAGCGAACTAACATTCAAATCTTCAAGACTCACAACTGCATTTTTGGTGAACCAGTGAACAGAACCACAACTACACATATTGTTTCACTTAATACCTAATTTTAGGATATCCAGTGATCATAAATAGCAGAAAGGGGAATTATGTGGTCTGAGATGGAGACTAAACTAAACTCAGGAGTTGCTCACACCTCATATTTGGCTCAAGAATGACTCAAAAAAAAAAAAGTGCATAAAAAATTGTGGAAAGGTTGGAGAGAAGAGGAAGTGGAGAGATCATGGGAAGAGGAAGGGCATCAAGCACAACAACCCACAACACAACAGACCAAAAGCACACTCATTATAGAGATGAATGAACATTAAAATGGGAGTGGAGACAAAGACAAAAGAGTGGTTCAACATGTGACGAGACAATAAACCATTTGTAAATTGTATGGGATAATTGGGTCAAATTTAAGAATGAAGTGAGAACAGCACTCAGGACAGCCACAGGATTGCGTTGGGACACATCACATATTCAGAGAGATTTATGAATAAATGTCTTTGGTGTCAAAATAGCTCATCAAGGTCTAATCTTTAAAGATTAACTCCCCATGTCTTCCTTATCATAAGAGAGATATACCCAACAACTATCATGAACACACTCAACTACTGATAAAATATATTCCCAAATACCAACAAATGAGAATTTTAACATTTCAGTGATACTGATTTGTAATTAGGAGAAAGAACTAAGGATATTTAAGACATGTTAGTTAGGGCCCAAGCCCTGAAACAGTGTAGGCCCTATTGTTTTCCTTGGGTAATTTTTTTTTTTCTTCTAATTTTGGGGCCCTTAACATGCTCAAAAACTTTGCACACATGTAGGAATCATCGGTCATCAATGCCGGGCTCAAATTGTAATGGGGGGGTTGTAGGGGGCTTCGTGGCACGGCCTTTTAAATGCTTGTATTTGAGGGGCTCGGTAACACCCCTTTTCACCTACAGTAACCAAACTTCATACAGTTTTAGATCTCATCGGGCCGAACAACTGTCAAAGAAAAAAGTCATATGCCAGCCCAACAGGAAGTTGGTTATTTAGGGTTGTTTGAAAAATGCATGCTCTGGAATTTGATATACTCCTTGGAAATTCATCCGATCGCCATCACACTCGGTCAGCATGAAGTCAAGACAATGGCCCCCATTTATCAAACGAACGTAGAAACCAGCGTACATCCGGAAAAAAAAAAAAAAATGAACGGGTACTGATAAATGTGGCGGTTAAAAACAATCGTCATTTAAATATCACGGTCCAAATTTTAGAAGCCTCGCCCTATAGTTTATGACACAGAGAAACATAACCCGGCCATGAAGAGGAAGTAATTGCAAACAATAAACTTGGTTATTTTAGTAGGCTACCTTAATCCACAGAAAATCCTTTAAATTAATTTTATTCAGAAAAGAACAAGAATGAAAAATAAATAGCTATATATTATAAACTGAAACACAAATTAGGCTATAGTGGCATTAATTATGAAGCAGAAATGAATTTATTTGAAGCAAAACTGAATTTCGCTCACGCTTATTTTTACCCCATTTGTTTTAGTCTTCATCAGAATAATGTCAAGACAGCAAATGCACACCTGTGAAAGGATTCTTGATATTGTGAACATTTGAACATTAAAGTCATTAATGTCTATTCTTACCTGTTTGGTACTTTTTTGAGATACTGAAATTTGATGTTTTTTGTTAGAAATAAATGATTACTCTGTCTCCTACTTTGTCTTTTCCTTATAGCATGGTCAGATTAGTCTATAAGCATACTCTGTATAGTCTCACCCAACACAAATGTTTTTTAAAATTGTTTACAATTTTAACTTGTGATAAAATCTAAAACTTAAGAGGTTAAGTTTGTTACAACAATGGTTTATAGATATCAGTCTATATGCAGCAATTGAGTGCTACAGCCATATAGTGGCTACTGATATTTTTGCTATTTTTATACTATCATATGGTCACCAAAGTCACCAAATTTTTATATTTTGGCTGTCTGAACTTATTGGAAGGATTTTTTTTACTGAAGTAAAAGAAATATTATATATAACATAAAATAAGCATATTTTACATAGAAATGTGGTACTTTTAGAGGCAATTCAAAAATACCCCAAAATCACAAAAATTGCATAAATAGTTTTTATTTTATTAAAAATAGTGACATTACATTTATTTAAAAAACATTTAGTAACTATGATAACTTCCTTTTGATACTTTATTTGAACAAATTATTATTGCCTAATTGTTGTTATACCTATGTATTTTAAGTAATTTTAATGGTTATTGTCTACATTACCACACACACACACACACACACAAAATCTGATTACTTGATTAATCATCAAAATAATCGTTAGTGGCAGCCCTAATCAGATGTATTGCTGTATCAGTGCTGTTATTACATGAATACATTTCATTTGGAGAAGAATGGGTGTGGATAGACGGTGCTGGTTCATGAAGCACTAGACAAACTATAGCCAGAAAAAGCTTAAACATAGTTAGGTATGCTTTACCTGAATTGTTGTATAAGATTTTAGAGTCAATAGCAATTTCTTATCTGAAGTGACTAATTTACCTGCATGTGTTCAGTGTTTAACATATTGCAAAATTTCACTTGACACACATAACTTCTTCAATTTCTGATGGAATTGATCTCCAGTACTTCAAGTCTTTGCAACTGCAATCAATAAAGTAAAAATGTGTCACCAAAACTATACAACATCCAGAGGATTCTTTCAACATTATGTGTGTTGGTCATGTTGTCCAGACATGCTTGGACTCTAATTATTGCTGCGTGCAGCTGTATTTCACTTTATTGTGCTTGATTGTTGCACACTATTTACCCATGGCACACCCAAAACCTTGTTCGTGGCTATGCTCCTGCTTTTATGATGTTTTTTAAAGCTTGACAATCCCTAGTCACTGCATAAGGGTAAAATAAGGGTGAGGAAATTATGACAGAATTCACAGTGAGTGAACTATTCCTTTAGGACTTTAAACTTATCTTCACTAATATCTTCATAAGTATTTAATGGGATCATAAACCAAAGTAAAGTAGAATATAGGTAAAGTGGGACAACTGGTGACCACCCTCAGTGGTGAAAATCAATTTTTTAATGATGTTTATATGTCTATGTGGTGTTTTTAATATGATTTAAGACAAAACATGTGCAAATTCAACACCATTGCTGAGTATTTTCAGTTTCAAAAAACACTCTTCACAAACTACCTTGTAACCAATCACGTCAATGTGCCAGCGGGCTCTGGCATATCATTATGACCGCTCAAAAGCAGGAGAGTTTCAATAAGCCAGGTTATCCCGGTATATTTTTCAGTTGATTAAAAAAAAAAAATTGGGTAGATTTAGCAATATAGCGGGTGTATGATGTATATTATGATGAACTAAATGCCTTTCTCCACTGACGTTCTGAGTTCAAAGCGTTTCTAAGGATACTGATATTTAAAAGGCAGACTCAGATGGTGAATGGGAACATGGTTTCTGTAATATTAGCAACACATTATTAGCAGCCGGTTGATAATGTAGTCAAGCAAAAGGCTCATCATATTAATACCCGTCATGTGTCTGATGTTGTAAAAAGCGATAAAAGTGCAGCATTTACCTCAGTAAGTTGACCGAGTGGATCTCTGAGCTTGTGCAAGTGAGTGGAGGCGGGGCTAATTAGCATATTCATAGATCCCCATATACTAAACGAAGCCTGGGTGTAGAGTTACATTCAAAATATTTTAAGGCATTGAGATTTTTAATTTTTTTTTTGGTGATCTAATATGAGTTAAAGGGATAAATTATTGACTAAAGGGGGACTTTAAATCTTCCATCATTGTGCATTTTCTAAAAATAAACAATGTAAATCCTAAATCATTACACTATTGTGTGATGACACTGATGACATTGCCATTTTTAATCATATTTTGTAAAAGGCAGTCATGTCAAATTATGATAAATAGTGTCTCTAACACTATCTTCATAGTTCAGGTATAGGTATGTTTTTTCTCCATGCAGCTTTGCAGCAGCTGAGAAGCGTTTTCCATAGTTTATGCCGGTCACTATGGCGGGGCATGTTTGACATAATCAAATACTATGGATAATGAACAAATGAGACAAAAGCTTAATTGTTTATTTATAAAACTAAAAACAGCCTTTGACTAAAAGAGATCCAAACTGTGCAGCATGAAGGAAGCATTATGGTTTGAGGCCAGACATGCCCTGAGGAAATTACAGACTCAACCAAGAATTCCACAATGTACCAAAGTATTTGAGAATATAAGGCCATCTAAGAGGATCTTGTATAAACACTCAAACAAGTCCACAAAGGAATGTCTAAAGCAACATGAAATGAAGGGTTATGAAATGGCTGAGACAAAGCCCACTTCTAAAATCTATAGAAATTCTGTAGATGAACATTTAGGCCTGCACAGTCTGCAGGTTTGTGTTGGAAGCGACAAATGTACTATCCTTATGTAACAGCTATGTCCCTAAAAAGTGTGTGTGAGGGAAGGGGGAGGTTAGTTCCCACTAATTCAGTGAGGGGAGAAAAAAAGAACAGAGGGGTAGTTCCCAGGACAACCAGAGACCCACCAGAGCTTTCCAAAAAAAAAAAAAAAAAAGGCAAAGGGTTGCCAAGGGACTCCACTAACTACGGAGTTCTTCACATGTCCCCAAATGTATGCTTGCTTAAACAATCAGTGTAGGTTAACTCTATTCTACTTTAGATACACATGAATTAAAGAATGCATCTTTTATAGCTTTTGCTTCCACAGCATCAAAAAGAGACTATTGTAATATGGACCTTCATAAAACCCACAAACAAAAAGACATTTCATATCTGTTATAACAAATAGCCAAGAGAATTCTTGCACTTTTAAAAGAATCCACTTTTAGCGGATCAAGAATTTTCTTGCTTTAGCAAAGCTGCAACAGGGAATAAAAAGGAGAGAGATCTTTATTAAAGCCCTAAAAGGCAAGAAGGTCTGGTCCAACATTCATGTTCTCTTCACCATGGCAACTCATTTTCCCAGGAGAGAGACAATCTCAAGGGTAGGCATGTTTATGAGTGTCCCAGTAAGAGTTTTGTGGAGTTCTGTGTGACTGCATCAAAGAATAGGAGAAATTTTTTTAAAAAGATTGGAATTAGAGTTAGGTTTATCTTTCTGAAGTACTACTATTACAAGTGGAGGTAGTATCTGAATTTTATAATCTATGATCTAGTTTACAGATTTTTTTTTTTTTTCCCTATCCATACAGCACAGAGAAAAGAGGGAAATTAAAAAGAAATGTTATTGATAAAACAGTAACAGCTTAATTTTGTTTACCAGCTGCATTATTCTGGATAAATTGAGAATCACAATTTTTTTTTTTTTTCACAATTCACCCACGACTCCGAATAGACAACTAAATAAAATAACGTACTAGAGGTTCAGATAAAATGTTAATTGCTGCAGTCGATTTAAAAAAATAAATATATATTAAATTAATTTGACTTTTTTTTCTTTCTTTTTTTTCAAAAATCGGTGAATGATTCAATGACTCACTCATAAAGACTGGACGAATCAGCAGTTTTGAACAAATCTCTCGAATCAAATACATTTCTTTAACAGTCATTTGTCGCCACCTACTGATGTAATGATGTAACTGATACCATCTTTATTTGAAGCACCAAATTACTTTCAAAAGGTGATCGCATACCATAGACATTTGTGTTTATATTCTGAACTATAAACTTATATTCCAGTACTTCTGTGATAATTAGAATAATTATTAGACAGAAATAATAATACTGTGTGTTTGAAAAGACTGTTTGTGAAGCTGTTTCATATCTATACATGACAACTGCAACTGCTCTTTCCGGGTCAGCAGCAGGTGGCAGAGCTAACGCACATGTGCGAGTGTTCACGAGAGCATCACGACGCATGCGTTTTGTGGTCACACGAGAGCTGACATTGTTGCGTGAACATACTTTGGATAATATTATTTTGTAAATAAAGTGGTAAATTATGTTTTTTGCACAAACAAAGCATTAATGTCGCTTCATTAAATTGAGTTAAAGCCACTGGAGACACATGGAGTACTTTAATCATGTCTTTCCTACCTTTCTGGACCTTGGAGTGGTAGTTGCATTGGATCTCTATGGAGGGACAGAAATCTCTCAGACTTCATCAAAAAGATCTTAATTTGTGTTCTGAAGATGAACAAAGGTCTTACGGATGTGGAACGAGGGTGAGTAATTAATGACAATTTTCATTTTTGGGTGAACTAACCCTTTAACGATTATTCGTGCAGCTCTACCTTCAATATATGCTGAATAGTTAATTATGTTAAATTAATCGTCAAGTAGCAAGAAATGCATTAACAGTATATAAATGTATGCAGATTAATATATTTACATACATGCTATTCAGGTTATTAAAACAGGATACGCATACACACCTTACGTTCTTCAGAATTTCCATGCACTCATTCACATATTCAGCAGTTACTCACTCACCCCTCCCCTCCCCTCCATCTGCAACTCTCCCTCTTTCTCCAGTTCCCCTTCTTATTCACTGACCTTTTAAATCTCCACTCCAACAAAAGAGACAAAGGAAGCTGGACAGCTTTCTCTCTTTCCCCCCTGCTGAGGGGGAACAAACACACATACACAAGACTACAGCCCGTCATTCCACAGGGGCACAGGCCTGATGCAGACGTACAGATGATTCACACCACTATATGACTGTATCTCTTGTTTTATTCATCACTATTATTATCTCAGTTATTATTAGGAGTCCAACCAAGGCTGCTTCTGACCATTTTGGCACCAAAAATAAACAATTCTAAAATAAAAAAACCAAGTCTATATTAAAGTCTATATTAAATTGTTAGTCAATCCAAAAATGAAAAAAAATAAATGTAATCATTTCGGTTATGATTTCTGTTGTTCCAAACCTATAAGACTTCCGTTCATCTTCGAAACACAAATAAAGATTTTCTAATGAAACCTGAGATTTCTGACACTCCAGTAAAAGTCCATGCAACCAAAACTGATGTATAAAACATTTTCACATCTGTAAGAATCAAGAGGTTTAAACCAAGTCTTCTAAAAAAAAAAAAGAAAAAAAAAAGACATAATTGTTTATGATAAACGGATTTAATTTTCATAGACTTTCAATAGATGGACAAAAAACGATGAGAGAATATAAAAATATCTTCATTTGTGCTCCGATGAGTCCCATACATGAACCGTCTGCTAAATTACTGGCACCCACATAGGCATTATAGGTAGAAAGCGAATCAAAAGTTGTTTGATTGGCTAAACAAAAAAATCTGACAGTGGACTGTGGCCTCTTTTTATTTTACAGTTTACAAAGCCTTGGGCTGCCAGAGAGATCGATGTTATATCTCTTGACAGTTATTTCAGTGATATCCAAGTAGGATAATATTCTATTCCACAAAGATGCAGCAACCCTAAAAACAATATAGACCTTTGTCAGGTTAGACCATATTGAATTTAACGTGGATGAAAATGAGGCTGTGAGGGATAGACTTACAGTCTTTACAATGGCAAGGACTGTATAAAGGTCCTAAAAATAACAATTTTCACAACTCACAAAACTATTTTATGGAGTTTTTGTATACTGAATGTTTTTTTTTTTTTTTGTCAGCTGAACAATGTATGTTGTTAAACACCAGTACAATCTACTGAACACACTTCTATCACTTAACAGCCTTGTTTTCATTCCTTTCAAAACTTAAATATGGAGCTACTCTGATTACGGTCTATAACACCCTGATAAATGCCTAGCAACCATCCAGAACACCCTGGGAACAAAAATAGCAAAACACTCCAGGCATATTTCAACAAACGAATATCATAGAGATATGGGGCTTGGCTCTCTTAAACTGAGGTATTGCAAAGAGGCTCCATATATGACTCCTGAGGCCATGTTGCCACCAGAATGTCACCTGGGCCAGTGTGCACCCCTGGAGGTCCTTCAAGGCCCCATCCTCTGCACTACAATATCATAGAGAAATGCAGATGGACTCTTTTGGCTTAAGACTCGAGGCTCAAAAAGAGAACAAAAATTTGAACATAAAGGTGCTTTTGTTTAAAAGGGTTGTATTTTTCTGGAGTTTTTTAGTGATTCTGAATGGTTTGGTACTTGCTATCAGGTGTCTGTTAGATGAAAGCCTCCTAGTGGACTGAAAAAAAAACTTGTCATTCACATGCACAGTATAGAGTTTAAAACCCTAATGAAAAAGGCTCAGTAAACTGTTGAATACATGCAATACACTAAGTGTTGCGTGCGCACAATATCACAATCACAATATCTCTTCTCTTTGTGCTCTAAACTTCTCATTATGGAGCAAGATTCACCTGTAACTCAAGAAAGTGATGCTGTTGTAAAGCATTATCAAAAATCAGTATCAAGCCATCCCTAATTTATGTTTATTTAAGTTAAATACAAATCATTACAAAATGTCATTCCAAGTGTCATTTGTTAAAGTTACTATGAAATGAAAATAGTGATTTTTTTCCATATTGTGATGAATTCAATTGCAATATTGAGTAGCTAGTAAATGATGACAGAATTTTCATTTTGGGTGAACTATTCCTTTAAAAAAAATGTAGGGCTTGGTTCTACCCATTGGTTGTTGATTAAATTTTAAGATGCTTGCAGTTGATTGTCAAATAGCAGGGTTTAAAAAAACAAAACATAAATATTAATGAATCGTTCATAATAAGATCCATACCATGCGTTTACAGAATGATTTGAAAAAATTTCATGCCAACTTTAAGTTACAATGTCTTTAATAATATGACATCGCTGTGACATCATGATGGGAGCTGCACTTTCCACAGCGTGTACTCACTTTTTAACATAACTCTAGCTGAGAAAGTATGTCTTTTTTGGTACATTTCTATCCTCCACCCCAAAAATAGTGTATTCACACAAGACCGGAAATTCTGTCTGTCATTATTTATTATTATCATTATTGACTTTTCATAGAATTTTCAGATAATTGCTCATCCCAATAAACAACAAAACAATATAGAAACACTGGAGTCTGTTTACACCTGTATGTAGCGCTTTAGTATCTACTTTTATCTACAAATCAGCTGAGATTAATGTTAATGTCAATTGTAAAGAGTACTAAAGACCCCTGTGGTTAGAAGAAGAGTACATTGACTGGACATAAAAAAAAATAAAAATAAATAAAAAACAGACCTGATGCGTTAACACTACCAAATAGTCTATAGCAATAGCAAATAGGTCCAGACAGTGGACACGAAAATAAATCCTTATTTTCCAAAATGCCTTAAGTGAATAGGTGCATAGGAATACAATTTTGATTCAAAATCTTGGTATATATGCCTCATCAAAAACACTAGTGCTAATAAATAAGAATAATTTATAATAAATTACATTTATTTTATGTTATGCATAATTTCATGATCTCAGTCAGATCACTTCTTCATTTATATAGAATTTTAGCCTATACATCAGAAAATGAATCATCAAAACTGCATATTCAAGTATTAAGCATTAAGTATGAATATAAATTACAATGTCTCCCAACTGACAATTCACCTGTAGCTACTCGGCAGTTTAGACCATTATCTGTGTTAATTATGGACTGCCTTGATCCACTTTCGAGTAGGGGACAACATGCAATACTTTTCCTCCACGATTCGGTTAGGGTTAAATCATCTACGATTTAAAGTTTTTGAAGAAGTCTCTTGGGTTTAGTGTCCCATTGCTATTTTGTTTAAAGTTCACAATCGGACCGAGTCACTCTAAAACAACGTACAAATTACACTACTCTAAAGGGTAAAACACTCACAATGTGAACAAGTCTGTTTAAATAAAGCATTTACATAACCATTATTACAGCGCAAACATGTGTAACTTACTTACCTTCTATCCACGTTACTCTGCTCTTGCGTTTGGAAAAAGTTTATCCAACTTGGACGACTTTCAAACAACGCAAATTCACACGCTGACTACAATCTCCACTGTGTGATTTACTCGGTTTACGATAGAAAAAAAAATAGAAAAAAATAAATAAAAATAAAACAATAATATTGATGATTATCACATTCCGATTCTTTTTTTCTGCACAGGTCAGTCGCTTGGTTTGTAGTTAAAATGATCCATTAAAAAAATAGTGCTTTGTAATTTACTGGCCCTTTCCACAGGTCGCATATCGCGCTTCAACAGCTTTTCAAAGTGAAAAGGTTTCGTATAAAGAAATGAATCACTAGAAGGGAAACTAGCGAAAAGCATCGGTTCCAGAAAAGGCAACCCGGAAGTGGTTTCTAATTGGTCAGATACGGTGACTCTACCCCCAAGAGAGTAGGCTATTATTTTGGATTGTGTAAAATTATTAATGAAGTCTGGCCCCGGTGGTCTCACAATTTTGACAACTTTAAAAGTTGACTACTCTTTCACCCATTTGCTCTTTTTGTCATCACTTGAAGAAACAATCACCAACTTTGAAATTGTGTTTGTTGCAAAGTGTTTTGTAGTGACTTTTCTAAAAGAGAAGTAAAAACTCAAGAAAGATGTTGATATATATGCATTCTTTAAAGAACACTTATAATTAATTTGCTTGTAAAACTGTTCTATGGCTAAGATGGCTTAATACTTATAAGGTAATATGACAGGCCTATATATGCTTTAGTTAATTTCACTTACAAGTGTTGTAAAATTGCAAGTAAAGTTTTTACAGAGCTTTATTTACACATTTTCAATACACAAATTTCAATACTTTGCTCTTTAAATTAAACTTTAAAATCAGTCCTTATAACAGAGAACAAAATTTTGTAGCCTAATTGTGGTTATTTCTAATTAAGTGATTAAAATAAGTTGCAAATGATTTACAAAATACAGGCTACACATACTCATCTCTGCACCTATAAAATGTACAACACTATGTTTTGCTACCAAACTGTATTATCTAATAACATTGGAAAGTTTTCCTTTAAATCCTGCAATTTCGATGAACTTGAGTTCCTTAACATTATGAATGACAATTAGGAAGTAGTGTGAATGTCTGTTTTTTTTGGAATGGAGGCATTCATATTTTTTCCTTTTGTTTTATTGTAAACAAATCACTAACACTAGGCTGCTTACGATGTAGGCCACTTGGAGACCTCAGACAGTTGTCATGTGATTCTTGTGCACTGTATTGCATTTTTTAATATATATATATATATATATATATATTTTTTTTTTTTGTATATGTATATTTTTTTAATATTACTACAATACTACCTTTAAAAATGGTCATGGAAATATATATAAAAAAACCCATTATTATCATGTTCATATCATATCATGCTTTTTGTTCTTGTTACTCTAGTTGGTATTTTCTGTGTTTTCATTCACCTGTCTTGTTTAGTTCCTCATTTACCATTGTATTTAATGGCCTCTGTTCCCTATGTCCTTTGTCAAGACTTTGATTTGCATGCAAAGCTTTTACATTAATTTTTCTCTCGCTCCCATGTTCCGAGTTTTATGGTCTTCTTTGTTTTGGTCTTCTAATGTTTCCATATATCCTCTTTATTGCCTGCACCATGGCAATTTCATTTTACACAATTCACTGTAATACCACCAAATGTGACCTATCCATGCAGACTAACTAAACCTCATTCTAATGTTGTCAGCATTGGTTGAAAACACGATTAAATAAACAAGCTGGTTTTAAGCACAACAGTACTATTTATTTATAAACAAAACAAACAAGACACTCAGGTAAACACGGGAACAGAACAACCAACTTAATAGGGACAAGAACAAACTTAGGGTTTAAATAACACAAGTCAAACAAATCAATGAAATAGAAAACAGGTGCAGATCATAATCAATCGCTGAAAAACCAAGGAAATAACTCAAACACAGGAAACTGAACTAAAACAAGTGCGAAACCTGCCCAAAACGACAAAAGACAGATAAGCCGTGACAAATGGTCAATGCTGTGGAAGGACTGGTATATTTAGGATGCAGCCTCATTAGGATGTTTGTAACATTGTAATAGATTTTAGGTCTTGGAGTCTCTACTAATGAGCTAATGACATGAAACAGACAGACATCCAAAATGTGCACTGCTGATGGGCCTCCAGGAAAAGGGTCCTGACCACTGGCCATTGCTGCTTATGTTGCACTAGTGCCCCCTACTGGTGGAACCCATGCAATGAGTTTGAAAAGAATGCACTAATCTAAGGGCGTTCACTCCTGTTTGTGGAGATCTACCTTTCTGCAAAGTTTCCAAATGTAATAAAACACACCTGATCCAGCAAATAAAGATTTTCAGGAACACTTGAGGTTTAGAACAAAATTCTGCAGCAAGGTCTCAAGATCTCCAGGAACAGGAATAATCACCCCTGCTTTAAGCTCTTGAACACTTAGAACAGACTATGGAGTTGATTTATTATACTTTTTTTTTTCTTTCTTTTGGATTTGTTGTATGCACTATTCTATAGGCCTATAGGTGTGCTTGGGCTGTTGAGGAAAACCTTTAAAAAATAACAAACAAAAATGATAACAATACAATGAATTATGACTATGTAATAAACAATCAGTAAAATCTCAATATAACTTTTCTATCAAACACTGGAGTTGTTAAGCACAATCGAGTTGTCCCAGTTGAGTTACTGCCTAAAGCATACATTTAAGTACGTTCACGTTCAAAATGTAGTTCATTCAAAGACTGTAATGATGTGATTCCAGTTATCAACACTGTAAATCTAGCTACATTTTTAAAAAAATATATTTTCATTTAAAAAAAAATGTAACAAAGATTTATAACTCTACATTGTCTTCCTTGGCATGAAATTTCAGAAAACTATTTAATGCTGCTGTGTGACTGTTTCTAACACAACAGCTAAGTGAATTTTACATCATTCTTTCTTTTGAAAAGTCATAAAAACTCTATTGTGGTTATTTTCATTTGCTATTGGAGTAAAGGGGAATGTAAAAATATATATTTATTGTAGTTTCCATTCACCACTAAGTATACCCCACTATGTTGACTTCCACTTCTAAGAACCCCAGAAATGTGAAAAAGGGTCCACTGAGGGGTTAAAGGTACATCAGCAAAAAAGTTCTCTCACCCACTAAATGAAGCGGAACACATTTCCATCATGGTGTCAGCAAGGATTGCTTGAGGGAAAATGCTTGGAAAATGTTTAGTGAAACACAGCCAAACTCTCCACCACTCCATAGATATTGATCTACACTCATGATGTAGCATGTCATTTGCAATTGATCACGTGTACCATTTGTATAGTGTTTTTGATTCAGTATGAATATTTGATTACGCTTTTAAGTGTTTTGTTTAGGCTATAGTATTATAGGCCACCTACTGGATTGATTATGAAAGTGAAATATCCAACAAAATTTATATTTATTTTTGTTACAGTTTATGCAACCCAATTATAAGTAAATTTGATTTATCATTTGAATTTTTTTTTTAAAAAACCTTATAGGCCTGGCGAAGAAGGTCCATGTTAGCACTAGATGGCGGTAATGCGCTATGTCAGTTTGCGATCCACCATTTAACAAAACAAGAAGAAAGAAGAGATAACTTCTCGTGCTTGTTTCTTTCCGGGATTTATACTGTCAGTGTACTGTTACTGTAGGATCTGTTCTCCTGAACGAACGATTAAAGTTATAAAAATTCTTCGGCCTTCAAATGCTCAATAGCCGACAGTTTGTAATTTGTTCAACTGTTAGTAAACACTCGATGTCAGTGAAATCATATTATCAGGAAAACTGTACCAGAAGTGTTAGTTGTATTTACATTCATTTCGTCTGTGTTGCAGTACAACTGGGGGCTGATAATGCAGGGGTTTAATCAGTCTGCGACAATCGGAGCGACTGTTCCGACGGGATTCGAGCACACTGCAGCGGAGGAGGTTCAGGAAAAGCTCGATGCTACTGCTAGAGTCAGCAAAAACAGAGGAAGAATTTATTTTGATATAACAACAGATAAACTTGCTAAGGTCAGTCCTCCTCTTGTTTGTTTCACATAACCTGACATTTTGTAACGACAACAATGCTCTGAGATCAGAAAGTGTGATTTGCATAGGCTAGGCATACGTACAGACGAGAAGCTATCGGCACATGCAGCTATATTCAGCGGCACATCCGGTTTTCAGTAGCGTGTCACTAAAAGTTGTGACATGCCGCATAGTGGTGTCAAAGAGTATAGAACCCAAGAGGCGAAACTCTGATGCTTTTTGGGTAACAGCCACGAGGTGGCGCTTCGGAATCGCGGCAGCCATTTTGGGGTGAAAATGCCAAGTGGACAATAGAATCCATCACATCTTACGCACCCCAAATCGGCGAATCTCACAGCCAAATCAGAAACGCGATAGAAAATTTCTCAAATTCAGTAAATTTTATGACAGTGACAGCAAATGTTGTATTGTCTTAATCTATATATGTTTTATGTGATCAGTTGTGGAATCCAACCATTAACGTTACACATCTGAGGTAACGTTAACGTAGTTAGCCTACTTTATTGAGTATTTCCATTTTATGCAACTTCACATTACTATTAATAATAAATTAACAATTAATAAAGTTAAGATCATAATGTTTGTAGCGTGATCCAGGGGATTAAAACGTATATAGGCAGACATAGTGGAGTAATATAGTAATAGTAAATTACTCCACTAGGTCTGAAATACGTTTTAATCCCCTGGATCACACTACAAACATAATGATCTTATAGAATATGATGCATTGCTGTGTCTGTCATCCCATAATTGCCACTTTTGGACACAGTGGCTGTTTTTTTTGTTATATATATATATATATATATATATATATATATATATATATATATATATATACATAGTCTTGCTTTAACGGACATTAATATAAGACAACACTACAAACGTTTACTGTCAAGCTGTTATATTCTCTTTATTGTCCAGCATTCCCAATTCTGATGCATGTCCTTAATTTAATTTCATATGTTGAAACTTGAACTTCAAAGAATTTTAACCCAAACTGACTGGGTTTCTAAAGGAGCAAAGGTTTTGTGAAAAAAGTGGAAAACTTAAATACAAAGTCTGTAAAATAAACTGTTAAAAGGATTTGATGATCACTAGTGATAATATTTTATTCTGTGTTGTCATTATTCAGGTTGGATTTTAGCTTTAATGTACTTTTTACAAAGCAGCTGATATTTCCATAGAAACTAGTGGACTGCCGAGTTGCTTTCACTCCAAAATGGCGGAAACGCAGGGCTGCTGCCGGGCACTGGTGTTGCAATGGAACGTTCTATTGAGTTTCGCTTCTTGTCAGTGTATTCTTTGGTGCTGTGCCATCTTTCGGTAGTGAATGACACAGCTGTGTTTTTCAGCAAGCACAGACAGATATCTTTCTATTAAAATTATTCATTATTCAAAATTATCTTCGGAACGCAAATTAAGATATTTTTGTTGAAATCCGATGGCTCAGTGAGGCCTGCATAGCCAGCAATGACATTTCCTCTCTCAAGATCCATTAATGTACTAAAAACATATTTAAATCAGTTCATGTGAGTACATTGGTTCAATATTAATATTATAAAGCGACGAGAATATTTTTGGTGCACCAAAAAAACAAAATAACGACATAGTGATGGCCAATTTCAAAACACTGCTTCATGAAGCTTTGGAGCGTTATGAATCAGCATGTTGAATCAGCGGTTCGGAGCGCCAAAGTCACGTGATTTGGATTTTTATGTCAGGAACTAACTGGACTGTTCTACTCCAACATCTTGAGAGCATTATACGATTCATTGATCTTCCTCAATGGTTCAATAATTTTGGTTCAAAAATGTTTGTTTTTTTGTTTTGTTGTTTTGCTGGCCAATATTGACATATTTGGACACCTACAGGCCTGCTTGCAGCATCATGCAAAAACAAAGGTGTACAGTTACAGATGTCAACGTCTTAATGTGCACTAGAGAGAAAGTTTTGCTTTTTGACTAAAGGCCCTTTCACACGGTCCACAATGTGATAAAGCGAAGCAAATCGCCAACTAACAATGCTTTTACACCGAACGTAAATAATCACCTATTTTATTATGGAATGAACTCTTAAATACTTTTATGGTGCATTTGCATCCTTTTTTTTTTTTTGCATGGAAATCAATGACCATTACAATTCTTTAAAACTTCTCCTTTTGTATTTCATTAAAAAAGTCATATTGGTTTGAAACAACTTGATAGTGAGTAAAGCAGCACTGTCTATATACCTTCAAATTGTCATGTGATTTTTCATTTTAATTTATTTATTTCTAAAGGTACATCACCTGAAGTCTTTAGACAATCTGTTTGTTGTGGTAAAAGAATATGACAACTACCAATTCAAAGACACAAAGGTATGTGCAATGTTTTACTAGTTGTAGTTATTGTCAGTTGTTGAATACCGAATGAGTACCAAAGTTTATATAATACCTTGCATACATGTGCAGGTGTTTTTTGTTTGGTAAAGGGTTGTTTCATTAATAAAACAATGCTTAAGTTTATATAATATCTCCCCTACATGTGCAGTTGTTTTTTGTTTAGTAATGAGTGGTTTCATTTGCTGTAAAACAAGGGTGTCAAACTCATGTTAGGTCATGTTATTTATAAAATCTTGGTGTACCAATAGAGAGAATATGATAAATTCCTCTGGCACTAATAAAACTAGAATAAATGTTATGATGATTGAAGTAAAACACATGGAATGTACTAATTTCATTCGCTAGAGGCTTCTAGATGACTCATAACACAATATAACACAAAGTTCAAGAAAAAATAAGCTTAATTGCAATAATGTGCTTCTTAGTCAAACTCCACCAGCATAGATTCAAAATTAATGTATTAGATCTACTGTTATAATCAATCAGCGGAGACTTGGAAACATTTATTAACCCAATATTATAATTTGGTAACACCTGTAGTAATAACTATGCACAATTACATGCAACTAACCCTAAACTAAACCCTGGTTTTACTGTTTTTTGTTTAACAGGAGGAAGTGCA
Source organism: Elopichthys bambusa (assembly GCA_037101425.1). Classification (NCBI taxonomy): domain Eukaryota; kingdom Metazoa; phylum Chordata; class Actinopteri; order Cypriniformes; family Xenocyprididae; genus Elopichthys; species Elopichthys bambusa. The sequence goes on along the minus strand of CM074440.1, from coordinate 23,388,051 downwards.
ATTGGATTGGCAAGAGCTGGCCGCCAGGCTGCCTTGGACCAATGCCTTAGAAGTCTGGAAGTTGAACAATTCTATAAGAAAGAAGAAAGGACGTCGGAAAAGAGCTAACCCCACAAAATCAGATCAGTGCGGCAATGTTAGCACCAAATGTACTGATGCTGTCCCGTCAGATCCTGAAGAGCTCTTGGTAAATCTTGAGGCTCTAGAGGTGAAGGAGAACCAAAGAGATGTTTCTCCTCAGCCAGAAAATGACTCCGAGGAAGAAAAACTGTCTGAAAGCCAGGATCAGGAGTCAGGGGTAATGCCTCTTAAGTTTCGAGTGACATGCAACAGAGCCGGAGACAAACACTGCTTCACCTCAAATGATGCGGCACGAGACTTTGGAGGAGCTGTGCAAGAGTTCTTTCAGTGGAAAGCAGATATGACTAAATTTGATGTTGAAGTAAGGTTCAGAAATTCTGCAACAAAATGTAGACCTCTTTTTTTCTGTTTACCATATCAACCATTCTAAAAAAAATGGTTTGAAGAGAAAAGACAAGGTGTATCTCATATTTCTCAAAAGTGCTTTCTTTGTGCAAAAAGAGAGTGCTTACTGGGTGCACCTTTTAATTAGTGTAAAGTTGTTCTTCTATAGAAAAGAACAATGGGAGCCTAAACCATTTCCAATGTGGTGTTGTGTAAAAGTAGTAATAATAATAAATGTTCAATAAAACAAAGAAGGGATTGTAACAAATATTACATGTGTTTCTCTCTTATTTTCAGGTGCTGTTGAATATCCACAATAATGAAGTTGTTATTGGCATTGCTCTTACAGTGGAGAGTCTACATAGGAGAAATATCACTCACTTTGGCCCCACCACTCTACGGTCTACACTGGCTTATGGCATGCTTAGGTAAGCAGCATTCCTGTAAAGCATGGCTTCCGATCATTACAGTAAGGTGGTCATGATGCCATAATTTTGTCTCATGGTTCACACTTGGCATGTTTGGTTCGATTAAAACAGACTCTGGTCCGATTGCTTCGTTAGTGTGGTTCAATAAGTGTGAACCCTGGTGTGCACCAAACAAGTGGACCGAGGACCCTGAAAAGGGAGAAACAACCACTAACCAAAGACATACTAATAGACATAAGAACGGGCAAGGAACTGAACACAATAGGTTGCTTTGGCAACTAAAGCCCTGGATACACTGCATGATTTTAGCAATCCTATAAGATCATTACTTTATCACACTGCGACATGGATCTACTAAACTTAGGTATGACATGCATGTAGACTGTACGATGATGACACCTGTTGGCTAGTTTCTATAGAAGAATAAAACGTCATCAGCATGCACTAGTGGTAAACAAAACACTATGTTGAATCACACTTTGGCAGTTGTAGTTTTTATGTGTGCTGAAAATAAAAAGGAAGTGGTGAAAGAAGGGAAAAGAGCTTGAGGTAAGCAGTTTTAAGTTATAGCGCCATGTCGCTTTGAATTCATGTCGCATTTTTATTGGCTGGTCAGTAGAAGTGGGTCGTAGCAGCAAACACACTGTGCGTTGATCATGCTGAATTCATGAGACTGTCAGAAAACTATCGTAGGCTATCTTTGGCCGCAAGACCGGGAAAACGGCTGTCTTTGAACCTCTCTCACTGTACGACATAGGACCACCGATTAAGAGCCACGATCACAGAAATCACCACGATTGTTTCACAATGGCAATCTTTTGTCTGGGACAGCCAAAAATCGTGCAGTGTATCCCGGGCTTAACAGGCACACACTAGGAAATTAGGGCTGTGAAATCACCCCCTATACTCTCATTCACCATTCCACTAATATAGCTCACTTGAGGAAGTGAATGAAAACGAGTGAGCAAATTCGGACATGCAGTGCGTCCAAAGGACTGGCACTTTTGCATAGTTTGTGCTTGCTGTTTAATAATTATTTGTAGCTTAGCAAACTGGAGCTGCAGTAGTAAGATGAAAAGATTTATCATGAACTCTGGAAACTATGTATAAACCTTAGTTAAATAATTTAATGATCAATTAAAAAGGAATTTATACCTGAATGATATTATGCTGTATCCATATTGGACCAGCGGTTTGAAAAATGGATGGATGATTCATCTGCGGGCGCCATCATCTAGTCAGATGCGTGAATTCATTCGCCGCCCAACTCTCATAGTGCACTATGAGTATTCACTAGCCGTTGAGCGTACATCGGTTGTACACTCGTTACTGTGATGCATTGTGGGATTGAATGAGTGCACTCGATAATGTCCACTATGGTTTCGTCCACTATTGGTCCCCTCATAGTGCCCTATTTAAGGGTATGGGGGTGATTTCGGACACAGCCTAGGTCAAATAAGGAAGACAGCAAATAAACACAGGAACTGGGACATGAACCTGGCATAAATGAACCAGGACTAAATGTATAATTTCTCTTTTAGTCCGGAACAGAAGAACCAAGAGAACCAAACTGCAAGTATGAGCACACCCTTAAACATAAAGGTTCCAAAATGCCATAGAAGAACCATTTCTGGTTGCCCAAAAACCTATCAGTTAACAATAAAAGAACCATGTTTTTCGTAGTGTGAAGACAAATTTATTAATCTAAAGAACTGTTCTAAAATAAAGAACCATTAGTGCAATGGAAAGGTTCCATATATGTTAAACTCTGCATGAAATGGAAGTTGTGATAGTCTTTTCTTCCCTATTGTGATGTATACGTGAAATGGCTTCTCGAACAAGAAAAAATGTAGGGCGGGACTTGATTGTGTCCATGGGGAATAGATTGGACTGTTTAAATGTTTGAATTTGTTGTTTGTACCATGTGTATTTGTATTGGTTATAGTTTGAAGGAAATTATGTAAATTATGTCTAACAAACAATTATGTCTCTGACTGTAATGATTTTTTTTTTCTAGACTTTCCAAGCCACAGGTGTCAGATGTGATTGTAGATCCCATGTGTGGAACTGGAGCTATACCTTTAGAGGTTTGTTGAGTTATGACTAAGCTGCTAAATGAATTTGCAGTCTGTCTTCAGTTATTATATTTCCATGTTGTTAGAGTGAATTGTTTTTAAAAACAGGTGTTCTTTGTTTTATCAGGGAGCCATGGAATGGCAGAATTCATTCTTTTTAGCTGGAGACAACAATGGCACAGCAGTCAGCCGATCAGTCAATAATATCAAGCACATTCTAAAGAGAACACATGATGGAGGGAGGTGAGGCTTTTGATAGTGTCCTGCCAATCTTTTTTGGAACAGTGTTATTTTAGTATTATTTATATACTATTGAAGTATTTATTCAATTTTTTAATTTTAAACTTTTATTTTTAAATTTTTCATGTTTTCATTTTAATTTACTTTGAGTTTTAGTAATTTATTTGTATTGATCAATTATAATTTTTTTAAATGTATTTATGTATTAGATTATTTCTGTTTATTTTTATTTCAGTTTTAGTCATTTTTAAATTAATTTAAATCATAAAAAATAACAGATTAAAAAACAATATTAACAAATAAAAGATATTAACAATGCACTAATAATATTTTTGATTAACAAAAAAATGGAATGTGTGAGGTAACACCGGTGAACTGATGTGCTTTGGTCGCAGGTTAATTAACTCACCCAAGCTCATATGAGATTAATGAAATATATAAACAACATAATTTTTTTTTGTTACAATACATGACTGCAAAAATGACACCCTGTTCAAATGTACACTGTGTTCACTTCATGTTGTATTTTTTAGATCTTCAGGCTTGCCCTTAGACATAGTTCAGTGGGACTTGTGCAATCTACCCATGAGAAGCAGTTCAGTGGATATCATCATTACTGACATGCCTTTTGGAAAGAGGTACTGACAGAAATCTGAAGTATTAGAACTATTCTTATTTATTATTGCAATTAATAATCCTATTACAGTATAATTATATTATTAAGTGTTTATGTATTTAAACTGTTTGTGTTGTGTATGTTTTAAAGAATGGGGTCCAAGAAGAAGAATTTGGAATTATACCCTTTATGTCTTCGAGAAATGGCTCGAGTTTGTAAACCTGGCACAGGCAAAGCTGTGCTGCTGACTCAAGATAAAAAGTGTTTCTCAAAGGTGTGGCTACTTTGAATTCTTCAAAATTATCATTTATAGTTCTTAATGTCGTTCATTAAAAAGCATTTTGGAATGTAGCATTGCAAATTTCATATGAAATGGAACATTCAGCAATAAAATGGAACCTAGATATTTTGTTGTTGTTGTTTAAATATATTATGAATCTAACATAGTTCCTTTTCATGTGTAATGCATAATGTTTTTTTTCAGGCACTGTTGCAGATGGGGGCACTGTGGCGGAAATCACATACTGTTTGGGTGAATGTGGGAGGACTGCATGCTGGTGTTTTTGTGCTTAAAAGGACAGCAGTAGATTTTGGCACCACTTCGGAAGATGTAACGGAGCCTCATACAGCAACAGAATCACAAAAAGATAATATGGAGGACGCAAGTCTGTGAGAAGCCTGAAAGACAAATTCGCACATCCGTTGGTGTCCCTTGTGGGCTTTGTGTGTGTGTCTGTGTGTGTGAAGTTAACATAACCCCAAAGTTTGCTTTTTCTGATTAGTTGACCTGAGACATAATCTTTGGCTTTCCTGATTCAAGTTAATAAAATGTTCAAATTATTTGTTGTTCATTTATTGTTCATTTTAGAGGTGATTTATTTATTTGTGTGAAAATAGACAATTACTATTTGCAACTCCCAATCATTTTTGTCTTTATTTCTTCAACTGCAAAATGAATTTTGATAATACATTTCTATCCTTGCATAACTGTTGTAACTAGTAAGGATGTGTACAGGGTGTAAATTAAACAGAGGCATTCAGGAGGGTCTCCTGTTTTACAATAATGGTCCATGTACACAAACATCCATTACATTATATGCATGCACATTCTTCAGTGAGCTCAAATCTTATCACTGATTTAAAAAACCAAAACCTACTACATTTACACATGATATTTCTGTGTGAGTCCAAGCAACAGAAACATAAAGATGCTTTAAGCAGATTAACTTGAAAGCTTTATAGATCAAAATAATACATTATTTTCAAAAATAAAAATATGACAAAAGAATCTCTTGGAAACACTGTACAACAAAGAGAGTTTATACCAATTTACTCTAGCTTAATAGTTTAAGTGGAATGCTCCTTTATCAGACATGGTTGGCCAAGGCAAAGTTTAATTAAAATGTAACATAATATTTTAAATAATTCTTATTGCATCATAAATGCCTTGTAAATGCTCCATCAAGTGGGTGTGTCCCTTTTTTAAGAATTTGAATTCAACAATAAATTGCACCTAATGTAACTTAGCACACACTGTTTTAGCACTTGATTCACTTTATGCAGTTTTGCACTGATACACTCTTAAATACATTCACCCGATCATTTGTAGAAAAAAAAAAAAAGAAAGAAGAAGAAAGGGGAAAAAAAGTGTGTTTGGTATGACGTAATTTCTATACCGGCCTATCAGGATCAGGCACTCATATGTGAAGGGCGGAGCTTTCATGAGCTGCTGCTACAGGGACACCAAGATGGAAATCCAGGGGCTTTCTGACACAAAAAACACTCAGTACCAACATGGCGTCCCGCTCCACACGACATTCTCTCAGCAGACAACAGCTTCAGGAATTCATGCGAAAACACGTCTGACTGAAAATGCGATCTCGGATCTTTCGGGATCGCTGGACATAGAAAGTGACGACAACAACAACCGGGCCAGGTCGTCGCCGCTTCAGGTTGCGGAAAATGGCAGCGGCTGCGCGCTGTCTCTTCAAAACAGCCATCATAAGGCATATGATGTACCGTCCGCAGTTTCAGAGCTCGGTGACGTGAATGCGTCCAGGCAAAAGGTATTTAATGAATTAGAGTTGCTGCCTTCCGAGTTTGAGAGGGCCGATGAACATGAGGATCTGCAAATGGCGCTTCCCCTACTGGACTCAGAAAGCTGTGAACAAAGACACACGACAGAGAAAATTCTCAGCAACACCTCTACCTCTTCAGGCAAAAGCCCAGAGGAACTATATGTGGTTTTTAATATAGTGCATAAAGAAGATAAAGACAGCAAGGAACGACAAATGAGCTTTCAATACAAAGCGGAAGAGAATGAATCGTCATCATCTAAGTCAAAGACTCTCCGTTCCCCAGTAGATTCAGATGAAAACTTCAACACAACTTCATCCAGATCGGGACATTTGTCAAGCCACAGTAGTTTAAATACCAGACCTGAGAGAACAGAACAAAATGTTAGACACGAGTTCTGTCTTGTGGCAGAGAATAGAGACCCAATATTATCAGAAGACTATACTGGGAGCAGTCAACCACAAAAGGTCTCTACTGTAGAAATGCTCAGCAATAATTTAGTTGAACATTCAACAGAAGAATTGATGCAGTGTGTGACGAAAAATAATAGCCCTGTATTTGTACCAGAGAACAGGGTTGCACCAGAGATGGCTGAATTGAATATCATGGATTATGCAAACCAAGAGTCCAGCAGTAATGGGGACTGTGGTCCTGATGGGACTCCAATACCCGTGCATGAAACATTCTCTGGGACCATCATGATTAACAATCAGAGTATCATTGTGACTATTGAAAATGGAATATTGACCCTAGCCACCCCGCCAGAGGGCTATGCTTACAAGGAGGATGGAATGATAAGCTTAAAAGAACATTTGGGAATGAAAGACAATGAGGATCTTGTGTTGCTCAACTATGACGGTGGAAGTAAGTCCATTGGGAAAATCAGCAATGTTAGCTCAAGTGTACAGGATGAGCCTAAAGCCAGATTCGCCAGCAGTGACACAGAATTGACTCTAGCTGATGACTGTTTGCTATCAGAAATGGGTGTTACTCTGGACTCTTGTCTGCCAATTAAGCAAGAGGAAGGAACCATTTGTGCTATAGAAGATGGGAGTAATATTTGCCAAAATTCTAAAAGCAAATTAGTTGCTTGTGAAGAACTACAGCCAATAAACCTATTAACTGTATCAGGATTGACCAAGAAAGGTTCAGTAGTAAAGTATAGATGTCCCCAACCAGGCTGTTCCAGCACCTTCGATACTCGGCAAAATCTCAAAATCCACTTAGTTCTACACACAGAGGACCAGCGTCCCTTCAAGTGCACAGTGGAGGGCTGCGATTGGTCCTTCACTACGTCATACAAACTGAAACGGCACTTGCAGTCTCATGACAAAGTGCGGCCTTATAAATGTGAATGGGAAAACTGTGGACGGCATTTTACCACAGTCTACAATCTAAAAGCTCATGTTAGAGCACATGACCAGGAAAATGCATTTATCTGTGAAGTATGCAGTGAGAGGTTTCGCACTGCAACGAGACTCACTAATCATCAAAGAACACATTTTGAGCCTGAGAGACCACATAAGTGTGAGTTTCCAGGTGAGTTGAATTGATATCTTAACTAATGTATCAGCCAAAATTGATAATAGGCAATGAAAATATAGCAGATACTAATACCGACCTGATGGCGGTGTTTCTTTTCCTCCTCAGGATGTGAGAAGACCTTCATCACTTTCAGCGCCCTGTTCTCCCACAACAGAACCCACTTCAGAGAAATGGCTCAGTTCACATGCACCTATCCTGGTTGTGACAAGCGTTATGACAAGGCCTGTCGGCTCAAAATACACCTCCGCAGCCACACAGGTGAAAAAATGCACAGATACTTGGAATAAAATCATATCACTTTTATGTTCTAACACTACTCATTTTTTCCCCAGGTGAAAGACCTTTTGTTTGTGATTCTGATTCCTGTGGCTGGACCTTCACAAGCATGTCCAAATTACTAAGGCACAAACGGTGAGAAGCAGAGTTTCGAACCTTATACCCATACATGCATGCACGATTATACTGTATATTCTATTGCTCTACAAGTTTCTTGTAATTGTTAATAATATTGTTATAATGAACACATCTTTTAGGGATTCGCCAAAATGAAAATTCATGGATGAACATCAGAAGGTGCATTTCAGAAGGAACATCACATTAAAAGTGATGTATTAAGCATACATAAATCATCATTTACATTAACAGTTTAGGGTCATTGAATAGCTTTCTAGAGGTAAATGTGGTAAGTGACATTTCATTGATGTCTTTCCCCAGTTGAAACACTGATTGAGTGATTACTTCAGACAGGATTACTTTAATAAGTTGTAATGTATCTTTCAACATACCTTCTGATGTTCATCCATGTTTATTTCATGCTGTAACTTGTAAAGAGGAGATGAGACTCGGTTCTGTGCACTTGATCTGTGCTGCCGCTTAAACTGAGGTACTCCATTGACGTCATGCCATATTAAAAAGCTTCAAAATTAAATGTATTGTTTGAATTCCATAATAAATTGACAGAATTTTTAAAGTTCAAACTTCATATTAAAAGTCACAAAGCTTTTTGCAGTTATTGGATGGCAGGCAGGCTACAAATGTTTAGTTAAGTTTTGTTCACACATCAACAGAAAACAGCACAGACTAAACAATTTTAAATTTAAGAAACCATATCAATACAATAGAATATGAATTGTATTTCTATAGCACATTTAAAACAACTGCTGTTGACCAAAGAGCTTTCCTGCATAAACATCATTAAAATCAAGAAATTAATATTGTCTATCCATAGCTAGTGTCCACACAGCTGACATGTTTAACTGTTGTAGCTTATCCACTTTATGTGCACAAAATAGATGATGAACCTAGTAAAAACATGCCACCTGAGAAGCGCTAATTAAACGTCTTGTTTCACTTACTGATTTCGGGCCGAAATAGTTTTGGAAAATAACTGTTTCAGACAAAAATTTTCGGTAGCTGAAATTTGGGTCCATCCCTAATATTTTTATATAAATGGTAAACTGTCTTAGAAATAATCCGAATTAAATCCTTTTAAAATGCTAAAACTTATATACCCTTTAATGCACCAGTGTCCACCACAATTTGGATAACATCTAAATACAATTTAAGTAACTTGTAACACTAAATAGATCTGTCCACTCCAGTGGACTTCATGCAGGACAGACAAAAGTCATACTGTTTTTAGCCAATTTAATTTTATAATTTCTAAATACATATTGTTTAAAAGCAGCATCAATATGTTGTTGAAAGTCTGTGTCACAAGATTTAGAGTGATTCATTAGGTGTTATGAATTTGGTATTAAGTTTTAGTATCATTGTTTATGGCTGGATAGACCTCTTAGGCTCATCAAAGTGAAATTTTAAAATCCTGAATGTGTTTAAATCTTCATCTTTAGGAAGCACGATGATGACCGACGTTTTGCATGTCCAGAGGAAGGCTGCGGGAAGTCCTTTACACGGGCCGAGCACCTGAAAGGCCACAGTATAACACACCTGGGTACCAAGCCATTTGAATGCCCTGTTGAAGGTCAGCATCTTATCTGGACAAGAACTATAGAATGTAAAAATTTGGATCTTATAGTGAATTTAACAGCTACAGACCTCCAAATGTTCAGCATTAGTCGATCAGCAGAGGTTGATTTTTGTATTGTACAGTGTGTTCTCTGTCACTTACTATGTGAAATGTCTGACATTTTTCTTTTAATACTAATATTTCAGATTGAATTTTGTAATTGTTATTATTTATTTTAAAATGTGCAGGTTGTAATGCAAAGTTTTCAGCTCGCAGTAGTCTCTACATCCATTCTAAGAAGCACAAGCAGGATGGAGTCAGTCTGAGGAGTCGTTGTCCTGTTGCTGGTTGCACCAAACACTTCTCATCACGCAGCAGCCTCAAGACGCACATGCTTAAACACCACAACCTCAGCCCAGGTACACAGACACACACACAACTTCAAGTCTGTGTACTATGGAGCAAGACTTTTAGTTCACTCAAAAATGAGAATTCCTGCATCACTTACCCTCTTGTCCTTGAAAACATATATTTTTTGATGGAACATAATAGTAGGACATTCATACAACAAAGTAAAAATTACTGCCCACATTTATTGTATATTAATCAGCAGAATGGACATTGCAGAATAAATTATATACATAATGTATTAGTATATCTTGAGTTTGGAGGGAGAAAAGTTGGTGGTTATTATACTGAAAGTCTTTTCTGGTCATTTTTGCTTGGCAGCTCTAACCCTAAACCTAGGGCTTTAATTTCGCATGTATGTATTTTTCAAAAACTGTGATACCAGTGCATAGCTGAAGCAATTGCTTTATCTATTCAGTGGTCAACAAAGTATATAACATTAATAACCATGAAGAGCGCTATATGGAGTAAACCAAGAAGGGATCCTTATAAAGTTATAACCAATAGTAAGAAGAGTTTGCAGTTAATAATAGTGCTGGGCAGTTTGACCAAAAATCTCTATCACGTTTTTTTTTTTTTTTTTTTTTAAGATTCTGACGGTTTCACGGTATATCACGTTTTTTTGCACTGGACCTTTATTTTGGCATATTTTACTGTCAGGAGTACAGGGGATATATTATATAAACATTGTAAGGACAATTAAAAATGAATTGTAATCAAATCGGTTCATAAAGCTAACAATTTAGTTTAAAATGTAATCAAATAATTTAATTAAATTAATAATATTAATAAGTAGGCTACATTTTTACTGTGCAATTTGTCATTTCAATGAAGACCTTTGAGTTTGTTTTAATAAACAGTGTTTATTATTATGATTTATTATTATTATTATCTCTATTTATTCAAGTATACTCGATTGTACAATAGTATATTTCTGTTATTTCAAGTTATACCGAACTTTTATTTTGACAGGGTCATGAAGACCTTTGACTTCCTGTGTATATGATACGACAAATGTCAATAGTTTTCGATCATTCATATGGACTTCAAGTTTCAATAGCAGTCTTTTTTAGCTTTAATATTCACAGACACTAGTCCATATCGATATGATTCATTGTACAGCCTGACTTTTGATTTATTCATCCAAAAATTGCCAAATTCTGTGACGTTCCACTTTATACAGTAAGTTCTACTTGTGACTGGATTCCGTGATTTCATCCATGTTTTCTGCATCGTGGAAATCATATGGCTCTACGTGGTATTTGCAGTATTAGAGAGATGGTTTTGTGAGTTATTTATTATGTTATAAAGTTGTTTCCATTAGTGTAAGAAGGGTATGCAGTAATAGAAGTTTGCGCTCTATACGCTCTACCTAGCGCTTCATGGCCATTGAATAGAGACAGCAGATGTTTCAGCTACACAGGTATGGCGGTTTTTGAAAAACACATCTGTCTCGAAATTGAAACCGGTATACCATATGAACCGGTATACTCCCCAGCACTAGTTAATAATGCATATAATAACCCAAACAACTAAATCCTTCAACCACTTAAGACACAAAGATTGATGGCAGCACCAGATTGTTCTTGTTCAGGGTTTCTGTGCATCTTAGAAAAGGCTCTAAAGAGTCTTAAAGGATTAGTTGAACAGGACCGAGTATGAAGCTGAAGAATGTGCATCCATCCAAAGATAAACGCACTCCACAAGGCTCCGGGGTGTTAATAAAGGCCTTCTGAAGTGAAACGATGCATTTGTGTAGGAAAATTATCCATATTTAACAAGTTATAAAGTAAAATATCTAGCTTCCGCAAGACCGCCTTCTGTATTCAACTTATGAAGAAAGTGTAATGCCCTTTCGCAGTTCAAAACTCTTACGCTACGTCTTACGCCTTCAGTATTCAACTTAGGAAGAAAGCATAACTGACGTCGTGTCAGTTAAGTTTTTTTTGTAAGTTGAATATGGAAGGCGGTCTGGCGGAAGCTAGATATAACTTGTTAAACATGGATATTTTTCTTACACAAACGTTTGCTTCAGAAGGATTTTATTTAGAGAACATATTGACATACTGATTTTCTAATTTATTTAATTTATTCCTTAAATTATTTTAATTGGTCTTAAAAAGATCTTTAAAGTCTTATTTTTCTCATAAAACATGCAGAAACCCTGTTGTTTACATTCATCTCACACTATTACCGTGGGATTCTTATCTAATCTTGACAAACTTTTGTGTCATTAGAAGGATTTAGGACTCTAGCTTTAATATTTTACCGCTATTTATGATAACTGTTACAGTGACTAATTTTTCTATTGATATTCTATTTTTCTATTTGATATTTCAGCCATATAAACCTCCACCATTCAGCAATACAGATTTTTAGTCATACCACCCAGCACTAACGAAATCAAAATTAGCCAAAGATAACCAGAGAGATATTTGGTATTAAGTTTTAGTATTGTTTATGGCTGGATAGACCTCTTAGGCTCATCAAAGTGAAATTTTAAAATCCTGAATGTGTTTAAATTGATTGATTGATTGGGTAGCCATAACCCCTGTGTACCATCAGTTAAATGTATTTACTTGCTATTGGTCCTCTCATGCTGATAATGTTCCGTTCTTCCTGCAGATGTGTTGAATCAGTTGGATGACACGGCCACTCTAACCCCCAGCAGTGAGCTGACGAGTACTTCACAGGCTGTTAGTGCCCCCTCAGGACCTGCAGGAGCAGAATTAAGCAGTCTGGACCTATCCTCGCTCTTCTCCAGCATTCCTGCATGTCCTGGGGCCACTGCTGTCTCTGTAGGGAGTGAAAGCAGCTCTGGGGCAGGATCTTTCTCTATGGACATGCCTCTGGTCAATGCCGGAATCCTCACAATAGATCCAGCATCAGTTGGATCGGCTCTTAACGGGACAAAAACTGTGGATCCTCTCATTTTAGCAGCTGGGCAAGATATGGGCGTACATGTATTAGACACGGGATTGGGCACTGGAGGAGGTGGAGGGGTTTTGCCCCATGCCACACTGCATTTGGATGATGTTCAAACAGTCAACCCAGAAGAGCTGGGAACACTAACTGCTCTGGCAATTCAAAGTACTGCATCTTCAGAACAACTCCACCCTCTGACTTCCTGCAATCCCTTGACTGTAGAATCACCATCTACTCTCACACCATCACTCTCTTCATCGCTCACTCAGTCTCTTTCCTCACTGACATCAGCTCTTCCTCCAGCACTCAGTTCATCTCTTGTTCCTTCTCTCACCACCCCTCTCTCCTCATCCATGGCTCTTGCGGCAACTCCTGTACCGGAGTTACTTTGTTCACAGGCCAAAGCTGACCTGGCAGGCAGTGAGACAGCCGTGGGGCCCTTGTTAAGCAGAGTGGAGATCATGGCTCAGTCAGATGGCACTAAGGGGATGTGTCAGTTTGTGTTCCCCAGCCACAGTGGATCCTACAGTGGGCAGAAAATAACAGAATTGCCCTCGGTCACTCCCTGCCCTATTATGGTTAGTTGGAAAGAACATGTTGATCTTGAAATTTGTGAAATTGTTTGCCATAAAATAGAATTTAAGATTCTTTTATTTGGTTAAATGTTTCTTTTTCAGTCATTTTAAAACAAGTTAACCCAAATGTCTGACTGCACAGTGTTCTTTTGTTCTGCCATTAGGAGAGCAGTGGATCAGCACGCACAGACTACAGGGCCATTCAGCTCGCCAAGAGGAGGAAACAGAAAGGCCCAGGCTCTTCCACTTGTGCCTCAGAGAATGGCCAAAGAAAGACAAAAGGAGCAAAAGGCACCAGCTCTGCTCTGTCGACTAATTCAAGTGCTCATTTTGGAGAAGGAGCTGCTACAGGAAATGGTGAGCTACCAATCCGGGATCCGGTGACAGGCACGCAGTTTGTACAGATTCAGCTGCTGCAGGTGAGATGGTGGGAAAGAATTTGAAAGCATTCTCACTTCAGTTCAGTACAGTACATTGATTTGAGTGTGTTTTTGTAGGATGATCCTGCTGCTGATGGAGACTTGGCTTTCCAGTTGAGCTCACAGACCTCGTGTTCACACTCTCAGCTCACTGTGGATCTGCCTGTCAACATCCTACAGGTTCATACAGCTACTAAGCCTCATTCATTGCATTGTTTTGTATCCTCTATTTTATTTGCAGTAGAGGGTTTTTTTTTTTTTCCAACATTGTCTTTCAAACAAGACTTTCAAATGAACAGGAAGCAAAGTGGGAGAAAGATGTTCCAACTGCTCATTGCCTACTATAGTTAATGAATGGCATTAGCGGCTGTCGTTCTATGTTGTTGACGTTGCGGTTTCCTTGCTGCTAAAAATAAGCCTTATGGAGGGTAAAGATTGTTTTTATATGGCAATGGTGCATGAAATGCATAACAAAGATGAACAAGAAACACCACATGAAACTTGTTGTACTTGCTTCTGACAGAGCTGCGCGAGCTCGCAGCACCATTTGCGGGACACTTAGCATGATCGCAAGGGTTCAAAGCACCAAATGAGAGTAAAAAATCAGCACTAAAACGCTTGTTCAACCGTTGCCCGGTAACTTTTTTTTTTTTTTAATGAATTTTGACAATCCATGGATGTGAGAATGTGAATGTGCTGTGTGTTTGAGTCGCTTATCATTTGCATTTAGGAACGTAACATGCACCAAACATCTGTACTGAGTGTAGTTTAAAGATCTGTTGTCAAAGAGAAATTTTCCTGGATTTCCCTGTGGTTTTCCGTCAAAAAAGCTTGATTTAAAGTTTGAAAGCAAGAAATAAAGACATCATGAATATTAGTATTGTAATCTCTGTTGTTCTCTATTATACAAATAACAAATGATTATATCATATAACTCTAATTTTTTTTATTTCTATTATCTTTTTAGCTGATTACATGCTTAACTCACTTAAGTGACTGCAACTTTTTTTTTTTTTTTACAGAAAATAATTCAATTTCTGTTCTAATTATTTTTGAGCTGCAGGTTTAGGCTCACTTAAATGACTGCATTTATTTTATATCATTTTAATTTAATTGAGAAGGAATTAAATGATTTATTTTAATTATTTAACCTAAAATACATGTTTATTACTTTTCCAAATATTCTATGTTGCTTAGAAATAAATATATTGTTCAAAGGGGGGAAAAGGTTGTTTTTTACCTAGACATTTTAGAGCTGTAATGGTGATACCATGATATTTTAATGTTATCATACCATCAAAATCTCATACCGTTCCATGCTTAGATGGAAACATAGCTATTGACAATGAATGAGATCATATCACTGAGAGACACTGGCAGTGTGAACTTAGCTCAAGATCAGGGTCATGGACCTTCTGAAAAATATTTTTGTTTTTGTTTTTTTAGTATATCCTTTTAAAATGAGTCTTGTGGGTTTATATAGGATTAGTTCAGATGGGTTATAATCCATTACATGATTGTGCCATAAAATGATCCTGTTGTGTATTGCAATTTGGAAATTGTTACTTTACAAGCATCATACGAACTAATCTAAATATTCTTATTTGTAGGAACCCACAGTCATGGCCGAAGATGAAAATGGATCTGATAACTCCCAATTCACTGGTAGCACCATCAACCTACAAGATTTGGAGTGATAGTACAAACAGGAAGTGCTACTCAAGGACCATATGACCATATTTTCTCATTCTCTCTCTTTCTCAGATGATCTTGTACTTTTTCTCAGTGCCTCCACTGGTTTTATCATTGTGTAGTTTATAAGCAAATCCTTGCATTCATGTTTAAAACAGGATATCAGAATAGTACTGTTCCATACAAAAAGCTAATTTGACCAAAAACAAAGCACATTTAGTTTAATTTTCATCATTTAACTTGTTTGATAAATGCTTGATTATTTAGTCTTTAGATCTGGTGACTTGTGAGCACACAAAAGACACATGGCAGTGAACATAATCATTGATCTGTCTTTTAATCAGAATAAATACTATTGGTCTATGAAAACTTTTAACTGTTTGTCATTAATCTAGTCAGTATAATTTGACCTTAACTTATTTGCCTGGTTGACCATTATGGAACAAAGGTGTTTTTATGCCTATTTTTGTATGGCTTTGTAAAGTTCAGATGTAGTTATGTTCCATGTTTGTTATAAAAAATAAAAAAAACAAACAAATGTTCTACTTTTTATAAAATGATGCAGTTGAAATGTATTTATTAGCTTTGGTTTACTTCAAAACAGGTGAATAAAATTTTACATTTAAATCAAACTTTTGACTAGTTTATATCAGCAAATATTTGTCAGTTTCATATTCTTGGTTCTCAAAAGCATGTTCATGATTCATACATTCATATTCATGTCCGTTCAAAATTTAAACCTTGCAAATACAAGGAAAGATCTATATACTTGATGTTATCTACTATCTACAGTTGTATATACATGTGAATAAAATTAAAATGACTATCAGCATACTTGTGATCTAACTAAAAAAATACAGGAACTCTTCACTTTCCCGGTCCGTAGTTTCAGTGCTTTTGTTTGTCTGACGTTTGCGGACAGGAGGCTGAGAGCGTGGCATTAGCTTCTTAACAGACTAAAAGAATACAGAAGGCATGTTCTCACTTGTTTGAAAAGCAATGTCAGTTATTTGAAGAGGTCATATGAGATAAAAGATCATTTGAGATAAAAGCCTGGTGTATATAAAAACATTTGTATAACTTCTTTCCCCAGTGAAGAAATTGTGACCGCTATACAAAATCATCACTCATTCTGTATTGCTTATACTGATTTGTGATATCACACAAGTTACATGTCAGTGATGTCATTTAGTTGATCACAAAGAAGGTTGGATAGATAATATTCCTAAACACCAAAAGAAAAGTTAGAATTGTTTTGTGATCATGTCACAATGTATACTGGAGGCTTTACAAAGAGGGATTGAATAAGTTACATATTTGTACATGACTAAAAACCTGCAGCTGGAGTGATTTTAAAAAACAGCTTTTCTTACTGGAGAGAGGGTGATAAATGGTCGCAAAATTGTGGGAAAATAAATATGACCCCTTTAATAATGACAAACAATTGTGATATATTTTTATTACTAAAGCCAAAAGGTAAATTAGACTTTTTTTTACAGTAAAACTTTAGTTTCTTGTCTTTTTCTTACCGTTTTCTTGATCTCGGTCTGCGATCTTTCCAAGGCTTTTTTCTGTCTTTCCTCCTGTTGTTTAATCTGCAAATGTATCTTCTCATCACGCAGTCTAAACAGTAAAAGAACTTTAGAAACAAACTAGATACTAGATGTTAGATTTGTTGCTGGTTTAATGTATGCTGTTTAATGTATAATATTTAATGTACACTGACAAAAAAACATGGTGCAGAAGCAATTCTCACTCAGAAATTGCTAGTAATTTTCACTATTAGAAAGAAACATTGAATTAAACATGAAATTTTGAAGTACAAAAACTGTAGTATATAGTATTGACATAATACAACTTAAAAACATTTTTTACAGTCTAGATGTGGTCACCTCATTCTCCTCTCTTTCTCTTTGGCACGTTCAGCTATACTCATTTGGTCTTTTGGAATCATTTCGGCATTTTCCAGAAGCTGCCCTAATTTTTCCTCAATGGCCGTCAGCATCTGCAAAATGGTCAGGTTTGCCTCAGTTTCCCCCACACAGCAGTGATACACCTCCTCCACCTTAGAGCTCAGTGTGTCAAGAATCTTGTCCTGAGGGCAAGGTACAAATACTCTTATTCTTAGGTCACTAGATATGTTTTTAAACAACGTTACTGTCCAATGGTTTATCAATGCACTGTAACGAAGCAGCTTGTTTCTAGAAGCAATAAGTAGTACTTGTGTCTTATCAGAATTTAGAAGAGAAGCATTCTAGGCATTTCTTTAATATCTTTAATGTCTTTGACTCAAGATGAACAGCACGACTAAAAGTGATATTGTCTCGTAGTTGGATGTATGGCATATTTTAGAATTTTCCAGAACCTTCCTACATGACATCTTGAATGCCTATAGTTGCTAATGTTTATGTTTTTTAGTTAGTTTACCCCTGTCAAATCATCTGAAATCAACAGTCTTGCTGACTTGCCACTGGAATTGTGCACATTATTTAAGTAAAATCTTGCTCTCAATTGATTACAACTTTAGTTTGAATCTATGGTTCCCTCATGGACCATAGTTAGTTTTTGGATATCTGGTTCATCAAGTTCGTTATCCTGACAGTGCCCTCATTGCCTTTAATACCACTTAATTGAGTGGTTCCCTCTTTACAGTAAGGGAAATGGATCCCAACCTCCCCAAGTCTGCTTCTGTCCGGGAGCTATTCCTCGGAGTCCATTCCCACCTCTGCACTCCCTAGCCTAGACCACCCAGTACTGGTGGTCCCAAGTCCGGTGGAACCAGTATTCCCTAGGTCAATGGTCCCAAGTCTGTTGTGTGTGTGGGCCATGCACACTTTTGTCAGACACCCAAGGCACTGAGGTGGCAGTATCCAAACTCTCTGCCAGTGCCGGGGAGGTCCACCCAAAGTCCATCCCTGTCACAGCCATGGAGGCTGTCCCTGAATTCCCTGTGTCCATGGTCTTGTCACTGTTATGTTTTTGTTCATGTATTTCGCTACCTTGGACGATCTGTTTTGTTTTGCCAGGCTCTGTAGTATTCCTTATGTTTTGTTTATTGGTTGTTTCTTGATGTTTTAATTTTATTTTATTATAAAAAAATAAATCTAAACAAGCTGTGTTCCAAATTTGAGGTTGATATCTCAAAAAATTAGCTTTCAGTAAGATTTTGTTTGGGCGCAGTACCAAACGTTTCCACTATGGTACATTTGGTTTTGAGTTTTGGTTCACGTTTGTGTCTAGTTTTGATGTTGTAACCTACTATCAAGTCAAGCCTGTTTTACACTATATGAAATTTGCTTTCCATTCGTTTCCAATGCGGTCATTTTTGATTGAACATCGTCGCAGGCTACCCTGCCCCCTTTGTCAAGATGATTGTGAAAATAGATTTAAATGATGAAATAGAATAGATTATTTTAAAAAATCACAATTGCCAAATGCATAGGCTTTCTAGCATTAATATTAGACTACTACAGCAACATTTATTTAATGACAGTCTGTTTCACAAAGTCACATTTTGACTGACATTTGACACTCTAACTTCCCTAACCACGAAGAACATTTTTCATGTTTAGAGGGCTAGATAATTGGTCATAGTTAGTTGATTATTTCACTGTATTGTCCGCTGGTGAAGCTCAACAAGGAAAGTCAGTGAGTAAATTACATTGTTAAGGAGAAGACCGGCAGACTGGCAAAAATATATTTTATGTTCATTTATTTATTATTTATTATTCAGGAACTGGATGCACTGGATTCGGAAGTGAAAATATACAGTATATTCATATGTAATTAAGAATTCAAAATTCAAGATATTGTACGTCATGTCAGCCCAGACAACATGATTAATTGTTTTAATCAATGGGCAGTCTGTTTGTCAAGGAAGCTTACAAAGAAAACGACAAAGTAGCACAACAGAAGACAAAATATGAAACCCCCAAAGTTTATTTTTTCTTACCTGGTCCTCTGGTTTGTACTGTCCAAAGCTGAAGTGTTTGGCTTTCAGTTCCAAATCTGCTGTTCTCTCTCTCTCCTTTTGAATGGTGTCAGCCATGATATCAGTCTGCTCTTTTAGTTGCTTTGACTCAAACTCCCTGCAAATACACAAACCAAAATAAACATTTATTTACTGGAATAAATCAATAAAAAAAATCATATTGGTGCAATTTTAAGGCATGCAGGTACACACATGTTTTTGCGAGTCAGTTCAGCATTCTGTCTGAACTCCTCCAAAGCCTCTTCTGTCTCTCTAGTGTTCTGGATGAGAGAGAGATTCTGTTCTTCCAGCTCAGTCATCAGGTTTAACAGATCCTGAGGATCTTTGAAGAAGATTTCTGGGTCCTCCTAATGGAGGTAAAGGAGGAATCTGTTAGCATTCCCGTTCATCTCATTGGCAGTTGGTTAAATGGTACAGGAGCCCTCCCGGAAGAATGTGATTTGAAATCTGCCATCTTTTCTTACCATTTTGAGCCAATCACCAGAACTGTAAATGCCATGTGACTAATCACTCCGGACAACGTTGATGGCACCACAAAAACACACACAGCCTAAAGCCCATTTCTAGCGGTGGTAGAAACCTCAGAGGGGTAATGTTAGGTTAATGTTAACCTCAGCTCAATGTTAGTAGCCAGGGTAAATATATTGCTCAATGACATATGAGTTTTGACGATAAAAAAAAATTAATAATTTTTTTTAGAAATGCGCTCTTTGTGAGAAGAGAAAATTTAAGAGGAGGTAACATTAAAAAAAATGTAAAAATGATTAAAAATATACTGTGGTCATCTTAATCAATGTTTTACATATTTAAGGTATAAAAAAAAAATTCACCAACATCTTGAATTATTAATTCATAAATATCATTACATTACAGTCACACAACATGACATTTTACAGCCTGAACTAACCTTGCCTTGCCATCTGACATTTTACACTCAAGTCTGTGATATAATTTAATGTTTTTTCTGTATGTTTCTGAATCTTGGTCACACCAAGATTTTTTTTTTTTTTTTTTTTTTTTTTCAAATATCAATAAGCAGTAAAACAAGCAGAAACTACTTAATAATAATCTTTAATCTTATTAATAATCTTCTTCTAATAAAGTTTATCTTTTCAAGAATTTTATTCTTTTGATGAGCCTTCCTTTCTTCATCACAGAAATGAAAAACATTCTCTTTATATAAAAGGTGTACTCAAGTTATTGTATATGTCAGTTCCATGTATTTTTTGATATTGATATGTATTTTTCCCCCCATGTATTTCATTTGCTGCCACATGGTTTTTACAGCATCTACTGTAGAGGCAGAACCATGCTATCTAGCCAAACCCTGACACCTTAATTTTCAGGTTAGGTTTAGGCATAAAATGTAAATTTGCTACACTTTACTACTATAAACATAAATGTAATAATAAGGCTGCATAACTGAAAAGAACGTTAGTGGATAGTAACCTCACAATCCGAACTGTCAGTCCCAGGTGCAGATCTGAAGTGAAAACAAAGCATTATTAATGAGTCATGCAAACACGCAAAGCTATGTACTCATTACTATGGTTTATACATACATTTTGCTGCTCTGATTGCCAAACTTCACACTTTGTCTAGATGAAGCCCTGGCCCCCCGAGAGGATGAAAAACCATGAGCCACTCGTCTTTCTTCACCTATGTGTTCGAGTACATTTGTTTTACAGAAAACAAGGAACAAATACATACATTTGCTATACAATTTTACAGAAACACATCTGTTAAAAATGCATAGCAAATGTATGATAGAATGTCATATTTAAAACTGTGTTTATGAATTTTATACTTTGCACTCTGCTTTTTTCAACAAATGTCAGTTTGAAAGCTTGTAAAATTGCCAACATACGCTTGCTGTCTGGAGGGACTGTCTTTCTCTCTCTGTTCTTCTTGATTTTCTCTGTCTGTTTTCCATCATTCTCAGTATTGGTGGAGTCAGTAGAGCACCTGCTCTTGGATCTCTGTTTCTCTTGCCATTCTGGGGGTGACAGCATCAGCAGAAACTCTTTATACTTTTTATACTCCTTCAGGATGTCCTCATACTTAGAGATGTCACTAAAATAAAAGGGTAAGCAGAGAAAAAAGATAAACAAACCAGATGAAAGAATTATGGAGAGCATCTAACCGTACAATTTGTTTATACCTCTTGATTGCCACCATTTTGGACGAAATCTTCTTGATCTCAGCTACTTTCTCCAGCTTCATCTTGGTCTCCTGCTCAGCACTGAACAGTATTTCATAGTTTTAATCATAAGATTTAGACCACGTATTCTGCTGTGTTAATGCATGCCCATGTAAAAAAGAAACCACTTGCTATTTTTGCCAGTCTTTTAAACATTGAGTTTCTTACTTCAAGCATTACACTTCAAGATATCAACAGGACTGTAATGACCGTACTTCTAAAACTAAGTACAAATTAGTATGACTGATACATTTTGATAGCCTCCACAGAATTCTTGTCATTTTCCTTCAGAAATTCTTCAAACAAGATGGCATCGTCTTCCAAGAGCTTCTCAGCTCTTGTTAATTTTCCCTCTTCTTCTACAGCCATTTGCTCTAGTAGCTGAATCTCTTCTCTCTTTACTGCCAGAGAATACTAAAAAAAAAAGTAATAGAGAACATGTATACAAAAACAATCAGACACAGAAGAACAGAGAACCAAGCACAGAGGTTGAGTAAAGATAGGCCAGTCAAAAACAGTGAATAAAACAAAGACATTGAGCAAATGTCTACCTGGCTAGTGGCTGAGAACTAGAAAAACAAAATACCATCTTACCTCAAGTAAGAACAGCTCACGTCTCTTAGTGATATATTCATTCATGCTTCCTTTATCAGTATTGGGGTCTAAGAAAATAAGAATAACAACAGTACTTTTAGGCTAAAATGTTATGTTATTTGCTGTGGGTTTATATGTTTGATGCAGATGGTGTGTGGGGTATGGTGTGGCTCACCTTTTATAGATACCCTCCATGCGGGTGTAATTTGGAGCTGTCCATGAGTGTGTGTGACTGATGTACTCTCCCCTTCTTTCAGTTCCTTCCTCAGTCTGGCTTGTTTTACCCTTGTTCTGCCTGCAAATGTCATCTTCTCATGGACAGGTAGAGCCAAGTTACTTTGATGCTCCTGCCATGACAGAGTGCACAGTTTCAACTTCTAGCACACCTTCAGACTTCAAGCAAATGCTTGAAATCTCATGCTTTGTATCTCATGTCTTAAAACTATTTTCCATCCATCTCAAAACTTTTTTTTTTTTTTTTCCCCAAGGGAACATTCTCAGAAACTTGGTTAACATTCTGGCAAGGTCTTCTCAAAGTTGATGATAAAATTCTACTAGTAACGTTAATAGAATATTTGTTAAAAGTTATCTGGTCTTTAATGTTCTCAAAACAGTAGCATAAAAACATTTATAATACATTGTTCATGGAACTTTTTTATGTAGCATTTTGTTTTTTTTGTTTGTTTTTTAATGTTAGGCTACTACTTGTTTCAGAATGTAAAAACATTTTTAAAACGGAGAACATTCAGAAAACGTTTTTATAACAGAATGTGAACATTAGCGAAACATTCTTAGAACATATTTTGTTAACTGGGTTAGGAAGTTCCAACCCTGATGTCTTTTTGGTGCTGGCTTTGTTCTTTAAAGGGTATCAGCTAAAATTCAGTGTATTAAATTATACAAACCAGCTTCCCTTGAGTTTTTTCTTTGTTCCTCATTTGGAAAAGATCCTTGTGTTCAGGTATTTTGAAAGGATTTGCATCATCGCTGCTTTCTAAATCAAACAAACATACACACACATACTGTACTCACAAGGACATTTCATTGACATAATGTATAATGTATAACTCTGTATAATTGGGTTTTATACAGAGCAAATAAAATCTCATAAGCCATAGACCACAGTACCTATATTGCGGCCTTTACGAACAGTTAGAAACCATATTTACAAATTCAGAGTAGGCCTGAATGGCCAAATTAAGTCATAGCCGTTCGTTTTTGTATTAATTTTCTGACTTGAATAGCCTACATGACATGTTGTAATAATGTCCAACTTGCAGCCAGGTGCACTAAAAGGGATAGTTCACCCAAAAAATGAAAATTCTTTCATTTACTCAACCTCAAGTTGTTCTAAACCTGTATATATATACATATATATATATATATATATATATATATATATATATATATATATATGTTTTTCCTCTGCTGAGCTTAAAAAAAAGATATTTTGAAGAATGTTCAGCGGAATAAAAAAATCATACAGGTTTGGGCAAGGTGAGTAAATGACAGAATTTCCATTTTTGGGTGAACTATCCCTTAAAGACAACGTAAACCATCACAGAAAACTGCATTTTTACATTTTCTATAAATGTGGGGACATTTGGTCCAGGACCACACACACACATTCAACAGTTTACACGCATCCATCTTAACCGAATGTATGGCCTAATATAAGATATGCAGATGTAGTTCCATTAAATTAGAATTATGTTACAGAAAATCACGTGACATACAGCAATAATTTGTATTGTTTTCTTTCTTACTGCTTGCTCATAAATGAATCACCCATGTATAAATCCATATGTCTTACTGTGTGCTGATGATGCAGATGAGGACATGCTGCTCCAACGGTAAATAGCTAATTAGATTAATTAAAATTAGCGCTCTCTAAACCTACAAATGGATCAGAGAGAAAGTAAACCCGTTCGGTCCCAGTTCGAGGAGACCTTTCCCTTGTTGCGTTTTTGGTTGCCCTGACAACTTTATATTGGGCACATTCTTTCCACGAAAAGTAGGTGGCGGTATTTCACAACCTGTTGTAAGCGCGCCTCCAGATCATTCTACTTAGGAGGAGATACATATAAAACGCTTCAAATTTTATATATAGGCTATATTCTTCTCTATATAAAATTTTTAGAACACATATACCATACCAGCCATTTAATATAGCCACCATTTTCCAGGATTTTATTTGTTGTGGTATCATTTCCTCAGACTTATCTCTCCATAAATAGAAAAAGAATGTAGGCTAATAGATTTGACACATTTCTACGTGCTCATCAGTTTTTTGTAGCTATGTGCATTTATTTTTTATAAATTATTTTTATACTAATAACTCATTTTAAGCATTTTAATTAAAAAACAAAACAAAATATCTATAGCCAACCAGGGTATGAAAAAAAGAAAGAAAAAAACACAACATAAGAGTGGCCTCAATGTTACAGTTTTGGTTGATGTTCAGTTTTGAACTAGTTTTAAACTCAGCACATATTTAGTTTTAATGATTCCACTGCTGGGTGTGATATGATCCATATGCAGAACGATTACTAAAATAGATCACAAATAACAGATCAGCTGAACAGATTTGCTGCATTCTGCTGATGGTTATTTGATTAGCAGCTTTACAGATCAATAGTCTAGTAGTACACATATTTTAGCCTAATTTTTACCTCACTTAAAAGGGGTTTCAAAATTAAAGAGTTTGTGGATTAGGAAATTTTACTTGAGTTCTTGCTGATTCATTCAGTTCTCTGAAATAAGGGTCAATAGACAATTCAGATGTCAATCATTAACTCTAGTTTGATAATGATTCTAGGCTGACTGAGTTCCAGTGGGAACTAGATTAAACTAGGACCAAAAGGAACACACTTTTTTATTTTCACAATATAATCTTAAAACATTTGAAATTTTTTGTAAACTATGCATTATAGCAATAAACAGGATTTTGAATAGTATTCTGAATAGGGCTGTACTGTTTGTCATTGCTTTTTGTACATTGCTTTTGTATAAAACAGCAAGTAAAATAAAAATAATCTTTATTTTAGTTTTAGTGTAAGTGTTATACTAGTAAAAGTGCTGGATGCTGGCGTTTTTTGGTATTTATATGTGCTTTTTGGAATGGTATAATATTAATACTATGGCTTTTGGACATGGTAACATGACATGGTATTCTTTAAAGTATGGTTTATTTGGTTATATGGTATACAAATACTGTAATTTTTTAATACCTTAAGTACCATTGTATTACTATCTGATACTAAAAATGCACCATAGTACCACTATAGTACTCTTCAATAAGTTTGATGCAGAATGTGAAGTATCTGAAGTAAAGTAAGTAAAGGCTCTGCTCCCAGTTATGAGAGGTCAAGAATGCTGGGTGAGCTGAAGGCAGAGACATTTATTCATGTGTTTCAAAATCTGTTGATTATGCTAGAAGTTCTTGTGGGTTCAGTGCTTAAATCAATTGTTATTACTATATATAATTTATTTCAAATGTAGTTTACACACTTACATTATGGCTAGGCTGTGGCTAACAAAATTGTACATATACTCACATTTTTAAAATGCATTTGTGCATCTTAAAACAGTAATGTTTTAGACAGTTTATAACAGTAATCATGCATATATTGGCATATACTGGCTTTATTGACCTTGAATTGGAGATAATACCATACTGTAGATAAATGCATTACTTTTTGCAGACACACCTCTAAATCAGCAGATCTCTAGTATTTAGGATGGTATTAAACAGGTTTATTCCTTGGCAGTGGACTCATATATACTGTAATAAATTTATAAACTTATATAACTTCTTATGCAA
This sequence comes from Elopichthys bambusa, assembly GCA_037101425.1. NCBI lineage: Eukaryota > Metazoa > Chordata > Actinopteri > Cypriniformes > Xenocyprididae > Elopichthys > Elopichthys bambusa. The sequence continues at coordinate 23,362,010 of CM074440.1, read as the reverse complement.
GATCGCTTAAATAATCTAGAGTGTGCATTGTGTCACTGCATCATCTGTGCACTGATGCAGTGCAAATACGATGTATTCTGCAAATATTGTATACTTCACAAATATAGTATACTTCACCAATATTGGCACCAATATTTATTTTACAGTGTCCTTGTTACACGTTACATGTAGTTACTATAGTAAATTACTATAAATTGTGCAAAATAAACCTAAAACACCCTAATTCTATCCTTAACTATATAACAAGTGCATGTAGTTAATTATTATTACTCAGTACTTAAATGTATAATTATATTTGGAATGGAATGAATTCATCAAATATATTTTATTTAGCAATTAAGCCTTTATAATAGCTTATGCATAGCTCTGTTAAGCCTATTTTCTGAAAAGAAAGTTATATTTATATAGAAATATTGAATGCAAAAAATATAACTTCTAGGTAATTTAAGGATCTTGCACTTCAGTGGACATATTATGCAATATTTGACTAAAATACTACAGAATCAAGAATTCCCTCGCCTCATCCAAGGCTTGTTAAATTGCCAAGTCTGAATCACTGCCCACTGCCAGACACAATCAGGTCAATAAACTTTACAATACAGTCAAGTTTAAATAGGCTATAGCCTATTTTGGCCCTTAGATTCTTAGCATAGGCTACATATTATTGCTATTATAAGCTAGCTTATTCTTATAAAAACGTATTAAAACACACAAAAGCTTGCATTCCTATTAATATGTAATGTTTTTGCACTATGATTTCAACATATCCTTCTAAAACTGTGGAAGTGGAAACTTTGGTTCCACCCCCTTGCGGTTGTAGTAACGCTATTGGTAGTCTGATCGCGGGCCTGCAATACAGTTGTGGTAAAATAAATAGCAACAGTGGCTGCTGAATCCTTCTTTCCTGCAGAGGAACAGCTCTGATCTGTACGTGCAAAGGTATGATACGATTAATATCTAGATTGTACAGGCAGACGGCTTAAAATGCAAGCGTAAAACCAATAGGCACTATTAGTGTTTGCAATGACAAAATTCCCTTGACAAAGGACACACTCGCTTAAGTAGTTTTGTTAGCGAAAACTAATAATAACAGCCTAATAAATGTGTTGTGCAATCTTTGCATGATCGCTTAAAGTGAAGTTCGTGTCACAAATTTGACTGTGTTGGTGAAACTTGATTCTTGTTTATTTAACTGAAATAGTAACTTAACTTTAATTGTGGCATGCTAGCTGATGAATGAATCTGAACGAGTTGGCTTCACGTTATCTGCAGTAAAAGTCAGGTTAAATATTTAGATTGTTGTGGGCGTTAATCTCGTTGATCGAACTTTGTTTGACCCTGGTCCTCACTACGGTTGAGCAACTATCTTTAGCTTTTCCCTTTGTCACTAAACATTACGCTTTAATATACATTTAGTTATTTTATTTTTGCCCTGACTCATTTTGAAATACTTGTCCTGCTTGGAATGTTACTTTGCCTTCATGGTGTAGCGATTTGGTTCGTGAACGAATCTTTCTTTTGAAACTCTTTTCAGTACATCATTTGAACCGGTTCGCCAATTCGAACTGATTCGTTTTGAAGAGTTCGCGTCTAGGTCTAGGGTCAGGATGTATGATAGGACGTGGGACACTCTCGGAAGTATCCGACATTCCAACTCAAGTTGGATCGAGTAGCTGTTGTCCTGTAACTATAGCAATGTCTGTTTCTGCAGTCTGCGTTTTTCGAATCGCCAATACAATGATGCGATGATACACTTCAAAATTGTATGCCCTTCAACCTTTTGAATTGTCTAATGACACGGGTTACATCATTCCTTCGATTGCGCGATTGTAGCATGTTGTATTGTACAGTACAACAGGTGATAATAATTTACATCTCTAATTTATACACACACACACACACACACATATACATATTAAATACATAAACAGTACTGTGCAAAAGTCTTAGGCACGTCTTCACTCCCCAAAAAAGTTTTAAGCCAGTTTTTATATCTTTTGCTGTAGTGTGTCAGTAGGAAATATCAGTTCACATTTCCAAACATTCATTTTGCCATTCATTTTAGTATTCCAGTGAGATTTTTGTCAGTCTGACAACAGCTGGTGCTTCACACAGAGATCTGTCAACTGTCAACATTTGTCAGATGGCTTATATATAGAAAAAGTTATAGAAAGTATAGAAGTTAAAGGAAAAAAAGTAATATTCTTAATGAAATTAAGGGTTTCAATAATGTCCTTACATCAGTCCTGTATGGCCATTAGCGTTTTTTACACATTAATAAATTAGAATCATTCTTCTGCCTCCCTATTTCTTCTTGATGCACAAGATTGATTAACATGCTGAACTGAATGATTCCTTTATCCAGTTACTGTTTCGGTCAGCAGGTTGTCATTCACAAACAAATTCTATTTGTTTGCCCTAAATTAGGTCTTTGAAGGCAGAAAAAAGTCACACAGAATCAATTACATCTTTTCCTTGCTGTGTTGTTTGTGGTGTGTGGGACTTTGGAAACAAGCTCTCGATCTTTAATTGCATAACAAATTGATGAGCAATGCTGATGAACAAAACTTGAATACAAATCTTCTTAGAAGAAATATGGTTTAAGCACAACAAATGACGGCAACAAAGCAGATGTAATTTTTTTTTTTTTTTTTTACTTACTTTTATTTCCAAAGTGCTACATTAGACCACTCACAGTGATTTTAATTGTGTTTGGTATAATGTATGATGGCCTCAGCCATTTTCAACGTGTTTCGTTGCACTGCTTCTGCCCTTCTTCTTCTTCTATTGTACAAGATTTGTCTATAGTCTATAGCCTTTGGAGACCAAGGAAGGGATTTCTGTGAATGAAAGATATAAGTCATTGCATGGAAGTGAACAAGAATGATTTGTTTAATTCCTGTTTGGTATCCCCTTCATCAAATTTGTTGATTTATTATACAATATTGGTTTGGTTTATCGAAAAGCTTCTGATAAACTTTTTGCCAAAAAGATGATTTTATTTAAATTTGGTATAGATCTGATGAACACTCTAGGAGGGTTTTGAAAATTAAAAATAGTGGAAAATCTTGTCAGGTGGAAATTGATAGCATTGACTCCCTCCAAGAAATTAGGGAAGAATTAACATTTTTTTATGAATTAAAAGATAATAAGAAGTTATAAGTTATGAGAAGAGAGATAAGTGAAAAGTTAAGCTGTTGGTGGAACTAGAGGGTTTGAGGTAGAGACCCCAAATTTGCCATTAAGGAATGAGAAGACTATCCTCTACAAGTGTGCCAAATTTTACAACTTTAAGTTAAATTTGTTCTTTGGGCTGCAGTATACTCCAATAGCAAAATAATAATATATAGCTGCAAACAGCGACCATTCAGATCCAAGCACATGTGTGGGGAACAAAACAGACAATTTGAAAAAAAAAAAAAGCTTGTGTACTCTGGTCTACAGAGGCTGGGATCTGTAAGATTTAAACCCCCAGGCTGGCCTCCCGGTCTTATCAGTGGCAAAAACTCCAGCAAACAAGAACCACCCCAAAAAGTGGGTGATATGACCAAAATCTTAGATTACAGTCATTTTTTTGCTGGAAATAAGGCTGTTACAATACCAACATTTTAGATACTAGTAAAATTTCACATTTCTATGTAGTGTAATAGCTGGACATTTTAGTGCTATATATTATCTTATACTAGCTTTCACAAAAATACATTGTATAGTTGTAACAAAGTTCATTGATAAGGGAAGAAGGATGCAAGAACCTAACTTTTAACACAATTTTAGTCACAAAATAAACTGGCGCGTAGGTGACGCTCACTCCCGCCACCTCGCTCTGTTCCCACAGCTCTCGTTCCCGCACTGCTTGCCACAATAGTATATAATGTATTTTTGTGAAAGCCTAAACATCTTTGCTGGAAAATAATGGCATACAGTATAAAACAAAATATTTACATTGGCAAGGCATAAAAACAGATGTACATAATCAGTGAAACAGATGTACATAATCACTGTAAGATCGTTGCAGAGTACGTACGTAAACACTGGACCAAAAGGGCAGGTTCTGGTAACTAGCTTGATACACTCACATTGACCTATATATGTGCCTAGTCCATCTTTACTTTTGTGCCTTGGTGAAGTTAAGTGCCCAAAGGCACAATCATAGGGTTTGCTAAGTGAATTTCCTGTTCACACCTTGCTCATTATTACCAACACAAACACTGATTGAGGGGATTGGAGGCGTGGCATCACTGGCTGGAGGGAGCTCAACCCCAGTTCACCATACTCACAGACCACAAGAATCTTGAATACCTCCATTCTGCTAAACGTCTAAACCCGAGGCAAGCTAGATGGGCCATGTTCTTCACCCGCTTTCAGTTCACTGTAACTTACCGATCAAGAAACACCAAAGCTAATGCTTTGTCGGAGGAGGTAGAGAGAACAGAGAACGAGGTGAACATCCCTGACAAGCTTCTGGTTGCTCCCGTACAGTGGGACGTGACCGAAATAACTCAAATCAATGACCAGATTGCACCACCACCAGAATGCCCACCAGATCGCACATCTGTACCCGCAAACCTCCGCAATACTTTACTGCACCAAGTTCACGATCTTTCCAGTTCTGGCCATCCGGGTATCACTGCCACACTCCATCTGTTACAAAACCGGTTCTGGTGGGACACCATGTTATCTGACACAACCCTATTCATAAAGAACTGCACAGCTTGTCAGACTTCGAAGACCTCCCATCAAGCACCTGCCGGCCTGCTACAGCCTCTACCCATTCCTCAATGCCCCTGGTCCCACATAGCAGTTGACTTTGTCACCGACCTTCTTGAGTCCCGTGGCCATTCGCACAGTCATTGACCGAATAATCTCTTCTTTTTTTTTTTTCTTTTTTTTTTCTTCCCAAAGCTACCCACCGCTTTTGAGACCACAGAAATCCTTTGCAACTACGTGTTTCATTTCTATGGCCTGCCAGAAGACATTGTATCAGACAGAGGTCCACAGTTCACATCCTGGGTATGGGCGGCTTTCTTCAAACAATTAAACATTAACATCAGCCTCGCATCAGGATATCACCCCGAATCTAACGGACAAACCGAACGCATGACTGCTGTTACGAATGTGGCTCCTGCGCCTCCTCCGCACCACCGGAGGGAGCCATCAGCTGAATACTGACTTTCCACCATTCGTACTACGTTTCCCATAGGCCCTCATTCCTGGGACTGATTGTGCGCACCCCTGCACCACATCACACTCACCAGCGCCACTTGCACTCACACTTTGCAAAGACTTGATTTCCCCCGGTGATCATTTGAGAGGTTTTCTGTGGATTGTTCTGTTGCCATTTGGACTGTTTACCCTTTGTGATTCTCAGCCACCTGCCCTGATTTCTGCCTGTATTCTGACTGTTTGTCTGCCGCCTGCCTCGACCATTGCCTGTCCCTGTTCATGTATTTGCCTCTGCCCTTGTCTGCATTTGTATTTATCTTAATAAAAGCTGCAAATGGATCTCCATTCTGTCGACCCATCATTACACCCTTGAACATGGTCTTGCATAACAAGTATAGGCTTGTGAAGCACTCAAACACTTACATTTAGTCATTCCAAAGTGACAAGCAATTCATCATAAGGACCAACAATATTTGCAGTACTAAATTTAAGTTTTAATATTAAAATGAAATTCCTGTCATTAATTACTTACCCTCATGACCTTAGTTCATCTTCAGATGAATCTTAAGACATGTTTGAAATCTGAGGTTTTTTTTAATCCCCTATAGAAAGCAACATAATTACCACATTCAAGATCCAGTATAGTAAAGACATTGTTAAAATAGTCAGCGTGACTACAGTGGTTAAACCTTAATGTTATGAAGCGATGAGAATACTTTTTGTGTGCAAAACAAACATCAACTTTATTTAAGAATTTTGTCTATTCCCTGTTATTCTCCTACACTGTTTACGTTGTACTGACAGTGCAGGATTTTTTTTTAAATTACATTGTAATTACATATTTATGTTGCTTTCTATGCTTTCTTATTTTTGGGCGAACTAACCCTTTAAAGGAACACTCCACTTTTTTTAAAAATAGGCTCATTTTCCAACTCCCCTAGAGTTAAACAGTTGAGTTTTACCGTTTTCGAATCCATTCAGCCGATCTCCGGGTCTGGCGGTACCACTTTTAACATAGCTTAGCATAGTTAATTGAATCTGATTAGACCGTTAGCATCTCGCTCAAAAATGAGCAAAGAGTTTTGATATTTTTCCTATTTAAAACTTGACTCTTCTGTAGTTACATTGTGTACTAAGACCGACGGAAAATGAAAAGTTACGATTTTCTAGTTGCAATTACGCTGGAATGAGAGTATAATTCCTAGCCATATCGGCCTAGAAAATCGCAACTTTTCATTTTTCATCGGTCTTAGTACACTCAACTGTTTAACTCTAGGGGAGTTGGAAAATGAGCCTATTTTCAAAAAAAGTGGAGTGTTCCTTTAAGACAGAGAGGTAAACAAGTTAGAGAAGTGGAATGCAGAAAGCAGAGGTTTTTCTAAAAAAAAAAAAAAAATAGGAAGTGCATTTGTTTATGGCTAAAAAAATTGCTTGTGGAATATATATAATATAACATTATAATATAATTATAATATATTTGAATATGCTGCCATGTAAAGTAATGATAGTAGTGTAGTGTAGTCAATATAATGTGTGTTCCTTGTATTTTAGACATCAGTGAATATCTATGATGAAGATTGCCGTGATTGGCCAGAGTCTCTTTGGACAGGAAGTGTATAAAGAATTGAAGAAGGAGGGCCACACTATTGTTGGTGTATTCACCATTCCTGACAAAGATGGAAAAGTGGATCCACTTGGTAAGTTTCTTTCATGTAAATTCATGTGACTATTAAGGACTGTTCACACCAACACAAACGTTCGGCATGAAAATTTGTTCAGATGGCACTGTTCAGTAACAGCACTCTTATGCTGTTGCACCAAACGTTCTTCTTGGTGTGAACAGGCTTTTATTATATTGTCCTTTCTATTTATTATTTAAAAAATATATTAAAAATGTAATTCATACACAATTCACTTCATCTATGCTTAGTATGTTTTTAATTTGACCCTTTTTATGACCTTATTTCAGGTCATGTTGGAGATATTTATGAATTAAAGCAGCTATAGAACTTTGGCCTCTCTATCGCCATCTGTGGTTAAAATTTCAAATTGCATGTTACTTGCAGAGAGTTCTTTGAAGTTGGTTGTGCTTCTTTTGCACATATAAAACTGATGATTTGAGGAAACTTCATGGTTACACAAATTAAACAGAATTAATCTAAATCTTTTAACTTTCCCCAGCGACCGAGGCAGAGAAGGACAGTGTGCCAGTGTTCAAGTTTCCCCGCTGGAGACTGAAGGGAAAGGCCATTACCGAAGTGGTGGATCAGTATAAGGCAGTTGGTGCTGAACTGAATGTTCTACCTTTCTGCTCTCAGTTCATCCCTATGGAAGTGATAGATCACCCAACACACGGCTCCATTATTTATCATCCCTCTTTGCTGCCCAGACACAGAGGTGCCTCTGCCATTAACTGGTCAGTATGTGTGTGTTCTCTTTATGTTTTTATTAGAGAGTGTGTGCATATGTGTGGTAACTCTAATTAGAACTATTAGAACTAGTAAGATAAATGATATATGAGTGGCAGGTGGTTATCGTAAGTAGGTCATTGGTGTGTCTTTACTGTCTGCTAGATGTTGTAGCTGTTAGCATCAACACTACTAGCATTACAGTTGCAAATGTCTCTTATTTTTTATACATTCTTGTTCTTGAAAGAATTTATTTGACATTTCTCCAGTACACTGTATCATCATCACTTTTTCTGGACTATATTCCTGGGAAAGAAAGAGTGAAAATTATTTAAAAAAAGAGTTAACTTTGTAGACTCTAACCCCTGGTTTCACAGACAAGGCTTAAGCTAGTCCTAGACTAAAATGCATGTTTGAGCTGGTTTAACTGAAAGCAACTTGCACTGACATATCTTTAAATATGTCAGTGCCATTGTTTTGTCTCAAGATGTACACCAGTAACGCCCTAATTGAACTAAGGCCTAATCCTGGTTTAGGCTAAGCCCTGTCTGTGTAACCAGGCCATAGAATATTTAGACTTGAAATTCAGCTTTAGCTTCAGAAGACGTATTATAGCACATTAGTCATAGGTAATACTTTTATGATGCTTTTATGTTTTTTAAAAGTATCATATTTTATCTTTTGTCCTTTTGGAGTTTGGCAATATATTATGTTTTACTAAAAGAATCAGCATGAGGATGAGTAAATTATGCCAGATTTTTTGTTGTTGGGTGTGTAAATGATGTAAAATTATGTTCGTTTAACAGAATTTCTGCTTTGTTATTTTGCATGTATTTCTCTAAGGACTTTGATTCATGGTGATAAGAAGGGTGGGTTTACTGTGTTCTGGGCAGACGATGGACTGGACACAGGACCAATTCTTTTGCAAAGAGAATGCGATGTTGAGCCGAATGACAACGTAAACAGTATCTATAAACGCTTCCTGTTTCCAGAGGGAGTCAAAGGCATGGTGTGGATTACTGCAGAAACATCTACAGCTACATTATATTACAAAATATAGTTTGCTATCCATAAAGTTAAAACAGCATATCAGTCGTTGGTTTAATGTAGGAACAGTTGGATTTGAAGTCCAGAAATTAGTCTAATGTAGTTGTTGTATAGGAGGGCACCTTTGAATTCTTGTGTGTGTTTTTGTTTTACGGTAGGTGGAGGCAGTCAGGCTAATTTCAGTGGGTAAAGCTCCGAGAATCAAGCAGCCAGAGGAAGGAGCCACATATGAGTGTATTCAGAAGAAAGAAAATTCAAAGGTGGAGTATCTTCAGCACTGCACAGCAGCCAATTTATAGATGTATAGCTTGTTTGATTCTAATTGTTGTACACAACATTTTAACAATAACCGTCTATGATTGGTTGCATAGATTGACTGGAACCAGCCAGCAGAAGCCATTCATAACTGGATTAGAGGGAATGACAGAGTACCTGGTGCCTGGGCAGAGATTGACGGCAAGGTGAGTGTTTTAACTAACTGTTAAACACACAACAGCACACTAAACATGTAGACACTCTTAGTCAAATGCAACAATGTTATTTTCGTTCTTCTGGTAGAATGTGTCATTTTATGGATCAACACTGTTGGAAAATGACCATTCTTCCAGCAATGGTCAACCTCTGGAAATCCCTGGAGCAAGTCGACCTGGTCTGGTTACCAAAAGTGGCCTTGTTCTTTTTGGGAATGATGACAAGACGGTAAGGACTTGGAGAAACGTTGTGCTATTATGCTATTAAATTTGCTAAACTTTATATAGATTTGCCTGTAACTGTAAAAATGTCATCGTGAATGACTGACAAAAACTTAAACATACATAATATGGCAAAAATTAAAATCCTGTCATCGTTTACTCATGTCGTTCCAAACCTGTATGTATTTCTTCAACTGTGCACAAACAAAATCAGTTTTAAAATCAGTTATTTATTTATTTTTGGATTAAAAAAAAAAAAAAAAAAAAATTCATTTTTGGGTGAACTGTCTCTCTAAGTGCAAACTGCAGTCATCACACTCCAAGCACATGTGAAGAGACGATGATTAAAATATACAAATTCAAAAGAATATATCTTGTTGGTGCTGTGGCTTCAGATGTCAGATGTCAACTTCTTTGATCAGAGTTTCACAAATAGGTTATTCTTACAATATAGCCCCTAGCATCAGAAGCATTTTCAATGTAAACATGCTAGACAGAAGTCTCAATGTTTCAGCATGTCACCATGAAAAATTGCCACCACAGCCGGAAAATGAATTAGATCACATCTTAGAAATTATGTACCAATTCAAAATGCCTTAGGTAAGTTTTTATCATTAGGGTCTCTAGAAGATCTGAAATTCAGTGTGAACTGGACAAGCAGCCTAGGAATACTTTGAAAAAGTAATTTCTGGGGGATAATAAAAAAAATAAAATTAATCTATTAAATAAAATATATTTAATAGATTAAATATATTTTATAGATGAGAATGAAATCTGAGCTATACATTTATTTTCGTCTTAACTCAAGGATTCAGCAGAATTCTAGCCCTTATGGTAAAAAATGTAAATATACTTTAAAGGTATAAAAGACCTTAAAGGGATGGTTCACCCAAAAATGTCATGATTTACTCACCTTTATGTTGTTCCAAACCTGTATGACTTTCTTTCTTCTGTGCAGCACAAATATATTTTGAAGAATGTTTGAAATTTTTGACAATACCATGGAAGTCAGTGAGGTCCAAAAGAACATTGGACCCCATTGACTTTCATTGTATGGACAAAAAACACTGAGACATTTTTAAAATTGCTTCTTTTGTTTAACACAAAAGTCATACAGAATGACATGAGGGTGAGTAAATCATGATAGAATTTGATTTTGGAGTTTGCACATTTTACCCAATAAAATGTGTAATGTAATGTTGTTTTATTAAAAGTATTTTACAACTTTGATAGTGAACCAATGCACTATGTGTGACTAGTGTGACTCGATGTACATACTGTATGTTAAACACCATTTATTTGATGTTTTCCCTTGAGGTTTTAGATGCGTGTGTGTACGTGTATTTATACATAAAAATGTGTTTGTACTTGTATGTAGTTGCTTGTGAAGAACCTGCAGTTTGAGGATGGGAAGATGATTGCTGCATCCCAGTATTTTAAAGCTGGTGTCAGTTCCACTGTGGAGCTTTCTGAGGATGAAAAACAATTTGCTGAGCAGATGAGGGTAAAAAAACATTGAAGAAGTTTATTAATAGTCACCATAATATTCTGTTTGTGTGTGTGTCTGAATGTACCCATATTAAAAGGTTAGTTCACCCAAAAATGAAATTTCTGTCATTAGGTACTCACCCTTGTTGTCCCAAACCTGGAAGACCTTTGTTCATATTCAGAACACAAATTAAGATATTTTTGATGAAATCTGAGGGCTTCTGAACCACACATAGGCAGCAACGTCATTGCATCTTTTGAGGTCCAGAAAGGTATTAAAGACATTGTTAAAATAGTCCATGTAACTACAGTGGTTATGAATGTTATGAAGCAACGAGAATACTTTTGTGCGCAAAAACAAAACAAGACTTTATTTAACAATTTGAACTGTTGTCATACACAGTTGACGTAGTGAACGCAGTGCAGGCTTCTGTGTTCTATGTCAGAACTGTTGCGTAAATGAAGTCGTTCATTTTGTTTTGTTTTTGCACGCAAAAAGTATTCTCGCCACAAAAATATCATAATTTGTGTTCCAAAGATGAACAAAGGTCTTACAGGTTTGGGACGACACGGGTAAGTACTTACTTAATGACAGAAATTTCATTTTTGGGTGATTTAAAAAAAATTTTTATAAAATGAGATAAAGATAAAATGTGTAGTATTTTTGTCCAGGTGGTGTGGAAGAGTATTTTGACTAATGTAGAGGAGATTGAAGACACTACTGACTTCTTTAAGTCTGGTGCTGCTTCGATGGATGTAGTCAGGTAATTATGTGTGCATGTATAATTTCCTAATTCTCATGATATATATATTACATGTAAATATACAATAATTCCTCACTTTTCCTTTTATATAATTCAAAGATTTTTTTCTTATTTTCATACTGTAGGCTGGTGGAAGAGGTAAAGTTGAGGGCAGTACAGTTGCAGTTGCAAAATGAGGACGTTTACATGGCAACAACATTTCAAGAGTTCATTCAAATGTGTGTGAGGAAGCTGCGAGGAGAGGATGAGGAAGAAGAGTTCAACGTAGACTATGTTAGTATTGCTCCTTTTAAATGGATAGTAGTATGTTTATTTTTGCACTGGCTTGAAAAGTACATTTCATATATGTGCTGCAGGTAGAAAACTATCATCTGCCTCATATGGAAAAAATACATATATAATTAATAACCTCAACTTGAGATTGTACTGATAAATGGTCTGAGACACTCATTTGCATGTATTAGCTCTAGAATTGCCACAGTTATCCAAGTTTGGGCTGGAGTGATCAAAAGAACCATAACTGATTTATTGAGCCAGTCACAGTTTCACTGTTATGACCAACCAGGTAGCCAAACAGAGACCACAGTACTCTTTAATTTCCAAGGATGAAGGATACTACATTAATTCCATTAATTTTATAACACGTTAAACAGCCCATGTTCCAAGTCCAAATATACTCTCATTCTAAGTTTGATGCTGGCAATACATTACAAAAAAGTTGAGAAAGAAGCTTATTTTAACACAGAGGCAGGCAAGGAAGGCAGGCAGGCAGGCAGAGGTATGGAACTAAGTGCAGGCATATATTTATTTACCAAAACCAAGAACTCGAAGAGCTAGAAAACATGAATACGAGAATCCATGACTGACAAACTAAAGGTACGTTCACATGACAACGACGTACTAAAAACAGAAAGGTTTTTCCTTTGCGTTTTTTGCCTACAGACAACAACGTTGTCAAAACAATGCCCATTCACACGGATCCATGAAAATGATTAAAAACGCTGTATTATGCTGCCAAGCCAGTAGTTGGCGAGGTCACTTTGTAAATAGACTGAACACATAATACACATGCACATGATGTCACTGTTTTCACAAACTTGAACAGTCAAAACGCATAAAAGGTTTTCTGTTTTTAGTTGAAAACGGTGTCAACTGGCCCTTACATAGGGCTATAAATACTGACAGGGCTAACGAGGCTAACAAGAAAACAAAGGCACACCTGAGAGACAATCAAGGAAAACCAATCAACAAAGGGACAACAAAACATGGCACAAGAAACAGGAAACATGAAAAGAACAGGGGTCCGTTCTTCGTACCTCGCTTAATACATCTGAGATGATTTGACAGATGCCAGATCTTCTTATCATGATAACTAAACTCTGGATAATTTGATTCTTTAAATGAATTTGCGGGTTGGATTAAAATATCTGGATTAAAATGTCTGAGATTATGGCGCATTCTTGTGTTCCTCGAAAAGGGCAGAAGTATCAATCAGCAATGCAGTGATTGGCTGCCATCAAAACAGCAACGTAGTGACATCATATAATTAAAAAAAGACACGTGACGAAAAACTTGACGAATACAGCCAAGAAACCAAAACAACATAAAGTTATAATAGATAAATGATTTTTTTTTTTTTTTTTTTTTTTACATGATTCACAATTATTTAGGCTATATTCATGATTTCTAGTATTTGTACAGGCTTTACATTTTTATTTCAATGTTGTAATTAGCAATTAATTTAATTTTACCTTTGAAGCAGATTTGTAACGTGACACCATTAATTTAAGTTTCTTAAGGGTCAAGATCAAGTTATCTTAACATGTTATTTGCTAATTTATTTTTAAATCATTATTATTGTCCCTGGTTTACATATAAGAAAGTAGTAGTGGCTGGGACAGACTGGGACAGTATCACCTCCGCTTAAAAAGATGCAATCTAAAGTTTACATGAAATAAGCCTGTTTCAGAGCAGGTTTGAGTTTACGGACCTGTTGCTATGACTGTAACTCTAGGATAAGCTTCGAAGAACCTAACAATCCTGGATCATTTCAAATCATCAACGATAAAATCCTGCTCATTGAGTAATCCACATACGGAGAACGGTCCTGGGCAAGATGCGAACTAAAAATCCATATAACAATTACAGAAGGAACACAAAACAGGGAACCAGCGTTTACCAGTGGTACCTCACCATTCCTTTTAACAACACTCAATCTTTGGGAACTGAGACACTAATTGTTGTATATTTGAAAGTTGATTCTTGCTTAAAGAAATAAGCTGCTTAGAAGTCTGGAGTCTCCTGTCAGGGCTATGTTTGTTTTGTTTTTGGATTTTTGTCTTCTGTAAAGTCTACACCATCAGTGTTTATCTACACCACCAGATCGTGACATCTCAATTGTCATATTTTATGCTTCATAATGCGTCACACATTTTTAATCAGAGATACTGTAGGACTGGATTTCAAACACAGTGGTATACATGCTAAAAATGTGGAACGTATTGCTGGCATCTGACTGAATGTTTATGAAAAAACAAAGTTGATTATTTAATGTATTTTAAATTTTGAACTTCTTATTTAAGTATCTGCATGTCTGTTGTAGGTAGAAAAGAAACTGAATAATATGACAATCAGAATCCCCCACCAGCTTTTCATAAATGGGGAGTTTGTAGATGCTGACGGAGGAAAGACCTATAAGACCATTAACCCCACCGATGGACAGGTACAAAATGGACACAAACTTTTCCACTCTTAGTCTATCTGCTTTATCTTTTTTGTCCATTTTCACATGCTCAATTCCAGCTTATGTTTGTGTGTAGGCAATCTGTGATGTGTCCTTAGCCCAGATCCCTGATGTGGAAAAGGCAGTGGCTGCAGCTAAAGAAGCATTTGAGGAGGGAGAGTGGGGCAAGATGAACCCCAGAGACAGAGGCAAACTACTCTACAAGTATGATTAATTGCATTTTATATTTAAACACTGCAGGTTATACATAGGTTTCGTTAACCAAAATGTTAAAATTTACTGAATTTAAGTAATAAAATGACAAATAATTCCAAATACTGTTTTTCATTTTAACAGAAATGGTAAACACATGGTAAACATTTAGGCTTAGCACATCAAGATGTGTTTGTTTCTTCATTCAGGTTTTTATGTCCAAATCAATGAGTTTTGTGGCACTTCAGTTCATTTGCATTTATGTTTATGCTAATAGCCTTCGAACTGTTAATTTTTTTTGCAAAACAAACATTGCGAACTCACCAAATTTGACTCAGATCATCTTTGTTCAGTCCATGCTGACAAAAAGTTATCAAAATATGAAAAGCTTTTAGATAGATTAAAACCATTCTCTTATCAATAGATTTAACAAAGATGACAATAGAAAGGAAATGTATAACTATATGTATATATTATAACTATAACTAGATGATTATTTGTAGAACAGTCCCTGCAGTAATACACACATTATTTCTTCAACAGATCGGTCTAAACATTGTTATGGTATGAAAAATAACTGTGTGTATGTGTGCATTTTCCAGACTGGCTGATCTGATGGAGCAGCATCAGGAAGAGCTGGCCACTATTGAAGCCATAGACTCAGGAGCAGTCTATACTCTTGCCCTCAAAACACACATTGGCATGTCTATCCAGACATTCAGATACTTTGCTGGTTGGTGTGACAAAATTCAGGTTTGCTTGTGTCTGTTTATATTATTTATTAGAATATTTATTTATCAGCCATCAGTTGTGATGTAGGCCCAGTGTCATATTTAGGATATTCTGTGTTTTTTCAAGCTTTGGTTACCTTGTTTACCTTGTTTAAAGAGTTTTCAAAAGGAGAATAAGAGGGGGCTTAAAGTTTTAAAGGAATATTCTGGGTTCAGTATCTCTTAATTTCTTTAAATATTTGTGCCTCACAAAAACAGCAAAAATATGGTTTACAGTGAGGCACTTACAAAGAAAGTGAATGGAGCCAATACTAAAATACTCATTCAAAGATATAGCAACCAAATGTAAAAGATATTGTAATGGCTCTTTCAACTGAGCGGTGCGGTACGGTTCAGTTCAGTACAGTACGATTCGGGACGGTAAACTCTGATCCGGCTTGCGTTTCCACCGGCAACAGTACCCTTACTTGTTAGGCGTGGTGTATGCTGGAAAGTAGCAATCGACATTATTCTCGCAGGAAGAAGAAAGTGACAGTAAACAACAATGGAGGACATACAGCAGCTTTGTTTAAGCAAAGGCTGAAGGCTGCAAGGAAAAACAGCCAAAAAATACACATTGTGTTGCAACGGTATTGTGTTGTCATTCCCCTTGTAGCACGCGCAAGTGACGATTCTCTGTTAACCAATCAACATTCTGCAGTTAGTATAGCTCCACCCTTTTGGTACCAGTACTATTGTGCTAGGTACCCCAGTGGAATGGTCCCAAAAAAGTGGTATGGTACGGTTCTGTATTTTGGTACCATTCACAACTTCTGACAATGGAAATAATTGCATACCATACTGTAGTGAACTGAACCGTACCGCTTGGTGGAAACAAGCCATAGGTGCCTCACCATAACCTCAATTTTTTCTTTTTTTTTTTTAGAAGAAAATTAGGGTTGAAATATTTTTTTGTGATCATTATGCACTGAATGCTTATATTGAACCCAGAGGATTCCTTTATATGAGGAAGCTACTTTGACTGCATTCCATCCCAGAACAAAACTGAAAAAAAAAAAAAAAAAAATTACTGACAGTTGCTGGTGAAGTTGTTATACAGTATATGATCTACTGTTTTGAACAGTATATACAGTATATAAAAACTACTGTTTTAGTAAGATTTAAAAAAAATAATAATAATGAACCGATCCCTGTCTGTGTCTGAAAGATATAAAATTATTCTCCACAGGGCTGCACTATTCCTATCAACCAGGCTCGGCCTAATCGAAACCTTACCTTCACCAAGAAAGAGCCAATTGGGTAAAATCAACCCTCTCCATAAAAAAGAATCCTCCAGCTGTCTTCCAACCTCGCCATGAAGTCACCTTTAATTGCTATGTATTTTGTATATCTGGACAGAATGCTGAGAATATTTAGCTCTTGCTTGTTTATGTTCAGTGTGTGTGCCATTGTCATTCCATGGAATTATCCATTGATGATGTTGGCATGGAAGACTGCAGCCTGCCTGGCAGCTGGAAACACTGTGGTGCTCAAACCTGCACAGGTAAAAATTGCAGTTAATGTTAAAACAAATATATACAAGGCATCTTTATCCCAAACAACACACACACAGAAATTAAGGATTATGTGAGTGTTTCTGTGTTGTATAGGTCACACCTTTGACTGCTCTCAAGTTTGCCGAATTAACTGCGCTGGCAAAGTTTCCAAAGGGCGTGGTGAACATACTACCAGGATCCGGTGCATATACATGCAAAACATACATATACAAGTTCATATACTGCTATACTTTTTCTGTATACAATTCAGTATCACTATTGTAAATGTTTTGCACTTTTAGTAAATTTGTCTATTTTTAAGGCTGTCTGCTTATATATGAATTGAATATTTATTTAATATGTCAATTTTAGGGGCTCTGGTTGGTCAGCGGATGTCTGACCACCCTGATGTTCGAAAACTGGGCTTCACTGGCTCCACTGAGATTGGCAAACAGATCATGAAAAGGTGAATGAGTATCTCTTTTTAAAAGGTTGTGACTGTTTTCTTGTCTTGTCTTTTCTTTTCTTTGCTTTTCTTTTCTAAGTTTTTGTTGTATGCAGATTTTATCTTGATATCATATTTGGGCCACAAATTGAAAACAGTGGCACATATTTTAATCTAATTATTCTAATCATATTTTAATCTTAATAATTAAATAATATTGAAATAAATTATACAAGCACTTTCAATATTATTTTGTTCAATACATTTTTGTATGCTTACAGCATTTCTTTCAAGTTAATTACAAATAGGGTTTAAATAAAAGTTGGAAATCATAAAAATGCTTGTCTATCTTGCAGTTGTGCAGTCAGCAATGTGAAGAAGGTTTCTCTTGAGCTAGGAGGGAAATCTCCTCTCATCATCTTCAATGACTGTGACCTGGACAAGGCTGTCAGAATGGTTTGTTCACCTCAGTACCATCATATTAAAAATACATTCTTTGTTTGTCAAAGTTAATAATGTTTGGTTGTAATCTCAGACATGTTATGTACCTTCCACACACACACTTTTTGTCTACAGGGTATGAGCTCTGTGTTCTTTAATAAGGGAGAGAACTGCATTGCAGCAGGGAGACTATTCATTGAGGAATCTATCCATGACACTTTTGTGGAGAGAGTGGTAAAAATCAACATACATGATGGCTTCTTATGCTGAATGCCTATTTTCACATATACTCATTTTGATTCCTTACCTGCAGCTCAATCCCAGCTATACTGATATATAGCCAAAACACACTCTTGTGACTGTAATATTGCTTACATATTATATATAATATAGTGTCCTACCATCTTTCTCTTTTTTTGAGACCATTTTGTGATAATTTCATAACTCACAATTTCATAATTCTTAACTCATATCATATAACTATATCTATGTAGGTTAGTGAAATAAAGAAGATGAAGATTGGTGATCCACTAGACCGTTCCACAGACCACGGCCCCCAGAACCACAAAGCCCATCTGGACAAACTAGTGGAATACTGTGAAAAAGGGGTCAAAGAAGGAGCAAGATTAGTGTGTGGAGGGAAACAAGTGAACCGTCCAGGTGAGGGGAGTGTGTGAGTATATGCATGAGTCTTAGTGGGGGAAAAAAGTGCAATGTTGTTTACACTTTCCATCTCTATAGGTTTCTTCTTTGAACCAACTGTTTTCAGTGATGTGCAGGATCACATGTATATTGCTGTTGAGGAGTCTTTTGGGCCCGTCATGATCATCTCCAAATTCAACAATGGGTTGGTAGAAATAAGCTACTTTTACCTCTAAAATGCTGATTGTCTCACACCAGTCAATTTATACAAACTCAGCTTCCAGCAATGATGAATGATTTGTAATGGATTTAACTATACATCGTACTCATTTTTCAAAATTGTAACATGACAAAAAGGAACATTGTAAACTGCCTTTTCCTCAATCTCCCTCATTTAGAGATGTTGACAACGTGCTGCAGAGGGCTAATGCTACAGAATATGGTTTAGCATCAGGTGTGTT
This sequence comes from Elopichthys bambusa, assembly GCA_037101425.1. NCBI lineage: Eukaryota > Metazoa > Chordata > Actinopteri > Cypriniformes > Xenocyprididae > Elopichthys > Elopichthys bambusa. The sequence continues at coordinate 23,343,258 of CM074440.1, read as the reverse complement.
TACACGTGACATCAGCAAGGCTCTGTATGTGAGTGAAAAACTTCAGGCCGGTACTGTGTTTATCAACACTTACAATAAGACTGACGTGGCAGCTCCTTTTGGTGGCTTCAAACAGTCTGGCTTTGGTAAAGATTTAGGTAAGAAATTAATAGGATTCATTGTTGTGATACATTTTTTGAGTAGTCACTGCATTATATCATTATTTATATTCCAAGAAAAAAACTTCTGTGTGCTGTTTTTAACTCTGTGTATTTCTCCCTAACAGGTCAAGAAGCTCTGAATGAGTATCTGAAGACTAAGTGTGTCACCGTTGAATACTAACTGATCAAATACTGGACATTTATTGCACAACAAAAGATGATTGCATTTTAGTGCTCTAAAGTGGCAGCTAAGGACCATTTCAGTTCAACCATCAAGTAAATTGTCATTAAATTTGTTATGTTTGTATTAATAGATGGATTGCATTTCAGTTCAGGCAATTAGGAAAATGAAATCATATGATGAGGTAAATTTAGTTACTCTGAAGTCTTAATTTTTAGTCTCCTAGTTTTAAATGGTCCTGTAGAAGTCTAACTGTACATAAGCTCAGAGAAAGACTAGTTCCATATAGCAGACTTTTTATCAATTATGATATATTGATTTATGTCATTTGTTTTGAGATAGTTGGTAATGGGTTAAGAGACTGTGAAATAATGCTTGACTAGCTATCAAAACAATTTTAGGTATTATGTTATTTACTGCACTGATACTGTTTGATTGTTTTAAAGATTTGACATTGAACGAAAGAAGTAACAGAAGTGTATTTTATGCTTTAGAAACCAGACCTTCACTGTTGTTTTATGTCTTCTTTATGAACATTATCCAAGCATGTGCCACAAAAAGAATAAAATTTGTCCAGTATTGTCTATAATGTTTTATTCATGTGCATTTGCAACTGTTGTAAAAAAAAACAACAAAAAAAACTACTTGACTATATGGAGAGAAAAAAAAGAAAAGTAATGTAACACAGAGCCAGGTCCAATATCACAACGACAGGTTTTCATTTTAATATTTGAGTATTTGAGCTGTAGAATTCTTTAAAGATTCATTATTATTCTTGACTATTAGTTAATTAAGGTAAAATTTATTACATCGTCACAAAGTTATGTTAATTTTTTTTTATAATTGTTCAGAAGTTATTTGAGAATTTACAGTTTATCTCTAATTTTTTTCACACTAGAATAAATGTATAGTAAACAGAATTATATAGTGAATATAGAAAATATTCAATATACAAATAGAAATATAGTGGTAAACAAACACATTTGCACCTATATACAATTTAGCATGTCCATTACACTTTTGTTGCATGTCTTGGGATTGTTCATCAGGGATTTCTTTTCATTTCAACCAACACAACCTACAAGCTGAAGACAATATAAAATGACAAAATACAAACTAATTGAAAAAGAAAGAAAAAATAATTAGCATAACATGATAATGTAAAGGTAAAAGGAGAAAGGAATAAGGGGAAGAAAGGGGAAAAAATAAGCAAGTTTAATACTGATAATGAGCCAAAAACCCTCATTTTATGGCAGGCGGCCACTTACATTACCCCAGTAAAATAGGTCATTTAGCATTGTTTGGCATTGTCTCAAATATGTGGTGTTGTATGTGTTTTTTCTTTTCTTTTCCTTTTTAATTGTTTATTCATTTATTATTTTGGTAAAAATTATTAGAAAATGCAGCTGTCTCCATTTTACTTTGGGTGCATATGTGGACACAATCTTTCTTTTTGGCACCCATGTTTTTTTTGTTTGTGTAGTTGTGTCAATATCTTGTGGTGGTTCCCAGTTTTCTATCAGGTAGTGGATGATACAAACAGTGCATTGTATTGTAGGACCAAAACACGTTGCATTTGTGTTGTAATTTCGTTAAATCAAACTAGATGTATCAAATACATTCTGTGTCTCAGGTCAATTGTTATTGATACTGAAATATTATGTGCGTGTTTGTTTCACGAAAACGGACGAAAATTTACTTGTTTGTCACACGTCACGTGAATGGATTACGTCGCTGTCACATGTTATCTGTTACTTTTCCCTTCGCAGTTGACTGTTGACCAATTACAACTGATTGTGGTTAAAGGATAAGAAAGATAGTAGTTCGTTTAGTAGTACAGCGGTACTATTCTTTTGCTGTGACTGCTATAAAACAGTTTTGAAATTGTTCTATATTTGTTCGTCCAGTCTTCTAAAGCGCAATTAATTTTGATAGCGCCTCGAGAGATTCAAATCCGTTAGGTTAATCACCGTTTGGAGTTCAACCTCCGGTTTTTACGCTCTTATGCGAATTCATTGTCACACTACGCGGTTTTCGTTGCGTTGTTTGTGTACTTTAAATACATCCCTACGTACAAAATGCTACGATATTAAACGGGGCGGGCCCAGTTGCGTAGTGGTAGACGACATTTTCTTTAACCGAGAAAGCACGAAGGTGTTGTTTTTCTAACTCAAAGCTGGTGTATTTTTCGCGGGTTTGTTGTTTGTAAAAGTCTGTTTTCATGCTGTAAGGAGTTAAATGCAGAATTTGCACCCTAACCTACTCTAAAACACCCTCATAACATATTACATATCTACCGCTTATCAGAGAGAAAAAAAAAAACATTTCCACAAACCAGGTAGGACCAGCGTTTCTTCGTTTCGTTCTGGAAGAAAAGGTCATTATTCTGCTGGGGTTTTACTTTACTGGTCAAGGAGATGAGAGGAAGCTCCTCATATGGAGACCGAGACAGAGATCGAGGACGGGACAGAGGGTGGGCCTTTATATTTAATCGATGTTTGTTTATTTATGTGTATTAATAAATTTAATAAATCAGTTTAATTGGATAGGAGATATTGGGCAATTAATTTTTTTGGTTTAAGTTAACAGATTTAAGTACTTGTCCATACACTTCTCTCAAACACTGCTCATAACTGGCAGGAAAAGGATTCAAAGTTTAAGACATGAATCTCTCACAGGCCACGCTTTGGATCCAGTAGAGTAGTCCAACCTCCACCTAAGAAGTTTGGGAATCCAGGGGATAGGCTGAGGAAGAAGAAATGGGACCTGGACCAGCTGCCCAAATTTGAGAAGAATTTCTACAGTGAACACCCCGAGGTTCATCACATGAGTCAGGTAATAAAGAACCTAATTATATTTAAAACTTTTGTGGTCTACTATTTTGTTTTTATTTATTTTTTACTTGAATTTATATTTATCTTTGTATATTTAACAGTATGATGTTGAAGAATATCGCAAGAGGAAAGAGATCACTGTCAGAGGCTCTGGCTGTCCAAAGCCTGTTACCAACTTCCATCAAGCTCAGTTCCCTCGTGAGTTTAATTCACATGTATATCGCTTTGTTATTCTAAAGGCCCTTGCACACTAAAGGTTTTTTTCTCTTCAGTGAGTGTTTTAAAAAGGTTTTTTTTTTTTTTTTTTTTTTCTTCATCCAGTGATGAAAACACACTTACTTTTCTGTGTTTTTTTTAAGAATATGTGATGGAAGTGCTGCTGCAGCAGAACTTTAAAGAGCCCACTGCTATCCAGGCTCAAGGTTTTCCTTTGGCTCTCAGTGGCAGGGACATGGTGGGCATCGCTCAGACTGGCTCTGGAAAAACACTGGCTGTAAGAGACCTACAACTACAACCAACAGCCAGAGAAAACACACATACTTAAATACCCATTCCAAGTAAAATAATTTTTACTTATTTTAATGTCCTCCACAGTATCTGCTGCCTGCCATAGTGCACATTAACCATCAGCCATACCTAGAGAGAGGGGATGGCCCCATTGTAAGTTGCCATACAACTTTTACCTCAATAATTAGAATTGGGCACTGATTTTGAATCAGAATGGTGTACTATTATTGATGCACAGTAGGATCAAAATGAATCCAAAGTGCTTTGTTCAGTCCAAAATACATTCTTCATTTCTGCTGTGTTTCCTGCTTTCTGTTCTGTTTAGTGTCTTGTGTTGGCACCCACGCGTGAATTAGCCCAGCAGGTGCAGCAAGTGGCTTATGACTATGGCAAATCATCCCGAATCAAGAGTACCTGTGTTTATGGTGGAGCCCCTAAAGGTCCACAGATCAGAGATTTAGAAAGAGGTATGGAATGGAACTGACCAACATCTACAACTCCCTAACAAAATGTGATATTTTTTTTTAAATATTTTTTTTTATATATATATACATTACCTATTTTTAATGCTCAAAATGGGGTGGGTGGGGCATGGCCGTCATTGAGATAATGAAAATATCTGAAGACTGTTATGAAAATGAATGTTAAAAATAAAAATGTGACATGAAAACCTGTCTATGAACACGTGATTAGAACACTGTTAGATTATGATGCAGCAGTGTTATTAAGAAGCATCTAAAAGGAATAGCAGAAAAGGAATAGTGAATTTATGCCAATAAACTGAAGCCCGTCCTATGATATTAATCAGATAACTCGGATACATAACATAGATGTAATATTACAACTTGTATCTGCAAAAAAAGTATGCAAATGCCAGTGAACTTAAAGTTACGCGCTATAGCGCGCGCGCGCGAGAGAGAGAGCTCCCGCCGTGATGCGCTTTCATGAAAATTTGCACTTTTTGATCAACCAAAATGTTATTTTACAGTATGAAAATCCCTGATGATCATAGGTGCTGATATTTTATGTTTCTGCCGGTGGGTGCCCACTCTCCATGAGAAAAAGCACGTTGAGATTCATGACTGGACAAAATAGAAATAGAAACTGCCTCAAATGGACTATAAAAATGAAAAGAAAGCCGTGTCTGAAGCCTTCAATCAATTTTCTGTTGGTTGAAATGAAAAGAAAATATCTTCTGTTTTCTGTGGTTGCTCGGGGGCTCGGCACCTATGATGATGATTATTGTTAAATTAATTATGAATATAATTTAAAGGTTATTTTCAGCACAAGATAAAAGCTTGGAGCTGCACAGCTTGCATTGAACTGTATTTTCATCTATCTTATCAAAGTGGAGCCAGACATTCTCTCTCACGTGTTTTGACGCATGCTGTGGCAAGCGCCGCCCAAAGTGCTGCTATAACCAATCAGGAGGAAAAAAACAACAAAAAAAACATTTCTATCATCGTTTACATGATCGATCGTCGCTGTCACGGTCAAGTACTCCAGTAAAAAGCAACTAAAAGCTCACTAATGTGTGTAAAAGAGCATGGTGCCATGCTTCACTCTGAAACATGCAGGGTGTCAGGATATAAATGTACGTAATTAAATCCCAGTCTTTGCCACTGAAAATATGACAAATACAGCATAAATGTTTTTACTATAGAGCCCTAGTCGGTTTGACCAAATTAGCTGTAAAATGCTCTGTTTTGGTGTGTTCAAGTCACTTTCGTCAGAGCAAGATAGTGGTGTACCTTCTCTTAATTAACTACACAAAAAAACGAGTTTTTTTTAACTCTTCTTAAAGAAAATTAAGAACAAAGAATGTGCATCAGGTGTTTGTTTTTTTAAAATTAATTTATGAAGCCACTGAAATCTTTGTTAAATAACCATGCTATCATAATTTGTGCAAGCAGTGAGCTTACTTTGTTGTAAATAAAAAATAAAAGCCTGACAATGTCACCACAAATATACCTTGTGGTATTCTGATATTTTTTTTTACTAAAACTCAACGTTTCCCACTCGTAATAACGACACTGTGTGTGCAACTTGTAAATACAATCTTTCCGACATGACTTGAAGGCGCCGTTTTTATCCAGCAGGAAAATAACGTAACACTTTGTGCTTTCCCAAATAATTAACAAATAATTCACTAAAAAATGGACTAACGTAGACTTTCATGTTTCTACAGTAATATTTAACACTTCCGTAATATTGGTGCAGAAACACAAATCCTAACTTTTGGGGTTAGTCATGGTCTGCTAAAAGTAATTTGTTAATACTTTTACAATTTTAAGTTGTGTTTTATGTTAAATGATTAAGGGGTGTGGATAATAACATCCCTGCATTGTTTTTGAAAATGTATATTATTGCATTTATAGAGTAAAGCGTTAAAGGGTTAGTTCACCCTAAAATGAAAATTAAGTCATAATTTGCTTCCCCTGGTGTTGTTCTAATGCAGTATGCCCTTCTGCTTTTATGGACCACAAAAGGAGTATTTAAAAAAACAAAGCACTTGTGCTTGTCTATATAATGGTAGTGAAAAGATCCAAAAGTACCTCTGAATGATTCAATGTGACACGTACCATTACTTCTAAGTGTTCTAGGGGTATACGAGAGGGTTTGGTGGAAAAACAAACTGAAATTGAATGTATTATTTAACTAAAATCCTGACCTTGCCTGTTGGTCTTCTGTGCACGGCTACGCAAAGTGCACATTCTTAAGACTCTTTTAGCACCGCAATTCACTCCATCTCGCTCAGAAAAACAGAGAGAAATCAAGATGAACAAAAACGACATGAAATACATTCAGTACATACAAATGGCATGAAAGACAATCCATCTACTTTCTAAATAATAATAAAATAAATCTGTTGTGTCATAACGAGAAGTTATCATGTTCACATCTGTCAAATGTATATACATGGACACATACTATTTCATGCGTATTTATTCATCTTGATTTCTTTTCATCTTACACCCTTTTTTTGGGTGAGATGGAGTGAAATGCAGCGCTAATAGAGTCTCACGAATGCGTACGTCAAGGTCAAGATTTTTGTTAAATAATACAAATTTTATATATATATATATATATATATATATATATAACTTTTTTTTTTTTTTTTTTTTTTTTTTTTTTTATAAATATAAACAAACCCTATAGAATACTTGAAATATATGGCATGTGTCACATGGGATCATTCTGTGATACCTTTGAATCTTTTTTAAAAAAAGCTTGATTCTGGTCGCTTTTCACTGCCGTTATATGGAAAAGTGTGAGTGGGACTTTTTTTTTTTTACTTTTTTGGTCATGGCATGTAGAAAAATGGTGGATTGAGCTGTGGTTCAACCCTGTTCCTGGACAAGTGTAATAGTAGCTTTGTATATTTTATGATTAATTGATCAGGAATAGTTAAGGGCTTTTCTTTCAGTAAATATTGTTTGACCTCTTAAAGGTGTTGAAATCTGCATTGCCACACCTGGCCGTCTGATAGACTTCCTGGAGGCAGGAAAAACCAACCTACGCCGTTGCACCTACCTGGTGCTAGATGAGGCTGATCGTATGTTGGACATGGGTTTTGAACCCCAAATCCGCAAAATTGTTGACCAAATTAGAGTAAGTACTTTCCCCTTGTGAAACTGTCTCCTGTGATTACTTGAAACTGTATTTGATAGTTGATGGATGTTAAAATTACACGCACAGTAATGCTAGACTGAAAATCTAGGATAATCGGCAATAATAATGGACTCGAAAAATAGGCTTAGTCTGTGTTTAAGATTGCTACCCATAATCTTCCTCAGAATACATATCATTAAGCTCAATTGTTTACATTTGCTATTCCTGTTTCCTTCAGCCTGACAGACAGACTCTCATGTGGAGTGCTACCTGGCCTAAAGAAGTGCGTCAGCTGGCTGAAGATTTCCTCCATGACTATGTCCAAATCAATATAGGAGCTCTAGAACTAAGCGCAAACCACAACATCCTGCAGATAGTGGATGTCTGCATGGAAAATGAAAAAGACAACAAGTGAGCTGATTTACCAGTCATGTCTCTAATAAAGTAGTGGATGTGAAATTTATTTCACTTTTATTAAGTTATTCAGGCATTGCGATTTGTGTTGGTTTACTTTGCTATTTGTCTGTATAAATAAAGATAAAAATGTTTCAAAGAAATTTGTGCTCAAAGGCTGATTCAGCTGATGGAGGAAATCATGGCTGAAAAGGAGAACAAAACCATCATCTTTGTTGAGACAAAGAAACGTTGTGATGAACTGACTCGTAGGATGCGAAGAGATGGGTGAGACAGATCTTTATAATCCCCCTCAAAGGTTTTTATTAAATCATAAAGTATGCTGATGTAATTTGTGTTCTGTCGATTTCCAGGTGGCCTGCGATGTGTATTCATGGTGACAAGAGCCAACCAGAGAGGGACTGGGTACTATCAGGTGAAGTTTTTAATTTTATTGAAGCAGGCTGTCAGAATTTTTCCTGACGTTTCTCACTGCATTGTGCTGTGTATTTCAGAGTTTCGCAGTGGAAAAGCTCCAATTTTGATCGCCACTGACGTTGCATCACGGGGTCTGGGTATGTTCTGATACTTGATACTTCATTCAGAACCATTTCTGATTTTTTTTTTCCTCTACAATTCTAAATCGAATGATTCGCCATTAAATAATACAGATAATATATAGACAACTCTTTGACATGTACAACATTGATACATACAGTCACATAATTGTGAAATGTTCAGTGATGTCTCAAACTTTGTGCCAACAGAGATGCACTGGTTAAGCAGATGTCATTCCTAGTCACAAAAACACAGGGCTGCAAACTGCTCATCTTTTTGGAGAAATTTGTTGTTTTGAAAGCAAAATCACTTCTGTGAGATCCGAAAACTTGACTATAATAGATTTAACCTTAAATACATGAAATCATAAAACTTGATTGAAATGTTTGCTACACACTTATTCTTTCACAAGAAATTCCCACTGAAGCATGTCCTCGTATATGTAATTGTTCCGTGTGTTCACACTTGTAGTTTGGTTCTTTCAGACTAAAAAAGACAGATACATTTTTGTTTTAAATTTAATTTAACCAAACCGGCCAAGTGTGGACATTCTTAGTGGAATTCTTTTAAAAAAAAAAATCTAATATATGAAGTGAAATTTATTTGTATAGAGCTTTTTACAGTACACACTAATATTAAGATATTTAAGATATTATAAACATGAACATCTAGGTGTGTTCACATTGACCACTATTTACAGTGGCCATGCCATTCATTTTCAAAGAGAGTTGACGATTTCTATCAATGTGTGACTTGTGGCAATCCAATGAAGTTGAGTAGAACTTCGTAAAAATGAACTGATTACTATCCAGCTTTATCAGGTGGTGGATCGCAGTCAAGTAGGAACACTCACCAACAGCACAGAGATTTGCCAGCATCCAGTTATTTAATCCGTATCAGTGTGAACGCCCCTTGTACTTTTCATCAGCTCCAGTTGATGAACAGAGAACATTTTGTGTACTTGAAGGCTTAGGTATAATTCATTTTCCACATTCCAGTTCATCCCGTGCATCTAGTGGTCCTTTCTTTTCAATTGCTCAAAACAATTGCACATGTGCACACAAGTCTCCACAGATAAAAAAATTGGGCTCTACAGTAGGGATGTACATCTCCATAACTGAGGCCGATGCGATACGCATTTCAATGCATAGCCAACGATACATTAAAGATACATATGAAGCAGCTACTGATGCGATACGATTCAACTGTTACAATGCAGTGCAATCCTATTTCGATTAGATTCAACACAGTGCGAATCAATGCAATGGAAAAAATTATGATGCTATGCAATTTAATTCAGATAGTTTGCTTTTATTTCTTTGGTTCAGACAGACAGCAAATCGTAAATTAACTTAAGTGCCTTCTGACTTCTAACTCATGGCCCTTTCTTAAGCAGGCCTTTGTAGTGCTATGTTAATCTATATTTTATGCGACTCTCACGACATGCCTCAGTCTCCATAGTGTTAAGATGTTAAGTGTTAACTGTCAACAGTATGGAGTGGAATGCGGAAAAGTATACTTTCGGATTAAGAGTTTTAAGAAATTCAAATCTATATTTTAAACACCTAGAATTCTGCCTTGTCTTCTTTTGTTTTGGATTATTTTGGTTTGCACCTTAATTGTTTGATGTTTTTACCTACAGCAATTCTCTCTCTCTTTCTCTCTCTCTCTCTCTCTCTCCTTCCAACCTGTCCTTTCCTCTCTTATCTTTTCCTCCCAGCCTTCACTTGTTTGAGCAATATACATATTTATTGACAAGTTGTCAAGTTTACCTTTAATCATAAAAAGGACTCTGGGCTGACGGTGACTGACTGGTGGGCTGCTTCGTCAGTTTCCACATCCACAAGATGTTCCAGACATGTTAAACTTGTGCTGTCTGTTTCTTGTTACTAATGTAAAAATCCTCGCACATGTGGGGCTCACCGGCTCGCTGTTGACCCTAGCACGGATCTAGGGGAGCTGCTACCCTTCCCTCCTCTTCCCTGGGTCCTAATTCCAGTCTCCTTCCTGAACAAATTATGTGCAAGTGTCCAGTTACCTTGGAAGATGTTAGTCAGTAGTCATGGTCAGACTAGAGATGGTCAGAACTTTTATTACACTTTTTGTAAATATTTTACTTTATTACCTTTTTTTTTTTTTTTTTTGTGCAAATATTCTTTCTGGAATCATTCAAATCTGGGTGAAAATGACCTCACAAAAGATAATAGAAATTGCTATTTTGTTTTGTCTGGGTATGTTTGGGTTATTCTAGAGGGTCTTACACTATTATTGTTCTTTTTCCCCTTCAGGATTTTTGACTTCCTAACTGCCAGCCCAGGCATGCTGTGCTAATTTGACACAGTGGCCTCCCTCTACCATGTAACCAGACACTAGCACAGGGCTTGATATGGATAAACTCTCTCAGCTGCGCCCCTATTTATCTTGAGTCTTAAGGGCTAGCGGCATCAACTAGCTTACTTTTTTTTTTACCTCAAAATCTGGATTGACCATTAAACATCTCAAAGGATACTATGGCCCCTCAGGGCTCTGTTAGATTCCAGGAAAGTCTGCCCCTAAGATAGATTTGGGGCTGAATGGCCCGCGGAGTGCTAGAGAGAGGGACAGAGAAAGTTAAGAGTGCTGGATACAGTCCGGTCCGGTTTGTGGAGGCCCTGCAACCCAGCGAGAGAGAGAGAACTGGGGCAGAGCCGGTTCTGCTCCCGCCTGGCGTTGCTGGGGCAGGGCCGAGGGTGAAGGGGGGGCAGCTCAACGCGTGAGCCCACATTAACCTCTTCCTCTTGGGCCGCTCCACGGGACCCAGGACTGATCCCAGCCAAGAATAACCTAACCTAGGGTAAGTACCTGATCATGCCCTAGTCACTGCCCTGTTTATAAGAGCTGTTTCCATAGTGTGGAAAATGTCCTTTAAGTATGTTTGAATGGGTGTGGTAAGTGCCATGGTATATTAGGCCATTATTGTATATGACTGTATTTCCATTTTACCACATTGCATTTTTCTTTAGATATCTAAAATAGTATTAAATATCATTATCATTTTCCAAAAGGAGACTGTTTTCTTTTAGGGTCAATAGCAGTGTTGTTAGAGCCCCTTTTGAACTGTAATGAGAAACAGACTTTTAATATGTCCAAAAAAAAAAAAAAAAAAAAAAAAAAAATCCTGTTATTTCTTTAATACCACCTCAAGTATTGCTGGACACAATTAGTTGTTAATTTTCATTGATAGTTCATGTAACACTTAAGATTAGAATAGCTGTTTATCTTTGGAATAGGTAAGTGCTTTTTTATTTGTATAGTGTCGCTCTGTTTAAGGCGGTTTCTCACTAGCCGACTAAAAAATGGCCATTTGAAAACAAAATTTTGGTCTCACTATTCTGTTCAGTGCTTTCACACTAGCACTTTCTGGTTCGTACCCAGTTTCGTTTTACGTCAGTGTTTAGTTTGTTTGGATGATGTGAACCTAGTTGTCCTAAATCACGGAAATTAACCGCTTTAATGACAGGTGATTTGGTCAAATTGTATGTGTCAGGAATCACTTTTCTGACCAGTGGGACCTTAAGTGATTCAACTGTCTAGTCTTTACCTAGCAACATGAGTAAACGGCTGTTGCTTTAATGTAAGCATACTGGTTCTGACCAAAAAATACATTGTGAACAGAATCCAGCAAGGGCAGTGAGAGAAGCAAGTTTCTGTTTCAATTCCCTGTTACCCATATTCGAGTTCCAGTAAAAAAAAAAAAAAAGAAAAAAAAATTTTGAATCCAAACCGATCACTGTCTAAAATTATCATTTCAAAGGAGACTAGCTGACTTTCAGTGATTGCGCATTAACTACATGCTGGGTTAATGTCACTTATGACAGAGATGCTCCATTGGAAATTGACTGAAATCGGCTAGTGAGACCCTGTCTTTAGGTTGAATTTAAGACAGAGCTTTATTAATGTTATAGTGATGCACTGAAATTTTTCAGTTTTAGAGGGAAAACTGCGAAATGGTGGCACCGGCTCCGGTTTAATTAGCGCTTCTCTGATTGCGCGTTTTGACTCTTTGATCGGTGTCTACTTCGTGTACAGAACATGGCCACAACTTGAAAATTTGTCAGCTGTTGTTGCTACAGCTGGGTTGACAATATCAATTAAAGATTTGATGGACCGTGATCATTTAGTCTATGCTGTTTTCAGTTAATACATGAGCAAAACTTCACTGAATATTATTTGTAGTGCACATACCATCCAATAATCACAATAAGCTTTGTTACTTTTGATATGAAACAGAGTCTGAGCCTTCAAATTCTGTCAATTTTTAATACAAAATTTAAACAAATGTCCTTTGTAAACTCATCAGTGAAAACTTAAATTTTGATTTCGATGTTTAGGGGGGAAAAAAAAAAATTCGGTGCATCACTAATTATATATATATTAACACCTAGACATGTATGACTGTTGATGACAGCATACTTCAAAACTTTTTAAAAAGTGTATTCAGGTCATTGGATAACTTTTATAATTGAATGCCTATTCAGAGCATTCCATTTATTAAACATTTCCCTTCTTGTATTGATCTTGTCTTGGCTTTATTAGTAATAGACAAACCTTACTCCAAAGCCATGCCTGTAAAATCCATGAAGAGATCCCAAACACGGATAAGTGAACAATGGCAATGCTGCTGTAGCAGTGAACTAGGCAATGGTCCATTCCTTCTGTCTACCTCACTTGCTCATTTTGAATTTTTTTTCTTCTTCCTCCATAAATTTCTTTATCTTGGCCCCATGAAGATGTGGAAGATGTTAAATTTGTCATCAACTATGATTATCCAAACTCTTCTGAGGATTATGTTCATCGCATTGGCCGCACAGCTCGCAGCACCAACAAAGGTACAGCCTACACCTTCTTCACACCTGGAAACCTTCGGCAGGCTCGTGATCTGGTCCGGGTTCTTGAGGAGGCTAGACAGGCCATCAACCCCAAACTACTGCAGCTGGTAGACACAGGTCGTGGGGGAAGCGGAGGTGAGAGTTTCAAGATGAGCTGCAGTTGGGCAGGCATATTTCAGTTTGTAATATATCCTTGAGAAACTGAGTGCAAAAACTAGATTCTCAGTCTGGTCTGGCACCATTTAGAGGTAAATTTTTCTTTCACATTTCAAAATATCGTATCACTAGCCTAATTCCTGTCCTCTCACTGGCTACTTCTGTAGGTGGAAGGATGCGTTACCGTGGCAACAACTCAAGCTCAAATAACCCCAACCTGATGTACCAGGACGAATGTGATCGCCGTATGCGCTCTGCAACGGGGAGTAACAAGGGCAGCCGCAGCAACAACTTCAGCCGTGATGGAAGGTCAGGTGGAAGCAGCCGTGACGACCGCTTGTCATCGTCTTCTTACAGAGATCGCAGTAGGGATGGACGAAACAACTACAACTCGGGGCCCTCCTACAACAGTGGAGGAGGTGACCAATACCAGAGCTATGGGGGCGGAGGAGGGGGGCAGTATGGCTCCAGAGGAGGAGGCTCGCATCCAGGTGGGGGTGGTAGTGCGGGAGCCGGAGCGCAAGATCAAGCTGGACCTCCCCAAGGTATGTTTGGAGCGCCGCCTCCAACTCCTCCTCAGCCTGGGCCAGGTCCGCAACCACTCATGGCACAACAGTTCCCTCCTCCACCACCACAGCCTGTCATGGGATTCATGGGTCCTGGCCCATACCCATTTGCCTCACCACCACCACCCCTTCCTCCCCCTCCCAGAAAGTAGCATCCAGAGGCATTGCTGTCTTTTCAAATGTTTTCTTGTTGTAATAGCAACCTGCCCTGTTACCAGTCTGAACGTTTAAGTATAGCGGTGTAATATGGTGTGCTCTTTAGTTTCTGTTGTATTGTCATAGAAAAGGATGGCTTTGCATTTAATCAAGCCAGTGGTCCAGGGTCTTGAGAGAAAGGCTTCTCGAATCTCGAATTAGTTTTTTTCGTAAAAACTGAATTATCTTTAGATATTGTGACTTTTTTTTTATGTATATCTTCCTAAATACATCTTTTGATTACAGTTGGTCAATACTTATTCATGATGTTTATTGATGTTTTATTAAAGATACTTAGTTTTGCTAACTTCAACCACACACCCTGGAAAACGCACCCACCAATGTCTACCAACTCAACATCATCAACCTGCAAACATGCAAAATGATTGATAGATGGAGGTAGCTTCCATTTCAAAAGCTAACTCTGCATCTTATCTTAGCATTAGCCAATTAATATGCTTAACCTTACCTATACCTAATGCAAACATTCAATTATACTGTTGTTTGCATTATTGCATTACTATATTGTATGATCAGGCATTACAAACAGCTATCCCCTGGGGTCCTTGACAAGACTCAGCAGAATAAACTTGTTCATGACAGCCCTCTGATTGGAAGGGAGCTGGAAATGAACAAATTCTTTTTATATAATCACTTTGTATTACAGATTTTAATAAAGAGTTCAATACATATTGCTCTCATCAATTTTTTGATTATACACCTTATTTAACTTTTGATCACAGATTTAAAATAATTATGAAAACATGCATTTTAAACCCCAGAGAAAAAGAATAACTTTATTTCCCTTAAATACATATTTGCACTACATTCACTTCTCCATATGTTTAGTCTCTGTATAAGTTTTTGGCAAATGTACATAATAGCAATACCGATATTTACACTCTGTCAGGTTGGAAGGACATAATCTGGAATGCAACTGGCTTTATCACAGACCTTTCACTGTAGGGAGAGAGAAACTAGAATTGTTTATTTGAGAACTAATTTAAATTCCTGTCTGCAGATAATTCTGATGCAGCAGCATCCTGATTCAGTAAGTTATTTCTGTTAACATTATCTGAGTACAGAATTCTTCTGATAACTTATTTTATCTCATACAAGCATGGTGAAGGGTGAAATAGTATTCATTAAACTGTACTGCACTAAAAGAGCCCAGATTAATTGTGGAACCATCAAGGATTAAAAAAAAGTGTCTACCGGAGGGGCAAATGCTTATGTTATTCTGCCAATTAAAAACAAGCATCAAACACAAAATGTCTATATTCACATTAGCATGAAGGAAAAAAAAAAAAAAGAAAAAAAATTCTGATTAGGCACATACGGTAAATATAAACAAGACATCAGCGTGATGTTCAAGAGCAGTACAGTGTACAGAACAAGGGCAATTTTAGGATTAGGGACAATCATAAATTAGACACAAAAATTACAATGAACGAAGGGCTGTTTGATTTGTAATATTGTCTAATTTAGAAGCATTTCTTGCTAAGAAATTGATTCAAGTTTGGTGTTACCAGTAAAACCACATGCAGCCTGACAATACAATTAAACACACAAAAAACAGAAATATGATCAAGAATGTGTGCAAGTGAACAAAACCTATTAATCAAACACGATGAAAATAAAAACAATTAGTGCAGAAATTTCACCTGCTCTATGTCATTACAGCTGACTAAGACTCCAGCATCTCAATTCACACGTGAAAATAATGTCATAAATGACCACAAAACTCAACTCTCTAACTTTCAAACATTTAAAGCTTCATACAAAATGGGCCGAAAACAACAAGAAAAAAAAAAAAAGGCTGAAAAAAGTTAGAACTGGAATTAAAAATCAAACAAATTCATTTAAAGGCCTCCTCTCAGCACTCATCCGGACATCAAGGAGAGGAGAGAGAGATGTGGATCAAAGGCAGAGCCATTGACAGTCTGGATACGAACTGCCATCAGGAAGCAGAGGGGCCACTAGCAGGAAATCAGTCTGTTTCTTTAAAGGTTTCCCCAGGACTCTGGCGGAGGGAACTGCTCTACATCTCCGCTCTCATCGTGTGATTCTTCTCCTAAATCAAATGTCAGTTTGTATCTCAACCGCACCTTCTCCTTCAAAAAAAAAAAAAAATTTCTGTAAGAACATGTAATCATGTTCTTAGAAATGCCAGATATCTATTTGTCAGATATCTACAAATCAGCAACAAAGACAGCTACACACACCTGACATAAGCCACAAACCATAACCAGCACAGTTCGTGAGCTTTACTGACAAATCATATTAACACACTACCAGTCTAAAGTTTTGAAAAAATATGATTTTTTAAAAATGTTTTTGAACAGTCTCTTATTCTCAAAGCTGCATTTAATTGATTATAAATACAGTAAAAGAGCAATATTGTGAAATATTAAGATTTTAAATAACTTTTTCATTTGAATATATTTAAAAATGTAATTCATTTCTGTGATTGCAAAGCTGAATTTAGCAGAATTATTCCAGTCTCCATTTCGTCACATGATTCTTCAGAAATCATTCTAATGAGCTGATTTGGTGCTCAGTTATTAATAATGGTTTTTATTATCCTCAATGTTAAAAGCTGGTTAATATTTTTGTGGAGTAAGCTTTTTGTGAAGTATCTGATGAATAGAAAGTTCCAAAGAACAGCACTTTTTTTAAAAATGGAAATCTTTTGTAACATTACACATCTTTTCTGTCACTTTTGATCAATTTAATGTGTCCTTGTTAAATAAAAGTGTAAATTTCTTTTAAATCTTACCCCAGGTAGTGTATCAGTTTCCACGAAAATGTTAAGCAGCAATTTTCAACATTGAAAATAAGAAGAAATGCTTTTGGAGCACTAAATCAACATATTATGATAATGCGAGACTGAAGAGGGGAGTAACGCTGCTGAAAATTCAGCTTTGACGTCACAGGAATAAATAACTTTTTAAAATATATTAAAATAGAAAATTATTTTAATATTTCACATTACCATTCCTACTGTATTTGATCAAATAAATGCAGCCCTGGTGAGTATATTTCTTTCAAAAACATTTAAAATCTTAATTATTCCAAACTTTTGATGGGTAGTGTATATATTTTTAAATTACAATTGCATAGGGCTGCAACAGTACAAAAAAAATTGATGTTTCAGTACATACCTCAATATTGGGACCACAGTTTGGTACAGCAGAGAGAACAAAAAATCTGTCTTGAAATTATTATTCATGTTACAAATGGTGGCACAGTTACAAGTCTTCTTTTCACTGCCACATCTCAGGTTTAAGATACATTTTACTCAACTCAACTTTGAGTTTCAACTTCTATCAGACCACACACAAGACCAAATGAATTTCTCTTTTAATAACTATTGTACTCCAGTTCCTTCAAAGTGTCCTTTGCTTTGCAATGTCAGTAATTTCATTCAGTCTTACTCACTTAAAGTTGCAGTAGATAAAATAATATATACAACATAGCTTGACACAACGAGCTAACACAAGTAACATTTCCAGACATGTTATCATATATTATTTATGGTGTAGCACTTAAACATTCAAGTGGTTCACAATTTATGAATCTGCTATATATCTTTAATAAATTGTAAATACAAATTCTAAAGCCACATATTGGTTTAGTGGTTTCATTTCACTGAGTTATACTTCAATTTCAATTGTGTTGTTTCCAAGCTGGAAAGGTGATCGAATGTGTTTTCAACTGTATAACAGAAATTTGAACGTCTACCTCCACTACTACCCAGCCTCTACTATAGTGTCTGTGTTCTAAAGTTCCAGAATGCATGGCGTTCCCATTCTCTATGTCCAGTAGATTTGAGTATTTGGTCATGTAAGTTCTTGACCCAAGGAATTAACAACAGATGGTGCAACACACATTTAATGCTCCAAAATGTTTTCAATCAGTGTCATTTTGTGTACCATAACTAAAGCCCCATTTCTGCATCCAATATATATATGTACTGTTGCAGCCCTATTGCATAATATTCTCTGAATCTGTCTGTTTATTTACCTTGTGAGGATTGGCTAAAAGCAGGACCTGTGTAATGGCGGCAGGGGGCAATAAAGGGTTGAAGGCCGGTAAATCTGATCCCGATGGTGGCTGCAGCTTCACTCTCATAGTCTGCACATACATAGAATACAGCTTTAATACAGAATTCAATAGAGATTCACTGAAGATGCATGGATAGATAGGGTTACCTTAGGAACAGCAGCCTGGAATCGTACATCTGAGATGGGCACAGGGGCAGATGACAACATGGAAATTATCACCACTAAAACATCTGGTCGGGCTGGTGGAGAGTCTCTTGCAAAATGGAACAAAACTCGCAGGCTGTGTTTATCAAAGATTGTCACAGGTAACAAGCTACCTGTGAGGTCAGACAGAGAAAAAGAAACCTTTAAATAAATCTTAAATTGATTTGATATTCTGAAAAACACAGGAATAAAACAAATGTGTCAACACATACTCACTTTAAAACAAACAACAAAAAGAAAAACAGCATCCACAACATCACAATTTATACAGTACAGACAGCAAAACAATTATTCAAGCTTGTGTAATTCCAAACCATTTTATTTCTTCCATGGAACACACAAGACATCTTTAAAAATTGTACTAGTCACTCTTTTCCATACAATTAGTCCTCATGGGCACTAAGGTTTTCAAATGTCAAAAATAACCCCCAAAAATTTCCATATGACTTTTGTGCTGAAGCAATACAGCAGCTTTGTAATTTTTTTTTATTAAAGTTCTCTATTTCAAGCTGCTAACGATAGAACAGTTCGCTCATCTCTACTTCTATCATGAACACACCACAAAGAGCTAGGGCAGACGTAAAGCTTTTCGGCTGGATAATGACTGTTCTTTTTTGTGTTCGTAACAAACAGATCATGTTACTCAGTCACAAATCATTAAAAGTTTGCTTTACAGAACTGATTATTCAACATAAATCAGACTCTCCAAATTTTTAACTTATGGAGTTTAGAACATAGTAAAGCAGGCTTTAACTACAGAAAAAAACCCAACATTAAAATATACATTTCGAGCAGGGGGAGAACATTTTTGTCCCTACACTCCATATTCTGCTAAGAGCCCCCTTAACTCGGTGATATGAATTTATGTGAATTGTCTCCTGTCTGTCCTTTCCCAAATCTAAAACATTTGCAAACTATCTTTTTTAAAAAAATTTTATAAGATTTAAGATACTCAAGATTTTCTACAGTGTTAAATTCTGAAACAAAATTGAAGTATTTTTACTACTTTTTAAAGACCTTCAGGTAACCGGTTGTAACTGCATGGAAAAGAACAACCAGCCACATTCTTTAAAATGCTCTTATTTTATGTACAAGGTTTGAAAAGACATGATTAATAAAAAAAAAAAAGGAGAGACAATTCTAATTTTTGAGTGAACTATTACTTTTTAAAAAAGTCTGCCCTAAGTCTTACTAGGTTTGATAGACTCCAGGGGCACAGTCAGATTCACCAATGATATGTCATCCTGAGGGGTAGAGGCTGGAGTGATGCCTGCTGTGAGCTGTGAGTTCAGGAGAGCTCCTGGCTCAGCGGAAAAGGCCAACACAGGACTGGGGGTTGTAGCAGAGTTGTTTCCAGATTTGATCTGAAGGTCTCGTAGTGTGGGTTTGGACTGAGACTGAAGTTTGTCCCTGTTGAAAAAGTTTCAAATGTATATTTGTTGCACTGATATAGCCTGATGTATTTTAAAACATGAATAATAATCTGACAGTTCTCCATAATCTTTGCTTTTATTACCAAGCAAACATTTTCCAATTGTTCATTTTAAAGGGATAGTTCACCCAAAAAAGTTCTCATTAATTACTCACCCTCATGTCGTTCCAATCCCGCAAGACTTTTCATCTTCAGAACACAAATGAAGATCTTTCTGACTTTCTGAGTTAAAAGCCTATATTCAATCTTCTCATATAAAAATTTGGACTAAACCGCTCAATTCATATGGATTAGTTTTATGATCTCTTTATGAAGTTTTTGAAGCGTTTCATATGGCAGTCTATGAAGGGACAGAAAGCTCTCAGACTTCATCAAAAAGATCTTCATTTGTGTTCTGAAGATGAAAGAAACTCTTACAGGTTTGGAACGACATGAGGGTGAGTAATTAATGACAGAATTAAAAAAATTTGGCGAACTATCCCTTTAAAGGCCTTAAGAACAACCATTTTTAATAAGTTTTGCTAAATTAATGGAACAATGGAAACGGGTATACATTTACCATTTGACCTGAAGATTTTCTGGGGGTAGAGACTGCTGCAGCAAGGTCTTACCCAACAGGTCTAATTCGTCTAGGGATTTAGTGGATGTCACTGGGAGAGTAACAGGCGTCTTTGTAGCACTTGCCACTGGCAACAGCACTGCAGGGACTGGTGTAACAGGTGCGTCCACAGACTCTGATGACTAACAAAACCTTCAAGTGTTATGGTATGCAGGGATCCAAATGACATCTACCCAAGTCATCAACAGACTAGGAATGTGAAAACATTTTCATAATTGAATAGTGGTGAATAGACAAGTCACTCTTAACGAAGACCTGTAGAAAGAGGCTGTGCCAAACTGCATTCTGTATGTTCCTGCAACGTCAGTGCCAGCAGAGCGCATTTTCTCTGAAGCCAGCCTTATTGTTAACAGACTAAAAAAAGGCCAATTCACACCGCACTGACAGATACTAGGTGAAGAAATAAAAAAAAAAAGTATATTCTCTGATGAATCTTAATTATAATTAAATATGAACAAATCAAATAAAAAATGAAACGTTTTAAAATTGATTGAAATCGGATTGCAAGGTGCCTAAACATTCCCACCCCTAGCATACACGGGCCAATTGCAACAGACACATTCGCTGGGTTGTCGGATCAGTGTGTTACCCCTGTTGGCATCGGTCAGAGCTTGTTTTCGCCAATTGAACATGTTAAATCAGCATTTGTCGGGTCTTGGAATGTCTGAGGTAACGTACTGTAATCCATTGACTGTCAGCGTTGGTTGGTGTCTGTCAGTGCAGTGTGAATTAGCCTTAAGAAGGCGACTTTCGCTCAAAAATGTGGATACATGGATGTTTTATCAACAAGAACATGTGAAACAATATAAACACGATTACTATTACAGATTATGGCCAGTGTTTATTTATGTTTTGTACTGTACGTTAACTGGGGCAGTCTACTAACGATTTTTTTGTTTGTTCTGCATTAGATTAAATGCTTCTGTTATACTTTTTTTGTTTACATGCACTGCCTATATATATTTTTGACTAAAAGACACAGGATATAATGTTTGATGTGATATAATAATAATAATAATAAGATGGTTCTGAAATGGTGACTTTTTTTTTTTTTGACATGATGCTCCACAGCTGTGAGAGGTTGAGTAAACATTATAAACTGGCACAGTACCTGTCAAAAGTTTGGAAACAATACAATTTATGTTTTTAAAAGAAGAATATTGTGAAATATTATTACAATTTAAAAATAACTGTTTTCTATTTTAATACATTTAAAAATGAATTAATTAATGAATTAATTCCTGTGATGACAAGGCTGAATTTTCAGCATCATTACTCCAGTGTTCAGTGCCACATGATCCTTCTGAAATCATTTTAATAAGATGATTTGCTGCTCAAAAAACATTTATTATTATCAAAAACAGTTTTTTCTGCATAACATTTTTATGGAAACAATGATACCATTCAAACATTTGTGGTAAGATTAAAAGAGAGAGAGAAATTAATACTTTTATTCCTCAAGGATGCATTTAATTGATCAAAACAGTAAAGACATTTTATAATGGTATTTCTATTTAATAAATGCTGTTCATTGAACTTTCTATTCATTAATTAATCCTGAAAAAAAGTATCACCATTTCCACAAAAATGTTAAGGAGCTGTTTTCAACACTGTTTTCAACATTGATAATAACAAATGTTACCTGAGCACCAAATCAGCATATTAGAATGATTTCTGAAGGATCATGTGACACTGAATCTGGAGTAATGATGCTGAAAATTCAGCTTTGCATCACAGGAGTAATTAGTTTTTAAAATATATTCAAATAGCACACAATTCTTTTAAATTGTAAATATTTCACAATATTACGGTTTTTACTGTATTGTTTAAATAAATGCAGCCTTGGTGAGCATGAGACTTCTTCCAAAAACATTAAAAAATTGTATTGTTTCTAAACTTTTGACAGGTACTGTACATTTGTCTGAACGGGTACATGATGATGCTGTATGGTATTGAAGCATCCATTGTAGTGCCCCGTTTACTTGGATGTGTTCATGACCTATTTAATTTTTGAAGGTCTAAATGCAATGAATTTTGGCTTACACTTCTGTAAGCTGATTTATTTTCCCATTTGACACGTGCTCCACCTACTACAGTAACCACAACCCAAACTTTCACTATAGGTTGAGCTGGAAAGGGACTGACAGATCTAAGTGGACCGCTCTCTTTTGGTGGTGCCTGGGAGGGCCAATGTTTACACTTTTGGGGGAGATCAACCCATAAATGGAATACTGTTAGAAGTCAATGAACAATAAACTGGGTTAAGAAAATCTATTTTAACTTAAAAATTCTTACATGCTTTATCTTTAATGATTAAAAAAATAATTAGAAAACAAATCTAGATAAATTAGTCAACTCATGCACACCTGAAAAGTATTCCACGTCATCGCATCTCCAGATTGGGAATGTGCCAGGTTAGAATTGACTTCAGTCAAGCCTGAAACAGAGTTACAAACATGAGCATGTCAAGTCACACATGCTCTTGTTACTGCACTTACTGCATCGAGAGAAATAATGTAAAATTATGATTTGTCATAACTGTGCAGCTCCCGGGGCCCGTTCGGAGGTCACGGAGTTTCGCACTTTTGCGAAAACTCCTGTACAATCAGTGAAGATGACAAAACTGCATAATGAATCTCTTATTTACATTGTACCTATACTTTGTTGGTCATAATGAGAGAATCTGCAGAGGTATAGAATTTTTAGGTCATGCATTTTAGGGTCAAGTCCACCCACTTTTCATGCAATCCTTCATATGCCTCAAGAATACAGAATACAGTACATGGCAAAGTGTCCTCACAAATTTCTTACCCAGGGACATGAGCTCATCATCCAGAAGGCTGATGCCCAGCTCATGTGAAGATGGTGTCTGAGAGGGAAATTCAGAGAAAGACTGAGCCGAAAGGGAAGTGTCCAGTCCTGTCAGGTCCAACAAAGCGGTACCGCTGCCTATGAACACCAAGAGTATCCAATCACACTTTAGAAATAACATAGGAAATAACCATTAGTGAGTACTCTATAAAAACCATAGAACAAGGTTCACAGCCAACAGACACTCCATTAAAGTTCACCCCAAAATGAAAATTCTGTCATTAATCACTCACCCTCATGTTGTTCCAAACCTGTAAGACTTTCGCTCATCTTCAGAACACAAATCTTCTGTCTTTTTGATGACAGAATGCTGTCAGATTTTCTTCCATAAACTGCCTTTGTAACTACTACTTTGACGCTTCAAAAACTTCATAAAGATATCGGAAAACTAATCCATATGAATCAAGCGGTTAAGTCCAAATTTTCTGAAGAGAATCGATCACTTGTTATGATGAATAGATTTAATTTAGGCTTTTACTGGCATGTAAACATTGATTGGCGAACACAAGCAGAAGCTCAACCCAACTTAAATAACGCAAATAAACATACCTCTTTCGGAAGCTCAAACGTGCGGTGTAATCAATGAGGTTCATTCTCATGTGTTACGCAGCACGTTTGAGCTTCACGTTGAGCGTTATTTAAGTTAGGCTGAGATTCTGCTTATGTTCGCTGATCAATGTTTACATGCCAGTAAAAACATAAATTAAATCTGTTCATCATATAAAGCGATCGATTCTATTCAAAAAATTTGGACTAAACCGCTCAATTCATATTGATTAGTTTTCAGATCAATTTATGAAGTTTTTGAAGTGTCAGAGAGTGGTAGTTACAAAGGCAGTCAATGGAAGGAAATCTGATAGCATTCTCTCATCAAAAAGATCTTCATTTGTGTTCTGAAGATGAACTAAAGCCTAACAGGTTTGGAACGACATGAGGATGAGTAATTAATGACAGAATTTTCGTTTTGGGGTGAACTAAGCCTTTAAAGTGAAACTTTGCTGATTTTGAACCCGCTTTAAATTGTTGCAATGTCAGTAGTATGTGTAAATGAAAACACATCATCTGGTTGACTTTTGACAGTTCTAGGGCTTTTGTGAATACAGATTATACTTCTGCATTTTTTCATCCCCACCAGTAGCATCAGTAGGATCAACAGTGGGTTATTAACAGAGCAGTTATTGTAAGGGTATGTACAACAGCATCTAAACAGCATTATGGTAAAAATGGAACGCTTATGTCAACAGCTTTCTTAAGGCAGGAACACACCAAGCCGATGGTTGGCCCGTCGGGCAGTTTTTGCTACTGCCACCTGCTGGTACGGAAAGGCATTTCATCTCACGCAGGCGCAGAACGGATGTGCTACTTGGCTGCTGGCTTGGTGTGTCAGGGCAACTTTGGACCCAGACGCTGCTGACGTGAGTTAACCCCGCAGTCTGCTTTCGTTGCCACTAGTTCGTCGGCGTCGGCTTGGTGTGTTCCTGCCTTAACCTGTACGCAACAGCGTTGTGCTTTGGGGGTTTTGAAATGTTGACTACAGACACTTTGTATTTATGATTCTTTGCAGCCTTTAGCCACTGCCTACAACACACTGGAACCATCAATGGAAACCGAAAGTAACTCACTTCCGCTAAACGTTTACTCTTTGAATTCTTGCACTTGGAACCACACAAGTTGACACCATTAAGACTAAAAGTTTACTTAGAAGTATTTCCTACTAAAGTGAGGCCATATTTGAATCTGGTCAAGCCTATCCATAGCAGACTGGTGGGAGTGGCCTTGGACGGCAAAATGCCAGTGCATTAGTTTTCCTACCTATTTGGCAAATAGGAAGACAACAGCCTTTTTTTTTCTCGATTTAGGTAGCACAGATTTCAAAATAACATTTTGCCTTTCTACTGCAAAGGCAGACAATTTTTACTGAAAACCTATTTTGCCAGCGGTGAAGTACCCCTTTAATAATCCTTTATAACTATTTCTATGAGGCTCAACATCTCTAGACATCACCAAGCTCATGGCTGGCGTCAGTGCTGTACCTGGGAGTCCGGCTGTATTGCTGGTGTCTCCATTCACCTCTTCCCCCTTCACTAGCTGCCTGTACAGATTGATCACCTGTGTTAAGCTGTCATTCGCCTGTAAGATCTCAGCTGCAGACAAACACAAACAAAGTGTCAAAAATTGACTCTATTCATCAACTCAAGGGCTCCATTTGTGATATTATAGGTTTTGCCCTTCGACCTGTATGCCTTACCAAGAGCTTCATCGTTATCCTCAGTATCACTGGCCAGTCTGAACAGAGTGGGTCTCATTTTCTCACAGCGCTGGTACAGATCCTACAAAGACGCAACAAAGACCATACAGAACTATTTAACATATAGTAAATATTCAATAAAAAATGTCTTTCCTGCTATGATTGGGTTGAGTGACAGTAGTCCACCACTGCCATTTCAGGACTGTGACAGGCTGTTTTGCTGATATATGTGTGGTTGTTCTGGTGCGTTACAGACCTTAATGAGCTCCTCGTTGCTATGTGAGCTGCTCTCTTTGCTGTAATCTCCCAGTAGCTGTGTGAGAAGCCCAACACTCTCCTTTACTTCCTGAATAGCATTCACCCTTTTCGACACCTTCTCCATACGCTTCTGATCCTGAAAACACACTGTATGCATTACACAGAGCAGATCCTCAGAGCTTACGCAAAAGGTACTGTGCAATAAAAAAAAGCAGTGATTACAGACTCAATCTTTCAACATTTGAAAAGAATACAATTATCAAAAGTATACTTCATTTTTTTATGTGTATGCTAGGGTATGCATAAAGTGTTTATGACGATGATGCAGATTTCATCATCAGCCTAGTAAGCTCAGTCAGATTTGTCTAAACACGCATACCCTAATACCATATTAGCATACCATAATTGACTAAATACGCTCAGTTAACACATGTGCCTTGAGTTTTTTTTTTTTTTTGCACTTAGTCCACAAGGTAGCAACACTGCCCAGGCCTATTGTTTCAAAGTAAAAAAAAAACAAATAAAAAAAAAAAAACAATAAGACCAAAGAACAACAACAACAAACTACAGGAGACAAACTACAACAATAGACACCTGCATTTATGAGCGCTTGGGTGAGGGGACTAAAAGATACCTACAACCTATACCTATTTTTATCTGTGATAAACGAGAGAAACAGCGCAGACAATGAACAAGGATGAAACTTCCTAGTGCGCATTGGTCAAGTGCCTGTGTTCGCCCTGTATGCATCAAAACTTAAGTATCTATTACAAACAATCAAGAAAGTGATTATATTCATATTTATTTATTGTCATAATTTATTAACAATGATAATGTGTTATTTTGAGTTTATTGCTTTATGGGCTTTCTTTCACTTTACATACCAATATTTTTTTTAATTGCGGACCTTCGAAGATTAAAATTTCACCATACTAGAAAAAACATAAAAGATGTTTATGATAGGTACCCAAGCAGTTATAAAAAGAATCACACCTAGATGTAAAAACAGGAGCATCCAAAAAGATATTTATTTGGACATGCTTGTAATAAACATGTTTAAGAGCATAAATAAAAGGTTATTAATAAAAACTAGAACTGCTAGGCACTAAAAACCATAGCAACTCCCCTCTTCAGCAATTGAGGCTGGAGTTTTGCTGCAATCAAGCAGCGCTACAATAACCTTGCTTAAATTTACTCTAAAACTACAATTCTTCCACTAGTCCCTTGCGACTAGTGACAGCCATCTTTCCCGCTCTTACTAATCAGAACATATCATTTTTTTTATTTTAACTCTTGCCTCATCATACGATTAATAAATAAATACATGAGATGCTTAAATGCACAATATGCAATTTTTCGCCACTAGAGGTCGCTTACTCAAAACCAAGGCGTAGCTTGATGACGCCTTGATTTCGTGGAATCATGGGAAGTGTTGTCTTCACGTCTACAGCCAGTAGAAAAGAATCCGATGGGATTCAGGCAGAAATCATATTCATGGATGAACTAATGTATGAAAGATTTATTAACATAACTATAGTATGAAGCAGGGTGGGGCTGAAAGCCGCTGGAGTGATTACTAACGAGAGACAAGCGCAATACATGGCTCGAGAGCAGTGGAGCTTTTATTATGCCGCATACGACTGCTTCTGCTTCTTCCAGTCATGCGTATGTGGGGTAACACAGCACTGTTTTATCACCTTAGATACATTTGTGTGGTGAAAGTTGTTATAATGCTACTCTGTGTGTTCGCTCGGCGGCTACAATGAGACACTACTGCACACTGCAGTAAGCTAGATCGATATTAAGCATGGTAAAACATGGTACTCGCGGTAAATCAAGAAAACATGATTTAAACAATAAGACTTACTGTGTTGAGATATATAACAAATGTCCAAACAGTTGGTCTAATAAAACATATATTAATGCGTCTTTGGTGTTTCCATGGTTTCTACAAAATAAAACGGAAATCGAGAGTAACGCAAGGTACAGACCAGGCACCATGGTGTGGATTAACTGCAAAGTTTAAACCATCATAGAGTAAAAGTTTATCATTAGGGCACCGATGGTGTGAGGACCCTATTGTAATTGCTTGGCCAATTCTTCTTCTTCTCCGAAATGAATTGCATTTTTGAGGGCCTAAACATGCTTAAAAAAACTCATGAAACTTTGCAAATGTGTCAGAAGGGGTGAAAATTTACATCTGATATGGGTTTTAGAATTTGGTGTGGCAAACTGGCCACACCATGTAACAACCCAATGCCTACAAAAAAAGTCTCTTGGAGCAAAATATGAAAACCAACAGGAAGTGAGATATTTTTTAACTTTAAAATTTTTGCCATTTCCAGACGTACCAGACGACGAACTCCTCCTAGAGCTTTAATCAGATCAAGGTCATATTTAGTCAGTCTAATCTAAATGTGTTTGCGATGTTAAATTGCGAAGATCTAGAGTTTTCACTAAAGGCCGTGTCTGTGGCGGCCTGACAAAATTCAATGTTTCGCCATGAAACGAAGTTGTTGTAACTCGGGCATACAATATCCGATCTGTCCCAAATTTCACGTGTTTTATTAGAGTCCTGGCCTGTAGACATCTATATGGCAATATTCAATTACAGTCAAAGCGCCACCTGTGGGTAACAGGAAATTACATGTTTTACACTGTGATTAACTCCTCGTAGACATCTAAACAGAACCACATCATATATGGTCAGTCTAATCTTAAGGCTTTAGCGACATTAAATATCAAAGATCTTGAGTTTTCGTTGAAGGGCATGTCCGTGGCGGCCTGACAAAGTCTGCTGTTTCGCCATGAAAGAAGAAGCTGTTGTAACTCAGGCATACAATGTCCGATCTGCCCCAAACTTTACGTGTGATAAGAGTCTTGGCCTAAAGACATCTACATGCCAATATTATGTTAGTCATAGCGCCACCTGCTGGCAACAGGAAATGGCATGCTTAACACTGTAATTCACTCCCAGAAACACATTTCAATATGCTACGAAGTACCAAACATAATAGAAACACGTTAAATCATGAAACACTTGGCGAAGTGCTAATGGTTGCGATTAACGCCAAGAAACAGGAAGTTGTTGTAACTCAGGCATACAATGTCCGATCTGCTCCAAACCACGTTTCATAATAGTCCTGGCCTGATGACATCAACATGGCAATATTCAGTTATAGTCAAAGCACCACCTGTTGGCAGCAGGAAGTGTGGCACATCGAGATGACTTTGCCATAATGTATTTACTTGCTTATGTGCATGTCGCCCACTTTTTGCAGTTTTCCAACGGGTGGCGGTAAGCCCGGGTGCAAGGGCCCTTTCATCGCTGTTTGCAGCTTTAATTTGCATTTGTTTTAGGTCCTGTCAGTTTAAACATTCAAGTGATTTTAAACTATTTGAATGCAAGAAATCGTGAAAGAGAACTCAATGCGGAACTGGTACGCTGTTTTCTGTGCGCGCACAGCGTGCAAACACAGAATTCAGTTCTCTTTCGCATTTATTTGTGTTTGAATGGACGCATGCATGCAAAATTATGCCAAAATGACCGTCTCTACGAGTAACACAGTCGCTTATGGCTTACGTGAACATAAACAATTAAGAAAGAGAAAAGGATGCGTATCATTATATTAGATCCGTGCATTCGGTCTTAAAGTGACAGCAGCCTAATTTTCCTGCTGCTGTCTGTGTCAATAAAAGGGATAGTTCACCCAAGAATTCTGTCATCAATGTCAGTTTTTTTCCAATATTGTGCAGCCCTAGATAAACCCAAAACATACATTTGCACAAACATTTCCATAAATTAACTTTAAGGAACAGTCCTCCAAAATTTTGGGCTTTCATTAAGGCCATGCCCAATCAGCTAAAACAGGAAATATAAACCAGCAAACCCCATGTAAATATTATAAAATGCATAAGAACAGTAGGAACACAAAACAGTGATGGAAGGGAACTTCTTTTGAGGTCTCTCCATCACACACCCCACCCCTTAAAACTGACACTGTAAAATGTGTCAGAACACAGTCAGTGCTCTTAACCCTATTTATTTGCACATTTTGCACACCTGTTTTAACATCAACTTGGATGGCAACTACGTTTCCGTTTTTTCACACAGAGTGATTCTGCTTGCGGGTCTCTATTACAATGCTACTTTAGGTAAATGTGAAGGTTTTTTTGTGCTAAAATCAGAATGTTGAACTTGCATTTCCTGCTTCTATCCTTCTTACAGTTCAAATGAAAGGTGAATTCTGCATTGCAGCATCTATTGTACTCACATGAATTAGTTTTTTGTTTAGACTGACAGATACTTGTTTTGGTTTTGGTGTGAATAGACCATTTGTTGGCATTTTGTATAATTTGTTTCACATCGCTGTTCTGGGAAATAGACACTAAGAGCTAAGAACTTCAGAGTTACTGAAATATCTAAGACATATAAATACACATCTACTCACCTCCTGAACCATTTCTTTGATGAGTTTGTTTGCTGCCCGCAGGTCCTCAGGATGAGAGCTATTCAGAAGACGGGACAACATCTATTGAATCAGAGGAAGAGAGGAAGTACAGGACAGAGAAAAGAAAACATTAAAGAGAAAATGCACCTGGACTTATCTTAAAATCTTTCAGAGTTTACAAACATCTTAGGTCAGGTTGAATTCCTGAATCCTTCTTAGGTTTTAATCATGGTACACATACAGTGGGTACGGAAAGTATTCAGACCCACTTAATTTTTTCACATTTGCTAAAATCATTTAAGTTAATTTTTTCCCCTCATTAATGTACACACAGCACCCCTTATTGACAGAAAAACACAGAATTGTTGACATTTTTGCAGATTTATTAAAAAAGAAAAACTGAAATATCACATGGTCCTAAGTATTCAGACCCTTTGCTGTGACACTCATATATTTAACTCAGGTGCTGTCCATTTCTTCTGATCATCCTTGAGATGGTTCTATACATTCATTTGAGTCCAGCTGTGTTTGATGATACTGATTGGACTTGATTAGGAAAGCCACACACCTGTCTATATAAGACCTTACAGCTCACAGTGCATGTCAGAGCAAATGAGAATCATGAGGTCAAAGGAACTGCCTGAAGAGCTCAGAGACAGAAATCTGGCCAAGGTTACAAAAAAATTTCTGCTGCACTTAAGGTTTCTATAAGCACAGTGGCATCCATAATCCTTAAATGGAAGACGTTTGGGACGACCAGAACCCTTCCTAGAGAAGAGCCTTGGTGAGAGAGGTAAAGAAGAACCCAAAGATCACTGTGGCTGAGCTCCAGAGATGCAGTCGGGAGATGGGAGAAAGTTGTAGAAAGTCAACCATCACTGCAGCCCTCCACCAGTCGGGGCTTTATGGCAAAGTGGCCTGACGGAAGCCTCTCCTCAGTGCAAGACACATGAAAGCCCGCATGGAGTTTGCTAAAAAAAACACCTGAAGGACTCCAAGTACAGGGATATCCTGGACAAAAACCTTCTCCAGAGTGCTCAGGACCTCAGACTGGGCCGAAGGTTTACCTTCCAACAAGACAATGACCCTGAGCACACAGCTAATATAACGAAGGAGTGGCTTCACAACAACTCCGTGACTGTTCTTGAATGGCCCAGCCAGAGCCCTGACTTAAACCAAAATCGAGCATCTCTGGAGAGACCTAAAAATGGCTGTCCACCAACATTTACCATCCAACCTGACAGAACTGGAGAGGATCTGCAAGGAGCAATGGCAGAGGATCCCCAAATCCAGGTGTGAAAAACTTGTTGCATCTTTCCCAAAAAGACTCATGGCTGTATTAGATCAAAAGGGTGCTTCTACTAAAGACTGAGCAAAGGGTCTGAATACTTAGGACCATGTGATATTTCAGTTTTTCTTTTTTAATAAATCTGCAAAAATGTCAACAATTCTGTATTTTTCTGTCAATATGGGGTGCTGTGTATACATTAATGAGGAAAAAAAATGAACTTAAATGATTTTATCAAATTGCTGCAATATAACAAAGAGTGAAAAATTTAAGGGGGTCTGAATACTTTCCGTACCCACTGTAGTAAAGTCATATTAGGAAAAAGTAACATGAATCATCAATTTAAACTGCATTACTGCATCTCAACTACCTTTGATTTCTCCTCATCCTCAAAGATGGCGTTTTTTGGCCGGGGCGGTGGAGGAGGACAGGGCTTATCATCAGGAAGATCTGGATCCTGTTTAATAATACCTGGAAAGTAACGCAGATCCGTTTTATTAACAATGTAGCCTATGTATTAACAAAGAGTCCACAACAACACAGCGAGTCCAACAAGAGAACTTTATTATTTTACACATATGCACATCATGTTTGCTTACCGTAACTTTTAACAGCACTCATGAAAATACATATGTCAATAGGTCTATTGAAAATACAGTCTCAGTTCTGAGACGTAGCGAAATATGTATGGTACCTTGTTTCTTAAGCATCTGATAAGCATCAGAAATCTTTGTCTCCTCTGGTAAACTCAGAGTCCAGCTGTACATCATTTCTAAAACTTTTTTCTTCACTGGTTCTGGTGCTCGAGAACCAAGATACTGTAACAGAAATAGGGTACAGGGACAGTTATTGACAAATGCTTTAGGGGCTAGTGTTTGTATGTGCAATCTAACCAATTAGCATAATTTATTAGTTATGCTAATTAGCATCACATTTAAGAAATATTCTGCATTCAATACAAGCTAAAGGAATCGTTCAGACACATTTAAGATATCTACTACTAGTATTTCCATTCAAAGCAGCAAGAGACAGTGTGTATAACTGCACAGTGTCTTCATCTATAACACCAAATCATTCTCTTTTCTTAGCCTAATGGCACCACTTTATTCATCTTGCTCTCTCTTTGGTTTTCATGTTTTTCCAGTTCTTCGAGTTCCTCGTGCAATATAATCCAGTTTGAACAAATAAGGATGTGCAATAAATGCATACATTTGTCATCATTGGACATAGTGATGTGTGCAGATTAGGGAAGAAAAAAAAAAAAACTCTCTGACAAGCTACCTGGGGTTTGTGCCACAAATCTGGTTTAGGTGGCTAGCCAGATAATCTTAAGATTATTTAACACCACCTCTGGGTTTTATGTACCACAAACGTGGGTCAGCTTTTTAATGTTTTTTTAATTACTTTTAGTTTAGTTTTAAATATCTGTATAATAGCTATAATATATGTGAAATAGCTTATTCGGGTACTAAAAAACAACATGCAACATGCAGTATTAAAAAACAACATGCAATTTTTATGATCCCTCTTGTTTTGTTGAAATGATTAACATTTTGCAGATCCTGCAGGGTGTATGTAATCTTATAACTGCAACTGCACATAAACATTTTTAAATTTATTAAGCCTATGTTATCGTTGTGGACCCATATAAATACACAAACTCATTGATATATAAGCTGTTTTTATAAATTTTAATTAGCTATTCTCCTCTCTTCATTAGTCCTTTTGAACTGTTGTGGCAGCAGTTAATTCAGTTTCAATTCTGCATTTTATAATGAGCTCTTGTGCTGTGCAAATGTGTTTTAATTCTTTTTACTGTCCATAACGGTCACCATCAGCTGTGAAGTTAATCATGCTGACTCTTGTGAAAAGGGAATCATACTGTCATTATGTTTCACATAATTAAATATTCACTGCATACATCACACTACCCTGTGCATGTGCATGCCAACTAATCACAAACTAAATAAAACGCTGAAATGACAGAGGTTTATATCAACTGTAGTGGTATTGTTTAAACTGGGTTGAATAAGTTGTCAACACAAAACCAATCCTGTAACTTAATCCTGTAACTCCTGTACTTAGCTTTGTGCCTCTGCTATGTTCATGCACTCTATGTAGGGCCCTATGATTTCCGCGATGCAGAAAACGTAGACAGAATCAAGGAATCCAGTCATAAAAACAGAATTTACTCTATAGTGTGGAATGTCACAGATTTTGTGTGACGCTCGCTGTGTTTTCAGCCTCTGCTGCCTCACTATATGAGGACATGAATGCACGAACTTCATCTTCAGAGCCGCTCTGAGAGTTTTACTGTTAGCATTTTACAGTTTCATTTGAGAAAAACTATCATCATATCATAAACACACAGAAACTCAAAGCTCTTCACGGCACAAAATAAAAGTTCGCCTTAACTTAAAGAAATTGTAACAGAAATATATTACTGTTGTACAGTAGACTTAAGCTATGTCTCAATGGAATAATAATATGAACACTAATAACAATAATAATAATAAATTACTATTAAAATTTTAATTTAATTTTAACAGTAAATCTGTTGTGCAGCACTTTGTTTGACTAAAAAGTTTGTTTAATGTCATATGATTTAAAAAAATATTAAATATTTAATATATCATTTGATATATTATCAAATCATTTGATTGCTAGAAAAATTAAAATGCACAACATTTCAGGAAAAAAAATCATAGTTTAAAAAAATAATAATATGAATTTGAATTCAATTAATTAGACGATGTTTATTTGCCACATTATTTTTATTTATTAAAATTTAATTAAACCATTAAAATGGAATCCAGAAAACTGGTAAAAAATAAAATGGAATTTGAGAAAAATAAAACGTATTTAATTTTAAACTTTTAATAATTTTTTGTTAAATTATAATTATTTCAATTAATTAGACATGCTTTGTTATTACTAAAATTTAATTCAACCAATAAAATGAAATGTGGGAAAAAATAAAACAGATTTCATAGGGCCCTATCTATGTAAACATGGAAGTTTTGTCTACTTTTGTGTATCCTTCTGCGGACAAGTAAAAAAACTTTACACAAAAAAAGTGTAGTAACTAATTTTATCGCACAAAACACATGTTAACATGCATATTTTAAGTTTGTGGCTATACCTTTGAAACATTGAGAATTTTAACGTATAAAACTTGGCCCCATGCACTTTCACTGTAATTGCTTCACTGCAACCTTGATTTTTGCTTTTTTTTGTGCCAAAAATAACTTTAGCTGCCAAATTACAGAACTGCTTAATACAGATTGTTCAGAAGTGCTGTTGTCCATGCTTACATTCCATCTTAATTGCAGTGGTTAAGGATTCACAGTGTTATGCATTAGTAAAGCAACAAAATGAAAATTCTTTGAATAAACCGAAATGTATGGACCCAATGTGTCAAAAAATACATTATGTGAATACACTAACATCCTGTGTGTGAATTCAAACAAAGCAACATTGCTCATTTATATACACACAGACAAAACATACCTTAGGAGAAACCACTTTGATGAGCTCGTTCAGGAAACGGAACTTTCCCACCTCATTATGGAACCTTTTCCCACAGTTTTTCACACAGGTTTCTAGAACCTTAGGATACAAACACAGTGACAAACAGTTCAAGAATTTAAATTAGAAAGAATAATGTAGGTAGATCATCTCTCAGTATCAGCTGTATAATTCATACAGAACATTTGCACCCTGAATCAGTGAAATTGTCAAGATTATTCAAATTATGACTAATTTGTAGATGAGCCAACAATATGATGCTCTCACCTATTGATGGGAGAGCCCATCTATTAATTTATTCCAAAAACAGCAAAGGACACTGCTGTCAAGGTCATAAAGTCTCTTAAAAAATTACATAATTTGATCTTTATATGACATGGCAAGATTATAAATGATGTGCAACTCCCCAAAAATGGACATTATAAAGTATTATTAATTAATGTGTACAAAATACTTTTGCCTTTTACCTTGAAACCCATATTTTAAAACATTTTGAAAATAATGATTAAGATGTATTAAAGGTGTAAAGGACAAATATATTATTATTATTATTATTTACTTGATGGTAAAAGTGCATCAGGTTTTTACCATCTATTTTTGCTAAAAACTCTAAAAATATTTGATTTACCTTTGTTAAAAATGTATTCCAAAGTATTACCTGAGTAAAAAGGTTTCTCATGGGGTTGAAACATCACAATCTAATAAAACATGCTTTAGTGATAAAATTCTGACAAAAAGCTTGGTGTATCTTCTCCTATTATTAAAAACTTGTGTGTCTACTTGATGGTTAGAATAAATT
The DNA here is from genome assembly GCA_037101425.1 of Elopichthys bambusa. Taxonomy (NCBI): domain Eukaryota; kingdom Metazoa; phylum Chordata; class Actinopteri; order Cypriniformes; family Xenocyprididae; genus Elopichthys; species Elopichthys bambusa. Next base: position 23,307,483 of record CM074440.1, on the reverse strand, counting down.
GAACATTCATCACGGTTCTAGAGTTATTAGAAAAAAATGTAAATTAGCCTATAATAGCACAACCTTGTGGTTGACTCTCAAAAAATTAAAAAGCCTCATCATTCCTTGAATATGCTAAATTTCATAATGATCCGTCATTCACAATGCAAGTTATTACCTGCTAAAAGTTGATTGCTCCTGGTGGCTATTTTCAAGTTTCATTACGTTTAGACTCTGCGTTCAGCACTTATATGTCAATTACTCAATTTAGGCGATATCAGACAATTAAATTCACTTTATATCTTTGTAATACTTTGATAAATCAAAATTTAGCACCAAATAAGCAAATAAATCAAGTACAAATACAATAGGGTTTTAGCATATTCGGTCACACCCTGAGAAAAACCCTGAATGCCAATCTTACCGTGAGTGCCTGCATGGCCTCCCACTCCTGAGGGGACTGAATCTTGTGAGCAAGAAGCCTGGTGGCCAACTGTGGACTACACACACACAATGCACAATAAAAAGAACAATCTGTAAAACAGGACCCCTCAACATTTACTGGTAAATGCTGAATGGTTACTAACAAAAGCAAGAGAAATATGATCCTAATAGATTTTATTTTTATGATGTTAATTACGTTTGAGCATATGTGGTTTTCAGCAGCTTTAAGAGACTGAGGTATCCCACAACTGTGTTTGATTTAATCTTGCTCTCTTCTGTCAAAGGTCTGTCATGGCAGAGGGGTAACAGACTACTTAGCTTTCTCTACGTTCCCCAGTCATGTGAAGCTCACTGAAATAAGAACAGGTGTAACTTTACCCTGTGATTGTGTGTTTCTGCCTTTGGGACTGTTATATGACCATGCACAGCCACAATGACAAAAATAATCACATTCAATATAACCAAAAATGCTCCTACTTTCCCTTTTTTTTAGTTGTTTAAATACAAGTAAACCTTACAATTATCATATCTATTATCATATATAATAGATATGATAATAATCAGTGCTCACAACATACGGCTTTGCGTCAGCTGAGGAAAAATGAAATGTTTGACAGATCTTCAGAAGATCATTGGTCACTGTAATGAGACTGGACAGAAGTTGATTTCTAGTCATTAAAATCAGTATCTCTGCAAGTTATAGAGTACTGCAAGGATGATGTCAAAAACTGGAAGACTAGTTTGCCACTGGTTCCCTTTCGAGATTTTCCTAAGGGGTTTTATAATGGGGTTTTTCAATTTACGAGTAGAATAAGGACTATGGTAAACATAACTTCACAATTCTTTAAAGTTTTGCTCTACAATGTAAATTACACACATCCGGGGCTTGACCAACACCAACCCATCAATCTTAGCAGTGGCATGTAACACAGTCACTCCCACTAGCCACTTTGGTGGGCTGAATTTTTATATTCAGTTAAATAAATATATGCGCAGCGGGTTTCCAAGTGAAGCACGTTTTTTCCAGTATCTCAGAGTGGCTCCATTCACAGCAAATGCTGCACTACACAAATTCAGTCTCTGCATGCACGTTTGTTTGGGTTTATAATGCTTATAATGTTCATCTGGGAATGCATTTCACCAGATTTGTAACGTAAATCATTTATAAGCCTATGCCAACACAGGATAATACATCAATATGTTACTAAATATGCAACTTGTTCATTGCGATTTCAAAATAAAGTTTAAACTCTGACTCTACATGTTTTGATATCCACATGATCTTGTTCAAGAAATGATAGTGGCTGTAGCATTTCTATAACAAAGAAGTGGCCAAATATTAGTTTAATTGGAAATTTGAATTGAATATTGTTTGGTCAGTATTATGTACATTACATTACATTACGTATTTTAACAGTGTTGTTCAATAAAACCAAATGATTACTTGCTTTTGATACTTTATTTTAACCAATTATTATTGCCTTATTGTTATTATAAATATATATTTATAGTATATTTTAAGTCATTTTAAAGGCTATTGTTCAATTAGCATTTCTATTACAAAGAAGTGACCAAATATTAAAGTTTAATTGGACATTTGAATTAAATATTGTTTGGCCACTATTAAACAAGGATTTGATCATACTGTAAAGTTTAACAACAATAATCACCAGGCCGTTGGCGCCCTCTGCAGGCAATTTGTTATAATACGTAATGTACATAAGTTGATTATGTTTGTATTATGTACATTACATTACCTATTTTGAACAGTGTTGTTCAATAAAACCAAATGATTACTTGCTTTTTATACTTTATTTAAGCCAATTATTTTTGCCTTATTGTTATTATAAAATGCATTTTAAGTCATTTTAAAGGCTATTGTTCAATTAGGTCTATTTTTATTACCATAAAAAATATTATCCAATTACTCAATTATTCGTCAAAATAATCTACTGATTACTTGATTACCAAAATAATCATTAGTGACAGCCCTAGATTAGTTAAAACATTTCAAAATTAACCTGCATTGTTTTGCATTTTGTGACTTTGTCAATTAATTTCATAATTGAAGATTTCTTAAAAATAGTGTTAAAATATTGTCTCGTTCTCATGTATCATCTCTTCTTGTGAGCTAAAGTGTATTGTCACACCCCTAATAAAATGTAATTTCCCAACAAAACTGTGGCCACAGAAAATGCTGAATGGCTAGTAATGTCAAGCCCTGTACACACCCATATTGAAAACGTGAATTTTGAAGCTGTTATTTTATTTAAAAAATATTGTGTTTCTAATAAGTAACTGGATAGGAACATTTGGGGTGTGAGTGTGTGCAGTTTACATTGTAGAACAAAACATTCTTCAAGACCTTATTTTACTCAAACATTGAAAAACACCATTCTAAAACCCTATAGGAAAATCTTGAGGGAACCAGTGGTGAATTAGTCTTCCTGGTTTTGACATCATCCCTGCAGCACTCTATTAAGCCACTGCTTAAGGACTGTCTCAAAATGTGTCTAGCATGTTTACATTAAAAAACAATGGAAATCAGTACAGCAAGATACAAAAACACATTCTGTGTGAAAGGTTCCTCACTGTGCATATTTAAGACATTTAAGTTAAAAAATAGTTGACGCACCCTTCAGGTTCATTGCTGAGCTGGTCACAGAACAGTTGAATACTCTCCCAGTCAGCTTCTCGATTTAAAGGGTTGGTCGCTTTGTCTACAGGTGACACAGAACTAAAAAAGTCAGAAAGACTAACAAAACCTACCTACAAACATATGACAAAGCATAAAGCATAAAGATCACAAGAACTGCAAGTCAACAGTTATAAAAGCAAACAATAAGAAATCCTTTCTAATGAAAAAAACAATAACTGATGTCATGATGTCCATGAAAATTTAGTTATTCAAAAACAAGCATCTGAATCTAGAAGCTGATAAGTAAACAAGAAAGCATTTTTTACATCATGTAAAAAAGTATTTTCCTCAGTCCTTTGAAAAGAAGCCCATTATTATGCTATTATCAAAAATCAATCGATGCCACTATGCGCTGACCAGTTTAAAAAGTTAGTTTAAGTTTAAAAACTACAAAAAAAAAATTGTTTTAGTCTGCTGATTTGCCTTGAGTCTTCATTTTAAAGCTGCCATGAAACAGAAGTTATAAATGACTTCAATATTGTTACATATTTCTAAGTGAGGTGGCTTATCGAACAAGAAAAAAAACGTAGGGCAGGGCTTGATTTTATCCATCGGTTGTTGATTGGATTGTGAAAAGTGGCCATTGTATACCAGAATGGAGGCAGATCTGAATGCGATTGGCTTAACTGTAGTTTGACCTTGTAAATGTCAGCAGAGAGAGAAGTGAAGTCAAATCACAGGAAGAGCAAGTTATGACATTAATAAAATTAAATAATAATAATAAAAACATGCTTAGATAAATCATTCACAATTCACAGTGACAATATATTGTTAAAGACAATATATAAAAATCAATTTTGATGTTATGCTATTAAAACTATTAATTGGAAAATAATAATTTGTGTACAACTTTTTAACGAAAAATAAATACTGAGTGAACCTAACCTGCAGTGTTACTGATGTTGGGTCCAAGACAACAATTCAAAGGGGTTGGTGTTTTTTTTTTTTTTTTTTTTTTTTTGTTTGTTTGTTTTTTTCTTTTTTGGAAAGTAATCTTTACTAGCATCACAAGTGTGCTACATAAAACTGACAAAAGTGTAGGTCGGATATGGCCCCTTTAAGGAAACGGCAAATGAATCATCTTTTCTTGACTGACATGTTGGGTGGCTGAACGGAAATAGTGTATAAATGGAGACTTTACATAATAGAGGCATAACAATTAATCTATCATTGAATGTCTTCAATCAACATTTTATTGATCATATGAGTCTGCTTTCTAGAAGACACCTCCCTTTTGATTCAAGGAAAGATAGCTAGCAATTTTACAACTCTTTTTTTTACCTGTCCATCACAGAACACACACTCCCACAACAAGAAAGATACACACACAAAATACACTAAAAACAAAACTGTGTCAGAAACTTAACTATATCGTCATTAGCAAGCTAATAACTCCACTGCCAACAACATGACACTCCGCATCTGCGCTTAACAAAGCGCCTGCGACAAGACATCAACTGAGGTTAATGCATGTTTTTGGTATTCGCACTGTCACATTAGAATATAATAAATTTGTAGTTTAAATGTGTTTGACTTACTGATGCGGGACTCTAAGCTCTGCTCGTCAGGCGGAGCCGCCATCTTCACCCGAGATCACAAGACCCAAATCTCGCGATGAAACACGTGACCTCTCTAACTAGAGAAGTACTTCTGCATTTTTTATTTAAATGAAATGAAACAATACATTACGATTATTGGGCCATAACCTTGAAACCGCACTCATTTCATATGGTGTATTTAAGTACACTTGTACAACTGAATTTGCCTGTAAACTTTTCATGGTGGCCTTTTTTTTGGTAAATTTGGTGGTGGTGGTGGTGGGTTGTTGGGGGGGGGGGGGGGGGGGGGGGGGGGAAGATGAGCCAATTTTACTTATGTGGTCCTCAAGATAACAGACAATTAGGCAGAAGTACAGTGAAAGATACTATATAATTTTAGTATGCTTCCTGTCATTTTAAATGATCAGAATACATCTATGACAAAGAGTTCTAAAATATGGCTTTTTTATTAAAAAATAAAAATAAAAAGTGTGTTCCTGTGGCTCTATTTGCCCCAGGTCAGGGGTAAGTTGCTCTGACACCATCTGGGTGTAAACTGACTATCGGACTAAATCTGAATCAAACCCCTAAGAAATTTTAAAGACAATTTACCTCTTTAAAAAACTAATTTAATAATCAAATTTCCTTTTACAAATAGTCTTAAAGCTAACTTAAACAACACAAAACAATCAAATGAAGTTGAAATTTCAATATCTTTAATTGTTTGCGTTTCTGAAACAATATGTTAAACACCAAAGTTGTAACCTTCCCAAAAACAGACTACAGAGAGTTTGTTGAGTAAAATTAAATAAAAACTGAATGAATTAGAATGAATGAATAAATGTCACTGAAACTATAAACATTTTAGTCAAAAGGTTTTTGGCATGTTAGTTTTTCTGCAATGACAAACATGTTAGGCCATTAGTGGAAAGATATATATAATTAAGCATCTTCTGGTTCGTATCAGACAAGAATTTGATGTCAAATAAATAAATAAAATAAAATAATAAACTAAACCAGTTGCGTAATATTACATTGAAATGATACCATTTTATACTTCAGAGATTTAACTTAACTACATTATCTTATGGTGGGGTAAGTTAAAACACTGGCTCAATTTACCCCACAGCATTTGGCTCACTTTGCCCCATAGCTGCCATTTTGGACAAAGCTAAATAAAGCTAAATAAAAAATATTTAGCTATTACATTTGCATGGTTTTATACATTGCTAAATCACCAATATATATCATAAATATTTTTAGACCTGGACAAATTTGCTTTGATGTAATGCTAAAATGCCAAAAACAGTTCTGAAAGTAAATGGGTGTCTTCCACTCCTCCCATGTGCTTCTCCTTTTCATAGTCTTGCAGAAATGATTGGTGGTTCCAAAATATATGGTCACAATAAAAGTGCACGGTTGCCAAGATAAAAGGGGTGGGTCAACTTACCCACTGGCTCATCTTACCCCACTCTCCCCCTAAGGGACAGAAACAACTTCCATCTTGAGGTTATGGAATGATGTTTTTGATGGTCAGGCAGAGTTGTGGTTTTACAGAAAAACGTGTGGCACGAGTGTGTGGTATTGTTTCTGTGTTTCTAAAGCTTTTTAAAGGTTCATCATATATAACTGCAGGATTGTCAAATCTGATTTGAGCCTGGAATGGGTCTAAATTTTTCAGCTTGTGTGACAAAACATGATGCTACTGTCTAACAGGATGTGATTAATTCCATTCTAAACTAATAGAGAAAAGTGAAAAATATCAAAATAATATTTTGATTTTGATAAATGTTTTATCCTTTAATTCTAAAGGACAATTAATGTTGGCAATACTCATCCTCATAATTCCCCATGTTTTTACCAAATACATAAAAATTAAATTATTCAAGTAAATGGGGTTACGGGTATCCCTCCAACCTTAATGCTTCTCCACTGAGCATGCTCAGTAATAGATGTAACAATAAGAGTTTCAGAGTAGTTAGCCTTTATAGCTTTATAAAAAGACAATTTAAACTGTGCAACTATTACAAAATTTACATTTCATAAATACATTCCATATTAAATATGAAAATATTAATCATCAAATCAGGTCAAAAACAGCTGCAATAATCATAGTGGCAGTCAAGAGCAAGGTGGAATTGTTTTGCCTCAAATGGTTTTACAGAACTAAGAATCAGTGATCAAACTGTGCATGCTCAGAAGCCTGTCAATTCTACCTTCACCACCAAACTTGATCAGAAATTATAAGTTCTTACTATTTAAAATTGCATGTTCTCAAACCAATTTATTTAAAAGTCGACTTGCATTCTTTTTTTAAAATCCTGATTTTTTTTCTATGATAGTTCAGTCAAAGACTATGAAAGGGACTTTGGTTCAATCAACCTTTAAAATACAGTGTGTCTAAATTAGCAGTTTTCACCTTGGAATTATAAGGTTCTGTCTGCATTCTAAACAGTTTTGTACAGAGCCCTGCACATGACATCCAGGGAAAAAAATAGTAGGCTAAATCGTGTGCACGATTTACTTATTTGTTCCCTCGATTTTTCTTAATCGTGCACACGCTTTACTAAGTCATTCCCCGATTTACTAAATTGTGTGCACGATGTACTATTTCGTTCCCTCGATTCCTGCATGTCATGTGTGGGGCTCTGTAGTTTTGAGATAATAAGCTTCAACGTTTTGGAATTCCATAGGCTATAGCAACAATTATATGGGGAATAAGTCTCTTTCATACATGAAAATGATGGTGTTACAGTATGTATTTTGTACACAAGCAGAGCAGAAGGTGAATGGTTATGGTAACAATGAAGATAATTGGGTTCTTGATACTCAGCAGGATGATGGAGGAATGATGAGGCGCTGGAGAGGACTAGGAAGACAGACGACACTCACACACAAACTGGAGTACACAGGAGGGAGATCGGGAACACTGGAAACAGGTAAGTAGCTTGGGAGTCCTTCAGGTAAGTCAGAGGTAAGTTTCTTGACGTGAACGAGACCGGACATTGAAGGTGAATGTGTGAGTGTCTTTTATGTAGCAGCTGATGAGTGAACTAATATGGTGCAGGTGTGAGTGATTAGTATTCTGGGGATGGAGTGCGTCGTGATTGGTGGTTGTTGGAGCCTGGCGTGTCTGTGACAGAGAGTTTGTAGGTGACCGGGTTGATCTGCTCTAGGATGGTGAATGGGCCAATGAACCTGGGACTCAGCTTACGGCATGGGAGACGCAGTCTGATGTCCCTGGTGGAAAGCCAGACCTTTTGTCCAGGTTGATAGGCCGGAGCTTCAGATCGACGAAGGTCAGCTGTAATTCTGTGTCTCCTGAGGGCACGTTGAAGTTGGTGATGTGTCGAGTCCCAGACCCTCTCGCTCTCTCGGAACCAGTAATCCACAGATGGTACATCCGAAGGTTCTCCTGACCAAGGAAATAGTGGGGGTTGGTATCCGAGTACGCACTGGAAAGGAGTAAGTCCGGTGGATGGTTGGCGAAGGGAGTTCTGTGCATACTCGGCCCAACCCAGGCACTGGCTCCAAGAGTCCTGGTGGCCATGGCAGAAGGTACATAGGAAGCGACCGATTTCTTGGATCTTCCTTTCAGTCTGACCGTTAGACTGGGGATGATAACCGGATGTTAAAATCACAGTCACACCTAGGAGGGAGAAGAATGCCTTCCACACTCTTGAGATGAACTGAGGACCTCTGTCTGAAACAAAGAATTCCAAAGTAATGGAAGATGTGGTTGAACATCAGCTCTGCAGTTTCCATAGCCGTTGGGAGTCCTTTCAGAGGAATAAGATGACAGGATTTTGAAAATCTGTCTACTACCACCAGGATACAGGTAGAATTGTTAGAGGCTGGGAGATCTGTGATGAAATCCACCCCTAGGTGTGACCATGGACGGTTGGAGGAAGGAGGAAGAAGTTTGCCGGATGGTAGATGGCGTGGGCTCTTCGAAATGGTGCATTCCTTGCATCCTTGCACGTACCTTCTCACATCAGAAGCCATACTAGGCCACCAGAAGCAATCTTTCAACAGCGAGAGGGTTTCATTGACCCCCGGGTGGTTAGTGCTAAGTGAGGAGTGTGCTGAGTGAATAAGTTGAGTGCGCCGTGTCCGGGTGATGTACTGCAAGCCCGGTGGGCAACCCGGTGGGGTGTTGGTGGAGGTATTAGAGGAGGGTAGAGTCTCTGAGGACCAGGTGATAGGGCTGACTATGATGCCTTCAGGGAGAATGGGTTCAGGTTCCTCAGTCATTCCATCAGGGTTGTGTAGTCTTGATAGTGCATCAGCTTTTACGTTCTTGGATCCGGGTCGGTAGGAGATGGAGAAGTTAAAGCGTGTAAAAAACAGAGACCAGCGGGCTTGTCTGGGGTTGAGTCGTTTAGCTGTTCGGAGATATTCTAGGTTCTTGTGATCGGTAAGGACTTGGAAAGGATGTCTGGCTCCCTCCAACCAATGCCTCCACTCCTCGAGGGCCAACTTGACAGCAAGAAGTTCTCGGTTACCGATGTCATAATTAACCTCCGCCGGATTGAGCTTGCGGGAGAAGAAGGCGCATGGATGGAGGCGGCTTGGGTTCCCCTGCTGCTGTGACAGGACTGCTCCTACTCCGGTAGTAGAAGCATCCACCTCTACAATGAAGGGTTTGTTGGGATCAGGATGTACCAGGAGAGGAGCAGAGATGAAGGCTGCTTTGAGGGAGTTAAAAGCTTCAGTGGCAGCTGGGGTCCAGGACAGAGACTTGGGCTTTTTACGGAGTAGATTGGTAAGTGGAGTGGTGATGGAGCTATAACCTTGAATAAAACGTCTGTAGAAATTGGCGAATCCGTGAAAGCATTGGAGTTCCTTTACAGTCTTGGGAATGGGCCAGTTCTTGACTGCTTCCACCTTCCCCTCGTCCATCCGGATGCCACTGCTATCGATGTTATATCCCAGGAATTGCACTGAGGGTTGATGGAAAGTACATTTTTCGGCTTTGAGGAATAGTTGGAACTCACTCAGGCGTTTCAGGACCTCCGCAACGTGACGGCGATGTTCGGCCATACTCCGGGAGTAAATCAGGATGTCATCGATATAGACTAGAACAAACTTATGGAGGAACTCCCGGAGTACCTCATGGATGAAGTCCTGGAATACGGAGGGGGCGTTGACCAGGCCATACGGCATAACAAGTTATTCATAGTGTCCAGTGGGCGTTACAAAAGCTGTCTTCCACTCGTCCCCCTCACGTATCCGGATGAGGTTGTACGCGCTGCGGAGGTCCAGTTTGGTGAAGACAGTGGCACCACGGAGATGTTCTAGGGCTGAAGGGACGAGAGGAAGGGGGTACCTGAACTTGACAGTTATAGCATTTAATGCCCGATAATCTATACAAGGCCGCAAGCCTCCGTCCTTTTTTGCCACGAAGAAGAAGCTGGAAGCAGCAGGGGAAGTCGATGGACGGATGTAGCCTTGTTCAAGAGCCTCCTTGATGTACTCCTCCATGGCCTTCTCCTCCGGGATGGATAAGGGGTAAATCTTTCCCCTGGGCACTGACTCACCCGGAAGCAGATCTATGGCACAGTCCCATGGCCAATGTGGAGGCAGCTTAGAAGCTCTCTTAGGGCAGAAGACGTCTCTGAAGGGGGCGTAACAGGGAGGTATGTTAGTTGTACGTTTCTCAGGTGGACTCTCTATGGATGTAGCGCACACAGGAAGATGGCTGGAACTGGAAGAGCGAGGAACCGGTAGAGCAGAAAAACATTCAGGAAAACAAGTATCACCCCACTTCAGGACTTCGCCAGTCTTCCAGGAGATGATGGGGTTATGCTGTACCAACCACGGACGCCCTAGAATCACGTCAGTGGTGGATCCCTCCAGAACCAGCAACTGGATGTTCTCTGTGTGTAGAATTCCAATTTGTAGCTGAATGGGTCCTACTGTACGATTGACCAGCCTTCGGCTGATGGGTTTACTGGTCACAGAGTGGATCTGGTAGGTTGACAGCGTTGACTTGAATTTGATGTTAAACTGGCAGCAGAGGGCACCTGAGATGAAGTTACCGGCTGAACCGGAGTCAAGGAGCGCGGAAACTGGAACAGAGACACCAGCAGCAGTAAGTTTCACAATGGTAGTGAGTGGCTTCATTGGGTTAGTGGTGGATATGATGGCACTCACCATAGAGCGAGGAGGACGAGTTGGGCATGCGGAAATTATGTGTCCTGGAGAACCGCAATATAAACATAAATTTTGGGTTAACCTTCTCTGCCGCTCAGCGAAAGTTAGATGAGTGGATTCAACTTGCATGGGTTCATTGGCTGGTTCTGGAGGGCTGACGTTCTCTGGTCGGCTGAGGTAGGTGTTGCCTTGGGGCTGTCCCTGGTGTTCTTCGAGACACGACTGCATACGAGTGGCGAAGCGGATGGAGAGTTGGATGAACAGTTCTAGGCCGATGGTGTCCTCGTATGCAGCGAGATGCAACCGCACTCGAGGATCCAAACCCTGACGATAAGTTGTGATGAGAGCTTGTTTGTTCCAACCGCTCCTTGCAGCTAGTGTCCTGAATAATAGAGCATATTCATTCACAGACATGTTACCTTGTTTTAGATTATAAAGCTTTTCACCAATTGATAAGTCAAATGCTGGTTCTCCAAATACTTCTCTGAAGTGATCGACGAAACTGGTGTAGGAATGGATGACCGGGTTATTTTGTGACCAGATGGAATCGGCCCATTGAAGTGCTTTGTCTTGTAATTGAGATATTAGAAATGCTACCTTTGACTGCTCGGTGGTAAACAAGTGCGGTTGCATCTCCAGGAACAGCGAACATTGTAGGAGGAAACCATTGCAATCCCCCGCCGAACCAGAGAAGGGCGCCAGTCTGGCCATGGGACTGGCGTAAGCAGGTGGTGAGGAAGAGGTAGCGGTGTTTCTGGAAGTGATGGCTGGTGGAGGTGAGGATGGATCTGTATGAAAAGTGCAACGCAAAGCGTCGGTTGGTGGTTGTTGGAGCCTGGCGTGTCTGTGACAGATGGAGACCCTAAATGTTTGTAACTGTACAATATCAAAATCCTCTCAAATTTGTAAATGGGGATTTTTAGAACAGGTCAAATGCAGATACAACCTTATAATTCTTTAAAAAAAAAAAAAAAAAAAAAAATCACTTTTCATTTGGAAGGTTCTATCTTACAAAACATTAACTGAAGCAATAATTTTCAAGAAACACAAACAGTTTACTTATAATTTGTTTTAAAACATAAAATTAGTGTTGTAGCCTAACAAAGTGTTGACATGCATGAGAAAGTTAAATTTAATACTTTCTATTTTAGAATGATTTTTTTTCCTTGTTCAAGTTAAGCATAAAACACAGTGCTAAATATTTTGTCCAGTGCAGATGTTAAATTTAGGCAGGATGAATACACATTATTGCAGGAACCGTTTAAGTTTCCTTTTGTTTAGACAGAAAGCAGCTACTCTAATACATCTGTCCAGGACTTTATACAGAACATGGGACAGGTAAAATGGTTTTCTCTCTAGACATCAGTATGACTGAAATAATGTTTATTGTTGTAATTAAGACCCAATCAATTAAACTGTTGACTATTTGACCTGTAAGCTTAATATTGTAAAATTTAAGACATTTTAAAAAATAAACTGCGAGAAAACAGATAATGCTTCAGCAAAGGAGTTTCACATTTATGCAATTCCCATTTTCATATTTAACCATATCATTCTGCATATTTTTAGAAGCAAAATACACCTGTGTTACAGAAGTACTCTCAGATACAAGGATAGTGTCACAGACACGTCAGGTTCCAACATCACCCAATCACAGCGCACTCAATCCCCAGAGTACTGATCACTCGCACCTGCACCTCATCAACACTCCAATCTTCACCCACATAAAAGACACTCACACTCACTCAGTCACTGTCCGGTCTCGTTCGCATTAAGAACCCTAAATGCTTACCTCTTGGACTCCAGTTGTAAACTACTTACCTGTCTCCACCGTCTCCAAGTCTCCTCGTCTCCCTGTGTTGTTCCAGTTTGTGTGTGAGTGTCTCCAATCCTCCTCGTCAGCCATTCCAGCATCTCTCCACGGATCTTCACTTCTGCAAATCACTCAAAGGACAGTATTACTATTCATCATCACCTCAACACCCAACTTCATTCATCTTCACTCACCTGCATCACCATTACCTCTGCTGTGTGTGATAAATAAAGTCTGCTTTCTGTTATCTCTGCCTCTGCCCCGTCTGTATTGTAACAGAAGATTGGACCTGAAAACATCGTCTTCACACACAGCATGAGTCAACCAGTTCCCATTCAAGAGCTCGTCGATGTCCTTCGACGAGCTCTTTCCACCACGTCAACATCACCTCACCCAGCGATCACCTCTCCTTCACCTCCCGTGCACGCCAGTCCCATGGCGAAACCGGTGTCCTACTCTGGTTCGGCGGAGGACTGCAGCGGATTCCTTCTGCAGTGCTCGCTGGTCCTGGAGATGCAACCGCACAACTTTCCCACCGAAACCTCAAAAGTGGCGTTCATCATCTCCCAACTGCAAGGTAAGGCGCTCCAATGGGCAGATTCAATTTGGTCCCAAAATCATCCTATTACTCAGTCATACTCCGGTTTTGTGGCCCACTTCCGCGAAGTTTTTGGGAAACCCATCTCTGACTCGTCGATTGGTGAGAAACTTTATAATCTTAAACAAGGATCCTTATCAGTTAACGAATATGCCTTGCAGTTTAGAACTCTCGCAGCATCCAGCGGCTGGAACAAACGAGCCTTGATAACAAAATATCGCCAAGGATTGGATCCTCGCGTGCGGTTGCATCTCGCTGCATACGAGGATTCCATCGGCCTGGAACGATTCATCCAACTCTCCATCCGTTTCGCCACTCATATGCAGTCGTGTTTAGAAGAACACCAGGGCCAGCTGCTATTTCCCATCTCAGCACGTCGACCAGAATCCGTCAGTCCCCCAGAACCAGCCAACGAACCCATGTCTCTGGAAGGTACACGGCTCTCCCCAGCTGAGCGACAGAGACGGCTGACCCAGAATCTTTGTTTGTACTGTGGTTCTCCTGGGCATATCCTCTCCACATGCCCAATTCGTCCTCCGCGACCCATGGTGAGTGCTATCATTCCGTCAATCAAAAAGATGAAACCCCTCACCACTACTGTAACACTTACTGCTTCTGACATTTCCATTCCAGTGGTCGCCCTCCTCGATTCTGGGTCAGTCGGCAACTTCATCTCCGGCACCCTCTGTCGCCAGCTCCACGTCAAGACCACGGCCACGCCGACTACCTACCAGATACGATCAGTAACGGGGGAAGCCCTAAGCCGTAAGCACATCCGCCATTGCACTGAAACCATCCAGATACAGGTCGGCCTTCTACACGTCGAACATCTCCATCTGCTGGTTCTAGAGGGATCCACCGCTGACGTGATCCTAGGGCGCCCCTGGTTGGAGCAGCACAACCCAACACTCTCTTGGAAAACCGGCGAGGTCCTGAAGTAGGGCGAAACCTGTTTCCCTGGGCTTCCCATTCCTCGTTCACCACGCTCCGAGTCTCTTCCAGTCTGTGCCACGACCATCGAGAGCCCAGTGGACCAGCGCTCCGTTGACATCCCTGAGTGTTACGCCCCCTTCAGTGATGTATTCTGCCCACAACGTGCTTCCAAGCTGCCTCCACACCGGCCATGGGACTGTGCCATCGATCTGCTTCCGGGTGAACCAGTGCCTAGGGAAGGATATACCCTCTATCCGTCCCGGAGGAGAAGGCCATGGAGGAGTACATCAAGGAAGCTCTTGCTCAAGGATACATCCGACCATCCACTTCCCCTGCTGCTTCAAGCTTCTTCTTCGTGGCCAAGAAGGACGGAGGCTTGAGGCCCTGCATCGATTACCGCGCATTGAACAACATCACTATTAAGTTCCGTTATCCCCTTCCTCTCGTCCCTTCAGCCCTAGAACATCTCCGTGGTGCCACTGTCTTCACCAAACTGGACCTCCGCAGCGCGTACAACCTCATCCGGATACGCGAGGGGGACGAGTGGAAGACCGCCTTTGTGACACCTACCGGCCACTATGAATACCTGGTTATGCCGTATGGCCTGGTCAACGCCCCCTCCGTATTCCAGGATTTCATACATGAGGTGCTCCGGGAGTTTCTCCATCGCTTTGTCCTGGTTTACATAGACGACATCTTGATCTACTCCCGGAGCCTGGCCGAACATCGCCACCACGTTGCGGAGGTCCTCCAACAACTCCGCAAGTTTAACCTATTCCTCAAAGCAGAAAAGTGTACATTCCATCAGTCATCAGTCCATTTCCTCGGGTACATCATCGACAGCAGTGGCATCCGGATGGACGAGGGGAAGGTGGAAGCCATTAAGACCTGGCCAACTCCCTCATCCATCAAGGACTTACAACACTTTCTCGGATTCTCCAACTTCTACCGCCGATTCATACACAACTACAGCTCCCTTGCCGGTCCACTCACCAACCTGCTCCGTAATAAGCCCAAGTCTCTGTCCTGGACCCCTGAGGCCATGGAGGCCTTCCAACACCTCAAAGAAGCCTTTACCACCGCTCCTCTCCTCGTCCACCCCAACCCAGAGCTGCCCTTCGTTGTCGAGGTGGACGCTTCCACCACCGGAGTAGGAGCGGTGTTGTCCCAGCAGCAGGGGAATCCCAGCAGACTCCATCCATGTGCCTTCTTCTCCCGCAAGCTCAACCCGGCGGAGAGGAACTACGATATCGGTAACCGGGAAACTCGCCCTGGAGGAGTGGAGGCATTGGCTGGAGGGAGCCAAACATCCCTTCCAAGTCCTTACAGATCATAAAAACCTTGAATACTTACGCTCTGCAAAAAGACTCAACCCGAGACAAGCCCGCTGGGCCTTGTTTTTCACCAGGTTCAACTTCACCATAACTTACCACCCCGGTCCCAAAAATGTCAAAGCGGATGCTCTCTCCCGTCTCCACGCTCCAGAAGAAAATACCGAAGATCCTGAAACCATAATTCCTAAAGAACTCATTGTCAGCCCCATTTCCTGGTCAGAGGAGGGTAAGGTCTCCACCAATGCTCCGCCGGGTTGTCCACCAGGCTTGTGCTACACCACGAGATCACGACGCACTCCTCTCATCCACTCAGCCCACACGTCACTTGGCACTGGTCACCCGGGGGCCAATGAAACCCTCTCGCTGCTGAGGGAACGCTTCTGGTGGCCCAACATGACAGCTGATGTCAGAAGGTACGTGCAGGGCTGTAAGGAATGCGCCATCTCAAAGAGCCCAAGCCACTTACCATCCGGCAAGCTCTTACCTCTGCCCATTCCCAACCGACCCTGGTCACACCTAGGGGTCGATTTTTATCACCGATCTCCCAGCCTCCAACAACAACACCTGCGTCCTTGTGGTAGTGGACCGGTTCTCGAAGTCCTGCCACCTAATACCCCTAAGAGGCCTACCCACTGCCATGGAGACGGCTGAACATCTCTTCAATCACGTGTTTCGATACTTTGGTATCCCAGAGGACATTGTCTCCAATAGGGGACCGCAATTCATCTCCAAGGTATGGAGGGCATTCTTCTCGCTCCTAGGTGTGACCGTCAGCCTAACATCCGGTTACCATCCGCAGTCAAACGGGCAGACGGAAAGGAAGATCCAGGAGATCAGTCGCTTCCTCCGTACCTTCTGTCATGACCACTAGGACTCCTGGAACCAGTACCTGGGTTGGGCCGAGTACGCCCAAAACTCTCTCCGTCAACCCTCCACCGGTCTTACACTATTTCAATGCGTACTCGGCTACCAACCCCCACTGTTCCCCTGGTCTGGGGAACCCTCTGACGTACCATCTGTGGATTACTGGTTCCGAGAGAGCGAGAGGGTCTGGGACTCACCAACTGCAGCGAGCCCTGCGCAGACGCAGGATGACAGCAGACCTTCGCCGGTCCGAAGCTCCCTCCTACCAGCCCAGTCAGAAGGTCTGGCTGTCAACCAGGGACATCCGCCTGCGTCTGCCCTGCCGGAAGCTGAATCCCAGGTTCATTGGTCCATTCACCATCAGCAAGCAGATCAACCCAGTCACGTATCAACTTCAACTACCTCCTCACTATCGAATTCATCCTACATTCCATGTCTCACTACTTAAGCCACACCACCCTTCTGTTTCTCCCTCCACAGGACCTGACGTGGCAGCCTCTGAACCCCCTCTTCCACTCATCCACGCCGTGGTGGTCTATTAGAATATCTGGTCGACTGGGAGGGCTACGGCCCCGAAGAACGCTCATGGGTCCCCAGGGACGACATCTTGGATCCAAACCTTCCATTCCAATCACCCTGACAGACCAGCCCCCCGTAGGGGTCCTCGGCCCTCAGGAGCGGGCCGTGGAGGGGGGGGTACTGTCACAGACACGTCAGGTTCCAACATCACCCAATCACAGCGCACTTAATCCCCAGAGTACTGATCACTCGCACCTGCACCTCATCAACACTCCAATCTTCACCCACATAAAAGACACTCACACTCACTCAGTCACTGTCCGGTCTCGTTCGCATTAAGAACCCTAAATGCTTACCTCTTGGACTCCAGTTGTAAACTACTTACCTGTCTCCATCGTCTCCAAGTCTCCTCGTCTCCCTGTGTTGTTCCAGTTTGTGTGTGAGTGTCTCCAATCCTCCTCGTCAGCCATTCCAGCATCTCTCCACGGATCTTCACTTCTGCAAATCACCCAAAGGACAGTATTACTATTCATCATCACCTCAACACCCAACTTCATTCATCTTCACTCACCTGCATCACCATTACCTCTGCTGTGTGTGATAAATAAAGTCTGCTTTCTGTTATCTCTGCCTCTGCCCCGTCTGTATTGTAACAGATAGAAGAAAACAGATGGTCTTTATTGAGAGCACACAGGTAGATCGTGGAAACCCTTACGAAAAAGAAGTATACTTCAAGTTCATTTTATGAAGTATACTTAAGTAATTTTTATTTTTAAGTATATTTTTAAGTACACTTTATGTACTAAGTATACTAGTATTAGTAAACTTGTAAGTGTACTATTTCAATACTGCTTGGGACTAAATTGGCCCACTTTTAGTATATAAAAGTGTACATTTAAGTGTAACAGTAATTTTATAAACATATATAAAAATTACGTTTCTCATTTGTACTGCAAGTGAACTTATGAGTATACTAGTAGTGTACTATTTTAATACTTTTACTTTTTGAAAATACACTTTGAAGTATACTCAGTAAACTACTAGCTTAGTAGTTTTATACTGCAAGTATTGTAAGTTTATTTTAAGTAAGTAAACATAACATCACAGTTATAGTTTACTATATATATTATTTTTGCACTTTAAGACTTAATATACTACTATGTTCCTATTTCGATATTCATTTTTTTATAGGCTACTTGAAATATACCTTTAACTCTTTCCATTTTAAAAACATTTTATAAAACATCCTTTTTTATCAACACTTGAATGTAGGAAACTTTTATAAAAAAACCCAACAACATCGCATTTTTGTCAAAGACGTCTGGATGGGATTCAGAAGAATGATCAAAACACAGATTGAGTCCATCAACACCCTCAAAACTTCACAGTCCTATAGCTCGTCCTGGGTCAACATGTCATTCAGTAACATTAGGCAGTTTTGCAGTTTTTAGGCAGTATTTACATGCTATTTAATGTTTGATGATCGCGTTATTTTACATTTGCGTGAGCAATCTTAAATCACTTGTTTCAGCCTCTTCTTCTCCTGTGTTCCGGAGATTCTGTACTCTTTCAGAAGATTGCTAATAGTCAGAAGACAATTGCTAATCTTCAGAAGATAATTTTTCAAGGTTCTTTAGCAAAGTCTTTGAGAACCTGACACCTTGTCTTCTGGGCCCTGTTTCAACCTGGTAATAAGATGCATTTTGGTCGATCAGATCACAAGTGGATGACACTAAATACAGGTGTAAATGGGATGTAAAACGTTTTGAGCTTGTCCACTTTTGACCACTTCCAGAGGTAGTAGAAAACGCATTCGCACGAATTGCTTTCGTAGTGGAAACGCTAATGTGTCGAATGTGTTCGAACAGCCACTAAAGACCGTCTACTCTCTGCCTACTGACCTAATGCATAAACATTATGGGAAGCGCGCTAGCCAGACGGGATTTAAACTTTGTCGGCTGAAGACCCAAGTTTTCTTTAAAGACTAAAAACATACCAAGCACAATGTTCTCTCACCATTCCAGATTTCTAATAAAGCACTCAAGGCGTTCAGCTGGTCTTGCAGCTGTCAGAGCAGAAACGAAAGCTGATGCTTTCTGTATGTTTTCCGTTGTCTCTGGTAGCGTTCATATGTAAATATTATTTTGTCCATTAGATCAAAATATCTTAAAGAACCCATACATTTACCCACCCATAGACCCTTCCCTCAAAGAAACTGGTTGGACAAAACAGACGGATTAAAATAAAAGTGCAAACGGATATGTGTCTCCCTCATCCACTTGTGATCCAATCAACCAAAACGCACCTTATAGGTAAGCTGGTATAGGTGGAAACGGGGCCCTAGCTGCAGTTATGAAAAATATTGGCACTGGAAACTATAGGGTTCCTCATGGTTTCACACCTAATTCTTCATCTTAATTCTTAAAGTCTTTTCCTCTCAATGACCCTGCTGCCCCAATGAGCATTTCTTGTCCAATGGTCATACCTTAATTTTGCAATTTCTATAGTATTGCATCCTTCACATGGGCATTTAATAATTGATTTACTTTTTAGTGTGAGTCTTTTCACTTATAAATGATTATATACAGTATATAATAGTTGTTATTAAGATTGATGTGGTCTGGAATTGGTAAAATGTGCTTGGAAAAAATATGATCAGAAAATCAACTTGCATAATGTGATATCTGTCAGGAGTTATTAAGCAATAACAGATATGACATTTTGCAAGTCTATATTTTGATCTTTTTTTTTTTTTTAAGCACATTTTGTATGATTTATTAGGTACACCTGTTCAACTGCTTGTTAACGCAAATCAGCCAATTACATGGCAGCAACTCAATGCATTTAGGCATGTAAAGATCAGGGGCCGTATGTATAAAGCCGCTCAGAGTAAAATTTTTAGTCTTAAGTGTGTCAAAATTCTAAGAATGATATAATTTTACTCTTATTCCTAGACTTAAGAATAAGTATGATTCATAAAGGTTCCTAGTGTCAAGACTAGGTCTCAGCTCCTAAATTATTTAAGAGAGCTGCAGAGGTCTCTTAACCTAGTTAGGAGTAACAAGATGGCAGCAAAGAAGAGGAAACACAAGCTTTCCAATGAAGATATGATGTATTGGAGTTATATGATGACATGGAGTTGATGAAATGATATTAACTTGATTGTCAATTCTTTTTGTAACTGACCTAATAAGTAATGTAATAAATAAATGTAATAACTTTAATAAATATTACTTAAACAATAATTAATGTTTAATGCATTTTAATACATTTAATGACTTTGAATAAACTTTTTATAACATTAAATGTAATAACTTCTCCCACTCCACAAATCAAAATGAAAGAACTGTAGAAATTAAATAGTAATTACCTTTTTTGGTAACTGTAAAAATGCTGCAGTGCACCAGTGATGACTTGAACCCATCAGTCCACAGTCAGCAGGCTCTTACATAGTACTATTGCTAAACTTACCACACCAGACATAGTGGCCAAAATTGATGTGCAAAGGTTTTTTTTTTTTTTTTTTTCTTTTAAATGACCCTACAATTTTGCTTAAACCATCAAAACCATTTTTTATTTTTATGTTTATATTATTTAAATGTTTTAAAATATGAGGGAAGAATAAAACTCTAAACTAAGCAAAGCTATTTACAGTGGGTACAGAAAGTATTCAAACCCCCTTAAATTTTTCACTCTTTGTTATATTGCAGCCATTTGCTAAAATCATTTAAGTTCATTTTTTCCCTCATTAATGTACACACAGCACCCCATATTGACAGAAAAACACAGAATTGTTGACATTTTTGCAGATTTATTAAAAAAGAAAAACTGAAATATCACATGGTCCTAAGTATTCAGACCCTTTGCTCAGTATTTAGTAGAAGCACCCTTTTGATGAACTCATGACACATCATTGCTCCAGTTGTAAATGAGGAGACATATATCAATAGAAAAAGATTCCACACCATCAGTACTAATTTGTGATAATTTTTGTACAATTCAAAGCTATTTTTAAAAATAAATTAAAGTATTAAAATGTTTCAGTGTCTCTTTAAATGATTTTTTTTATAATAACATTAAATTATTGGTGTTGTGCTGCCATGACTTCACCCTTGCAGGCTCTCTATTGGCTGATTCAAAGGCTGAGGGTGGCCATTTTGAGTTGACATCATTGTAGTCCTTAGTTCACAACACTTAAGTCAGCACTTAAGAATCAGTCTTATACTTTACTAAAAGTTGCTATTGGCTTCTTTATAAAAGTCTCCTACTCTTAGAAAAGTTTTACTCTTTACTAAGAATTTTCTGACACTTAAGTCAAAACTTAAGACTATTCTTAAGAGCAAGTTTTATACATATGGGCCCAGCTGAAGTTTAAACTAAGCATCAGCATGGGATAAAAGGTGA
Organism: Elopichthys bambusa; assembly: GCA_037101425.1. Taxonomy (NCBI): domain Eukaryota; kingdom Metazoa; phylum Chordata; class Actinopteri; order Cypriniformes; family Xenocyprididae; genus Elopichthys; species Elopichthys bambusa. The sequence goes on along the minus strand of CM074440.1, from coordinate 23,286,203 downwards.
TTTAAGTGGATTTGAACGAGGCATGGTTGTTGCTGCTCAGAGTATTTCAGAAACTACTGATACTGGGATTTTCATACACAACAATGGTTTGAAAAAGAGAAAATATCCAGTGAGTGGCAGTTCTGTGGCAGAATATGCCTTGTTGATTGTTTGAGCAGATCAGCTTTACATATGTAGCATGTGGTATGGGAGCATGTTATGCACCAAATTATGCCAATTTATTTCTTGGTTTATAGGAAAATGATTGTTTATCAATATAGTAGCAAAATGTTATTGAGACACTACATAAAATTTGTTATAAAAGAGCACGTCCATAAAAGAAAAATGAGTAAGTCACCTATAGAGCAAGAAGAAAACAACATGGCTTTACTAGTCTTTAAAGGGCTTACATAAACGTGGCTCTTGCAATCACTACTGTTGCAAAATAAAGGAAGTTAAACAGTTTAGGACAGGGGTGTCCAAACTCAGTCCTGGAGGGACACTGTCCTGCAAAGTTTAGCTCCAACTTACCACAACACACCTGCCTGGAAGTTTCCTGTATACCTAAAAGCCTTGATTAGCTGCAGTGGCGGAGCCAGGATTGTTTCATAGAGGTGGTTAGGCAGGGGCCAGCAACCAGTCTGGGGTGGCACAGAAATCTTCATTATTTCATTTTATTTCAACATAAAAATGAGTCTGACTATAATTTATTGGACTGTACCTACAACACAACTGAATACAGTTCATTTGTACTTAATTGTAACTGAGATAGTGAATTAGATCATGGAATGCTGAGTGAATATTTAAAATATTTAAAAATTATTCCTCACCTGCAGGCATATTAATAAAGGGGCTCACACATAGCTAAATTTCAACTTGTTCATTCAGCTTGTTCTGGTTCTCAAAACCCCCAATAGCTTGTTCTCCACTGTTGCATCTTCATGGATGAGACATCCAGATAACTATATAGTGTATAGTGTAGTTCAAAGATTATTCAATCTTCATTGAATTTTATGTATAATCAATGAACTCTTCAACAATTATTTTTGTTTGTCTGTTTCAAAAACGAACCGAACACTAAATGTTTAACTTTCTATATTGTCAAAATAAATAATTGCAACAGTTCTATCATACCTAAATTAAAGTCAACAGCACATACAGTATCTCACAGAGTACACCTCTCACATTTTTGTAAATATTTAATTATATCTTTTCATGTGACAACACTGAAGAAATGACACTTTGCTACAATGTAAAGTAGTGAGTGTACAGCTTGTATAACAGTGTAAATTTGCTATCCCCTCAAAATAACATAGCCATTAATGTCTAAACCGCTGGCCACAAAAGTGAGTACACCCCTAAGTAAAAATGTCCAAATTGGGCCCAATTAGCCATTTTCTCTCCCCGGTGTCATGTGAGGTCTCAGGTGGTGAATGGGAAGCAGGTGTGTTAAATTTGGTGTTATCGCTCTCACTCTATCATACTGGTCAATGGAAGTTCAACATTGCACCTCATGGCAAAGAACTCTCTGAAAAAAAGAATTGTTGCTCTACATAAAGATGGCGTAGGCTATAAGAAGATTGCCAAGACCCTGAAACTGAGCTATAGAATGGTGGCCAAGACCTTATAGTGGTTTATCAGGACAGGTACCGCTCAGAACAGGCCTCGCCATGGTCGAGTGAGTGCACATGCTCAGTGTCATATCCAGAGGTTGTGTTTGGGAAATAGACATATGAGTGCTGCCAGCATTGCTGCAGAGGTTAAAGGGGTGGGGGGTCAGCCTGTCAGTGCTCAGATCATATGCCGCACACTGCATCAAACTGGTGTGCATGGCTGTTGTCCCAGAAGGAAGCCTCTTCTAAAGATGATGCACAAGAAAGCCTGCAAACAGTTTGCTGAAGACAAGCAGACTAAGGACATGGATTACTGGAACCATGTCCTGTGGTCTGATGAGACCAAGATAAACTTATCTGGCCTGTGGATACCCTTGCCTGTGGATTTATTAAAGCCTGTTATACTTATATCTTCCTTGTCGTGCGTACTTATACTTACAACCAGCAACTGTAACACTGAAGTAATTTAAGTCTTTGGTTCTTTTAATTGTGATGATTTTGGCTCACATTTAACAAAAACCCACCAATTCACTATCTCAATAAATTAGAATACTTCATAAGATCAATAAAAAAAAGGATATTTTAAACAGAAATGTTAGGCTTCTGAAAAGTATATTCATTTCTATGCACTCAGTACTTGGTTGGGCCTCCTTTTGCATGAATTACTGCATCAATGTGGCGTGGCATGGAGGCAATCAGCCTGTGGCACTGCTCAGGTGTAATGGAAGCCCAGGATGCTTTGATAGCGGCCTTCAGGTCATCTGCATTGGGTCTGGTGTCTCTCATCTTCCTCTTGACAATACCCCATAGATTCTTATGGGGTTCAGGTCAGGCGAGTTTGCTGGCCAATCAAGCACAGTAACACCATGGTCACTGAACCAGCTTTTGGTACCTTTGGCAGTGTGGCAGGTGCCAAATCCTGCTAGAAAATGAAATCAGCATCTCCATAAAGCTTGCCAGCAGAAGGAAGCATGAAGTGCTCTAAAATTTCCTGGTAGATGGCTGCGTTGACTGTGGACTTCAGAAAACACAGTGGACCAACACGAGCAGATGACATGGCAGCCCAAATCATCACTGACTGAACACTTCACACTGGACTTCAAGCAACATGGTTTCTGTGCCTCTCCACTCTTCCTCCAGACTCTGTGACCTTGATTTCCAAATGAAATGCAAAATTTACTTTCATCTGAAAAGAGGACATTGTGATATTCTAATTTATTGAGATGCACCTGTAACAAATACATACATGCATGCATGCATAGTTTTAACGCAGCTTTAATCGCCTTTTTGGTTATTCCATTTGGTTATTCCACTGACGACAGAACTACGACGTTGCATGCTCGTAGTTTCTTTTGCCCTTTATTTATAGTGAAGTAAGCCTAATACACAGTGCGCCGTATTTGCGCGTGATTGAAAAGTGCGCGCCGCGAGCACAGTATATCGGCTGACATGTCAGGAAAGTAGGCTACGTTTTTTTTTTTTTTTTTTTTTACTTACATAGATCTGATCGCAGATACCTAATAAGGACAACGCGTTTCTCTCAGCATCTGACAAGACTGTCACCGGCTTTCACACACGTCTTTCAAAATAAAAGTGGCATCATTAAAAAAGGATTTTACGTTTGGTGTTGTTGTTTCTTTGACTGCACACATTGGGACCCACTCAAAACAGCCTCACAACCCACCAGTTTAGAAACACTGACGTAAACTATAATGTTCGCCGTTAACTGTTGTTCTACTGAAGCTCATTCGGCACCTGTATCCTTTCCGCGCGCGTTTGACTTGCGCCTGGCGCTGAGGCGAAGTTGGAGTGCGCGTCTGAAAAGTCTCCTGTTTTTTGTGGTCTTAAAGAGACGGTTCTGCGTTTAAATAAACTCAATTCTTGTCAATTAAAAAGGAGACAGAAACAGCAGTTGTGAGCGGGGTGGCCAAAGGGGTGGACAAGCAGGGGCGTCAATTGGGTATGGCAGGGTATGGCGACTGCCATACCTTGGCTGCCTGGTCAAGTTATATAATTGTATTTATTGCATGCAGAATTAACATAGTTGCATAGTTAACATAATGCATAGTTATATTACTATGTGTAACATAATTTGTATTTTAAAATATAAAAGCAAGTAAATTAAAGCGATCTGGTTGTTATATTCGTGTCATGTAAGATCATGTGTTTATTCACAACTTGACTTTGCAGGGTTGAGTATTGTAACCAATCAAAGGGATTTCTGTTGAAATTAATGACTAATCAGAGGCGTTTTAGTTACCAGTTGTCCTAACCACGCGACGATTATCTATTTTAGAAACTTTCTATTTTTTGCGAAGTCGTGGCTGGAACAACGACACAAAGTATGGCAATGATACTCTCAGCTTATGTACTTTATTTAATGTTAAAAGCGTGTAAAGTGACTTTGAATATCATAGTGCTCCCAGCTTTGTAGCCGTATTAAAAGCAACAATGGATAATTCACCTCAGATCTTGAAATTAAACAAATGGAAGCAAGAACGTTCAAATTGTGAACAAACAAGTGTATGACAAAGATTGTTTTAGTAGCCCAGTATGTGTTTTTATTAATGTTTAAATGGTGTAATATTTGTGAAGTTGATTATGTACTTATTAATTTCCTTGCGACTGCAAGTGCTTTCAAATTCAATCTCTGGTGTAGCGCAAACGCCGCGAGAGCCCGCCCACACCCTGTTCTGATTGGCTGTTGTTTTTGATTGATTGACTTCTAGTTTTACAAATGAGGACGATCTTTGTAGACTGAATAAAAATGTTTTTGTTAATCATATTAAAAATAACACTTAAATTGGATAATATTTAGATTTTTGAGATTTGAAGTCCTGGAAAAAGTTGTGTGAAGAAAGTGTGACTGTCATGTCGAGGGAGTAAGTTTGGATGACGTCATCAGGGTCTGCCATATGGCTTTTGGTGAAATGACGCCATTGTGAACAAGCTTAAACCAAGGGTGGCCTTGGTCACTCCTGGCCACCCCCTGGCTGCGCCCCTGATTAGCTGGTCCACATGTGTTTAACTGGGGCTGGAGCTAAACTCTGCAGGACAGTGGCCCTCCAGGAGCAGGATTGGACACCACTGGTTTAGAAAATTATTTTTTTTATTTTGAAGACAATATGTGGTGTATTATGTTTGGTTGTTTTTACATTAGAAGAGCAAAACAGTGCTTGAAAGACAAGTTCTCAAAACATAAAAATGCTGTTAGAAATCAGAAAAAAGACCCTATGGCAAGTTATTTGCAAGTAGCCATGCAGCCAGTGTCATAGTGGCAGCAATAGCAGCAAGCCTTTCCGAGACGTTTTTGTGTTTGTATGTTGAACCAGAAGAGAGGATTTTTTTTTTTTTTGCCAAAACGCAGCAGTCTGCATTCTAGAGTCCATTATTATTTTTTATATATATATTTATATATTATTTATATTTAAGTGTACGTTGAATTTTGTACTTCCATATGCTCCTAATGGATCTCTCAATACCTATAGCCAATGTTAGTTTTATATATATATATATATATATATATATATATATATATATATTCTTTGTTCTCGACTGAAATTTTGTAATGGTATAAAAAACGATAATAAAAATAAAGATGTCGATTGATTTTAAAACCAACGGATGACGTCATCAAAGCACGTCCTCAATAACTGAGCGACGGAAGTGCATTTACCACTGTGTGTGTGTGTCTGTGTGTCTCGTTTCTAAAGCGGGAACCGGTTTTTATGGGAGTAATCAAATATCTCCGCGGCAGTTAGTGAGTTTAGTTGGTTAAATATTTTGAAAGATTATTTCTTATTATTAATGTACATGTCGCCCAGGCCTATAATGTAATTGTATTTGCTTAAGGCTATTAAAACCTATCGCACGGTTTATGGTTGTATGCATGTGAACGTGAGGTAGAATTTACGGTTTAACTTTTTATAACTTGATTATGTTGATTCATTTTAGACACTTTGAAAACAGTAGCGGTTTGTTAACGTTACCATTAAATTGACTTGAATTGGTGTAGGTATTGTAGTTGATCTTTGTTGTGTTAATACTATGTTGTATGTTATGTGTATAGGATCTGATTCATTGTTGTTTGATCAGCTCTCTTAACGGACTGAAATGAGTTTATTCGGGGCGAACACCGGCTTTGGGTCTGGGGGAACAGGTGTATTTGGCAGCACCACCACAGATAGTCATAATCCAATGAAGGTGAATACAGAAATATAATATCTTTACAAATATTAAATTATATAATATATATGTGCATGTTAATTCAATTGAGGTGTCGCTGATAACAGGATGTTGAAGTAACATCGCCACCTGATGACAGCATAAGCTGCTTGGCATTCAGTCCTCCTACAATGCCTGGAAACTTTCTCGTCGGAGGCTCGTGGGCCAATGACGTAAGCCTCCTATCCTAAATATAATATTTCATTTGCCTTTCTTTCTGTCAGTGTTTTTATATATTAATACAACATTGACTGTAATAATCATCTCAGGTTCGGTGCTGGGAGGTTCAAGATAATGGTCAAACTGTCCCTAAAGCCCAGCAGATGCACACAGGCCCGGTGCTGGATGTCTGCTGGAGTGATGTAAGAACATGCACACGTTATAAATATTAGTGGGTAATTTAACATCTTAAAGACTTCAACCAACCAACATTCTTCACCATAAAGTCCTTTTTTTTTTTTTTTTTTTTTTTAAGGAAATTAATGGAAATCGCACCCAACTGGGCACATTTTACCAAATGCACAAATTGTTGTGTACAAACTCAGAAACGAAGACATGCACTGATTGACAACAAACAAACTTCTCATGCTGGTTGCTCACATTAGACATTTAAACAATAAAAGCCACAATACTGACTCCGATTAGACAGTACATTTGTACAGAATAAAGACCTCAATACTGCCTCTGATCCTAGGCTGTTATGTGTTTACTTTATTTCTGTTGTTGGGTCAGAGGTGGCATAGAATTTTGGAATGGCTTTTTTTTTATTTTTTTTTATTTTTTATATATGAATACAGTTCCTGTCAGAAATTTAGTTCTACACAAACAAAAGTTTTAAAGAACATCTTGAACCAAAGAAACCAGAGTCCTATTTTCCATATTCTTTTTATTACTGACATGATGCATCGTCTTACCCGATTCTGCTTCTGTTCTTTGTATTAACAGGATGGCAGTAAAGTATTTACAGCCTCCTGTGACAAAACTGCCAAGATGTGGGATCTGAACAGCAATCAGACCATTCAGATAGCACAAGTAAGCAGTTAATGTGTTCATTTTATATTCTTATGCTTCTGTATAATGGCCTAATGTAAATTATTAGCAAAGCCCATAGCATACCTTTTTGTGTATTTATTTCAGTTATGTTGGTTTACAGTATGATTAACAGGTTCTACAACCTTTTCCTTTGACCAGCATGAAGGCCCAATCAAGACAATTCATTGGATAAAAGCACCGAACTACACCTGTATTATGAGTGGCAGCTGGGACAAAACACTAAAGGTGCTGGAACCCATCTTTGAAGTCTTTAGGGTTGCACTGTTGAAGTAAAATCTAAATTAGTGCCTAGTGCATCTTATTAAACCACAAAAAGCATGCTGGATTCACTTTTTCACAATCGAATATCTTATATTTTATGGACCCCAATGTATTTAAACTGCAATCTTTTATTGTAACATTGTCCATTGACAGTTTTTTTTTTTTTTAACACTGTACCTTAAGTTGTAGTTGTTAGACGTTAATTTTATCAGTTTAGTGTGCAGTATTTGATTAAAATAATTGCAAAATGATATTAATTTGACCAAATATTGCAGCCTTGGTCTAGAGTAGATTAGCAAATGTTTTTCTACTTCTCTTTTTTTTTTTGTTTTTTGACAGTTTTGGGATACACGTTCCCCAAACCCCATGATGTCCCTGCAGATGCCAGAGAGGTGTTACTGTGCAGATGTGGTAAAGGAGTGTGATTTGAATGATTTGTTATAGTATTAATTTAGAAGGTTCTCTGTTCCTCTCACTCTTACAGAGTAATTGATAGCTTGAGTTCATTTTGTGTTTGTGTACTTGTCTAGCAAAGTGAACCTCTTTCTATCTAAACATCTGAGCACTAACATTGTGCAGTACGTGGTATATAAAATGTTTTTTATTAAATTAAATCTTGAAAGCCTTTTATGCATATCTCTTTGTTGTTGTTAGGTATATCCAATGGCTGTTGTAGCCACTGCAGAACGTGGTCTTATTGTTTACCAGTTGGAAAATCAGCCTTCAGAGTTTCGACGTATAGAGTCTCCTCTGAAGCATCAGGTTCGTATTAGTTCATTTCTAAACACAATTTTTTTTGAGGTGATTGACTAGCAGATTCATGACTGCAAATTTTTATTTTTGTCTTAGGAGGATAATAAATATTGTTTAAATTGGATTTTTGCATAAAATACAATTTTGTAAAGACAAAAGGAAATTTGGTGTTACTTTAGCAAAAGCAGCCAAAAAGCCAACAAACATAGAAGGACTTAAATAATTTTGGTTTCAAAGTTTATCAAGGAAAGGAGCTCGGACACACAATAGTAGATTTCTTACCAAAAAAATACTTTATTTAGAGGCCAAATGCAAAGAGAAAACATTTTCGATTCGAAAACACACAAGGCTGATAATGTGAATTGGAAATGCTTTGACTTGACATTTGGCCTCTAAATTAAATTTTATTTTTAATTTTTTTTGGTAAGAATTATGTGTGCAAGCTTCCTTGCTTGTTGAACTTTATTACTGTAACATAAATTAGAATAATACAATTCTTTGTATATTGTGGCAATGTAATGTGAATCTACAATGTACACTGCAATAAAATCTGAATTTAACAAATGCACAAAACATGAAATCTGTATTTTCTTTAAAGTCTGTTATTTTAGTGCTTTTTACCAACATTCGAGAAGTAACTAGGGCTGGGTTAAAAAAAAAAATTGATTTCTTGATTTTAATCTCCTAATTTTTGTGAACCAATATCGGTTCTTAAATCCCAAGAATCTAACTTGTAGTGCTGTTTTCAGTTGTTGAATGAACAGAACATTGTAGCGTGCCTCCCATCCAATAAATTGCAATTCATTTTGATATGAAAAGGTCTGTCCATTTTATGAAATTCAAAGAATAAATACTGTTTGACGCTCTAATGTGGCATGACAGATCGCTGTAGTACCTCAGTTCAAGCGAAGCGCGTGAACTGATTATCTTTTCCACTTTACTACTAGTTACAGCATGAAATAACCATGAATACACATCACAAGGTATGTTAAAACATACAGTACAACTTACAGAAATCAGTATCATGTCACATGTAATCCCCCAGTCAGTCTTTCAACCGCAGAAAGACGTCGATTCTCATATCTTTTAACCATCTATTACTTGCCAAGTTTGAATAGAGGCATGAATTAAATTTAAGATCTGCAGAGGATTTTTGGTGAAATAACTACTTTAGTTGTTTGTTTTGTGTGAGGAATACAATTGTATGGCTTCAGGCGACTTTATGTTGATTTGTTGCCCATTTCACCTTTTTATATAATTTATTTTTTTTATTATTTTTTTTTTCCTTCCTTCTCTGCAGATACTTCTGCAAACAGTGTATTAAACTTGTGTTTTGTTTAACAGCACCGCTGTGTGGCTATCTTTAAGGACAAACAGAGTAAACCTACTGGTTTTGCACTAGGCAGCATTGAGGGCCGAGTTGCCATTCACTACATAAACCCACCTAACCCGTAAGTCTGTATCTGATCTGGTTTGTAAATTGAACAGATAATACAGTAACACTAACTATGTATGCTATATTTTTATCTAATATAACTAATATATGTCTTTTAACCCAGAGCCAAGGACAATTTCACCTTTAAGTGCCACAGGTCAAATGGAACCAATACTGCCACACCCCAAGATATTTATGCTGTGAGTATTCTAGTTTTTGTGTACTTTTTAAATACAATGCAGATTTTGCTTGAGTATTTAGTCTAGTCCAGTGGTTCTCAAACTTTTTTGGTCACGCCTCCTTTAAACCTTAAAAAAATATATATATCTGGACCCCCCTCCACCTCTGACTTCTAAATAATTCCGCTAAAAATTATAAAAACGGAAAGATTTTTAAAATTGAAAAACGTGCAATGAAAAACACCTGCATTAGTTTCACTTTGTAATGTCATTAAATAATTGAAAAATATAACCATATAATAATAATAATAATAATAATAATAGATCAGAACATTTAATTGAAATAAACCAAAAAAAGTAAATATTTCAGTGATGCCTTTGGATGAACAATATATAACAGTTTTTGACAGTGCCTCACAAGCTCAGCTTCTTGTAAGCTATTGCCTTCTCCCTGGAACCGCTGAAGCGGTGCTTCTCTATGGTGAGCAACTTCTATGTTGGGCTTGCTCAGACAGTGACAACTCAAGAATCAGATAAAGAACGATTCAGTGTAATTGGCGCTTTATAAAGGCAGATCGCCAACCGCGAATCACGCACTTGAACGCTGTTGCAAAACTTTTTCTTTTTTTTTTTGCTGATCTCCCGTGCCCCCCCACACTTTGAGAACCACCGGTCTAGTCTAAGGCTGGCCAATGTTGCAATATCAGACAATATTAGTAAATAATACTTCTGTACAACTGAAAGAACAAACTAATTTGCCTGTTGTTCAGCAAACTGAAACAGTCTTGTTGTTTTCTCTGTTGTAGGTAAATGCTATCTCCTTTCACCCAGTCCATGGCACTCTGGCAACAGTAGGCTCTGATGGGCGCTTCAGTTTCTGGGATAAAGATGCTCGCACTAAGCTGAAGACCTCTGAACAATTAGATCAACCAATAACAGCCTGTTGCTTCAATAATAATGGGAACATATTTGCCTATGCCTCCAGCTATGACTGGTCTAAGGTACATTCTCAGTGTCTATTTAACATTTGTATATTATTAACTTCAGAAATATTATGAGTTTAGGACAGTAATATAAATTAACTGATCTTTTTTCTAACATCAACAAACCTAAAATCTAATCCAAAGACAATTTAAGTATACACAAAATTGTAGTAATATTATAGTCACTTAGGATATCTGATAGATTAAAGGGTTAGTTCACCCAAAAATGAAAATGTCATTAATTACTCACCCTCACGTTGTTCCACACCCGTAAGACCTTCGTCCATCTTCAGAACACAAATTAAGATCTTTTTTGATGAAATCCTCTATTGCCAGCGATGTCACCGAACCTCTCAAGATCCAGAAAGGTACTCAAAACAGTACCTATGAATGAATTTCTTTCTTCTGCTGAACACACAAGAAGATATTTTGAAGAATATGGGTAACCCAACAGTTGAATCAAAATACCCCGAGTATGCAAGGTTTAGGTTAATCAACTGAGATTTCAGGGTATATGTGACAGTAAGTTACTAACCTTGCTTTTTGGAACACACCCCTGCTGCTTTAAATCCTCATGTCTTTAAAGTCAGGTGGGTTCTGTTCGGATGTCAATGTTTATCATTCATCAGCTGGGAAAAACTTGTTCTGAAAGTGACTCCAACGATTTTGTTCCTCTGTGTCGTTATCATTATAGTTACATCCAATACTCACAGATTTTAGAATGATTAATAACTTTTTATAGTTATCATTATAGTTCTGTCCTTGGTGTGAACAGGCCCTTAGAATGTTGCTTTTGATTTATTATCTTTGGTACTTAGAACTTACTCAAGTTCTCATGTTTTTATCCTTATTGTAACTGTAGCTGTCTTTCTAGTGAACTCAAGTGACAACCAGTCTGACCTCTGCTCACTTTTATTTCCTCTGCTTTGTTTAACAGGGACATGAATATTACAATCCCCAGAAAAAGAATTACATCTTCTTGAGGAACGCGGCTGAGGAACTGAAGCCTCGGAACAAGAAATGGTGAGAGCGGGATATCCATTACCATGGAGACTCTTTCACCGGGCAAGGGCCGGTGTGCTTCCTGACTTGCGCTGACTTTCCTTTGTGTGCCGTTGTGATGCTTTCTGAGTCCTTTGGTTTATAGGGATACATTTTGAAGGAGCATATAATCATTTATAAAATGGTATATATAAAGGAGATTCTACTTCAGTTTGAAATTAAATGTTCAGGATTGAAGTGTATTACACATTGAGTATAATGGCGAATCATTTGTTTACTAGTGGAAAGCCACTATATAAAACTAAGCCATGTTAGGAAAGTAACTATTTATTAGGACTGAACCTTTTTGTTTTGCAGTGCTGTAGTAATATTCATAAATCTAGCTGTGTTTCCATTCTATTTCATAATTCAGTCTATTTTAGTTGTTCTTAACCAGAAGGCCAGGGCTGCTAGCAGCCCACAGCAAACTTTCAATGGGGCCATGATAACTTAAATTATTTAAAATGAGTTTTATTAAACTAAAAGAAAAAGCTAGAAATTAGGATGTACATCATACGCTAACATATATCATATTTTACCTGTCCACTCAATTGCTTTTTTAACAGAATATACAGTTTTTGAAACTTCTGGGCTTTTAAAACTGTGTACAGATTTTCCCATGCACATATTAGGATAAAAAAACAAAACAAAAAACTTGCCACTTGGTCACTCTGAACTGTGTGTATTGACTCTCTTACTGGTTTGTATGCTATAGGTGACTCCAGTAACTAAGTAACGAATTGAAGAAAATGATTCAGTAATTCCACTTTTAATTTAATGCTTCAATTCTTATGCGTGGAGTTAAGCATTTAAATCTGATTTGTTCATCTAAGGACTTTAATCTAATGTAAATAACTGAAAGGCATAAACTACAAAACGGAAAGATCTGTAATGGATGCTTTACTTTTGAATGATTTTTCTCCTGATCTTCTGTAGAGAAGTGTGTGTTTAATTATTTTGGCTTTCTTGGCTTAAAATTAAGCTTGAAAAAATTTTCAATTTCAAAAATTTCTTTACATCAATCTGCATTGAGTTGCACTTTTATCTTCAATGTTAGATGGCTTTGCAAGACAGACCATTGGTCTTAAGAAACATCTGCTGTTGGCTGTCTGGATTGGTCTGATGATGCAGTACAGCCACACACGGATGTGATGGTTTGTGGAGGCATGTACAGATCTGCCCAGCATTGTGCAGTGCATTGATGAGAAATACCATGAAATATGAAAAATTCAGCAGTGTTTAGGCTCAAGTAGGATGCAAAGGAATCCATATTAGTTTTAGCACTTATTACTTTACATGTTTTCATTTTTTATTAAAGTTCTTTTAGGAATCCACCTTTTATGCTTCAAAACACTTGTTTCCAGCAAAAATATTGAAATATATTTTTTTACTGTAATATAAGATAAAGGCACTAATTTAAGAAAATGTAATTTAGCGCCTTAAATTGACTAGTATCAGGTGTTTGGGTGACACTGTGTGGATATTCTATGCAGAGGAGGATATATACAAATTTTGGTCTCTATTAGATAAATCTCTTAATGCAGGAGGATGATCTGTAGAACTTGGAGCCGTTGGAATTGGCCTGTCAGAGAATAAAGATGTAGTAATTAAGCATTATGCCTCTCTTGACCATGTGTAAACTTTACTTTTGTTCATGGGGAACACAAAACCAAAAATAAATCTGATTTAAAAAGCAGAATGCTGTATTGACTGACGCCTGCCCCTCCTTGTCTTTAGATTCGTCAAGCTTCACATCACATCTTGGAAGACCTGCGTTAGTGTGTAAATATGGGAGAGACCTCAATTTGGCTAACACCTGGACCAATGGCATGGCAATGCATATTTTTTATGGACCAATCAGAAGGGGGCCAACTGCTCATAAGCAATGGTGATGTGAGCAGTGGCTTTTGATACGAGTAAGGAAGCCATGCTTTAGCATTTCTGGTGTAATTGATGTACCTTTTTTCTTATTTCATGAAGTTCATTATTTGCAGCTCTTATTTCTTGATACTGCCTTACAAAGGAAATGCGTTTTCACCTTTGCTTGTCTCTCTCTGCTTGGTGTATAATCAGAATATGTAACCAATAATAAATCTATCTTAAGCTTTCTCTGCATTTTCACATTGCACTTGTCTTATTGTCTTGTAAGTGGGAATATTTAATAAATTAATAATGTGTGTATGTATGTATATATATATATATATATATATATATATATATATATATATATATATATATATATATATATATATATATATATATATATATATATATATATATATATATATATATATATAGTGGGTACGGAAAGTATTCAGACCCTCTTCAATTTTTCACTCTGTTATATTGCAGCCATTTGCTAAAATCATTTAAGTTCATTTTTTTTTCCCTCATTAATGTACACACAGCACCCCATATTGACAGAAAAACACAGAATTGTTGACATTTTTGCAGATTTATTAAAAAAGAAAAACTGAAATATCACATGGTCCTAAGTATTCAGACCCTTTGCTGTGACACTCTTCTGATTCTGATTCTTCTGATCATACTTGAGATGGTTCTATACCTTCATTTGAGTCCAGCTGTGTTTGATTATACTGACTGGACTTGATTAGGAAAGCCACACACCTGTCTATATAAGACCTTACAGTTCACAGTGCATGTCAGAGCAAATGAGAATCATGAGGTCAAAGGAACTGCCTGAAGAGCTCAGAGACAGAATTGTGGCAAAGCACAGATCTGGCCAAGGTTACAAAAAAATTTCTGCTGCACTTAAGGCTCGTAAGAGCACAGTGGCCTCCATAATCCTTAAATGGAAGACGTTTGGGATGACCAGAATTCTTCCTAGAGCTGGCTGTCCGGCCAAACTGAGCTATCGAGGGAGAAGAGCCTTGGTGAGAGAGGTAAAGAAGAACCCAAAGATCACTGTGGCCGAGCTCCAGAGATGCAGTCGGGAGATGGGAGAAAGTTTTTTTTGCCTACTATATAGTTTAGGAAGTATACAATTTTGGAGGCAGCCATTGTTTCTCTGTGCTGTTGTGGTGGTGGACTTTGCTTTTTTTTTTTTTTTTTTTTAATTTAGAATTTAATTTATTAATTTTTTTTTTGTTTTGTTTTTAGAACTATATCTTTATAGTTGTCATTATATTTATTGTCCTTGGTGTGAATGAGTCTTTAGTTTCTTAAATATCGGATACCTTAACCTTTTTATGTCATGGCAAAAATAGTTCCGGGTGTAAAATGTCAAGACTTCCCTCCAAAAAAATACTTGTTACCCTAAACATATGTGTGGTGAGAGAGGTAAAGAAGAACCCAAAGATCACTGTGGCTGAGCTCCAGAGATGCAGTTGGGAGATGGGAGAAAGTTTTTTTTTTTTTGCCTATTATATAGTTTAGGAAGTATACAATTTTGGAGGCAGCCATTGTTTCTCTGTGCTGTTGTTGTGGTGGTGGACTTTGCTTTTTTTTTTTTTAAGTTTCTTAAATATCGGATACCTTAACCTTTTTATGTCATGGCAAAAATAGTTCCGGGTGTAAAATGTCAAGACTTCCCTCCAAAAAATACTTGTTACCGTAAACATATGAACACTTGCATATAGTATTAGGTATAAGGAAATGTTATTACTTACTTGATGTATCAAATTTTAATCATAAGTTTTAACTTTTACTCTAAGTATTATAAAAACCATTTAAAACCAACATGAATACAAAGATTATATTTCTAAGAACTTTGCACATGCTTTTTAAAATAGATTTTTTTTCTGAAAAGATGTTTCTATTATCTTTTCTCTATATGCTATCCAGGCCATGTACGCAAAGCTCTACTTTGGTGGGTAAACCCACCTTGTTTCAAGTTTCAGCACTGTTATATCCATACTGTTGCTGTGCTGAAAGTGCCCATCTTGATTCAGGAGGTTTTGTTCTTTCTTGTCAAGGAGGATGAGGATCACAAATACTTTTCGTCACATCCAGTAACATGCATAGAAATGATGATGGACTTCATGGATACATATTGTCATGTTCAAATTGCTTGTTTCTGCTAAATGTCCGAGTTCTGAGTCTTTTCTTTCAGTCTGTTCTTTCCTCCTCTCACTTTCACAAAGTGCATGGAGGAGACAATGGCTCTGCTGAGGGTGGAGGAGTGATGTTTGTGTTCTCTGTTTCTTGGATGACTAGCTTATTCAGAGAATCTGGCAAGGGCTTGCAGATGCTTTCTACTGACACAGCTAGCAGGTTTGGGAGTAGTAAATTGGTGTGCTGAGTCAGAAGGTGTCCTTTCTGGGGATGTAATTGATTCAAACATGTTGACAGCTTGCTTCTCAGACACGCATATTAAAAACACCTTGTTTTTAGCCAGGCCTCAGGCTGCAACTTTAGTTTACTAGCACCTTTAGGAATTGGGATTAAGTGTCCTGACACAAAGTTGTCATGACAGCTGGGGAATCTTGTGCAACGGGCAACTAGTATACGGTACTTGGCATATGTTGTCTAAAAGTTCTGTCTGTATTCCTGGCTCTCAGGCCTTTTGTTACTTTATGCTACAACTTATGCATTGCTGGTAGAAATGGCATCGGGTCTGTACACAAAAATGAATCTTTGCATGTAACATCTGAACACCTAATAAAAAAAAAATAAAAAAAAAACACTGTACCTGGGTTACATGTATATGACCAAGTTTGAACACAAATAATATCATGATCTGGTTCTTATACAACATAAAATGTATTTGAAATAAAAAACCTTGAATGAGTATAGTTTTGCTGGAAAAAAAGGTTATACACCAGAATCAGAAGATTTGCTAAAAGCATAATGAAGAGAGAATTAAAAAAAACATTTGCTTTTCTGAGGTGAGAGACTTTTTATTTCGTAACAAGTTACAAAAATAACATCAGAATAATGAAACTGGCATGTACTGTAGCCTGACAACATCTCATCTGACCGCAGATACTGAATCAGGACAACTCTTTTTACGGCGTCTAATAGAAGTAAATAAAACAAAAAGAAAGATAAAAGTCATGTATCAGAAAAACTACATTTGTTGTTTCATTGGCTGCACACTTCACAACCCGCCAGTTGAGAAACTGGTTTATTGGGTATCAGTAAAATGACCCTGTAAAAGATGTTCTTAAGAACTTCTGGGAATATGAATATTCACAAGTAGCCAGTTTTGGATGGGATGTTAATAATGAGGCACAAAGAATGGGAATTTTTACATATCAAATTAATCCGACAGTGGCAATATCACCTATACCTCCATGGACATTCCCAAAGTCACTGGTTGATCTGCACTTGCTGGAAGAAATATAACCATCAGAGAAAGATTGCTAAAGATTTGTTGGTGAAACAATATTTAAATCAAGAGTATCATTATTGTACTCAAACATACTGATGTCTCAAAAGATCCTGAATCTGGGCATAGAGCTGCAGCAGAAGTCATTCCACAGCTGGGCTTTAAAATAGGTAATAGAACATCTAATTTCTTATCTGTTTACTCCTCAAATTGATTGCAATTCAATTGGCCCTTCAATGGGTGGAGGTTCAATTCAAGTTATTATTTGCTCTTGATTATTTATCAAGCCTTATGAGCCTAAAAAAATGAAATCTGACTAAAAAAGGATGTTCTCATAGAAACCCTTCATACCCTGTTCAACTAGGAATAAAAGTGTTCTTTTTGTGGATTCCTGCTCAAGAGGGAATTGTGGGAAATGAAATGGCTGAGTTGGAAAAAAGGCTTTAAGGTATTCAAGAATAAATGTTAATGCCCCTCTGGGGAAAGCTGATATGAAAGGGCTAATTAAAAAGATAATTAGCTACAGAGTTGTGGACACAGGAAGGAAATGGAAGACACTTACATTAAATAAATAATGTGAAAAATAATGTGACAAAAATGTGGGAGAGGTTTGTGGCAAAATTGACACGATAATGTCACAACTCCACAGCTTTGAATCAGTCACTTTTTAAAATTGGTAAACACAATACAGGATTGTGCAGCAAATGTGGATTACCAGAAACAGTCGAACATGTTCTTCTCAAATATGCTAATGAACAAAGATCTCAACTCATAGAAGAGGCTGTAAAAATAAAAAGGTTAACATTAAAGAACTTACTGAACAACAATAATTCAAAAATAACCACAGCTTTATTATAATATCCTATGTTTTTTTGTTTTGTTTTCCTTTCTCTCCCTTAAACGCTTCACACTCCACCCCGGTAGGTGGCGGAAATGCGCCAAAAGTGGTTTGCCAACCACCATTATATCCAAAAGAAGAAGACGAAGACAGAGAAGAAGAAGACTGCGTACGGGTGGAGGTGGTACACACTGTGTGGACAAAATGGTTGGCTCTATGTGGCGGATCAGTGGGGCAGTGAATCGAGCTCTTTCTAAAGCTGGCTACGTGAGTATTTCATGGCTTTGAAATGTATTACTAGCTTTAGGAATTTAAATCATTACATTTAAGTACAGGCATATTAGCCGATCTGCATGGTCACAGTGGCTGTCATTGGCCTTGTCAGTGCCGGAGAGCACACTGAAGGTTAGATCTCTTACCAGTGTGTGAGAGCTTTAAGGATAAAGACAGGAGGTTTTTTTATTGGTTCTATAAGCAAGTCACTGTAACTATAGTAAGTTATATATCGCACTTTTTTGTTTATTTTTCTTCTTTGTAAGGTTAAGTGAACCTGAAATTAGAGCTGACAAGGTCATTGAAAACTGACGTCATCCTGATATATAGATTATGTTTTCGTGTTATACTGTTAAACTGTAGACATTAAGCGTATAACCTATTGCTTTTTTGTAACCGTTCCCTTTCGTCAATTCAAATCAAATAACAAAAATACGTTAGACACGCGCTGTGTCCTCAGTGCAGCATCAGACAACTACAAAACAACAAAGAAACTGCTTTGACGAAGAGCTCACTTATTGAATGTTAATAAAGAACATTCAGTAAATGTGTGAGTCAAGTGTCAATAGAAGGAAGCCGTTTTAAAAAATATATATATCGTAACATGTTATAACTTTTTGAAAATGTGCTGTTTGTTCATTTTGAAAACTATGCTATACTGTTTATGATAATTTATAGATCTATGACTACAAAAACTTGTTGAAAGTATTTTTTTCAATAAATGTTTTACATTTTTCTTACAGCCTTAAAGGCACAATTAAAATTAAATATCCAAAAACCATTAGAACAGTGTTATATATTTTGGTAACACTTTACAATAAGGTTCATTAGTTAACATTAGTTAACTACATTAGTTAACATGAACTAATAATGAACTGCACTTAAACAGCATTTATTAATCTTTGTTAATGTTAATTTCAACATTTACTAATACATTACTAAAATCTTGTTAACATTAGTTAATACATTGTGAACTAACATGAACAAACAATGAACAGCTGTATTTTCATTAACATTAACGAAGATTAGTAAATACAGTAGCAAATGTATTGCTCATGGTTAGTTCATGTTAGTTAATACATTAACTAATGTTTAACTAATGAACCTTATTGTAAAGTGTTACCTATATTTTGTTGTCTTGTGTAGGTACATTATCCCAAATGTTTCCAAGAATGTTTAACTCCAGAGAAATAAGCGATTTTTAACCAGGACATGGACGTGTCCGACTGTCCGTGTGTCGCCTATCAGTGATGTCATACCCGCCTTACTCTCGATTTCCCGATTTTATTTTGTAGAATCCATGGAAACACCAAAGACGCTTTAATATATTACATGTTTATTAGACAAGGGAACAGCTGTTTGATTACATTTATAGACAGAAAACAAATTATTGATATAGCTCAACATGTTTAGTCTTAAATCTAGTTTTCTTGATTTTCCGTGAGTACCATGCTTTTACCATGCCTCAGAAAAAAAAAACACTTTTGTCAAGTAACTAACAGCATAATCAGATGCTGCTTTGTTTTTAGTAACAGTATAATACAACATTTTCTCCATCATACAATACGTTTGTATTTAATTGCATGCCATTTATCAGCACAAGCCATCCAGCATTTATTAATATGATATTCTAAAATCGATCTAGCTTACTGCAGTGTGCAACAACTGTCTCACAGTGTTCGCTCTGCAGCAACACACTCAAATGTATCTAATATGATAAAATAGAGCTGCGTTACCTTATACGCTTGACCGGAAGAATCGGAAGCGGCGACTGTGGCATAATAAAAGTTCCTCTGCTGTCGAGCTGTGTGTCGCAATCGTCATTCATTAGCAATCGCTCCAGCGGCCTCGTTCAGCTCCCACAGCACTCGGCCACGCTCTGCTTCATACTACAGTAATGTTAATATTATCATCCATGAACATGATTTCAGCCCGAGTCCCATCCCGATTCTTTTCCACTGGCTGTGAGGTGAAGACAACATCTCCCAAGATTCTGCGCTCAAACTCACTGTCATCAAGCTACGCTAAATTCTGCATACTGTGCCTTTAATGCATGTGTGTGTACACATGAATCATTTTTAAAAAGTGAAATGTGTTTTTTCTTTTCAGATTTCATGAATCATTAATTCATACATCCCATTTAGTTTTTGGGGAGTTCCACAACTTGACATTTTACAACCTTAACTAACTTTGTTTTAAAATAATCTAATGTTTGCTAGATTTATTGACCTTGACAAACCTCCAGGGGGGTCTGCATGGGTTTTCTATATGATATAATTTTGGATTTTATTTTATTTTATTCTGCCTGTATGTTGTCTGCAAGTTTTAAAAATATTAATAAGCAGTGAGTAGTGTTGTCTAAAGTACCGGTACTTCAAGTTGGTACTGAAATTTTGAAAATGTGACGATACCAGCATTTCTGTAGTTCTGTAGTAAGGAGTATCCGGGTATATTCGGTACCCACTGATAGGGCTGTGCCAGTATTTTGCGTGAATATGACACGAGTGAAGCACAAAGCTTTGTTTATAGAAGAAATAGGCTAATAGGTTAGCAATAAAATGTGACATCGCAGCCATGGAAACATTTTGGTTCATACCGAATGAGAGAGGTACCTCTTAAAATGTTTCCACATTTAATTCATACATTTATAAATTTTCATACATCATACACGTCATACATTTAAGCTTTGTTGGCTTTGTATTCTGTTTTGCGAATCATGATCTGGTCACCCGATTTGCAGGGAATTGAACAATATTCCATTAGTTATTCCACTGAACATGTAATCTGTTTCTTTTCTCAAATATTCACTCACGCAGGGGATTTTAAACATTTCTTCCTTTCGTTCGCTTTTAATTAGGCCTATTATATTCGCATTCTTTACTGTGGTAAAGTAGAAAAAACACTGTAGGACAGAAACCTTTTTGCTTGCACGTCAATTTCTATTTAACTCAGTTTGTGCTTGTTATTAGACTTTATAAGGCGCGTCAAGTTTATTTGTATAGCGCGTTTCACACACGCTGGTGATTTTTACTTTCGCTTTCTCTGGCAGCGCAAAATCAAACATAGCCTGAATGTCTGAAGATAAAACTCGCTCTTCAGACCTTTTACAACAAGTGTCAGTTGCTTGTAACATCAGGAGATAATATGAAGAAGAGAAATGGTCTCTTTCCTGCTCGTGTCCCACATCCCTCTCAAGGCGCAGAGCGGTAGGTTATATGTCGCATCTTTGTGTGGGAATAAAAAAATGAATGTTTTTTTAGAATAATACTTCACTTTCTTATTATGTAGGTTACCATTATTTACTGATATTTATTTTATAAGTTTTACAGGCTGTAGTGTGTCGTTTCACTGAAGGAATAGCTCAAATAAACACGTGTCTCAAAATGGATGTTTGAGCATTTGTTTAGGCCTATTTATTTTTTTATATTTCAAAATTTATTTAATTGAGGTATATATACACGCATAAACATACACACACACGCTCCAAATATTTATATGTATGATTACCATCATATTTAATATGTTTTTAAAAATAGGCTAGTTTAATAAAATAGTAAAATAGTTCTAACAGATTTTCCTGTGGTACCGAAATTGGTACCAAGAGCTGTAAAATTTTACTGGTATTGGTACCGACTACTGGAATTTTGGTACCGTGACAACACTAGTAGTAAGGCAGTTTTGTTAAAATGTTTTTTTTCCTAACAAGTAAGAATAAAAGATGTTAAACTACTTAAAACTGTCATTCTTTTAATGACATTTTGCTTTGTTTCTTTGATCCCAGTTATGATATTAGTATAGTAATTACACCCTGATCTTTTTGACTCACCCCCCCATCCCACCCTCCAAGAAAACAAAATGAATTTTAATTAAAAAATGTAAAACATATCAGAAGAGGTGTAGACATATATGGAAAGTATATTCAAGTTTTTTTTTAATACATTTATAGACAAAAAACAAAAACAACCAACATTATTGACCCATTGAAGGTGTGGGGTCAAAAACAACCAGTGTTGGGCATGTAAAAACTAAGTAATTAGTTATAGTTACTAGTTACTTCTCACAAATAGTAACTGAGTTAGTAACTGAGTTACATCATTATAAAAGTAATTAATTGCCAGGGAAAGTAACTATTGCGTTACTTTAAAAAAAAAAAAACTAACTAGCATGCCCCCAATATTAAATATGTTAAATGAATGAAATGGACATTAAATAGAAAAAAAAAAATATTATAAAACATTGCACACTAATATATACTATTTTAATGTTGCTGTGGGTCAATGTGAGAGACACCTAACAAATTCAATATATTACTGTAAATATTCTCATTACTATAGTGGAACAATAAAACACAAAAGATGGTTTAGAACTTTTAATATTTCTTGCCGACCACAAATGGCCAATAAATAAGTCTAAAAATAATTAAGCTTGATCTGACTCAACTCATGATCCGCTCTTGCTCGCATTAATTTTTTCTGTACTGTACTATACATGCTGGTAGCCATTAAAGAATGTATTTAGTTTCATATTTATGTTTAAATAGGCGTATTATAATGTTATTTTTTTAATTTAATCTGTTTGATTATGAAAAGTGAGTAAGAAAATATCATAAGATGCGCAATATATCGGGAGACATGGAGTGGGTCAGACATGATTTTGATCACTTAAGTTTTGTCTTGTAGAAAGCCCCTTTTTAAAGTGAATTTCGTTTTGTAAAAATTGTATCTTAATTTTAATCAATATTTAATCAACCCATTGCCTGGATTTAATAAATAAGAAGCAAATATAGCATTTATTTATATATAGATTTTCTGCTTTCATTGTAATTTTAGTTAAAAGTTTTAGTAATTGTGTGCGTTTGTCTTTTAGTTTTTGCTTTTAAATGTCTAAGTTTTTATTTCTGTTTGTTATTTTAATACCTCAGGTTAAGCTAAAGCTTAGAAACTAGATGAAATAAAATTTTACATTTTTCTATATATATATTTTTTATTTCAGTTAACGTTCATTTCAAGTAATGAAGATTTCTTTGGTTTTAGGTTTAATTAACTATAATAACCCTTACACTTGTAAAATATATTGAATAATGTGTGAAATAATATTCTTAGTCTTTCCTTCCTGTGACAGAAGATACAGTAGTTTACTATGAATTAAATAGAAATTAAATTGAATACAGTTTATTGTGTAAACAAAATAACAATAATGACCAGGAAAAAATAATAATTATAAACCATCCCAAAATACACCGTGACTCTTATTCTGAAATGTCTGCAGTCTGCACTGTAGCAGGCTGCTCATGAGGGTGATAAAATATGCATTCTTACAACCGTCTAAAACATACTACCATATAAACATCGTGTAGTAAACAGGTCGACTAAAAAAAACGTTTCACGTATTTTCGATCCAGCATGTCGCAAAGGGTTTTCTGGTTTGAGCTTGCGCTCCGCTCGCATATTCTGATACACACAGAGCATCGTACGTTATTATCAGTTTAAAATTATATTTGTGTATGACTAACCTGTACTATTTTAACCTATGTGTCCCACCCCAACACACACACACACACACCAGAGAAAAAACTTTGCAGGTTCTATGGCTACTCAGATAAAAACCGCTTCAGTGAGCTCAATTATAGTAATGCGGCAGTTTCTTGTCAGTAACGGTAACGGCGTTGTAACGGGGGGAAAAGTAATTTGTTTGATTACTTGTTACTGAAAAAAGTAATGCCGTTAGTAACGCCGTTTATTTATAATGCTGTTATTCCCATCACTGAAAATAACTGATATAAATAAATGTGTAGCAAGAGCTCTTTTCAGTCTACTGTGTTCTGTTTCTCCTGTTCTTTATATGAAAAAGAATATGAAATTGAAAAAGGCAACCAATACTACACACTGTCGGTCGGTTCTCTCAGTTTAATAAACAATATATCCCATGAGTTATTTACTGGAATGCACTACAAATCTCTAGATTTTCTTCTTAAATTCTTACATCTCTTTTCAAGTTTTTCCACACGGATGCTTTAAAACCTAATTTTCTCCCACTTTCACTTCTATTCCCTATTAGTAATGTTTACAGGAATGCTTCTAAAGTGAGGAAGTGGCAATGGAAAACATGAATGCATGAGCACTGAAATAGCTGTTTACGTTATAAATATAGAAAATAGTCAAATACATAAACCTCAGACATGAACATAGTATAACGTTCATATTCAGGGCACATGTATATACAATATAAACAATGCCATCCTTAAACTTAATTTAAAAATACTTTAATTTATATCCCTTTTTCTCTCTCCTGCTTGTACATCATTCATGTGTTTTATATGACAATAAAATGATTATAAAAATTGTCTGTGTCAGTAGTGGAAACTTTTTTTTTATTATTTTTTATTATAACTACTTTTTATTTTATTATCTTAAACACTTTTGCTGTTAAATTTATAATAAAGATCTGTCTTATTTTACATTGAGTGAAAAGTTTTCTTCTATGTTGTTGATTTTAAAAGCTAATGGCTAATTTATGTCATCGACTTGTTTTCTTATTTATCGTATTGGCAAAATCCACTATCTGTCCTTAATTGCTTAGACACATTTCTAATCACTGAAAAGTGTAAACACAAAACCAGAACTGCAAATCTCTAGCTACTGGCCAAAACACTTTATCCAAATCTTGTCTTATTGGTCAACCTCTAGTCCATATCATTCTGGATTTTTTTTTTTAATTTGTTTATTTTTTTGCCTTGCTTTTAAAATTGATACAAGGAATTTTTACCATATACTTATGTCCATCTGTCTGTTTGTCTTAGCCTCTTTTGCTGTCTCTGAGACGAGGACAGGCCTCTGTATCATATGCTCAGAGCCTGCTAGGAGCTCCAGAAACTCGGCTCACTACTCTAAGCAATGGCTTGAGGGTTGCCTCCGAAGAGACCAACCAGGCCACGTGCACGGTGATTTGCTTTTTTATAGGCTTTACAATTATATA
Organism: Elopichthys bambusa; assembly: GCA_037101425.1. Classification (NCBI taxonomy): domain Eukaryota; kingdom Metazoa; phylum Chordata; class Actinopteri; order Cypriniformes; family Xenocyprididae; genus Elopichthys; species Elopichthys bambusa. The sequence goes on along the minus strand of CM074440.1, from coordinate 23,261,306 downwards.
TATATAATTGTGTATATATACAGTAAAAGTGCTGAGTACTGCTAACTTAATCCTTTGTGCTTTTCATTTGTCTGACTTTTGCAGGTCGGCCTTTGGATTGGTTGTGGGAGCAGATATGAGTCTGAGAAGAATAATGGTGCTGGATTTTTCCTGGAGCATATGGCATTTAAAGTATACATGATACCTTTACTCGTTCTCTATAAATTAATGTTGTTACTATGTCTAGGGTATTGCTGCTTCATGATATGTGTCATGATGCAATTATATCACAGCATAAAGCATTATATTATATTAGTCAATTCTAAACTTATTCTAATTTGAAATTTCTACTTTGTTAGATTTGTATCATAAACATGAGGAAGAATATGGTCAATGAAAGAGCAGCACAGATCTCATCAGAGACTAATGTTCAACTTGGCCTTCTTTTCCCTCCTTTTCCTCATTCACCTCTTCTCACTTATGTCATTGTCCAATTTGAAAACTTTCTACTTGGTATTCAAAGCTAAAGAATGTATTGGTAGCCCTTTTTATACATCTTAAGATTCTGACATTTGTATTTTGCTTACTAGTGTTCACATTGTGACAAATTCAGGTTATGTTGACATTTGCAATAATTATTGAATTCTAGGACTTCCTGTGAGTACACAGTGTAAATTTCTGAATTTCTGTGTATAGTGGAAAAAACATGGATATAGTTTTGTGAAAATAGCCTTCCTTTAAAAAAATCACTTGGACTGCTTGCACACCACAACCCATTACATTAGCCAAACAATTAAAAACTCATTCACTAATTTGCATGCTTTCCTTCCTATTCCAAATTATTCTTGGAACAAGGGCACAAAGAAGCACCCTCAGTCTGCTCTTGAACAGGCAGTGGAGTCTATGGGAGCTCACCTTAGTGCATACACCTCTCGGGAACATACCGCGTACTACATGAAGACCCTTGCCAGGGACTTGCCTAAAGGTTAGAGAACAAACAACTGAACTAATCAAATAAACCCTTTTCTCCAACAGGCGCAGTTTATTTTTGCCAATGTATATCAAGATCTAAAATGGTAAATCTTATTAACAATGTCTCCTTATTGTTTTGTTCCCTCTAGCGGTGGAGCTGTTGGCAGAAGTAGTGCAGAGCTCATCTTTGAGTGAGGCTGAGATGGAGCAGCAGAGGAGTGTGGTGCTAAGAGAGCTGAAAGAGGTGGAAGGTAGCTTACAGGACGTTTGCCTGGATTTGCTCCATGCTACTGCTTTCCAGGGTACACCTCTGGGCCATAGTGTTCTTGGTCCTTCTGACAATGCCAGGTATTCACACAGCTTCCAGGATGCAGTACATTGTATTTCATGTTTCATATGCTTAATTGTGTCATCAATATTGAAAGATGTCATGTAAATACCTCAGTCCGTCAGATTGAGCTTGGTCCAAATAAATTTTAATGTAAGAAAAATGTAAATGCTTGAATACACATGCACAGTGCCGTAATGTGTATGTTTAATACACAGCCCTTTTATACTAAGAACTCTGTTTACAAATGTTTTACTTCTTTTATGAATATATGTTTATTTATGTTTTGCGAATTGGTCAATGGAGGAGGCTGAATATTTATATAAAAATATTTGCCAAAACATCTCTTCTGACATATTTGTCAGCTTTCCTTTTAGACGTCATCAAGGCCAAAAAACGATTATGTTTGCGGTAGCTCTGGTGACACATGTAGTTTTATGTACGGAATACATAAATACACACATAAACCAAAATGTGAATTGGATTGCAAAGTTTAGGGTTCATATAATCAAAATTTTCAGAATCAGAAATTGGATTGAAGTCATTTGAATTGAGTGCATGTAAATAGGGTTGCAGTGCTTCCCACAGGTTTGAAATATATGCCGGGTGAAAAATCCTCATATTACCCACAGCACAAAAATGGTCTACTACATGTGACAAACAAATAATGTGTTTTTTTTTTTTTATATATATATATATATATATATATATATATATATATATATATATATATATATATATATATATATATATATATATATATATATATATATATATATATATATATATATATTTAAATTAATTTTAATTACATAGCATACTATTACATTTAATTACATACTAATATTTTGCATTATTATGCATTGTAAATTATGCAAAATTACAGCATTTAAATGGTTCTCCTTTTCCTATGTTCTCCTTGCTGTCATATAGTGTCTCTCTCAGTGAATGGGACATTTTTACTAGTAAAATTTATATAATGAATAATATATGTGTGTCAAATAATGTTCTTATTTTCTTCCTGTGGGGGAGACTACAATAATTTACTGTAAATTAAATGGAAATCAAATGAAATACAATTTATTGTGTAACCAAAATAACAATAATGCCCAAAAGAAAAAGAAAAAACTTAGGGTGTGACTTTTAATTATAAACAAGCCCAAAATACACCGGGACTCTTATTTTGAAATGTCTACACAATTGCAGGCTGATCCTTCAGATTCTTACAACCGTCTAAAACATTTTATATAAAGACCATAAAGTAGACAATGTCATAATTCATCAACTTGAGTTCATTAGCAATCGCTTGGCATAAATCTGCGCTTTTCATTGATTGAGAATCATTTTGAAGCAGTTTGAAGCGCCATTGCGCGAGCTTGTGGAACACGCAATAGCTCCGTCTTGTGACTTTGCAACATGCAGCGCTCTTTGTGAAATATCCACCGCGTCTCTGCAGCGCCCTGGGAATGTCAGCGGGAGTAAACAGTTCTGACGCACATGTGACGAGCAGGTACAAAACACGTAGGGCGAGGGGAGATTTTCCACTAGTTAATCGATCGTGGATGGTTTCATTATCTTGGGCGGATATTTAAGTATAAGAGGATAAAAATAATAAAAGCAAAAATGTGTCTCCAAATATACTTGGGCGGCCGTTAAAAGACCTGGGCGGCCCGCCCAAGTAAAGTCTATGTGTGGGAAGCACTGGGTTGTCAAACGTAGCAGTACTCCCGGTACCAGTCTGTACTTAAAAGAAAAAAAAAGAAAAGATTGGTATCAGCATTTCTGCAGTACCGGGTATATTTGGTACCCGCTGATAGATGCCTTCAAATGCTGTCGTTCGTGTTTGTTTTAGTGCTCTCTTAGCATCAAAGGTTTCTATTTACAGCTTGATTTTACAAGCGTTAAACATTGTAGCCAGTCACATTCATATCTGTTGAGGCCTGGCCTATCAGAGTTGCTAGTCAGTAAGTTAGTCAGAAGCCACTTAACACCACTGAAAATGCACAAGATTTTGTTCAACACAAGCCGCATACCTGCGAATCCTTTCATTATAACCAACAAAGTGTAAACACAATGTAAATAAGATATTCAGTGTACAATTAAGACAGCTTATTTCTATTATAAAAGGAATTTTCACTTGCATTTTAGAGATTGACAGCCTTAGTGATTTATAAAGAGAGGGCTCTGCTCTTGCTTTTTGTTTATTACCCATTCACAATCTGAATACAAGTTTAGTTTTTTCATGCTGCTTAGTATACTGCAAAGTTTCTGGATTGACAACCATATGTAAATGCGCAACTGAATCGAAAACTGCGATGATTGACAGTGATAACCAATGGATGACAAAACTCCCATTTTGTGAATTTGTGAACTCCCATTTTTAAATTACTTAATTTAGTACTTTAGTTTTTGCTCTGGTACTGAGAACCGCATTTTGACAACCCTACATGTAAACATACCTAATGAAACATGTTCCTAAAGAAATGAACGGAAGTTTTTTTTTTTTTTTTTGTGCTCTGAATTTAAGGACACTAACTCGTAATGATTTGGTGGAATACATCAATAGCCATTATAAAGCTCCTCGCATGGTCCTGGCTACAGCTGGAGGTACTGCTCTTAAACAATTATCAAACTTGTCATGTAGTAGTGTTATAATAGAAAAACCACAGATGGCAGAGTTTTTTGCTTAAACACTGTCTTTCTGTTCCACTGTAGGAGTGAACCATGATGAGCTTGTGACTCTGGCTAAGCAGCATTTCAGTGGTGTTTCATTTGAATACGAGGGTGATGCTATACCTGTTCTGTCCCCGTGCCGTTTCACTGGGAGTGAGGTATGAATTGCATGTGTGAATCAGAGGGTCTCATTTTCTTGCCATTACTTGACTTGCCATTGGTCTGATCCTGTCTTGCTTTCAGATTCGTATGCGTGATGATGCAATGCCACTAGCACATGTTGCTATTGCTGTAGAGGGAGCTGGAGCTGCAAGTCCTGATATTGTGCCACTCATGGTTGCCAATTCCATCATTGGTAGCTATGACATCACATTTGGAGGTGGCAAGGTTAGTTTATTACTTTGGTTTACCTTCTATCTCCTGAACCTTTTTTTTCTTTTTTTCTTCCATGTATAGAGTAGTGTTAAAAATATCAATATTTATGCGTTTCATAAACGATTGGCCATTGAGTTGACGTGCCCATCGGATATGTCTGCTCTTCTTTGTGGCTTAAAAATGGTAAAATACACTCAAAAATGTCACAATGCCTATCTTGGTAAGTATTAACATAAACACAGTCATAAACAGTTCAGGAAGAATGTGTATTTGGATCTGTGCATGCGTTAGGTCTTAGAGTACGATGCGTTTATTAGGCTGCTGTCCCTTTATGTTGTTAATCAACAAAACAAAAGACAAAGAGGAAATCACTCGCTGCTCTTGACTGATTAAATTGTGTAACTTTAATTGATTAATCTGGATAAACTTCATTTAAAAAATTACAATGTTATTTTAAATTCGATTACTTTGTTTCTTTATTCAGTTTCTTACCTGAATACTACCTGAGAAAATAAGCAGTCTATTTCATTTGTATCTTTATTCTATTGTATTTATTTTTGCTATTGTTAGTAATTTGTTTATTTGTTCTTATTTTATTACTGTTTATTTGTCTTTTAAATTTCAATTTACCATTTGAAATCAAGTGCCCTTGTGCTATGTGTAAGCTATTGCAGCAAAATTACCCCATTGTAAATACAAATACATTAAGTTAGAAAATATTTGTGAGAATTGTAATGGTAACTGATCGATGTTAATATATAAAAAAATATTAAAAGCTTTATCATATAAAGTGATCTCTTCAGAATAAATTTTTGATTGCCTAGACTTTCAATGGATTTACAAAAAAAGAAAATGTAATATTTTTCCAGTTGTTCCCCGTGGTATCAAATGGTATTGAATATTGATATTTCAAGGTATCATATCGAAGTTAGAAATTCCAGTATCGTGACAACAATAGTTTGGAGTAGAAGTGGGAATCTGATTCTGATTAGCTTCAGGGATTCTTGATTCCTCTTGCAATAATTGGCAAGATGCCTCTTAGAAAATTCTAGTATGAGAATTTCTTTGTTTTATTGAAATGCAGCATAGAGCATCCTTAAACTTGGCCATTGTTAATTAGTTTGTCTCCTGATTTCTTCATGCACAGAAATGATAAACTCATGTTGTTTTGATAACTGATAATTATTTTCATGCCATTAGACTATTTTGTATGAATAAAATAAATAAATAAAACTCTAAAATCAAAATTTGACATGCTAGTGAATTCACAACAACTATTATACAACAATTATATTTGTTTTTAAAGATTAAACTTTTGAATGTTAGATGACAAAAATAATCTAAAGGTAGAAATTGGGAAAATGAGCATAATCAATGAAATATCCAGTATTGGCCGATGTATGTCCAATATCAGTACATTGTATTGGTACCATAAAAAAATAACTGATATGGTAGCAATATATTGTGCATCCCTACATTGATAAGTTGTTTTCTTGTAAAGTGAATCTTATTCAGCCTTTTTGACCAGTGAAATGCATCTCACATATTTGTTTGCATAAGCGTATAGGGTTGCATGATACACCAGTACTAGAAATGTATCGCAATACCCAGTTGTTAAAAAAGTAGTATTCCTCATTTTATTAGTACTGATACTTTAAGAATGAAAGTGTGTTAATAAGAGCCGTATTTCCTGATTTGCATTGTGTGCAGCGCTCTTGACACATACCCAAACCGTGCAAAGTGCACCCGAAGCAGCAGAAAAACGCCACAGCTTGTAATCCCGGACTTTCACAGTTCTCTTTTGCGTTTATTGTGCTTGAACGGTCAAATACACAGAGAATAATGTAACCATGCATGCCTTGGCAAGTATTTACATAAACACAGTCAGTTTTGTCTTAAGTGAATATAAACAGGAGAAAATCAGTTGTGTTAGTATATTGGTTCTGTGCATTAGGTCTTAAAGTGACCGGTCTCTTTTTTTTAATGTCGAAGACAAAAAATAACAAATCACTATTGAGAGTTATATTTTTACTTAACCTTGTTAGTGATGTCTTTATTTATATTGTCATGAGAACAGGTTTTTAATGCAAACACCTTTTAAAATAGTATTTGTAATAGTTTATGTACCGTCCCTAGTATAAACATTACTGCCATGCATAAACAATGGTAATAAAAATTTGAATTGTAACTGCCATTTTTCTTGATAAGTTACAATTTGTTTTGTACCATGCTCAGTTAATTTACATTATGATCATGAAATAATGCTACTTTTTATTTGTATGTTGTATACAGCACTTAAGCAGTCGTCTGGCTCGCCTGGCTGCAGAGCTGAACCTGTGTCACAGTTTCCAAGCGTTCCACTCCTCATACAGTGACACTGGACTGCTGGGTATTTATTTTGTTACAGACAAACATAAAATCGAGGACATGATGCATTGGGCACAGAATGCCTGGTAAGTCACTGGCATGCCTTCAGCTATTTCTGACAGGAGATACAATTGTCATCTGATGTGTTGAAGTCCTATTTGAGGTGATAAAAACGTGCTGTTGATGTTTCTGTATTACAGGATGAATTTGTGCACCACAGTGACTGAGAGTGATGTGGCTCGAGCCAAAAATGCTTTGAAGGCCAGCTTAGTGGGACAGCTCAATGGTAATAAACCCAAACATACTCATTACCCATACACAGTCTATACATTCTCTCTCTTTGCATCAAAACTCATAAAAGGTCATTCAAGGAAAGGATACTGATCACTCTATGTATTTAGCACAGATTCAGTTGTATTGCATGCATTTTGTGGAAGAACATTATTTTGGTTGTGCTTCGGCTCTCTGTGACTGTGCGAGTGCTCATAAAACATTTACTACTAGGCTTAAGAGATATAACCAGTTTAGATGGAAAGAATCTCAAGCTGATAAGCTGAAGACATTACTGTTGCATATACCCATTAATAGACATGGTACTTCCTTGAAAATAAATTCCAGCACAGTGCTACAACAGCCCATAATAAAATGACTCTTCACAATATGATGCTTTACAATTAACTTGATTCATGTTTTATTATGAACTCTGTCGTGTTTTTTGCCAGTAGACTCTCCTCTGTTTGGCATGTTTTTTTTGCAATTTAGTGCACTCCATGTAAACCTTTCTTGCTTGTTGTGTCAACTAACCTATGCCACTCCTATACCAGACTACTATAAAAGTAGGTCTAGGTCTAAAATATAAAAACTTATGATAGGTTTACCATTGTGAAATAGGGTAAGACAAAAATAAGTTTTAGAAAAAGGATTGCTGTGTAGGTTGTTTGCACATGACGTCATTGCTGCACACTAAATGCAGCTGGAGGGCATGGAGTGATTTTTCTATATAGGAATTCTCTCACAAACTCAAAATTCCTGTGTTTTGTGTCATTTATGGTTGCTCAAATCAATTAAACCGTGAAACCAAAATGAGCTTTTATCGTTTACGTAACTCGTATAGTTTTTATAGCGTTCTGCGTCTGCTGATACTGAAATGAATATGGATATCTGCTTACCTTTTTTGTTTTTGACTTGGTTAAATATTCACATTCTTCATGCTATCGTTTGCAGGGAAGAGAAGATATTTTATCCCATTGCATGATCATTTGTGTTTTCACTTAAGTTTTGTAGAATTCTGTTTACAATGTTGACCTGCTTACCGTGAAAACAGTGTCACGTGCTGCTGCTTTAGCCATCATATGGTAGAAAATGGCAAAAAAGTGTTCAACAAGCTGACAGAAGTCAATCCATTTCTTTGTTGGAAGGGTGTAAATGTAACTGTAGTTTAAATGTTTTCTTTGTAAATATTCACTTTCCCATATGACCACAGAGGAGAATCGAAAGGGGAATTCAGCTGACAGACACCCTTTTTTACAGTCTATGACAGACACCAACACACTGTATCTTTATTTTTATTTTTTTGTATTTATTTTTAACAAATGAAGCTTGTGAACAGTTTAAGTGGCTGTGTGCAAATTATACACATTCACAAGCGTGAATGAGTGAGAGTCATACTCGCAAATGTAATGTTAATTATTAAACCAAACAAAATACAACACTTTCAAAAACACTCAGCTATGTGATTATTTTATTGAGTGATAGGGAGTGGGTTCAATCAGTGACATTATTAGATTTGCTATACGGCGTCTCCGTCACCACCTCAACCTCAACCTGCTTCCCTTAGTGTATTTTTACACGTAGAAAAGGCGAAAATTGTATTACACCATCCAGTTTTTTCCCTGTACGATGATGTGAGCTCCTGTTGCAATTCTTGATTCAGCATAAATGGCCTACGGTGGTGACATTTTTCACAATCATGACAGAAAATCAAAAATACTGCCCTAACTTCACTAGCAGAAAGGCAGCGCGATATAAACAAATCAGACTAGAACTGAACATGGCGTGACGGCAGCTTCACATTCTCTATATCTACCTCCTTAATGGCAGTCAAGTCTTTCGGTTCAGTAGAAAAATTGCTCCTCTTCATAACATAAGGTTTACGTATGTCCAACATATGTTGTGATTTTTCTGTTTATACCTTTCTAAACCATCACAGTACGGACTTTTCCCCATCTCTTCCATTCTAATTTTCACTGCTTGCCCTCCACATTAATTTTGCGCGTCACCAGAACCACGTGATTGCAAACAACCTATTGACTCATTAAAATGCTGTGGCATTTTGGAGGGAGGGTGGGTTGAGTGGCAGGAATTAATTATAGCCTATTTGGAGTTCTATATATATATATAACATCTTTCTGTTCTCAGGAACTACACCTGTTTGTGATGACATTGGCAGACACATACTCAATTATGGTCGCCGCATCCCATTGGCAGAGTGGGATGCCAGAATTGAGGTAAATTGGCCATGTTAACAATCCCACAGTGGATGAGTGACTGCACTGTTTGAGATTAACTTGAAGGTTTTTTATTTTTAAGAATACCATTATGTTTGTTTGTCTTACTAGGCTGTGACTCCCAGGATTGTCCGGGATGTTTGCTCTAAATACATCTATGATAAATGCCCAGCTGTGTCTGCAGTCGGTGAGTCCATTTATTTTTATATTTAATATACATTTTTATATTTATATTTTTTGCATCTCTACATTGAAGTGAATTAACGTTTTTATATTAGCATGTCATATTTTTTATTTTTATTTTACCATATGCTCTCATGATTACTGAACTTTTTGTTCGAAACTCAATAAATGAGTTTAGTTTCAATTATCATCGATTAATCAGTTTCTATAAGGGTGCTCAGATCCAGTATACTGTTACTGTACGTATTATACTGTTACGTATTCCACTCCATCTCAGAGCACGGTTGAAATGGCAGTCTGGTTAATGTATTGAAGCAATCATAGAAAAATTGTCCCATGTGTTTTGCATCATCTGATCTTCTGATCAGCCTTTATAGACCACAGATCAAACTATATAAAGCTATTATCAGCCGATAATGATCGGCGCTAATCAATGGGAGCACCCTTAAATTTCCAAATTCATAACAATCCTAATATGGTTATATTGTCAGTTGGTCCAATAATTAACTCTGCATTCAGAATTTAATAGATGGATATTGCTACACATCCAACCCAATGCTGTGGTATAGAAATTGCTATTAAGAATCATGAAAATTCATTGGTATTTACAACTGAATTTTTGTAACCTTGGATACTTTTCTTTCTTTGTGCAGGTCCAGTAGAGCAGCTGCCAGATTATAACAGAATGAGAAGTGCTATGTACTGGCTTCGATTTTAAATGTTCCTTGGGCGGTCACTGATGTGCTGTCTGTCTTTGCAACTTTTGTCCTCTCATCATATTCATACGTTTATCTTGTGTGAATTTGATGGGTAGCACATTTGCCCATTTGTTATCTCTTTCCAAAGCTCAGATGAAGAGATGGATAGGAATAATTTGGTACATTTACATCTGGAATGTCCGACATGGAGCAGAGCTATTTATGAATTTATGTGATTGTTTTACTTCTGTCCTTTTTGTATATAGCAATAGCTCTCATATCATATTCAAATAAAACCCTGTCACATCTAGTGTTTATTTTATTTGTTTTGGTTGCTTCATGAAAAAGTTTGGTTTAGTTTATTTGCACAAATATAAAATGTATACAATAAAAAACAAAAAGTATAATCCATATACTGTGCAGGGAAAGTCAGAAAACCCAAAAGGGCTTATTTAAAGCCTCCACCTAAACAACAACAAAAAGAAACAACTAATTGTGAAATTAAAAAAAAAACTAAATTACAAATATATAAATGTATATGACTGCAACAAGTTAATTACAACATCTATCAAACCCCAAAATAATGTACTCCAGAAACAAATCTTATAGGGTACATAAACATAAAAAAAACAAAAAAAGCACAATTACAAAACGGCAATAAAATGATTCTTTATACATCTTTATAGTCTTGTTTGATTGGGTTACTTGACTGAAACATGTTATTTCAAAATGAAAACATCAAGTGAGTTCTAGTAACCATTTCAAGTCAACTAGAAACAATGGTGTTAAATCAAAATAAAGTGAACAGCATCAAAAAAAAAAAAAAAAATTGTATATATATATATAATTACTGATGAATTATATATATATATTTATATATTTATATATATTTATATATATATATATATATTTATATATATATATTTATATATTTATATATATTTATATATATATATTTATATATATATATTTATATATATTTATATATATATATTTATATATATATATTTATATATATATATTTATATATATATATATTTATATATATATATTTATATATATATATTTATATATATATATGATATATATTTATATATATATATTTATATATATATATATTTATATATATATATTTATATATATATATATATATATTTATATATATATATTTATATATATATATTTATATATATATATTTATATATATATAAATATATATATATAAATATATATATATAAATATATATATATAAATATATATATATAAATATATATATATAAATATATATATATAAATATATATATATAAATATATATATATAAATATATATATATAAATATATATATATAAATATATATATATAAATATATATATATAAATATATATATATAAATAAATATAAATATATATATATAAATAAATATATATATATAAATAAATATATATAAATAAATATATATATATATAAATATATATAAATATATAAATATATATAAATATATAAATATATATAAATATATATATATATATATAAATATATATAAATATATATATATAAATATATATATATAAATATATATAAATATATATATATAAATATATATATATAAATATATATAAATATATATATATATATATATAAATATATATAAATATATAAATAAATATATATATATAAATATATATATATAAATATATATAAATATATATATATAAATATATATAAATATATATATATAAATATATATAAATATATATATATAAATATATACAAATATATATATAAATATATATATATATAAATATATATATAAATATATATAAATATATATATATAAATATATATATAAATATATATATATAAATATATATATAAATATATATATATAAATATATATATAAATATATATATATAAATATATATATAAATATATATATATAAATATATATAAAAATATATATATATAAATATTGATATATATATATATATATATATATATATATATATATATATATATATATATATATATAAATATTGATATACACTGTATATCAATATTTATATATATCCAAGTAATACATGTGTCTTCTTTGAAACACAATGTTAATCTAAAGTTAAATCTGCCTCCTGGTCGGTTTAATTTAAGCCTCAATTTAGTCCTGGAGTAGCTCTAGTCCAGAAAAAATCAGTTTATTAAACTCTAGACTAAGTCTAGGACTATTTTAAACCATGATAGAGAAAGCAGATTTCTGTTAATCTGGTTTAAAGGGCCATTTTATTCTAGGACTAGCCTTAATCTCTGTCCAAGAAACCACCCCATAGAGTATTGACCTCTACAAGTGAGAATTTTAGGAAGATGAAAATTGACGAGTTAAGTCACCGTGAACCTGTGAATTTCCTTTAAAATACATCTTAAATTGCTCTGGAATGTTACCTTCACCTGAATACATCTTTTAAAACACATTTGAGAAATGTTAATATCTTAAATGGTAAGAACCTGAAGTTTCTGAAATAAAGAAGCAGGTGAAGTATATGCATTTGATAGGGTTGCAATCCTAACAAAATGTTTCTGAAGGATAACATTTTTTTTGACGAGTAGTAGGAAAAGTGCTTGTCCAAACTATATTACAAGATGAAATATACGGATAAATTAAACTATAGTTAAGAGTAAGAAGGCACTCTGTAGTAACAAGATGCCTAACCCTCATTATACCAGTTGATGTATTCTGCTCACGTAGTCAGCTTGTTCCCTCCAACTCAAGCTCTTGTGAACAAAAACAGTTGACACTTGAGACACATCAATAGACTCAATTGTAATTTTTGATAAATCATTAGGGTATATTTTTTATGACTATATAATAAAAAATAATAAAATTAGATTTTTTTTTATATTTAAAGATAATTTATTTAAATTAAACCAATTAGCATACGCGATTAGACCATTATTTGCATTCTGAATCAATAAATTAAAGTTATAAAGCCATACATTTGTTACAGTATTTACTTCGTTAACGTTAGTTAATAAAAATCCAGTTGTTCATTGTTTGTTCATGTTAGTTCACAGTGCATTCACTAATGTTAACAAGATTTTAATAATGTTAATTTCAACATTTACTAATACAGTAACAAAGATTAATAAATGCTGTATAAGTGCAGTTAATTATTAGTTAATGTTAACTAATGAACCTTATTGTAAAGTGTTACTGAAACATTTGATAAATCATTCATATAAATAAGAAATAGTAATTGTCCAAGAATGGACCCCTGAGGATCCCCCCAGTCTTGTAGTCTAGAGTAGTCTTGCTGAAGTCTAAAAGTAGAGTTGGTTTTTTCGGAATCCATACTGGTGTTTATAATCAATAGAATTTGAATCTAAGTGAAAAAGAAAAATCTGTTTATTTATTTATTTTTTAAACATGGCAAAATAGATACAGGTTAATAGTTAAAACATTGAGGATCATCTGCTTTAAACAGGAATATCTTTAACTATTTTTAAATCTTCTGGTACAATGCCAGTTTTCAAAGAAAGAAGAAATGTGAGCAAGCGGCTGCAATATTGAACATTTCATCTGTTTGACAAGAAATACAGAAATATTATGACCAGCTGAAGATATTTTTAATTCATCAGTAATTTAACTTATTTATGTAATCCCAGGTAGCTGAAATGAAAATAAAAATTTCCTGATATATAATCCAAGGGTTTGCCACTACCAATAGGAATATTATTAGCTAATGTATGACCAACATTAACAAAAAATTCATAACATTTTTGAGCCATGTCAAATGGATTATTAAAAGAATTGTCGCCATCCACAAAGTCTGAAGGTAGCTCTGAAGTAATCTTCTCTTTTTGCAGCAACTGATTTATTACTTTCCATGTGGTATTAATATCATCTGAACACATCTTAAATTTTTTTACTAAAGTATTGCTTTTTTTTTTTTTTTTTTTTGCAGATCTAATAGAATGATAATAGAATAGAATTTCTGCAAGATTTATAAACACCATAGGTGAGAGGAGTAGGATTTAGAACATATATTCTATAGAGGTTGTTCTTAGTCCTCAACATCTATATATTTAACTTACTCATAATTCTCTTTTGCTATATTTCTTTTGAAAGAAAAACTCAGTTAAACTCAGGTAATTTCAGAATAATGAAATATGTGAAAATGTTCAGACAAGTCTGAATATAAAACACCAGATTTAATTCCTTCACTTAGAGAATTTGTTAAAATGTTATCAACCAAGGATGCTGAATTTTCTTTAACTCTTTAAGGGTTTATGAATAAGAGGAAAAAAACTAGAATAAGGATATTAAGAAAATCTACATATGTATCAAATTTCTTTTTTAAGAGATTTGTTAAAATCATCTAAAATATAACAGTATTTATGCTCATTTATGAAATCAAGTGAATTGGTCAAACTGTCATTAAAAGTGTATTTGTTAAAGAATAAAGAATGTTTATGACATGACAGCTGTTAAAATATTTTACAACAACTTTTTCCATTTACGAATGATTGGCTGTTTTTGCTATTATCAAAATACACAAGCACACCTTTAATTTTTGTATTAGGGAGCATTCTGGGGATGAATCTAGTGATTCTGTCAAATAGTCCACACTCTTTTTATTGTCCTGAGACAAATATTATAAAATAAAATATTTGTGCAACTGTGGATTACACAATCTGTAAAACAAACACTTTGACTTTTTTTTTTTTTTGAATTCTTGATTTATTTAAATTGTTCACTCTAATCTTAATTTAACAGTGAATGCACAAGGTAACACTTTAAAAACAATGGATTTAAGATCAGCAGGAGACTTGGGACCTGTACCATGAAGCCAGATTAGCTGGATAGCCAGGTAAATTTCAGATTAGTTTGCACCAATCGGGTTTTAGGTACCATGAATGCGACTTGGCTTTTAGCGGTGTTCATCACCATAGTAACTTACACTCCACAGCTAACCTGCTCTGAGGCAGGTTTTGTTCTGGGAAAGAGATCTCCCCCGGTTTCTCTGCCTCCAAATTAAAGATCACTATATAGTAAAAGCAAATATTTAACTGTATTGTAAATAAATATTTAAATATTGTCTGGCTTTATTAATAATTAGAATTAATTTTAATTTATATATGATTTATATAATTATATGATCTATATTATCATTATTAGGTGGACGGGCAACACTGGTCCTCATCCATCTCCTAAATCCCTCACGTGTTGGCTCCACGTGCCACACCCCGGTAAACCACCTCAGCTGGCAGGCTAAACCATCTGAGGGGGTGGTGTTCACACTGCACCACTAGGCGGATGAGCTGCTTTTGGCAGCCAACGGCTAAAGGGCAGAAGAGATCCTGGACTGATCCAACGGCCAAGTGTGGGGGAGTAAACCTTTCAAATCAGGAGTAGGGCCCTGAAGGTGGACAGTTCCCTGTATTCACGCACTGTTCCGGGCAGCTCCTGCAGCCAGGCCGGTGCCAAACGTATTGCTCTGCATTCCTTTGGACTATATAGGTGAGGCCGAGAGGGGGATCTTGACGACTGGGCATCCCAGGATCTCCATACATTTTGCCCAGGCTTGCGCCCTGGAGAGGTCACTCCAGTGCTGCTGTTCTAGCGACAACACAACACGGGAGACAGCAGTTACGAGTTATAAGCCCAGAGCGGATTGGCGTAATCTCGGGCGCTACGGGTTGTCTCCGATGGTGGGAGGGATCATTGTGTTCCACTGGTCAGCTAACGCCCGCCTTAAGATGGGCAGCTCCCAGCCAGTAAGGTGCTGACCCGCTACAGTCTGCCTGCTTCAATAGGTGCTTGGAGCTTAGGGAAACGACCGAAAAGCAGATTGTAAAACCTGCACCAGGCAAAATAAGAAGAAAAAATAAACAGCCAGCCCTGCGGCTGGCAAGCTGGAACGTCAGAACCATGTGCCCTGGCCACTCTGATGAATTACAACAAGTTGATGACGCCAGGAAGACAGCCATTATTAACCATGAGCTGAAACGACTGGACATCGACATTGCTGCCCTACAGGAGACTAGGCTCCCCTCCAATGGCAGCCTCAGAGAACAGGACTACACGTTCTTTTCACAGGGAAAGGAGCCTGAGGAGCCTCGAATTCACGGCGTTGGATTTGCAGTGAGGAACTCTATGCTGTCCTCAATTGAGCTGCCTTCTGGAGGTATGCCTAGAATCCTCTCTCTCCACCTCTCTACCTCTTCAGACCCAGTTAATATCCTGAGCATCTATGCTCCTACACTCTGTTCCGCAGCTGAGACAAAGGATGAATTTTATGAAGAGCTTGAGATCACCATCAAAGAGATCCCTACCACAGAACACCTGTTTCTACTCGGGGACTTCAACGCCCGGATCGGAGCCGACCACAATTCCTGGCCCCATTGCATCGGCCACTTTGGCATTGGCAAGCTTAATGAAAATGGACAGAGACTGTTAGAACTTTGTTCGTACCATGATCTGTGCATTTCAAACACGTTTTTATCAACCAAACCCTGCCATCAAGTGTCCTTGCGTCACCCCAGATCCCGTCACTGGCACCAGCTGGATCTTGGTATTACCAGAAAATCCCTGTTGAACTGCGTTCTTACAACCCGCAGCTACCATAGTGCCGATTGTGACACTGACCACTCACTTGTTGGGAGCAAAGTACGTCTTTACCCCAAGCGGATCCACAATTCCAAACAGAAAGGACGGCCACGTATCAACACAGCCCTGACATCAGTCCCAGAAGTTTGTACACACTTTACCAGTGCCATTGAAGTGGCCCTTAAGGACTGCCCAGACAGCAGTGCTGAAGAGAGATGGAGCCACATTCGTGATGCCATCTATAACTCGGCCATGGCAACCTTCGGCAAGCGGGAGAAGAAAAATCCTGACTGGCTTGAAGCAGGAATAACCGAACTTGAGCCAGCCATCACAGCCAAACGTACAGCTCTGCTAGACTTCAAGAGCGAGCCTTCAGAGAATGCATTAGCTGCACTCCAGAAGGCCAGAAACGATGCCCAGCAGATTGCCAGGAAATGCGCTAATGATTATTGGCTGAACCTCTGTCAGAGCATTCAGCTCTCTGCAGACTGTGGGAACATCTGTGCCATGTATGAGGGCATGAAGAAAGCATTTGGTCCAAGTACCCTGAGGTCTGCTACAGGCGACGTCATCATGGAGCGTGGAAAGCAGATGGAGAGATGGGTGGAGATGTTGGAGTTTGGGTTCCTTGCCGCTGTCGCCTTTGGCTTGCTTAGTTGGGGACACTTGACATTTGATATTCAACAGTGCTTTGCATCTGCCTGCATTGACACCATTTTCTTTAAGAGCTGCTGTGCAGCCAAAATTATATACTAGTTATCACTGTAAAGCTGCTTTGACACAATCTGCATTGTAAAAAGCGCTATATAAATAAAGGTGACTTGACTTGACTTGGAGCACTACCTAGCAGCTATACTCGAGGGAGAACGTCGTCACTGACACTGTAATGGAGAGCACCACCTTCTTGCCCGAGATGGAAGAACTTGATGCTTTGCCCACTGTGGATGAGCTCAGTAAGGCTATTGACCTTTTAGCATGTGGCAAAGCTCCAGGCAGTGACGGCATTCCCCCAAAGGTCATCAAGGCTGGCAAGAAGAGTGTTCTCCTCGACCACCTCCATGAACTCTTACTTCAGTGTTGGGAGGAGGGAACAGTTCCTCAGGACATGCGAGATGCCAACATCATTACGCTCTATAAGAACAAAGGAGACCGCATTGACTGTAACAACTATCTTGGCATCTCCTTGCTGAGCATTGTGGGGAAGGTCTTTGCCTGTGTGGTGCTGAACAGACTCCAAGTGCTGGCTGAACGTGTCTATCCAGAGGCGAAGTGCGGCTTCAGATCACAGAGATCAATGATCGACATGATCTTTTCACTGAGACAGCTACAGGAGAAGTGCCGGGAGCAGAGACAGCCACTCTACATCGCCTTCATCGACCTGACCAAGGCCTTTGACTTGGTCAGTAGGAAAGGCCTCTTTACTTTACTGCACAGGATCGGATGTCCCCCTAAGCTTCTGAAGATGGTCCTTGCCCCGATACTCTTCGGCATCTTCTCCCTGCTGCTGCGCCACGCCTTCAGTCAGTCAGAAGATGGTGTCTTCATCCGCACTAGGAGCGATGGCATCCTTGCACGTCTGCACGCAAAGACCAAGATGCGCAGGGTCCTGATTAGGGAGATGCTGTTTGCTGATGACGCCACCCTGACTGCCCATACAGAGGATGCACTACAGCGTCTCATCAAACGTCATGGGCCAGGATGTCAGCAGCATTCCCTGCATCTCCATCGGCAACTACACCTTCGAGGTAGTGAAGGACTTTACATATCTTGGTTCCACTATCTCCAGCAACCTCTCTCTGGACAACGAGCTGAACACCAGGATTGGCAAGGCATCAATAGCGAGGGCCCGCCTGACCAAGAGAGTGTGGAACAACAGTATGCTTACCATCAACACTAAGATGAAAGTGTAGCAGGCCAGTGTCCTCAGCACTCTTCTTTATGGCAGTGAGATGTGGACTATGTATACCTGGCAAGAACGCAGATTTAACTCTTTCCATCTGCGCTGCCTGAGGAGGATACTGGGCATCACCTGGCAGGACTGTGTCCCAAACATTGAAGTGCTGGCTCAGGCAAAAACATTCAGCATGCACACACTCCTCTCACAAAGAGACATGTCTGCCACATGCAGGATGGCCGGATTCCTAAGGACATCATGTATGGTGAGCTCGCCTCTGGCACTAGACCAACAGGCTCCGGCACAAAGACATCTGCAAGCGTGACCTGAAAGCCGGAAGCCTGAATCCCGCAGACTTGGAAGCTGCCACCACAGATCATATCGGGCTATATAAGCGGCCTTCTCACTTTGGCAAACTGATGTTTTGCAGCAGCCAGACCAACTCGCAACGACAGCGCTTGCGTCAGCACTCCCCCTGCCACGGTCTGGCAAATATAACATGCTGTGCCTGCTCTTCTTCAGTTGATCACGTCACTCGCAAGCCGCCTTTAGCGTCCTAGAGCACCTGTTTCAGCTTAATTTTAAAAGCACATTCTCACCGATGTTTGTTTCGAAATGCTGAGCCTCTGAGCGTGTCTTTTGCCGGCCCCGCCCCGCAAGCCGCATTCACTGAGGACGAGCACTCCCTCACTTCTGACAGCTCTCAGTTGAATATGACATGACGTTCTTCCCTGACTCAGGCGAGACTCATGGTGTCTATTCAGTCTGAAAGAGCATATTTCTCCAACGTTTGTTGTAAAATGCCCAATCTCTGCCGGCCACGCCCCCGCAA
The DNA here is from genome assembly GCA_037101425.1 of Elopichthys bambusa. Taxonomy (NCBI): domain Eukaryota; kingdom Metazoa; phylum Chordata; class Actinopteri; order Cypriniformes; family Xenocyprididae; genus Elopichthys; species Elopichthys bambusa. The sequence continues at coordinate 23,241,897 of CM074440.1, read as the reverse complement.
GCCGCGTTCATTGAGAACGAGCACTCTCACTATGAGAGCGCGAGCCTCTCCTTGCTGTGTTCACAGACTGCTTTTTCTAGAAAGCAGCTCCTTCCCTCGTTTTCCACTGTTCTCTTTATCTCTGGCTTGAGACAAAAGAACAATGCAATCACAAAATTGAATGAATGGCGCTAGGTGAGCTTACGTTAGTCTAATCCTACATTTCTCATCCTCCCAGCAGCAAGGGGATTCCCCTGCTATTCACGCTGTGAGAGCAAGCATAGCACTGACAGCACTCAGCTGAATACAGTGCGAACAGCTCATTAATGGAGACACATATACAGTAGGTACGGAAAGTATTCAGACCCCCTTAAATTTTTCACTCTTTGTTATACTGCAGCCATTTCTCATTAATGTACACACAGCACCCCATATTGACAGAAAAACACAGAATTGTTGACATTTTTGCAGATTGATTAAAAAAGAAAAACTGAAATATCACATGGTCCTAAGTATTCAGACCCTTTGCTCAGTATTTAGTAGAAGCACCCTTTTGATCTAATACAGCCATGAGTCTTTTTGGGAAAGATGCAACAAGTTTTTCACACCTGGATTTAGGGATCCTCTGCCATTGCTCTTTGCAGATCCTCTCCAGTTCTGTCAGGCTGGATGGTAAACGTTGGTGGACAGCCATTTTTAGGTCTCTCCAGAGATGCTCAATTGGGTTTAAGTCAGGGCTCTGGCTGGGCCATTTAGGAACAGTCACGGAGTTGTTGTGAAGCCACTCCTTCGTTATATTAGCTGTGTGCTTAGGGTCATTGTCTTGTTGGAAGGTAAACCTTCGGCCCAGTCTGAGGTCCTGAGCACTCTGGAGAAGGTTTTCATCCAGGATATCCCTGGACCAGTCGCAACCAGTCGTCCTGTCCCTGCAGCTGAAAAACACCCCCACAGCATGATGCTGCCACCACCATGCTACACTGTTGGGACTGTATTGGACAGGTGATGAGCAGTGCCTGGTTTTCTCCACACATACCGCTTATAATTAAGGCCAAAAAGTTCTATCTTGGTCTCATCAGACCAGAAAATCTTATTTCTCACTATCTTGGAGTCCTTCAGGTGTTTTTTAGCAAACTCCATGCGGGCTTTCATGTGTCTTGCACTGAGGAAAGGCTTCCGTCAGGCCACTCTGCCATAAAGCCCCGACTGGTGGAGGGCTGCAGTGATGGTTGACTTTCTACAACTTTCTCCCATCTCCCGACTGCATCTCTGGAGCTCAGCCACAGTGATCTTTGGGTTCTTCTTTACCTCTCTCAGTTTGGCCGGACGGCCAGCTCTAGTAAGGGTTCTGCTCGTCCCAAACGTCTTCCATTTAAGGATTATGGAGGCCACTGTGCTCTTAGGAACCTTAAGTGCAGCAGAAATGTTTTGTAACCGTGGCCAGATCCGTGCCTTGCCACAATTCTGTCTCTGAGCTCTTCAGGCAGTTCCTTTGACCTCATGATTCTCATTTGCTCTGACATGCACTGTGAGCTGTAAGGTCTTATATAGACAGGTGTGTGGCTTTCCTAATCAAGTCCAATCAGTATAATCAAACACAGCTGGACTCAAATGAAGGTATAGAACCATCTCAAGGATGATCAGAAGAAATGGACAACACCTAAGTTAAATATATGAGTGTCACAGCAAAGGGTCTGAATACTTAGGACCATGTGATATTTCAGTTTTGTGTATATATGTATGTGTGTATATATGTATATATATAGTGGACTGGAGAGCCTTATCTAACTTTTTCATTCATGGTTCGATATTTCTCCTGGTTTCCACGTCAGCGCTGTTTGATATGATACCTGTAGTTTATAACAGAGAATACCTCGCCTTATTTAAATGCTTCCCACTAGATCTCGCTGCAATGTTATTAATTCTGCAGCGAATTCAAACGCTTTCTTACTCGGTCTCCCAACACTGTGTAGTATCGCGTGATCGAGATAGGCATGCGAGAGCCTGTTCTGAGCTTGCACTGTGTTGTGCTGTTTATTATTGTCCGTTTCACAGCTCAAACAAGTAGCGTCATTTCGTTCCACTTTTGTTTAGTTTGCCGTTTGATGTTTCTCAAATGCATTACGTGCAACAGAAATGGCAGCTGTCATCAGAGCGACCTCTAAAAAAATGTAGTTGCAACGGCAGGAAAAAAGTTTTTTTTTTTTTTTTTTTTTTTTTACAGTAAAGTTAAATATGTTTAACTGTGGAGGAAAAAATCAGAACCGCTAGTCTATACTATCTGACTACACTATAGCCTGCCACATAATAAACCATAAGAAATTATTTCAAAACCAGTGACGGCTTTTCATGTTGAACTATGGCTCATTTTTGCATTTACCCAACATAAAACATTACAATATTTTTAAACTCAAAATCTGATTTATTTAGTAAGCTTGTGTGTTCAGATTTCAGCCTATAATAGCATCAAATACATGTTAAGGGCAGTTGATTTACAATAAATAAAGGTATAGAACAGAAAGCACCAGGATCTGTTTCTCTCTCATTACAAAGTTACTTTTACTATAATACTCTCTGTAATCATAATTCTGTCACAGCAACATTATTTCCAGCAAACAACGATGTTCGGATCATTCTCCAAGCGCTCATCCAACTCCCTGTAACTCATTCCTGAAAAGACATGCAGGGAATAATGTTACTGGTTTAAAGGAATATTCATGTTAAAAAGCAATAACAAACATAATACTTGCCAGTTTTGCAACAGATTTCATCATAACTATGGCAGCCAGTGTAAAGTCTAGGTGGACGACTCCTATCATCTTTAACAACCTTGACTGGATACTTCTGCAGCCGCCGAATCAGACCTTTCATCAAGCCAAACTGAATCAACTTCCTACAACAACAACAACATATATAAAAGAAAAAAAAGTAGAATATTTATTTTATATGGCATAGTTTCTTACAACTCAAACTAGTACTTAACCAACAGCTAAATGAGTCAATAGGACACAAAAACATTCTTAATTTATAATCTTTACATATTGTTCTTCTGTAGCTACAGAAGACTGACATGCCTTATTAGTGGCATGTTAATTGTGGGGATTTAAGCATGAACAACAATCAAATTCAAATGGCCTTGCCTTTCATCCACCCTCTGTAGCTGGTGAGAATAGCGAGAACAGAGGTCACGCACAGTTGTACCTGGGGTCAAACCACAATACAACTGGAACACATCCCTGAGACTTGTCCTCTGGCCTGGTGACATGCACATAGTAAAATGTGTACTGTGAACTAGAAACATTTCACTCTCACACACATACACATACATTTAAAATCTCTGTGCTTGCTCACCAAGCTTACTGACGTAATGTAGACACTCTTCCTGAAGGCACTTCTTATCTATCAAGTTTTGTACTTTGGGTGTTGTGCAGTAAACATTTGAGTACTGTAGAATATGAAAACCAAAAACAATGTAAGAAAAAGAATCTACAATAAAATTTAGAACAAAAAAACAAAAACTTACCTGAAATATGGATACCAGAGTTACCACTTCATAATACCTGTGAAACAGTACCATTGTTCAGTCTATTACTCTTTATCTGCTATTACATGTACGAAATCTTAAACACTATAACTATTTTAATGATCTATTCATGGTTTTAGTGCATTTCATTATTAAAACTTAATTAGGTGCTTAATTTTCATGCATTCATCATTGCATTCTATACATTTTTTTCAAGGGTCAAGTGATGCCTTATGTCAGGAGGTATATCCAAATTACAAGAATATTCTGGGTTAAATACAACTTAAACTCTGTCAGAAGCATATATGGCATGCATTTGTACCAGAGAGTTTAAAAGCAGAAATGGAAAGCAAAACCAAAGGTGCTAGAAAATGTATTGTAGTTGCATGGACTTCCTTATCTACACTCCAGGTTTTCCACTTGCTGCTATAACTATCGTTCACTGGAGAGAAATTTTGCACCAGGCTATAACCATGAATCTGTAATCCTAATATCAATGTTAAACTTTGAATTTAACAGCCACGCTGGGCCAAAGTGAAAGTAGTGGCTGTACCGTGGTTATTTAGATGGCAATAACAATTTAGAATCATAAAAAATGGCTCTATAAGGGGAAATTATATCTGATATCAGATTTATATCTGACAACATGTAGCCACTAAGGGGTGAGCCATTTAAATGAAACCCTATTTACTGTTAATGAAAATAAAATAGCACTGCTAGTTATTATTAATAATGAATTTGTGTTTTTGAAAAAGAAACATCTGTTTCAAATAATCCAATAGTAGTCAATATTGTTGGTCTTAATTAACTCAACCAAAAGCATCCTATGAGATTAATCAGATATATACAACATAAACATAATATTACAATTTACATCTGCACAAAATGACAGTGAACTTGAACTAAGTTACGTGCTAGTCAATGCTCTCTTCCCCTAACCCGCTGAAACACAAACAACTGAAGCACAAAGAATTCAACAGCATTCCATTACAATAATGTTCTCATTATAATGTATATGACAATCCCAATCATAGTCAAAAATATCGGACATCGCCATTTGAGCTGCACGAGATGAAGCTGAACAGTCAATAAACACTTTGGAAGATAATTAACTCAACCGAAACTCATCAACAAAGATAATTTTACTCAACTTACATCTGCACAAAATGACGCAAATGCACAAGTAATCCTCAAGGCACTGTCCATGCCACAAAAATTCTGCCATAACCAATCAGAAAAAAGAAAAATTTATTTTTTAAAGTCATGCGATCTTCACTGTCATGACTGATCATCGCATTCACTTTTGAGTACTCTGGCGCTCGTGCCCATTAAGGCACAATGAACCATTATGATGCAGCAGCTATTGAACTTTTTTATCAATTGTCAATTTGGTGGGCCCCTCTGACTACAGAGGAGTGGATATACTGGAAGAAACTAGTGTGTTCACATGCCTGCAATCATTCAGCCTGCTCTGCAGTGTTAACACAGAACAGTAATTCATTTCCATAGCAGTCTCATTTTGAAGGTTGTACCCCCCGAAAGTCGCATTTGTGGAAGTTATTAGACAACCTCGACATATGTGGTGGACAAATGCAATGTCCAGAGGGCGCATGCTTCGAAATGAGACAGCTTGTAATTGATTATCGTACAAATCTGACAGCAATTCGATGATGTCAAGGCTGGGATTGGTATGTAAAAGAAAAAAGTTCAACATAACCCTAAAACAGCGGTGTCATCATCAGAACTCATGCAGCTGCTCTGGAGAAACTGTGCTGACTGCACCAGACAGCTGTTCTTGAAATCACCCTCGTGGTACTTTAATGGTATATGTCACAGTGACGTGGCGTCGGTGCCAACTCTAGCTAGAGCTAAACTCTGCAGGAAGGTGCCCATCCAGGAGCAGGACTGGATACCCCTGGGATAGCTGCACAAATATATAAGCACTATTCAGATCTTAAAGAAGTTTAGGTTACACTTTATTTTAAGGTGCCACAGTTACATTGTACTTAAATGAGTACTAAGTAATATTAATTAACTACATGTACTTACTATAGAGTTACGTTTAGGGTTGGTTTGGGGTTTTGTTACTCATAATCATGCATAATTTACTGTTATTACTATAGTAAGTACATGTAGTAATGTGTAACTATGTCACAAAATAAAGTGTTACTGAAAGTTACTACGAATTTCAAATATATTTTTTTATATTTATAAACACACTGCTCAGGCTGCATACAGCCACTCAAATGTGTTTCTTAAAGGGAAAGTTCTTTTTGGCAATATTAATAAATTTCAATGTTTGTATGAAAGTCAGTATGAAATAAAAATTCACCCAATCTATTTTCCAAATTCATGTTATATATTGATTGTAACTTCAGAAATTAATCTGTGCACATTTTTTTTTATAAATGCTTTGACCAAATAATGTTTAAAATAATCAAAATATGATAACTGAACCTTCCAGTGAAAACAGAAATGAGACTTCTCTTATCTAGTCCACTTAAACCTGCTCATGCAAGATCATCTGCCTTCACTTGAGTGCAGCACCCACATCTCCAAATCCAATCAACAAATGATGCATAGAACAAAGTCCCTGACTTTTTTTTTCTTTTTCAATAATCTGTTACACTCGGATGTACACCGCAATACGGAAGAAAAGATCTACTATAAACAACTACTTCTGTTATATTGCAACTTTAACACATTTTTAATAAGTTAACAGACATGTACAATGAAAACAACAATAGCACACATTATGTTTATTTTTAATGGAATTTTTTTTGGAGCCATTTCGTTCTTCTAGTTTAAAAAGCATAGTTGAACCAACGTTATGAAAAGTGAGGGCAATGCGTTAATTCAGAGTGGTGATTGGCTTGTTTGCATTTTCCCCACAATGCGGTCAGAGCTAGACTTTGACTACCAAAACACAGAAAATAACAATATGTGGAGCACATGTATGAGAGCGGTTTCTGCACAGATGCTGCGATGAGTTGAACAACACTAGCAAAGCGGATCACAGTTCATATCCCGACTGGTGCATATGTGTTTCAAGTTTTTATGGATATCTATCATATACTTGAGTGCTCCAAACATGAACCAGCCAGCACTGTGTATGTGAACATTTTTAATGTCTACTTCAAATGAAATGTATATTTGCAATTAAGTAGACTAATGCGGTATGTCCGATCATGAACACAATGACACAATGTATTATTCTGACACACAGAAGACAATGATGCAGACCGAAAATTCAAAAACGACAAAAAACTATGCATTTATTCTTTCTGTTAAACTGATATGTGTCATTTGTTCAAAGTGCTCGTAAACGTAATTAAAATATTATTAGACATTGTAAATGTTCTTCCATGTTTTTCATATAGACCAATAGCTCTGGAAAGTTATAATGCTTATTTGTTGGTATTTCGAAGAATAATTTATCAAAATCTTATTTGTGAAAAATAGTTGTTAGTAGCCTCTAATAAGTTTTTGTGAGTTTGTCATAGTGCACCTAGCTCTGTTTGGTCTTTTTCCCATGCTCATATTTTAATATTCATTTGTCTATATAACGAGTATGTTGTAGGTATGTGTTTAATTGGTTGTTGTCTCCCCTCTTCCCACCCTCTATACTCCCACTTTTCCACACGCTTTACATGCCCATTTCTTGAGTCAAATCTGAGGTATGAATGATAAGTGATAAAACAGGGACACTGGGGTCATGAAACCCCAAAACACATGTTTTGAGATGTGAACAGATATGTCCAGACTGCACATTACTGAAAACCCTAAAAGCACTTTCACCAATAAGTGGAAATTAGTTTTTGTTTGTTTTCCAGAGCAGTTTATTTCTTCCAGGTTGAAAAGCAAAGTTGAAGCAACGTCACGTAATCTGACGTAGAAGTGTGCATCCAGAGTGTGTGATTAGGCTCCTTTGATATGCGCCTTGCTTCGCCTGAAATGTAGGCGAAAGTAGGAAATTAGTGAAAAAAGTGCAGCCAAGACATTTGTGAGGTCAGGCAGTGATGTTGGCGAGAAGGCCTGGCTCGCAGTCTCTGCTCTAATTCATCCCAAAGGTGTTCTATCGGGTTGAGGTGCAGGCCAGTCAAGTTCCTCCACACCAAATAATAAACTCGAAGGAATTCGAAGGAATCGATTGGTCACTGGATCGATTGCTCCTGTCTGCCTCTCCAATTGCTCCTTTCTGCCTCGCTGCTCAGAGTGGTTTGCGTCTGTAACTCCGTATAGCTTCGATTTGAATCTCTTACTTTTATTCATTGTTGCTTATATTATTAGTACCTTATATTTAATATTGCCTACCACATTAATCTGACGTCTCTAGCTTGAAATCTTTGAATCTAAATCGCTGTTACAATGCGTTTGCATCTCGCTAGCTTGTTAACTTGTCATCAGTCTCTCGCGTGCTCCTTTTTCAACGCGTTCATCAAACAGCTGTGGTAAGTCGGATCAGTCTACAAACACGGTGAGTCATGTCATCCTCTCCTGGCATTGTTACCTGTTCCATTTGTCACATGTTCAGTATAGCTGTCTCTGTCAGCGATGAGGGATTTACATAAATGTAGGGAAATAGTCAGGCTGACAGAGAGAATCTCAGAATTAGAGACACGCATCCAAACTTTAATCGAGGACAGTAAGAATGCAAGGGCTTCAGATACTGTTTTGGATGCGATTAGCTTAGTGAACTCTGTACATTGTTCGGTTCCGGCTGTAGAGCCCGTGCAGCAGGGCACTTGGGTAACGGTGAGGCGGCCTAGCCGCGGAAAACACCACTCTTCCGTTCCAATAAGAACATCAAACAGGTTCTCCCCATTCAGTGACGCACCCACTGAGAATCCTGTTGGAAGTGCCCTAGTTATTGGCGATTCTATTACACAGAACGTGAAAATAGAGACACCAGCCACCATAGTCACATGTTTGCCGGGAGCCAGAGCACCTGACATCAAAGCAAATTTAAAAGTGCTGGCTAATGCTAATCGTAAATACTCTAAAATTATTATTCACATCGGCACTAATGATGTTCGACTTCGCCAGTCGGAGATCACTAAAATTAACATTAAAGAGGTGTGTGAACTCGCAAGTACAATGTCAGGAGAAGTAATTTGCTCTGGTCCCCTTCCTGTTCGTCGGAGTGATGAGATAGTTAGCAGATTGTCATCACTCAATGGCTGGCTGTCTAAGTGGTGTCCGCAAAATAATATAGGTTTCATAGACAATTGGAAAAGTTTTTGGGGCAGACCTGACCTGTTGAAAAGAGATGGTATTCATCCCTCTCGGGATGGTGCTGCTCTTCTCTCTAGTAATATGGCACTTAGTCTTAGAGCTGAAACATGACAAACTGGGGCCCAGGTCAGAAAGCAGACAGACCGGCTAAACCGACCGTCTGCTAGCTGCCTCACGTTACAAAAGTCAGATAATTCCCAACACATAGAAACTCTTACACCTAGATATTATCACATAGAGACTGTGTCTGTACCCCGAATTAGTAAAAACAAAAAACTTCCAAACCCATTTAATGGTAAAAATGTAATTGATGCTCAACAAATAAAAAATAGAGATAATAATGATAAACAAATGATAACGCTTGGGTTTTTAAATATTAGATCCCTTTCTTCAAAATCACTTATTGTAAATGATGGTACTTTACGTAACATTATGTAAGTTGACATTTGTGTTGGCTACTGTATACAGGCCACCAGGACACCATACAGACTTTATCAAAGAATTTGCTGATTTTCTATCGGAGTTAGTACTAGCTGCAGATAAAGTCCTTGTTGTTGGTGACTTTAATATCCATGTAGATAATGAAAAAGACTCATTGGGATTGGCATTTGCAGATATTCTAAACTCTATTGGTGTTAGACAACACGTGTCAGGTCCCACTCATTGTCGTAACCATACCTTAGATCTAATATTGCCGTATGAAATTGATATTGATGCTGTTGAAATTCTGCAGCAGAGTGACGACATCTCAGATCATTATCTAGTCTTGTGTATACTACATTTAGTCAAAACAGCTAAACTGCCTCCCTGCCATAAATTTGGTAGAACCATCACTTCTACCACTAAAGAACGCTTTATAAATAATCTTCCTGAAAATAACGAAGTAGTGGCTTCACAACAACTCTGTGACTGTTCTTGAATGGCCCAGCCAGAGCCCTGACTTAAACCCATCTCTGGAGAGACCTAAAAATGGCTGTCCACCAACGTTTACCATCCAGCCTGACAGAACTGGAGAGGATCTGCAAGGAGGAATGGCAGAGGATCCCCAAATCCAGGTGTGAAAATCTTGTTGCATCTTTCCCAAAAAGACTCATGGCTGTATTAGGATGAGGGGAAAAAATGAACTTAAATGATTTTAGCAAATAAATATATAACTGCAATATGCAATATAACAAAGAGTGAAAAATTTAAGGGGGTCTGAATACTTTCCGTACCCACTGTATATATTTATATATATATATATATATATATATTTATATATATATATATATATATATATATTTATATATATATATATATATATATATATATATATATATATATATATATATATATATATATATTATTTAAAAAAAATACATAACCCATAGAGAGATCGCACTGTCAGAGAGTTTGGGAATATTCACACATAATTTATACACATAAAAACATGATATCAGAGTTTTAAAATCAAAAATCTTAAAAGAGAACAATACATCAAGGTTGTTTAAAGGGCACCTATTATGCAAAATCCACTTTTACATGGTGTTTGAACAAATGTGTGTTGGCAGTGTGTGTACACAACCACCCTATAGTGATAAAAATCCACCCACACATTCCCATAAATCATAAGCAGTGTCTCCTAACAAAGCATTTGCAGATTCTGGGCAAAGTGACGCTACTTTGCACAGGTCCCACCCATGACTGCTTACGGACTCTGCCATATTAGCATACATTTTGCGACCCTTTTTCTTACCAGTGTGACTAAATTTTGTTAGAGGTCACACTGGTGTGAACACCACATTGCACAACGGTGATAAGGGCTGCCATTTCCTTTTAATTTGAGAAACATCAAACGGCAAACAAACTGAAAGTGAAACATAACAGCGCAACTCATTTGAGCTGTGCAGCAAGGTCTGTTTATCAGCACCAATCTTGACACTGCTTCGATCTGATCTTGATACTGCTTACTACACACCACTGGGAGATCGATGGGAGATTGATTGAGAAAGCTTTTAAATTCTTTTTTTTTGTAATGTTCTATTTATTAAAACCAAGTATACATTTCATCAAGTTAGTGTTTTTACTCCTTTTTACATTTATTCCAAAATAATAACTAAAGGCAGTAACAATTTAAACAATATATATTATTTATATTATTATTAACTAATATTCAGCTTTTCTTTTTAATAGTCAATTTATTTTCAGTCATCAAGCTTGTACGTACACGTGGTCAGTGGTCACAGACACGAAGATGTACCTTTAATTTCACCACGCTGATTGCTCACTAAAACCCCCTGTAGTCATTATGTTTTCAGGCCATTTGAGTTTGATTTTGACATGACACAAAGCGGTGATATGTAAGTGACAGTTGTTCACTTACTTTTTAATTAGTCTTCCCATTAACGCCATCACTGTCTTCATTCAGGCCAATTCGACGAGAACGCCCACGAAAACAATAGGCGGGATTTTTTCGCACGAACCAATCGTGTCCAATCATAACCGATCATATCCAATCATAGCACAATTGAGGCATTGCCTCCTCTCACGTGACTTTCCCCCATTCATTCTCAATTACCCCCCACTAAACACACCGCATGCTATAAATGCTATGCTTTATTTCTATGAGCTGAAGGGAGGCACAGAGACGCGGACTCCCCGCTGTAACTTTACCTGCCGGTGTCGCTGTTTGACAGCATTTCTTTAGAAAAACAAGTGACTTTTACACTTTTTAATGTCAAATTTTGTAACATTTGCGTTGTTTTATTTTTGTAATATCGATTATTTTCTCATCCAGTTTTTTTGAGGAGGCACTGTTGCCCTTGCCTCCTCGGAGGAAACGCCCCTGTGACATATGGCAAAAACTCTCGCAACGGCGAGGTGGTCATGTAGAATCTATTGGCTGCTGGGGCTAGAGAGCACGAATCTACGTCATTCGGTTCTGAGCGCTTCTCTGCAGTTTTATTCATGAAAAAGTGCTTGCTCAATCCAATCACTGCGCTGTAGTATGCGTGAGATCGCATTACAGTGGAAAATTCAAATGTCAAGAAAGACTGTTTCAGCACTGTTCTTCACCTCTGCTGTTCAGCGTTGCGTTCGAACATATGTGCCATTTCCTCAGCACAGTAGCACAAAAGTGTTTCATTTTCCCCACGATGCTGTCAGAGCTGGAGTTTGACTAACAACAGATGAAAATATTAAAGCTGCAAGCAGCATTTACGGGGCCAAGCACAAAAGCGGCACAACAAGCCAGCTGACATGGCCGTGAGCATCAGACCAACTGCAACAATGAGCAATTAAAGACCTATTAAGATAATTTTAGGCAAAAGAGCTGAAAAATCACAAATACAGTCAATAATAAAGATTTACTGGTTTATCATTTTCCACCAACAGGTGGCGCTGTGACCAAATTTATGCTGTATTGTCAGAGTGAGGTGACAATGACAATCGCAAAGTTTGGTGTCAATATGTCAAAGCATTGCAGAGATACAGCTGAGTTTCGTAATGGTACACCAATGCAGTCATATAATAGAACATTTTATATCATAATACTGTATTACACTTAATAGCAATTTCGTGTTTTGTTCAATTATAGCGCCACCAAGAGGCACAATCCAACCAATTTTTTATGGGTCCTCAGGGTGACCCTATACATGTGTGTGTCAAATTTGGTGAAAATATCTCATTTCGTTTTGGAGTTATAGACATTTATATGTATGAGATCATAAAAAATGACCCATGAACGACTTTGTTTTGATTTTTATGCCACTTCCTATCAAAATTTTGACATTTGGGCTGCAATTTTTAGTTAATCAGCTTAAGTTCCGTGTTTCCTACGCTGGTTTCATCTCGATCGGACTATAGGTTTCGAAGATATTCCCAATTGTTTTTTAAGCGCTAAATCACCACGTCGCACAAACCGTAAGTCAAAACCTAGAATGTTTGGTATTGTTGGACTCGGCAAGGATTCAGGAGTCTAATGCCGTGACTCTCGTGAAAATGAGCCAACCAGATCAAAAGTTATAAGCATATGAAAAAACTAATTCTCCCCTAGGTGGCGCTGGTCCGAAACTTCTCAGGCTCCTTCAGGGCATTGCTGATGACCTATACAGAGTTTCGTAAGGATACGCTAATACGTTCATAAAATACAGGATTTTAGCACAAAATGGCCAATATGGAAAAATTGGATATCATTCAACTCGGCATGATGCCCCTAATCCTAGGAAACCAAAGTTATGATTTTTGGACAAACCCATCAGAAGTTATGAGCAAAAATAGCAATTTTTCGTATCTTCGCACCAGTAGGTGGCGCTGCGCCGAAACGCTACATGATGCCTCAGTTCATGCTTGTGATGACGTACCAAGTTTGGTCTGAATATGATAAAGCATTGTGGAGATATAACCTTGAATCCAATTTGGAGTGCTTTATGTAGAATTTATTTGCATGTTATTCAATAACAGTTGAGTTAATCAAAAAGCTTTTAATAACTTTGTCGGCATGGTCTGAAGATGATCTGGTTCAATTTTTGTGAAAATCGGAGTAACAGCCTAGGAGGAGTTCGAAAAAGTAGGTTTTTTTCAGAAAATTCAAAATGACGTCATAGGATGCATTCGAATTGTCTTGACCCAAGGAATCAGGGGAAACATTTTTGTTTCTATACCTTACGGTTCAAGTTATTAACATAAACATGAGTGAAACTTTGGAAACTTTCCCACAAGTGGTTCTATGGGCTGCCATAGACTCCCAGAGTGGAAGAAGAAGAAGAAGAATTAAAAAGAAATCTAACGATTACAATAGATGCCTACGCACCTTCGGTGCTTGGCCCCTAATTAAAAAGAAATCTAACGATTACAATAGGTGCCTACGCACCTTCGGTGCTTGACCCCTAATGACTGTGACAATATTTACTATGTAACAACATGCAGAGGGCGCAAGAGAGCGGTTTCTGCGCGGAACGCGGCAATGAGCTTAACAATGCTTACAACACGGATCATAGATCATATACGGACTGGAGTAAGCGAGTTTCAGGTTTTTATGGACATATATTTTATATACTATATGTGCTCCAATACTATAGTGCTCCAAACATGAACCAGCACCGTGTATGCGCATATATTTAATCATGTCTTCTTCAAATGAAATATGACACACTAGCTATGTTTCCATCTACCTATTTTCCATCCACCTATGCGCATAAAAAAAAAAAACACTGGATGAAAAACACCAAGATGCGCATAAATTCTAAAAATGCGCATTAAAAACATGTATGCGCTCATAGGAGTTGGATAATTTTTTATTATACGAAAAGCAATACGAAAACGTGTGCATAAACTATGATGGAAACACTTTTACTGAATAAATTCCTTGATGCACATCTATGATGGGACGGCATAACTGGACCAACTAGTGACCGATCTTGTTGCACAGAATCTGAAATGCTGTTTTTGTCATTCTGTGCCTGAGCAAAGTCTGTCGTTAAAGTGGTTCAGTATAATTCTGTCCAAGAAGTGCCTCACACGATTGCTTCACAAACACCAGGCATCTGAATGCAAGATAACATGACAGTGTTTATTGCGTTTCGTCGCAAGTAATTTATTATATACAGACATTATTATTATAAACAGTGGTTTGTACTGCAGAAACTTCCATTTTTCTTAGCGAAATTCTAAAGAACAATATACAAAAAAGTAAATGTACCTTTATTCTTTCTGTGTTAACCTGATGTGTTTGATATTGCTTGTAAATGTAATGAAAATATTATTAGGCCTTTTAAATGTTCTTCTGCATTTCTCCATCATTCTTGGGAGTTTGTTGTCATATAGGGTTAAATGTTTTAAAGGCGCCCTCAACTCTCAACTTTTTTTTGTGTGTGTTTTTTTCCCTTTGTGGTCATATTTTAACATTCATGTGTCTGTATAATGAGTGTGTTGCAGGTCTCTGTTTTATTGGTTGTTTTCTCCTCATCTACTCTTCCACTTTTCCACAGCTTTACAAACCCATTTCTTGAGACTTTTTCAACACTAAGGTGTGAATGACCAGACTAAAACATATCACTTTAAAGACATTTTTGTGTCAAATGCAGTAAAGAGTTAATCTGTATTTAACACAGAATATTCCTTTTAATAAGTTATTATTATTATTATTATTGAGTCAGCTAAAACATGAATAATATCATACTTACAATAAATTCTGAACAGCAATCCGCACCAAATTAAGCTCAACATCGGCCTCAGCAGAAATCTTTTGAATGTGTCGATACCCATCTACAAAGGGTAGGATCTGCAAAAAAGTAATCAAAATTTTCATGAAAAATAATATAAATGAAAGATTTCTGGTAACAAATGATATTTGAAGACAGTATGCCAAACAAAATAATATTATATCCTTTTTCACGCAAAACAATGGATATCAATGGTCAGTATTACAAACTTAATTTTTGTGAAATCTTATTTGTAAGATATCTAAATTGTAAAAACAAACCTTGTTTTATAACCAAATCTTGAGTGTTATAAACTGCTCAGATTAGTCTTGTTTCACTCACACTGTGGTAAAACATGCAGTGTAATGTGACCATATGTTACTTGCTCCAAGCCGGACAAAAGAACCATTTCAAACAATGGGTAGGTTTTTTCTCAGACGTACTCCATAACAAAACACACTACACTACAAATAAATGCAGATTTTGTGAAATGTATCATTTCTCCTGCTCTCAATGTGAACACTCTCGTTTTTTAACATGGGTGGCAAAAACAACACGCTGCTCATGCAACACTAACATGTGCAATATGAAAAAAGGCTTCATTTCCCAAGTCTGATTTAATCAAATAATTTCATTTTTTTATTAAGTCAAATAAAGGCAGTAAAAGTAAACAGTGGAGAAGACTTTTTGTAGACCTGTTGTGTAGTGAGATCCCATTGTGACTTTATAAAGTGATCCTTATTCTTGGTAAATACTGGTACATCATACTCCTGAACAACCAGAGGATCTTTCCTTTGTTCAATTAGCTTCAAATGGATGGTGTTAGAGTCATCTGTTATGAGAGAAGGAGAAAGGGTGATTATAAAAACAGCAAGAATCACTGACAGGGAAACAGTGAGATAGAAAATACATAAATAACCAATAGGTAGGGTGCAGGCTCCTGTAACATTAAGTTCCTCAAGAAGTGTGGACAGGATAGGCAACAGCTTCTGTTTACTCTCCTCATTTGAAATGAATCCACTCTCAAGCTAATCAAAGACATTTTATGAAATGGTTAATAAAGTGTTAGATCAATTTTTGAAGTACCATAACAGAAATACTAAATTTTAATAAAAATTTTACCTCCAGAGTTGTGAGGTAGCCAGATAGTTTTTTGACAATAGGTTCTAAAGCACATGTTTTTGTCCTGGCATCACAGACTAAACCCAAATTGAAAAGCAAGGCATTCCGGCTGTACTTCTTATGCTCAATGCACACTGGACAGCCAATCAGTTTCTTCTCCATGGCAGTCCTTAATCAATTACACACAAAAAAAAAAAAAACACAACCAGGTCATTATCATTAACTCTAAAAGTCAATTCACACCAAATGTAAAAATCACAGATGTAAGGTGTATTTGAACTAAGATGTAAGCCAGGAAACACACACACAGACACACCCTGGTTTGTTTTTGTGAATTTTGGGGACATTCCATAGGTGTAATGGTTTTTATACTGTACAAACTGTACATTCTACCCCCCTACACTACCCCTACTCCTAAACCTACCCATCACAAAAAACTGTGCACATTTTTACTTTCTTTTTTACAAAAACTCATTCTGTATGATTTATAAGCCTTTTGAAAAATGGGGACAAGGGGTAATGTCCTCGTAAGTCACCATCTCCTTGTAATACCTATGTCATACCCATGTCATTATACAAATTTGTGTCCTGATATGTCACACACACAGGTTTGTTTTGCTATCAAAGTGAGGACATTTCATAGTCGTAATGGTTTTTATACTGTACAAACTGTACTTTCTATCCCCCTACACTACCCCTACCCATAAACCTACTCATCACAACTAGCTGCTTATTAGCTTGCATATTACTAGAATATTGGCTGTTTATTAGTACTTATAAGCACATATTAATGCCTTATTCTGCATGACCTTATTCTGCATTCTTAATCCTACACTATACCTAAACTTAAAAACTACCTTACAAACTATTAATAAGCAGTAAATTAGGACTTTATTAAGGGGAATATCATGGTTAATAGTCAATATGTGTTTCCCCATTCTAAAGTGTTACAAAATCTTCTTATTGAAATGTGGATGTTGCCTCCAGTAGTTTTTTTAATGCTCCAAATGAATTTACTTTACATGTATGCAAATATATTGACCATTTACAAAAATGTGTATTATTGAAAATTTGCTTGCTTTTTATTGTTGAGTATGCACTTTTTCTTTATATTAATCATTAAAAAGAATTTATTTATTTTTATTAAACTTATTAAAATTTAGAACAACTAAAGCACATTCAGAAATCAGAAATCAAAAGCTCTTCTTATTGTTTTTGACTAAAAAACAAAGCAGTACGTTCAAACTAATTATTTTTAATCGCACACGCATAAGCGTATAGTTTGGATATTGGTGTGTGTGCTCTAAAACAACAGTGCAAATTCAATTAAACGAATAAAATCAGTGCAGCAATGAGATTACTTAGTAAAGTTCAGTACGTACACTGTTATGAGCTTGTTCTGCAGTTCAGGTTTGGTGATGATGTACACCTGCACAGTATCAAAAAGTTCCCTCGAAATATATTCTTCTGGAACCTTGGATCAAACACAAATTTAATATAATTCTGTTCCAATATAACCGGATAAACATTAATTTGCTTGTATGCATAATAGAGTTCTCATTTGCAAACACAAAACCAGGCTGTCAAACATACGTATTCTCTTTCGCTCAAAAATATATAATTCTACGATGTTACCTGATATGTGATCTTTGGTCCTAACGTTGGATGAAATTCACTGAAAAATATACAATCTATTCGTCTGTATGTACCCATGTTCAGAAGTGAACTGGTCAATGTTGATATAATCTTCTTCAGTGTGTTGACGGAAGGGTAACAAAATAACAAAATAGCTGCATACCGCCACCTACCGTGCTCCTCCGCCACTGATTTAAATTAAATTCCATTCAAATGGCACGACTATGTGATATTTGCAAAAATGTTACGTGTGCTGCTGGGTAGTAACTGATTACATGTAATCTGGATTATGTAATCAGATTCCAAAAAAGTACTTGTTTAGTAGATTGCATTGGATTTTAAAATAAGCATAATAATTTTTTTTTTTTAATGATTACTTATTATTCACACAATGGCAGTAAATTATTCGTAATTTATTGATTCACCTAATTCACCTTTTTTTTTTAAATCTTTTAAATCCTTCTTTCTAAAAAAAAAAAAAAAAAAAAGGAGAAGAAGAAGCATTTTGCTTATATACAATGGAAATCTTGTAGATTTGTTATATTGCACACAGAGACCAGCCATAAAATCGAGAGACCACACAGCATTTGACAAATGTATTTACAGAAGTCATTTGACTTTTAAGGACTGTTTTCTCAATGTTGCAACATTGCATATCAAGTCAACTCCTGATGAACAAATTATTATTTGAATTATACTTCAGTGAGTAATTTTTTTCCCATGTATTACTAAGTATTTGGAAGGCTTTTGTCTTTCAGACAGTTTAACATGCACAAATTATTTCAAATTTAATTTAAAATTTAATGTAATGCAGAGATTCCAAAAAATGTTGTCAGCCGAACCTCTTTGACCTAATATATTTGAAGCTCCTCCTGAAAATGTATTTAATTAAATTATTTTAATTTGACATATTTTACATGATCCTTCATGAACCCCAGTTTGGGAAACTCTAATGTAAGGTAATGTTTAATACACATCATGTTACTCATAAAATTTTTTGGAATATTCTTACTCTTTTTATTTTTATATCAATACGGTACAAGATCAAAAGTAATTGAAAAGTAGTCAGATCATAAAACAATAACAGATAACAGCAGTGTAATAACAGATTACATTACTGACTACAATTTTTGTCATGTAATTTGCAATCAGTAAAGTACTAAAATTTGTACGTAATCTACCCAGCACTATATAACACATTATAAATCGGTTAGTTCCAGTCCTTGATTCTGAGAGGTCAATAGCTGTGTTTTATTCACAATAAAGCATGACTATGACCGCTTCATCCAACGGTTCTGTGCATCACTGCGCAACACCCATAGCAACCGCCCTAACAACATAAACATATGTTTGTTCTTATTGGATGAAATAAAAGGTCAAATTGTTTAATGTATAATTTGAACTATTAGGCAGCATGACATAATTAACAGTTAACAGTAATTAACAGTTTGTGTAATGAAGCAAGAGTGATGAATGAAGCCGCTGCATGCGTTATGTGTATGAATCATTTACCTTTAATATTGAGGCCATTTAATGATTTTACTTCATAAAAGTAGCACTGACACATATTTTTGACTTTAATATTTGTAGTGTGTGGTAACTGTTATATAAAAGCAATAAGGTACTCGAGGCTAGTGCTATATGGTGAATTAGTCATGGCTGAAGGGGTTGCAGGCACTCCGCCTCGTGTCGTGACTAACAATGCCCTTCAGCGGTGAGTTATTCACTATATAGCACAGCCTCTCGCACCTTATTGCTTACATATAGACGTCACTTTCCTGCCGGAACACACCCCCTCAGCCAGAGTGGCAAAAGAGCCTGCTGCATGACTGGACTTAATAGGGCAAACGTGAGTAAAACAAATGATTATCATTGTTTTAACTAAAGGTTGGACTTGATAGTGTTCCTGTTACAACTTACCAAAGATCCAGTGATCCATGGATATTGACCTGCAGCTGGAAATCGTGTTTCCAGACATTTATATGTGCCTAATTTCGATGCCAGGGAAATACATAAAGCAAATTTCGCTTTGTATAAATACAATATAGGTAGGTCTAAATCTGGGTGATCACTTATATCAATGTTATATCATCCAGTCCTAAAACTTGTATAGTTTTTGTCAGTGGTTATTTAAAGCTGTAGTCTGTAAGTTTTGCCTCTTTGTCGCCATCTCTGTTTGAAACCTGCAATTGCAGTTATTTGCGGAATTATCATCTTTACGTGGGTTGTATATTGGCACGGCTCCTCTGCGCAGATGAATCTAATGTTTGCTGTCAGTCATCGCACTGGTGTGGATACTGTACTTCAGAATCACAGATTGTACATCTTGGAAGTATGACCAAAATAAGAATTTTCACCGGAAATTGTGAACAAGTAGGTAACATGTCTGCTACTTTTGTTCTGACCAACTGAGAAAAAAGCAATAAACCGCGCTGCCAATAGTGATTAAATATCTAATGATCACTTAGCTCAGATCACGTCAAACCATGCAAATTATTATTATTGTTATCTCAAATTGTTAATGTTAACAACATCAGCATTGCGTGACTATGTGTATTTATTGTGTATTAGCATTACCTGTAGATTTCAATTTCTGTAGCCACTGCGCAGTCCGAAGTCTTTTGCTTTTGACTGCGGGTGAATCTCCAGTTGTCACTGATGATTGTCATTTGGACCTTTCTGGATTACAATCCGCCATCAAAATTATAAGTTTAATTATTGCAGTTGCTGTGAGAAAAGTCTATGATCCGCTGCCTGTAGCATCCTCCCACATGTGATATAGCCTAGGACTCCTTCTTTATAAAAACAGACGTGATGTAATGAAGCAAAGATGAACGACGGCATGCTTGAATTTCCCGTGGAAACCCACCAGTACCATCCGGAATAGGAAACATTATTACAAGCTTACCATTGTGAATCAGGCTAAGATAAGGAGATCGTTTTGAACACGCTGGTTATGTACTTGCTCAAAAATTGATTTTGGATAATTTTTATATACTTCAGATTTCTTGTCAAATCTATTTGTACAGTCAATAGCAAAGCTCTTTCCCATTTTGAATGTGTTTTGTATGTTTTTGTGGCATTCATACTGAAAACCAGTGCTGCCACTGAGTCACTGTGTTCCCATTTTCTTTTTATGCCCTTCCCTTGCTAACTTCTCTCCATTTATGCCATTGATTACATTGCACGAGTGGCCATTACTTGTGGACTCCATAAGCCTGTGATCACTTGAGATCCACTATAGTGCTGATTATTACATATTTTTCCTTATCATTTTGTTTGATGCACCATTCTGTATGCCTATATACGCTTGAGCTGTTGGAGAAAATATTTACACAAACTAATAAAACATCAATACAATAAACTATGACTATGTAATGTCTCGGATACGTATGTAACCCTCGTTCCCTGAAGGAGGGAACGGAGACGTACATCAGTGGTGACCGACGAATTGGGATATCGGCAGAGAGCCCTATCAGTTTCGAGTGAACTAAAACAAGCCAATGGAATTGCCGTGCGATATTTGCATAATGCACACCGCCCCCACCAGGTGGATATAAATACGGAAGCGGATGCAATCGCACTCTGTTTTTTGCTGAGGAAACATCCTAGGTCTGCACTACAGCGAGGGCACAGGAACTGTGGCAACGGGACAGGGAACTTCAGGGAACGAGGGTTACATACGTAACTGAAACGTTCCCTTTCAGTCGGTCACGTTTGACATACGTCAGTAGAATTGGGATCCCAAATAAAACGCCACAGTTGCTGACCCAGCCACCCAGTGCGCCAGGGGGGCGGAAAAGGGGGCGAGCTTACACTGAGAGAGTCTACTGCTGTTCCGCAAGACCCACTACAGAAAGACTAGAGAACACTGGGGAATGGAACCTATCAGGGATGCTGCGGAGGCCACAACCTACCCGGAGGGGAGGAATTTACGTGGAAATACGCATATGATATCGGAAGATACCGGTTCCACACGAAGGCTATAGAATCTAGCGAACGTGTTGGGTGTCGCCCAGCCCACAGCTGTACAGATATCTGTCAGTGAGGCGCCGTGCGCTAGCGCCCAGGAAGAGGCAACTCCTCTAGTGGGGTGGGCTCTCAACCCGAGCGGGCAAGGCATGCCTTGGGACTGATAAGCCAAGGCGATGGCGTCCACTGTCCAGTGGGCTATCCTCTGCTTGGTGACAGCCTTTCCCTTCTGCTGGCCTCTGTAACAGACAGATGGGACAGAGCAAAGCCAGGGCTGGGTCTGCCTCCTCCGAAGGCAGCGCTTGCAGGTTCACTACCTGATCTCTGAAGGGAGTGGTAGGAACCTTGGGCACATATCCAGGCCAGGGTCTCAGGATAACGTGAGAGTCACTGGGCCCGAATTCCAGGCACGATTCGTCGACCGAAAATGCAGGTCCCCTACCCTCTTGACCGAGGCCATTGTGCATTGTCCGAGACAATTATCCAGGTGCAATGTCCAGGGACACATGAGTGTAATGGACACCCCTGAACACCGGGGGACGCCGGGCGAACTGTATCGCATAGCCGAGTCTGATGGTACGAATGAGCCAGCGGGACGGGCTGGGAAGCGCTAACCACGCTCCCAGGCTCCGATCCAGCGGGACCAAAGGCACCACAGATGTAACCTGACGTGGGGGAGCGAGGCAGAGTGCTGGGACCCGACTCGGACAGCATAGCGGCCCGAAGTGGGGTCAGACTCTGCATGTGTATGGGAGACGGCACATGGGAGGCGGCCTCGACATACTCACTGGGACCTGCTGGCGAAGTGAGAGGAGGCTGAGAGTGGCGAGGCGGGGCCTCTCACACTGCCAGCCGCGCCCTCTTGGGACCTGGAGGTTTGGGAAACAGCTCTTTTTGTGAAAAAGTGGGTACCGGGACGAGACAAGACACAAATTCCCCCCGGCCCTCCTCTGGGGGAGGGAGAGATGCAGGCATCATCTCCCGAAGAGCTGAATTCCTCCCCTCCAGGTCGCCCGTCTCAGGACCGCTACCTCGATCTTTTGCCACCTAGCTTGGCTGGGTTCTGAGCAGGCTGGGCGCTGCGTCCGCAACCGGCTCCCTGCTGTCGGGCGGGTGGAGGCAGCAGCGGACCGCCGGGGCAGGACATGTTTGATTGCCTCAGCCTGCTTCTGTGTGGCCGAGAACTACTGGGCGAAGCTCTCGATCGCGTCGCCGAATAGGCCTACCTGAGATACGGGGGAGTCCAGGAACCAATATTTATCGGCCTCCCTCATATCCGCCAAGGTCAGCCATAGGTGGCGCTGCTGGACTACAAGAATAGCCATCGCCTGACCAACTAAACGCGCTGTCACCGTAGTCGCCCCGGAGGGCGAGGTCAGTGGTGGCGCGCAGTTCCCTCAGAAGCGGTTGGTCAAGACCACCCAGGGGCGTGTCCATAAGCGCTTTGGCCTGGTAGACCTGTAAAAGGGCCATGGCATGCAGGGTGGAGGCGGCCTGTCCGCAGGCTCTGTAAGCTGGGCTTGGCTCCATAGGGTGAAAGACAGAGTGCGATTGCATCCGCTTCCGTATTCATATCCACCTGGCGGGGGCGGTGCACATTATGCAAATATTGCACGCCAGTTCCATTGGCTTGTTTTAGTTCACTCGAAGCTGATAGGGCTCTCTGGCGACCCAATTCGTTGGTCACTACTGACGTACGTCGAACGTGACCGACTGATAAGCAACAAACAGCTTAAGGTGGAAACAAGTATTTTGCAGTTAAATCTCAAAATAATTCAAATATTAGATTTGTGTGGAATGGGGGTAAATTAAGCAAGATCTGCTGTGACATCACAATCATGTTGCATCGTGGTATATGAAGCTGCCTGAAATGTACCCTGGTTGCAGATGTGTCTTATTGTCTTCTACTTCTCAAAGACTCAGAACTGATTTAATCTGCTTATGTCTCTCTGGTATGGAGACTCTGGATGTGCTGCATTTGTTGTCTTCTCGTCGGCTGAAGACTCAACGTAGAACGTCTGTGAATGTCACTTTCCTCACAGACTGGACACTCATTAAGGGGACCAAAGCGGTACTTCCCTTAAATACATATCATTCTAGCCAACATAAATGGAAACTTCAGGGCCCAAATTACTATAATATTATATATAAAATCACAAAAATCTACTCAGAAAATTCTATACAGGGAACGAGGTCTACTAAAATACAATATAGTATTTTAAAATATCGTAATGGACTGACCAAGCTCAAACCTGCAGCTCGAAGAACGGAGACCTACCACCACTGAAAATGTGGAGTCTACCGATCCTTTCAAGCCTGAAAGGGCACTTTTTACAATCAAACCCAAAGGCAGGCCAACAGAATGTTCACAACACAACCAAATACAGAAACGCGCTACAAATACTCACAATGCACATACATCCAGGGTGTTCAAATAAACAACAAGAACTTACCTTTCAGGCCATTGCTACACCACTGAAGAGTAAACACTTAAAAATAAGTGGTCCCGGCCAGGTTCGTCACTTGTTGTTGTCCCCATAAATCATTTTCCTTGTGGTCTGTGCCAGTCCTGGAGCCAGGACAAACGACCAGGCTTTTACAATTCTCAGGGGGGCTTGTGTGAAAATTTATTATTAATAATAAATAATTGGTAATAAATAATAATTTATTTAATAATTTACTTGATTTTTATTATCACATTGATATTTTATTATCAAAATGTGAATCCTTGTCTATCATTTTGTGAGCAATTGTTGATAAAGACAAGTGTCACATCACAATATTAGAATTGTTTGCATTTTAAACCATGAAGGCGCTAGGACTCTACTTTGCGCTAGAGTTATGCTGGTTAAGTAGTCTCAAATCCCAGTCAATAATTCACTGCAGAAAGTGAAAGAAAAAAACGAGCAATGAGAACTCTACTTTAACATGTTCTTATAATGGTATAACCTTAATTTATTTTCTTAATATTTCTCCTGTGGCCCATACTGTCACAGACACGCCAGATTCCAACATCCACCAATCACAGCGCACTCCATCCCCTGAGTACTAATCGCGCACACCTGCACCTCATCAGTTCACTCATCAGCACCCACATAAAAGACACTCACACACTCACCCTCATTGTCTGGTCTTGTTCATGTCAAGGTGCTTACCTCTGGCTTGCTGAAAGGACTCCCATAGCTACTTACCTGTCTCTGATCTACCTCCTGTGCTTCCCAGTCCGTGTGTAAGTGTCGTCAGCCTTCCTTGTCTCCAATCTGCCAACGCTGTCTTCCAACTCCCTTCCTTCAGACCGTAAAGGACTCTATTTACTATTCACCCATCCACTAGCACCGTAACTTCTACTGCAGACTCACCTATTGCTCTACTGTGTTTCAATAAACCATCTAATCAACATCTTTAGTTTCCGTCCTGTCTATACTGTAACACATACATAGTGGGGGGAAAAAAAAGAAAAGGCGAATGTAGGATATTTTGTGTTAAACAAGTTTTTTTTTTTTTTTTTTATGAGGAGTAGCTAATCTAACATCTTTTTGCAGCACGTCAGTTATGTGGTGATGCGCTACGAAATAAAAGTAGCCTATCATCATCATTCGGATCATCGCAGAGGGGAACTTTTGCAGCGCATTTCTGTATTTGGTTGTGTTGTGAACTTTTGCAGCATGTTTTTGTATTTGGTTGTGTTGTGAACTCCATATGCAAACTCGTCATGCACCCCAGTGCCACTCTACGAGGATCTGACTTTCCAATAAATCATCATCTCAATAATCTCAGTTTTCTCTACAAACAAATTTTTGCCAGCAGATCCCACTATTAATAGCCCGCAAATTCCCCCCTTATCAAAATCATTTAAATAACTGAACCCAGCCTTTTAGATTCTCATTTGTCACTTGTAAAGTATTAAGCAAATGCTTATTCCTTCTCTGCAGGAAATTACTAAGAAAACATCACCAGAACAATTAACACTCTATTCATCCTCATGTTCTTCAGATTTTTCAGATGTGCTGAATCTACTTGCAATTCTAAATTGGATCCACCGCCCAGATCCATTTGTCTTTCTACAATCTCCAAGCATTATACAGCAACACCATAAATAGTATCAAGCATAGCAAAAACAGATCAGTTAATGAGCAGCCATTCAATTTTCATTGTTAATTAACCCATACCCCTCCAACCTAACCACTCCACCTGCTCTCCTCCTCTGCAATTACAGGATTTCCACCTCCACCCTAAAAGCTCCATCAGCCTATCTCCATTCAAGTGTTGTGAGACCACCTAGCATGGGTTTCCCTTCAGGCTCTCCAGTTAAATTATTTCTCACTGCTACAGCAGTGATTCCCCACACTAAATATCTATGACTTCACTGCCGCAGCAGTGATTTTTCTCCTCATCAAAAATAATCTTTTAGCATGCACCAGTGCAAAATTTCCATATATTGTAATTATTGTTCACAGCTTATAATAATTAATTAAATGAGCCCATTGTTTCTGCTGTAAATTAATACATTATTAGATAACTGCATGATTTGTATATATACATTTCTGAAATACATTACTTGGACACAGTGACCTCTGATAACAGATCACTCTAAATTGTAATATAGATACATGAATTTCCATAATGCTGCTTTTTAAACGATAGGTATTGTGAAAAGCGCTATACAAATAAATGTGAATTTAATAGAATTTTACTGCCACAGCAGGTAGTTTGGCCTGCGCTTTTGCAAACACTTTCAGATTAAACTTTATTCCCCACTGCCGCAGCAGTGATTTTGGCCACCGCTCTTGCATCAGCCTTTAGACTAAAACTTTATTCCCAACTGCCGCAGCAGTGATTTTTGGCTACTGCTCTATTGGGTGGTTGTTCTGCTCGCCTGATAAATAAACTACAGCTCATACAAAATGCAGCAGCTTGAGTTCTTACTAGAACTAGAAAGTATGACCATATTAGCCCAGTTCTGTCAACACTACATCGGCTTCCTGTTAAACATCATATAGAATTTAAAATCTTGCTAATTACTTACAAAGCACTAAATGGTTTAGCTCCCCAGTACCTGAGCAAGCTCTTAATGAAATTTAAGTCCTTCACGTCTATTGTGATCTCAGAATTCAGGCCAGCTGATAATACCTAGAATATCAAAATCAACTGCAGGCGGTAGATCCTTCTCCCATTTGGCACCTAAACTCTGGAACAATCTTCCTAGCATTGTTCGGGAAGCAGACACACTCTGTAAGTTTAAATCTAGACTAAAAATCTCTTTAACCTGGCATACACATAACGCATTATCAATTTATATTTTCAAATCCGTTAAAGGATTATTAGGCTGCATAAATTAGGTCAGCTGGAACCGGGAACACTTCCTATAACATCAGATGTACTCATTACATCAGAAGAAGAATGGCATCTACGCTAATATTAGTCTTTCTGTTTATCCCGAGGTTTACCGTAGTCAACTGGATCCGGGCCGTATCCAGGTGAGATCGAGGACCTGCGCCTTGACACGACCACAATGCAGCCCTGAAGTGTCAGCAGAGATTGAGTCAACTAGATCATCCATTGTGAAGGCCTCATCGACACGACAGCCAGTGGCACAGTTCCTCAACAAACCGCCTGTACCGCCGTGATGAATATGATCCTTAACTGGATGGAACTGGAATAAATACCTTGAACGTTGCGATCCCATCGGACTTATGTTAGCTACCTGAATCGTAACAAAGCACTGTTCGCCACTGTTCTTCTTTTTTAACACCTGTTTGCCACCTGCTTACCACCTGTTGGAGTTTGGGTTCCTTGCTGTTGTCGCCTTTGGCTTGTTTAGTTGGGGACACTTGACAATTGATATTCAACAGTGCTTTGATCTGCCTGCATTGACACCGTTTTCTTTAAGAGCTGCTGTGCAGCCAAAATTATATACTTGTTATCACTGTTAAGCTGCTTTGACACAATCCGCATTGTAAAAAGCGCTATATAAATAAAGGTGACTTGACTTGACTTTACATCAGCTTTCAGACTAAAATTTTATTCCCCACTGCCACAGCAGTGATTTCAGCCACCGTTCTTGCATCAGCTTTCAGACTAAAATTTTATTTTTATCTACCACAGCAATGATATCTCCCCCACTGCTCTGTAAACTTATTTCTCACTGCCGCAGCAGTGATTTCACAGCCTGGTCTCATTGTTAATATGTATTAATACGTAACTTTCAAAGACACAAAATGTACATTTTTGTACGTTTAGAAAGGTGCTGAAACATACAATATTGATGTATTTAGAGGACAAAAACGTAAAAATGCTTACGATTTATATTTACGAATCTTTCATGTCATAAAGATATATGCATAATTTCCCTTTTATCGTTTTGTAGATACGTGTAAGATCCCTAAACCCCATCCCGAACCTAAACATACCCATTTTATACATAATGTTAAAAGAATAAAACATAATGGACAGAAATGTGTAGGAAAATTACAATTTTAGTAAAAATATAACATTAAAACGATATTTTAAGCCACTAATCCAAGTTATAAATAAAAGAATAACAGACAAACAAGCGTAATCACAATAATTTATTTATTGCAAAAGTGGTACCAAAAGTAGTTTAAATGATGATAAGTCGCAGTCCTCTCTGGCGGTAATACTTTTTATAGGTTACAGAGCAGAATTTAACTTATGACAATATGAATCCGGCTTCTCTCCGTGAAAGCGTGCACTCAATTCAAATGTCAGTCCCCTGAAACATGGCATGTCGCAATCTGTGACGAAGCAGGTGAGAACCAATGAGCGTTCGATATCAGTGCCGTAAACCATGTTGTAAAGGTTCTCGAGGGCGCTACTTTCAAATTTGAATCAAAAGGAGCACAAGCTTTGACTGTGATGGTCTCTGCTGAGAATGAAGGTAAAGATTGCCGGATAAAGTGCTGAATTGGGATCTGTTCCTTGCAAACATATGGATTCTAAAGATTTGGAGTACAGCGAACAAATACAATTGATGTGATTTGTGAATTTATGTTGTGCTTTGGTGCATCTTATCATTGTATTGTCAGTCGCTACATAGGAGAAAACGCCTGCTGTGTTGCACAGCAAACAATCTAAATATTACAAAATGGTTAAACAATTACATAAATTTTACTTATTTTAAGGTTTCAAAGTGTAGTCTTGTTTAACATTATGTAATCCTGCGAAACGAGTTTGCAGCACAAGTCCCGAACAGAAATATTATTTCATATTAAGTAGATGAGTAAACTGCATTTAATAAATTCGAGTAAAAACATGTATTGATATGCAGTGTTGTGCAAGTTACTTCCAAACTGTAATACATTATATATTACTTGTTACTGTTATTTAAAAGTAAATAACAGTTACTTTCACCAAATTAACTACAGAAGTAGAACTTAACATTCTAAAATGACAAAATGTACTGCAGAGCATTTTACATCCAGTAGAGGGCGATATGATGTAGCATAATGACTGTGGGCTATCCAGGCTACTAACAATATAGCTTATAATTGGCAAAGTGAAGGCTCAAGACAATGCAAGAAAGGATGACAGACAGAATCACAAATGATCCAAGTCTGTTAAAAGTATGGTAGAGATATAATGTGATTATCTGACAAACTCTGACAAAATGTCCTTCTTTCTTCAGACGAAAAGAAATTATGGTTTTTGATGAAAACATTCCAGGATTATTCTCCTTAACCGTTTGGGGCCAATTGAAGTCCACTATAAGGACATGGACATCTTAGATGACATGGGGGTGAGTAAATTATCAGAATTTTTATTAGAAAGTGGACTTTAATGAATGAAAAATGCTGCAAGTAAGTTCTATTACCTGTTCGTGGTCAGTCGAGTGTAGTGTCCAAGTTTGTAAGTAAAGACTAAATGACAGCTTCTGATATATTTGTTTAGTGATTTATTTCATTTATCTCCCTCTCGCTGGTGTAACTTTGTATTGTGTGACATAGTCCAGCGAAGGTGTGTTTAGGGCGGGTTTAAAGGAGTGCCGCGAGACTACTGGCCCGACAGTGGAAGCTAATGGGTGAACATGGCAGAAGAAGACTGTACATTTTCGAGATGGACGTATGCGCATTACTTCGAGTTTGTCAGATAATCACTTTATATCTCTACCATACTTTTAACAGACTTGGATTGTTTGTGATTCTGTCTGTCATCCTTTCTTGCATTGTCTTGAGCCTTCACTTTGCCAATTATAAGCTATATTGTTAGTAGCCTGGATAGCCCGCAGTCATTATGCTACATCATATCGCCCTCTACTGGATGTAAAATGCTCTGCAGTACATTTTGTCATTTTAGAATGTTAAGTTCTACTTCTGTAGTTATTTTGGTGAAAGGAACTTAAAAGTAATACAGGAGTATTACAATACCGAGACAGTAATATTGTAAGGGTTCGAGCCTCCTTTAAGATTGTTTTACCATTAACCATTCAGATTGAATGGGCAGGCAAACTTGTGAATTTCTTCTGCTTGTCTCTTATTTACTACTTTAGGTTACTTTTTTACATTTTCATTTCTTTTGTTTCCTTTTCTGTTGCAATTAAAGAGTTGGTTTGCTTTTTTTTTAGTCATAGTTTTTTCCAGTTTTGTTAATAAAACCCCTTATCTGCTCATTTGCGTCTGGGTCCTCCCTCTCTGAAACCTGACACATTGCACCTTTAAGACTACCTTGTCAAGGCGAATTTGTACTAATTCGCACAACTTAATTAAGTGGTTAAATCATATTGAATTGTACGATTTCCTGTTCGCTTTCAATAAGCGTGACCCAACTCTTGATCGGAAAACGTCGCAATATTTAACAGCATGTTACACGTACCATATGAGATCTTCGATCAGTTTATAAGAAACATTATATCTGGAACGTTTTTTTCTAACATTTACATAACTTTTACATAATGTTAGTTAAAGTTATGGGAATGTTCCCTGTTAGATGGGTAGTTTTGTGTTTTAGCTGTGTATGTCTCCGGCTAAACGGCTAACTCACGTTATTACTGTCTTACTGAAATACTTCTGCTACTCAGCTGTGGCTCACTATAACCTAAAACTGTGTCCATTAATGCAGATTGTCTGTCATTCATACTACACTGAGTAATGATAAAGGATGGAGCAAGATTTGTTTTACAAACTTTAATGTTAAAGGGTTAATGAATTGAGAAATCAACTTTTCCTTTAGCTTTTGATATATAAGAGGCCATAGTACTATAAGAATATCCTGTAAGTTTCAGAACTGAAAACTTCTTTGTTAGTTAAATAAAAGCTTTTATTGACACCAGGCCCATCGAACGACTGATCCTGGAATGTGCCTATCTATGTCATATATAGGTGAAACCCCGCCTCCGCAGAAGAAAATGCCTACTTCATCATTGCAACGTTAGCCCCGCCCACTGGAGTGTTAGTGAGATGAAGAGGAGACAAGAGCGATACAACAGGACAAAAATAACATTACCTTTCAAAAGATCCTAATGGTAGGAATATGGTTATTTATTTTCAACAATGTGAATGTCTTAGTTAAGATTTATTTTGCATTTCGGCGCAGGCTTTGCACACAGACTTTTACAATATGGACTCGACAGTAATGCAGCAACATGTAAGGAACTGAGTTACTCCTACTGTTCTAATGCCTTATCTGATATGTATGGTTCATGTAACATTACAGTCAGATGTTATTTGTCTATGTGTCAGTAAATCAAACCTGCGACTTACTTCAGTTGGTTAACTTCACGGTCAACTTCAGTTGTTTCTCTTAGCAGGATGAAAATAATCTGTTATTTAAACGGTGATTAAATTATATAAAGAAAGCGATCAAAGAAAGCTCCCATTGCAATTGCTGGAGCTGTCAAACAGCACAAGTTTATATCAGAGACTGAGTTTTGGACACGTGCCAAAACTCATTTTATTCAACGAATTTCTTTGTTATATCGCATTTGCACTGTTAGTGACGATGTTTGTTAGTGTGCAGAAATTGAGTTGAAATGACGAGATCACAGCTTTCATGTGCTCAACAACATGTCTGTGATTAGCTACAGTCTTAATCACTGCAACCTTTCATGCCACAGCTAAATATAATGCCATAGATCTAAATGTAATGCAGCACTTTTCACAATTAGTTAACCTTGAGAGCTGTAATAGTAAAAACACGCTAAAAGAGAGAGTAATATTTCAAATGGACAGATGTTAGCCAATCACAGCAGTGGGCGTTTACACTTAAGTCTCACAGCAGACACGCGCCTTAAAACAGAGCGTTCAAATCAGAGGGCTTAATCAGGGTAGCAAAAATGTCTTTTTTTAAAGTAAAAAACATACTAACATTACAAGTGCACCCCAGGAAACATTATAAAACAATAAAACAACAAAGTTCACGCTTAAATGACACCTTTTTTTTAAAACTGAAAACAGAAAACTTATAATGCATTCTTGCAATTCATTTACGTGTTTAGTCTATAGCTATGCGCATTTGAATGTGTATGTGCGCAGACGCTAAATTACCTTGTCAAATTGCTTGTCTGGCCCGCATAATACAGAATTATTAGTCGTTTCCGCAGATGCATGCAAACTGGAATCATTTTGATAATGTTTTATCTACACATAGTTTAGTTCAGGGGTTCCCAAACTTTTCAGCCCACGACCCCCAAAATAACGATGCCAGTGACTCGCGACCCCCACTATCTTCGGAAGTGGTTAAAGTATACAAACGTTGTGCGCAATGGCGCACACGCAGTAACGCCTGTTTCACACATAGGCCTACTCTGTTTGTGGTGCGTTTTTTTTTTTTAACGGATATTAACGGATTAGAGTGTTCACACTACACACCGCAGTGCGTTCCACAAGCGCACCGTGCAGGGATCCTTTACCCACAGTCTATTTTTGCTGCGCTGCAGCGCGCTGAATTAAAACTATAGTGCACTGTTCGCATTAAAATAAACATGTATTGACGAGAAAAACTAGTAATTTCACCATAGATGCATACACAGTCAACAGTCAAGATGTTACAGTCAACATGGCTTATTTGCCTCGGGTAAAGCAAGGAAACGGTCACATTACCTGGCATTTAGGTGAACAACGAGACATAAAAATAGCACTCGTCTCTTCATGAAGGTGGAAAAACAAAGTTCTTTTTGACCTGAGGGATTTCTTGTAAAAAGATTTAAAAGGAAAGAAAAGACGAGTCGCCTGTTTTTGTCTATTTTAAGTTTTACTTTAAAATGTTTATGATTTTAACATAAAGCTTATGTTTAAATGTTTTGTCCCCTCCCTCGATGTCTCGCGACCCCCACTTTGGGAACCATCTCAAAATACCATAGTACTGAGACAGCTCTCATTAGAGTTACAAATGATTTGCTCTTATCATTGGATCGTGGCTGTATTTTTCTATTAGTGTTACTGGATCTTAATGCTGCATTTGACACTATCGACCACAACATTCTTTTGAATAGACTCGAAACTTATGTTGGCATTAGTGGAATTGCATTGGCATGGTTCAAATCATACTTATCTGACTGTTATCAGTTTGTAGTAGTAAACGAAGAGATGTCATATTGAACACAAGTTCAGTATGGAGTACCTCAAGGCTTAGACTTATATTTCTTCGCGCCCTGACACATCTTACCAATTCACAAAATTAACGGAATGAAAGGATGACTAGCAATTTCCTACTACTTAAAAAACAAAACAGAGATTCGAATTATTGGACCAAAAACCTCTGCACGTAATAACCTAAAATAATGTCTAGCACTTAATGGATGTTCTGTCAAGTCTTTGTTGTCAGTTAGGAACCCGGGTGTGCTCTTTGATACCAATCTTTCATTTGAAAGCCACGTTTCTAGCATCTGTAAGACCCCATTCTTCCATCTTAAAAGTATATCTAAATTACAACATATGCTCTCAATGACAAATACGGAACAGTTAGTTCATGCGTTAATGAACTCAAGGCTAGATTTACTGTAATGCTTAACTGGGTGGTTGGCCTGCATGCCTAATAAACAAACTCCATCTGTGGACCACCAAAACAGGTTCAATATTTAAACGTCTGACTAGGACCCCTTTTGGAAATCCGTGGGCGTACAAAACAGGTTCAATCTGAACGTCTGACTAGGACCCCTTTTGGACGTCTGTGCATGTGCAAAACTGGTTCAGTATCTAAATGTCTAAATGCCCCTCTAAATGCCCCTCTAAACGCCCCTCGTGCATTATGATGCAGTGGCGTAAATCTTCGCGAGGCGGAAGATATTAATTCTGTATATTACCAAAGACATAAGATA
Organism: Elopichthys bambusa; assembly: GCA_037101425.1. Taxonomy (NCBI): domain Eukaryota; kingdom Metazoa; phylum Chordata; class Actinopteri; order Cypriniformes; family Xenocyprididae; genus Elopichthys; species Elopichthys bambusa. Next base: position 23,207,984 of record CM074440.1, on the reverse strand, counting down.
CCACCACAGCGATAGATCCTCTATGTAATTTATTTAATTCTGCTGTACATTGGACATTTGAAAAAGCCTGCACAGGATGGGACCCTATATAGGAACAGCCTTTGACGCAACCATTTCAAATTCAACCCGCAATTCAGATCTCTAACGGTCATCTTAAACAGTCATCTGCCAGAATCGGACGGATGCAAAGGAAAAGGTAAGCATTATAGATGTATTTTTATTAGTTGTTTAAAAAGGTGTCAGTTAAGCGGCCCCTGAGTTAATAATTAACGATTTTTACAACGGAAGTGATTCAATCAAATACTTACTTTAGCTCGATAATAACTTTTTCCTAGAGCTGCTGTAAAGCCAAAAGAACCTGTCCATTAATTTTCCTATTATCACTTCGAAGCTGCTTTGAAACAATCTGTATTGTAAAAAGCGCTATATAAATGAAGATGACTTGACTTGGCACGAAAGGTAATGGACATTAAAATGGACAGATCTTTTGGGGGCAGACTTTTCCCCTAAGGGATGCTGGAGGTCCCTATATAAACCTCCCATAGAGAAACGGACTGCAGATCTCCAGTGGAGAGTTGTTCACTAGGCGATAGCCGCAAACAAACATGTGACATTTCGGTCCCACTGTGGTAAAGGGATATGTTTTTTGAAATGCTGAGGAGCCTATAGATCATGGTTTTTTTTTTTTTTGCACTGTTTTAGATTAAGAAGATTATTTCAGACCTTGGAAGATTGGTTTAGAAAATTAGGAGAAGTGTTTAGCACTGTTACAAGACTGACAGGCAGAGACAACAGGCATGATGCAGATGGGTGTTTATTGACAACAGCAGGTAATGAACAGAGATGCAGGTAAGTCAATGGCAGACTTTGTGCTTTGCAGGAATGATGATCGTGGATGGTAGCTCACTGGAGAATGGTATGGAGGGATGACGGTGATCAGGAGACAAACACACAGACGAAGCCACAGGAGAATACAGGGGAGACGCTGGAGTGGAAGGGTCCTTGTGGTAAGCATAAAGAGAGTCCTTTAGCAAACAAGGACGGACCAAGAGTGTGGTGTGAGGTGTGCATATATACACTGTAGCATCTGTACAAAGATCAGATCTGCCAGCCAACTTTAGAATCTCCAGAATGTTTTTAACCCCCCGAACTGTGCATATAATTCACGAATCGGCTCCGGCAAGCCGGGGACCAATTGCCCCATTGGCACCTTTGTTACTTCATTGAAGAAAAACAGAAGATATGCTCACCAGCTCCAGGGACTTCAAAGAGTCACCCTGGTGGGGCTAAGGGCCATGTAGTCACAGACACCGGCCACAAGCCCAATACACATCACACACACACATACAGACACACGCAAACACACATGGAGTTTGTATGTAAATGCTTTTCTCCAAATATGACTGTGCCAAAGTGTACCTGTCGTTGTATTCCAAGTTGAATATATGTATTCCTAGTATATAAGCTTAGCTATGACTGTAGTGCGTTAGTTCTATCATAAACTGTATAATTCAAGTATAAACTGTATCTCCCCTTTTATGTATTTGCCATCTGACAAGTTTGGTCTCATCGTAAAGCTGTCGTTATGCCCTAACTGAAAATGTATGTCACATTACTGTAAAATGTATTCTTCTATTTGTAATGGTATTTTGAAGAAAATGTACTTAGATCTGACACGTCATAAACAATGCAAATTAGGTCATAAATGGAGACAAAGAAAAAAGTTTGCCCGCCAAAATTGCACCCTCATCATTGGCTGACGTACCCAAGGAGGCGTGCTGGTCTGTTGTCCTTAAAACACAATGACACGCGTCTCTTCGTTGCACAAGATTTTCTTTTGTCAAGCCTTCGTCATCCTTCATCACCTAGGAGATGGACTCTCTCTCTTCTTTTTTTCCGGTTCTCTTACTTTCAAGTTAAAACCTTGTTTGAAAAACCCGCCGAAGAACGCACCCGCCTGGAAAAGGACCAATCGCCAAACCACGTGTACGGAAACTCCTACAGACAGGCGAGCAACCACAGCACCTGAACTAATGCAAGTACCGAACAATTTCTTTCCACGCGCTTTAAGCTCTGTGTAAACTGAGTTTCGCTCTCAAAGGTTTTAACTGTTTGTAATTTTGCCATTTCTTTGATCACCTCTGCTTTCTTGACTTTACATTCATTTTATTCTATGTATGTTTTCGTGTTGTATTTTAGTCATATATTCGTAGTTCGTATCTATTAAATACATTATATTCATGCTTGATTGTTTCTGCTGTTCATTCAGAAAACCAAGTCAATTTTACATTTGATTCTGCAAACTGCTTTATGGTTTAATGCTAGAGGGAAGTTTAATGCTAGAGGGAAGTTACTATTATAATAGTCTATGAGAAAACGGATGGTTTGCTGGACAAACTAGTATAGTCTTTCTCAAACAACTCTTAAACTAGAACTAGTCATGTAATTAATTATAATCTGCTGTAATTAATTCACAATATATGTGCATAATTCCCTTTTTGGTCGATCTATATTATAATTAATCATAACGCATTATGATCTGATTATATATATATTTCACCCATGATTTGAGCTAATTGATTAAATACCTGTAATTCGCTACAACAGCTGAGTGATGAGGTGATTGCCATCAGGTGCGGTGATTGGAGAGTGAGCGCAGGTGAGGAATGAGGATGATACTGGGAAATGGAGTCCGGGTGTGACGGGAACTGTGACAAGCACAGTGAATTTTATATTTGGTCTTAAATATGTTGCTGCAATTTGCGTTTGAGGGTCGGGCATATCAGTACAAAGTCCTACCATTCGGGCTGGCCCTGTCGCCTCGCGTCTTCATGTACCACTTCGTGCCATTCATGTCCCAGGCGTGCAGCTGACGAGCTCTCATGGCAGCCTCCGCTTCCGGGCGAATGGAGACTCCAGCCCATTCCTCTGAGGAAGGACCTTCTGACTCAGAGACGGGGCACCCTCTGGCACCTGCGTCCTGACCTGTGGAAACTCCATGTGTGGTCCCTGGACGGGACGCGGAGGTTCTAAGTGATCTCCCCCAGTCGGTTGTAGACACTATCACTTCCGCTAGAGCTCCTTCCACTAGGAGCCTCTTATGCGTTGAAGTGGAACCTGTTCGTTGAATGGTGTTCCTCTCACCGAGAGGACCCCCGATCATGCTCGATCAGATGTGTGCTCTCTTTCCTGCAAGAGGGCTTGGAGCGAAGGCTGTCTTCCTCCACCCTCAAAGTGTATGTTGCAGCTATTGCCGCACATCACAACGCAGTCGATGGTAAGTCTTTGGGGAAGCACGATCTGATCGTCAGGTTCCTGAGGGGGGCGAGGAGACTAAATCTGCCTCGCCCTCCCTCTTGGGATCTCACCATGGTACTTACATTTCTCCGGGGTCATCCCTTCGAGCCTTTGCAATCAGTCGAGTTAAAAGCACTGTCTCTGAAGACCGTCCTCCTGGTTGCATTGGCCTCGCTCAAGAGGGTAGGGGACCTGCACGCATTTCCGGTCGGCGAATCGTGCCTGGAATTCGGGCCCGGTGACTCTCACGTTATCCTGAGACCACGGCCTGGATATGTGCCCAAGGTTCCTACCACTCCCTTTAGAGATCAGGTAGTAAACCTGCAAGCGCTGCCTTCGGAGAAGGCAGACCCAGCCCTAGCTTTGCTCTGTCCCGTCCGCGCTCTGTGCCTGTACGTGGACAGAACGCGAAGTTTCAGGACCCCAGATCAGCTCTTTGTCTGTTACGGAGACCAGCAGAAGGGAAAGGCTGTCTCCAAGCAGAGGATGGCCCAATGGATAGTGGATGCCATTGCCCTGGCGTATGAATCCCAGGGCGTGCCTTGCCCGCTCAGGTTGAGAGCCCACTCCACCAGAGAAGTGGCCTCTTCCTGGGCGCTGGCTCATGGCGCCTTACTGACAGACATCTGTAGAGCTGCGGGCTGGGCAACACCTAACACATTTGCTAGATTCTATAGCCTTCGTGTAGAACCGGTATCTTCCCATGTACTTGCTTCCAGCAGCCGGTAGACTCGAAGGGCCCGTTTTAGTGTCGGCTTGCAATGCCATTCCCGCCCCTAGGGCCGGATACGTGCATCCTTTAATCCAGTCGAGTTCCCTGCTTGGCGAACCCTGTTGAGTTCCTCCACCTCCAATTGCGGCTCGGACATTGTGGAGTGTCTGATGCCAGGCCAAAAGTCCATCACCGACGTTGATGTTTGGCTGGGTGCCATATGTTGTGACCCCTCCACGTGAGTCAATGGTCTCAATGGTCTATATTTGTGTGTGTGTGTGTGTGTGTGTGTGTGAGAGAGAGAGAGAGAGAGAGAGAGAGAGTGAGTGAGTCTGGATTTAAGGCACTAGAACTGCTACTACTATGCAGGACAATTAGTCCTACAATTTTTTTGGTGTCCCCCACTTAGATGTGCATCTCTGTGACACCTTTGTAGGGCACTATATAAAATGACACTCGTTCCCAAAGTGTTGTTACCAACGCAGTGTGAGTTCCCTCGAAAGGGAGCTACTGGGAATTAATGTGACAGTAAAACTGTTACAAGTATACATCTGGGCAACCCAGAGATTTAGTTCATAGTTGCCTTCAGCGTAGCGCATCTGAAGCATGAATGAAACTATTCCAATCCTGATTGGCGTTGCATCATGACATAACATGTGGCAGCATACATGGAAGCTACAAAGAAATGCTGGCACACAACAGAGTTAGCTTTTTGCTCTTCAGCTCTGTGTCAAACTGTCAGTGCTATCTGGTGTTGTTCGTCCCGTAGGAACTTGAAGTGTTAAATAAGCACATTTGAAAGTGTGTGTCTTTCAGCCCGCGCTCCCCGCAGCTCGGTCCCGCGTCCATTGAGGCGGTGCTGTGTCTGATGCGGTGGGGATCGCAGAGGAGCTTGAGACCGCTTCAGTGCTTTCTCAGCCCTCATCGGCCATCTCATATTACTGTTTGGGTGCGGGGCATGCACAGTCAGCTCTTGAGGGGGCTGGCTTTGTTCATTCAGAAATATCCTGACGAGTACAGCTGTGCGCTTTCGGGTGTTTCAATCTTGCGCCTGTTGACTTTTCTTCTCGAGGGAAAAAAAGAGGTGATCAAAGAAATGCCAAAATTACAAACAGTTAAAACCTTTAAGAGCCAGCAAGGAAACTCAACTCACAAATGGAGCTTAAAACGCTTAGAAAGGAATGGTTCTGTACTTGCATAGGTTTAGGTGCTGTGGTTACTTCGTCTTTCTGCAGGAGTTTCCGTGTGTGCAATCTGGAGCGATTGGTCCTTTTCCGAGGAAGGTTTCTTCGGAAAGTTCTTCGGAGGTGATGAAGAGTGAAGGCTTCGGGCGACGGATGAAGAAGGCTTGACTAAAGAAAAACTTGTTGCCCAAAGAGACGCGTCTCATTGTCTTTTAAGGACAAACAAACCAAGACACCTCCTTGGATGCGCCAGCCTATGGCGAGGGTGCAATTTTGGCAGGCAAACTTTTACTTTGTCTCCATTTACGACCCAATTTGCATAGAATATGAGGGGTCAGATCGGAGTACATTTTCTTTGAAATTACTATTAAAAATAGAAAAATGCATCTTACACTAATGTAACATACATTGTTAATTAGATCATTCAGAGAGGTTTGAAATGAAACTAAACATGCTAATGGCAAAGACATTAAGGGCAAGATATGGTTTTATACTTGAAAATACAGTTTAGAGTGAAACTAACAACTACAGTCATAGCTAAGCTTATAATATGGATACATTTATGCACACTTGGATACAATAACGGGTACACTTTGGCATAGTCATATTTTGAGGATAGATGTAAATACAGTCTCCATGTGTGTGTGTCTGTATGTGTATTGGGTTCTTGGCCAGTGTCTGTGGCCACATGGCCCTTAGCCCACATGGGGTGAACAAGGGTGACTCGTTTGAAGTCCCTGGAGCTGGTGAGAATGTCTTCTGCTTTGCTTCGCTGAAGTAACAGATGTCAATGGGACAATCTCCTCTAGACCTGCCGGAGCCTATTCATGATTTGCATGCAGAGTTCAAAAATCTAAAAGCATTTTGACAATTCTAAAGTTGGCTGGCTAACCTGATCCACTGCAGACGCTACAATTCAGATTGTGCTTCACTTGTCTGGTGTTTATGGCTGCATTGAATTCTGATGAATTAAAATGTTGTATTAGCATCTGACTTGAAGTGTAGATGTCTAATTAATATACTATATTCAGCCAATCATTCAGACCGTGCTTCACTTGTCTGGTGTTTTATGGCTATATTTCATTCTTATGAATTAAAAAGGTGACTGTGAAGAGCATGCATGGGCAGTTCTCGGGTGGACTGCCTGCGTGCAGCTGCCTTTCAGGGGAGTGTTGCCTCTAGAGCTTCTCCTCAGAAAGCTTGGGAGCATAAGCAGCGTTCTTGCCCGAAGCCTCCAGACCGGAAGACGGATCTGAGGACCGTACTTCAGGCTAAGAAGGCTTCGGGAAAGAGGTCCTAACTCTGGTTGGGCCTCTGAGGGCCGTCTCCCCTGGGAGAGAGCGATTGAGATCTCCTCCCTCACTGAGCCCTTAGGAAATCGATGTTTGTATCCCGCCGTCAAGTAGGCTTCGGGACACATCAGTTTCCAGCGAACGCATGCTGCAGTGTCTGCCCCAAAGGCTTGCGGCCAAGCAGCGCTCACGTCCGCACGTTGGATATCGTTTTCGATTTCGCCTTGCCAATATCCCACTTCAGGGGATTGAGAACAAAAGTTTACCTTCAGGGAGCCCTCAGCAAATCGATGTTTGCTTCTCTCAGAGCGATGTATGTCCCCGGGGACCAGAATCAGGGAGCAGACGTACTGTTGAGGCAGGAGTTGAGGCCCGGGGAATGGAGACTTCACCCAGAGGTGGTGAAGTCGATATGTGAGAGGCTCGGCCCAGTGGAAGTGGATTTGTTTGCGTCTTGAAAGACGACCCACTGTCCACTGTGGTTTTCTCTCAGGCATCTAGCCCCTCTAGGGTTGGATGCCTTGGTACAGACGTGGCCGAGGCTACACCTGTACACCTTAACCGTCGTAACAAAGCACTGTTTGCCAGAGGAGAACTGGCCCCCGACTAAGCCTGGTTTCTCCTGGTTTCCTGTTTTCCAAGGTTTTTTTCTCCATTTTAACACCTGTTTGCTACCTGTTTGCCACCTGATGTCACCGGTTGGAGTTTGGGTTCCTTGCCGCTGTCGCCTTTGGCTTGCTTAGTTGGGGACACTTGACAATTGACATTCAATATTCAACAGTGCTTTGATCTGCCTGCATTGACACTATTCTTTAAGTAAAATAATGTATCAGTTATCAATGTAAAGCTGTTTTGACACAATCTACATTGTAAAAAGCGCTATATAAATAAAGGTGACTTGACTTGACTTAACCCCGATCACTCTGCTCCCGGGAGTTCTGGAGAGGGTCCGGAAAGAAGGGGTCAGTCTATTGCTGGTAGCCCCATTCTGGCTGGCCTGAGTATGGTTCTCAGACATCATGTCACTCCTGGAGGCCAGCTGTGGTAGATCCCTCTGAGGAGGAACCTGCCATCTCAGGCAGGGGGCATAATATTTCACCTTCGGCCAGAGCTTTGTAAATTGTGGTTCTGGCCCCTGAGGGGACTCATTACCTAGAGGCTGGCTTGTCGGCTGGAGTGGTCGAGACAATACTCCTTCCACAAGGAGACTATACGGCCTAAAGTGGAATCAGCAGAAGAAGAGAGGCTTCATCTGCTCTGCCTTGTCAGAGCATTGAACATCTTTATTCAGAAGTCTTCTCAGTGGAGGAGGTCAGACCAGTTGTTGGTGTGCTTTGTATCTACCAAGAAGGGGCTTCCTGCTTCCAAGCAGACAATTAGTAATTGGATTGTTCGGGCTATTGCCTTGGCCTATCAGGTGTGTGGTTTGCCTTCACCTGTTGCCTTGAGGGCCCACTCTACTAGAGGCATGGCATCCTCTACGGTCCACCTGTCAGGAGTCCCGTTGCAGGAGATCTTTGATGTGGCTGGGTGGTCCACCCCACATATTTTCATCAGATTTTATAGTCTGCACCTTCCCTCTACACCGGGTGCACGAGTGCTCTTGTCCTAGGTTGTGCCTGGTTCAGCATCACACTAGGACAGGCATGTTTCGGTGTGGCATAGTAGATATCCGTTCCTCAAAGTGTCGTTACCTATGCAGTGCAAGATCCCCCGAAAAGGAAACGTCTCAGGTTATGGCTGTAACCCTTGTTCCCTGAGAAAGGGAATGAGACACTGCGTCTCTTTGCCACACCTCATGCCTGGGAGTGGCTTGCTTCATCGCAAAAGCTAATTCTGCTGTGTGCCGGTGTCTTTTTGTAGCTTCCGTGTATGCCATCACATGCTACGTGCATGGGATGTCTTCTTCACCTTTGTTTGATGTCCTTTGTTGGTGCTCTGATTTGAGGAACAATTTGTTCCTATTCTCAAATGTAAGTAAGCACCTACACTACCAGTCAAAAGTTTGGAAACTATAAGATTTTTAATGTTTTTAAAAGAAGTTTCGTCTGCTTACCAAGGCTGCATTTATTTAATTAAAAATACAGTAAAAACAGTAATATTGTGAAATATTATTACAATTTAAAATAACTCTTTTCTGTTTGAATATATTTTATAAAGTAATTTATTTCTGGGATGCAAAGCTGTGTCACATGATCTTCAGAAATCATTTTAATATGCTGATCTTCTGCTCAAGAAACATTTATTGTGTACATTTGTACAAAATATTTGTGTACAATATATATATATATTTTTTTTCAGGATTCTTTGATGAATAGAATGTTCAAAAGAACAGCATTTATTTGAAATATAATATTTTGTAACATTATAAATGTCTTTACTGTCACTTTTGATCGATGTAATGCATCCTTGCTGAATAAAAGTATTAATTTCTTTAAAAAAAATAAACAAATAAAATAAAAATTCTTACTGACCCCAAACTTTTGAACGGTAGTTTATAATGTTAAAAAAGCTTTGTATTTCAGATAAATGCTGTTCTTTCGAACTTTCTATTCATCAAGGAATCCTGAAAAAAACAAGTACACAGCTGTTTTCAACATTGATAATAATCATAAATGTTTCTTGAGCATCAAATCAGCATATTAGAATGATTTCTGAAGGATCATGTGACATTGAAGACTGGAGTAATGATGCTGAAAATTCAGCTTTGCCATCACAGGAATAAATTACTTCATAAAATATATTCAAACAGAAAAGTTATTTTAAATTGTAATAATTTTTCACAATATTACTGTTTTTACTTTATTTTTAATTAAATAAATGCAGCCTTGGTGAGCAGACAAAACTTCTTTTAAAAACATTAAAAATCTTACTGTTTCCAAACTTTTGACTGGTAGTGTATCTTTGTATGCGTGTAGGGTTTGTAAATATGCTTTTGTTAGGGCTTAGCATCAGACATATGTTTATTGTTTATTTGTTTGTTTATATGCAGAGGGTTTCTTGGATGAGAGAGGATCAGCACAATTGCAAACAGGACCTAGACCAAAGGGACTAATTGTCTTTGTTTATCCAACAACCATCTACTAATCAACTCATACGCTATGGTCAACGACTGATTAATTGTTTGCTGATACGGACCCTTTATCATTTCACTTAAGGACTGTTTTGTCTCACACATTCTGCTTTAAAGACTGATCTCTCTGTGGTCGGATGCTACTTATTGTTGTATCTATGAACTGATGGACATATTTGGGGTTACCAAAAACGTTGTGCTGGTATACACTCGTTGATGTTGATGTGTGGCTCACAATATGCACTGAATACACATGGCTCATTGAAATGTAGCAGTCTGTGTGGTCCCTCAAACTTATTTATGCACCATCAAAAAGTTAGGTATTACATAAAGTTTTGCACCCGAACAGGGACCTGAGAAAAATCCAAACTGTAGAACCAAACTGTAGAATTTCAACGAATTTGATTTGGTTTTAAACAGACTAGTTTTACTTCTTATAAGTCATTAATACATTAGTTTCTGAAATTGACACAAAATGGCTGATGTATGTGATGAAATGGAGGGTGAGATTCTTGCAGAACCAGACTATTCCATTGCACCTTTCACCACCAGATGAGAACCTGTCCAAGACATTATTCATTCTCTCAGTAATTTATAGCTGGAAAGTGAAAAGGAGAATGTACAACAAGAATGTGATTACAATAACTCTCTGTTATCACCTCCTCCTTCAAATGAGCAGATGAAAGCTTGTTAACAATGATAATGGCTTCAAGGATGCATAAAGTTGAATGTAAAGTGGATGGGTTAGAAAATTCATCTGATGTTCGTTTTAAGGATATTCAACACCAGGTGAAGGAGCAAAGTAATAGGATGGCTGCCATCGAATGTCAGCTGCAGCACCTAGTAAAACAGCACCAAGATCATCACACAGAGGTACAGCAGCTTGAGAACTCATTGTCCACCAAACTGAAGGATGAGTGCAACCATATAAAAGACACTTTGGAATCTAAGGTCCAGGGGTTGGGACAAGCAATTATGGATTGCCTAAAACAGAGAGATGGCCAGCCGAGATGGGGGGAAGCCACTTCTACTCCAAATTTCAATCACACCGTAACAACTCATAGTTCTTTTCGAGCTGTACTTTGCCAGACCCCCATCAAACTAGATGTTCTGCCCTCTTCTCAAACGCCCTGCTTGATTTGGCAGACAGATAACGCCTTCCAATTACAACAGACGCAAGAAATTTTTTTTCCAACTTTACTGTCGGTCTTGGAATAACGTAAAACTGTAAACATACAAAATATTCAGAAATATAAGCTCTTTATACAGAAAATGACTAGTATTGCACCATCAGAAAAAGGTTGCACAATTTGCACGATAAAGGCATTAAAATTAACATCTGGCAAATAAATATAAAGAATTAACTAAACATACAGTGCATAGAATCACAATATAGAAATACTTTCATGTGCCTTTTGATCAACTTAAATTGGGGAATGATAGCAGCCATAACCGCATGGTCTTCTCTGCTGCTGCTGGAGATCTGACTTGTGATTTTGACGTCATCATAAAAAGGACTCTACAACATCACATGAAGTACCCAACTTTGAACACAAGAGGGCGCCTAACTATAACCTTTAACTTAGACACTAGAGTTTCCAAAGTTCGAAAGTTTAGACGTAGAGGATCCCATTACGTATCTGGAGAGATGCAATGAGCCTTTGAATGATGCTGAAATCTTATCCATGCTTCCTTCTGTATTAACGCACACAGCTAAAGACTGGTGGGTGGCAGAGAAGAGAGTAAGAACATGGTCAAAATTTAAGTCTCCTTTTCTCCAAACCTTTTTATCTGACGATCATGAAGATGAAGTGGAGAGAAGAATTAGAGAAAGAAATCAAAGAGTTGATGAAAGCATCAGGATGTTTGCATACCAGTATAGAGCATTATGTCTGAGGTTGAAGCCAGCTATGATGGAACGTGAGATACTCCAAGCAACACTCCATAACTGCAATCCAAGAATAGCCAGTATTTTAAGAGGTACTGCAACTACAGTGGATGAGCTGGTATGGGTAAGAATGCTCATAGAGAGAGACAACAGTGAGGAGAGAGCCTTCTTGAGGCAAAGACATCAAAAGACCACCCCTAAGCCTGCTGAAACAAATAAATTCACAAGAGGATGACAGTCTAATCCTCATATTGCTGTCTTTTCAGAGGATGGTGGAAAGCCGCTAACAACATTAACATTGTCCATACCCATAAAAGGCCTACAATATCACGCAATACTGGATACTGGAAGCACTTATTCACTAGTGTAAGAGTCATGCTAGCAGCGATTAAAATCAAATCATCAAGTCATGCAGTCAAGTAGAGGACATTTTCTCTTGCTAATGGATATGTACAGTCAGCCTTGGGGAAGATAGCTTGGCAGAGTACAATCCATGGCCACCACTGTTCTTTAAGGGCTTATGTGATGAGAGACTGTAACTTGACTTTCTCGGTTGTATTAGAGCTTGAGTTTCTGATGACCTCAGGAATCCTCATTGATTTTAAAAGCTCCATGTATACACACTGCACGAAGAATGTTATGCAATTCACACCTTCACAACAACAACTCTCTCGCTGATGGTCAGTCTGCACCTTGCACTACATTTAGTGCCAACGACTTTCACTACGCTAACCGCCATAAAGTTAGTGGATTGAGCTGATGCTTCTAAAGCGCAAAAATGTCAACTAGAAGGTCTAATGCTTGATTGGCCAACAGTATGCATGGATAAAAGTACAAACTGATGCTAGCGATGTAGGATTAGGAGCTGTGCTGACAGCACACCAGTCAGCAGGGATGAGATTGGGAAACCTCAAAAGCTTGATTCTTCTTTACAGTCTTCATGGGAGTCAGCTAAACAACCTACCACAGACCCTAAATGCATTGCTTACATTGTACAGAATTATTACTTGTTTCACAGTGTACGTGACAAGCAACAAGCATGCACTCATCAACTCATCTGTTATGTATTCGGTGCCTGCTGGTTCTTGCTACTCCCCACCAGAGGTCGCCGGTTCATCATTTCATTGCACACACAGTTATACTTCACTCTGGACTACATTTCCCACAATCCCTCACCTAGTAACCAATCATGCTCTCACACCTGTTTCCCATCAGTGACCCTTTAAAAGCTGCACTCACACACACACTCATTGCTGAGTATTGTTTAGCTTTTGTTTGACCTTGTCTCCTTGTCTCCTTGTCTCCTTGTCTCCTTGTCTCCTTGTCTCCTTGTCTCCTTGTCTCCTTGTCTCCTTGTCTCCTTGTCTCCTTGTCCCTTGCCTTGCCTATCCTAGCCTGTGTTTTTGACCCTGGACTGTTTTCCTTGTTTGACGATCGCTTGCTGCCTACCTTGACCATTGCTTGTGTTTGGATTACCCTTTTGCCTTGGCCTCTTGGATCTGTTTGCTGGTGTTTGACCTCTGCCTGTACAACTACACTCATTGTAATAAAGCCTGCACGTGGATCCCCAACTCTGTCGTCCCCTTCATTACACCAAGAATCTCCAAGCTATCTGGATTGTTGCAGATGGATTGTTACTGTCCTTTGTTGGTGCCCTGATTTGAGGAATAATTTGTTCCTATTTTCAAATGTAAGTAAGCACCTATCTTTGTATGTGTGTAGGGTTAGATATGGGTTAAATATGCTTTTGTTACGGCTTAGCATCAAACACATGTTTATTGTTTGACCAAAGAGACCAATTGTCTTTTTTTTCATCCAACAACCTTCTGAGGCACGCCCGGATCGGGCAGAGGACACTGCATCTCTTGTTTTAGAGTTAACTCATTCATGGGGACACCATACACATCGTGTGTCTTTGCACCCTCGACGTCGACTTAGTCGACTATCATGTGGGCAAGGGCATGTGGTTATACGATGATGCCTCAAGTTGAAGAGACGCTCATGGGCTATGTCTCCCCTGGGAGTGCAGAACAACATCCACGCTGGTGGGGAAAGAGTTCTAATCGGCGGACTAGGCTGGTGCTGTGCTGTACACCATGGCGGTGTTACAAGCATACCAGGCTGATCTGCTGAAACATCTGAGTATTGAAAAGGAGGCCTTATCAGAATAATGCCAAGCCACAGATTTGTCTCTCTGGATAACCAAGCAGACGACCCATGCAATCGGCCGTTCTATGTCAGCTTTGGTCGCCACGGAGAGGCATCTGTTCTCATCTGTTCAGGCATTCTTGCTGGCTGAGGCCTCCCGTTAAAGCAAAGATCCTTCATAGGACTTTGCCAGTAAATTCTGTTGTAAGCAGATTCTGGGAGGGAGAAGTGGCATGTGGAGGCCTTTTTCATGGCCATTACTTCACTAAAGAGAATTGGGGATTTACGGGCTGTGTGGATTTCGCCATCCTGCTTAGATTTTCCCCTAGACTGGTCAAAGCTATTTTGCACCCTCACCCTGACTATCTTACTAAAGTTCCATTCTCGACCGTGCATCCAGTCATTCTTAAAGCCTTCTGTTCTCCACCATTCACTAAGCCGGAGCAGAAGACACTTTACACCAGCCAGTGGCATAAGTCAGAGCAAATTTCCATTTGGGGAGTTAGTTTGTGTTTTGACACCGTTCAGTCTGTATTTCACAGCAGCACATTGAGAAATTGTTTCGGTTCAGTTTCGGCTGAACCGAAACAATCACAGAATACATACGAGAGAGGTAGTGCCTTGTTTTAAATGTATTTAATTCATTTAATTTATCTTTTTTAATCACTGAGGACCCCTAGTGGGTCGCGGCCCACAGGTTGAAAACCACTGCTCTAGCTCATGAGGCACACGGTCAAGCATCACCTCTAGGAGTTACGGCTCATTCCACCGGGGGGTTGCATCCTCCAGGGCTTTGGCAGCAAGTATGTGATGTGGCAGGCTGGTCATCTCCGTCAAGGGTGCCCCCGTATAAACTCAGGGGTGGCCGTGGCCACCACTGGCCACCCCTTGGTAGACAGCCTTGTACGGGGCAGACACGATGAAAGACATCGGACAACGGCTTAATCTTAAACTATTTATTTGTAAATTTGATTAATTTTTGTGACTCTTTACTTTTATTTGTGAATCTCAATCTATTTATTTGGAATAATGCAACAATTCTAACCACATACTCCGCCAGTAGGGCCACAAGAAATGTCACCCATTTTGATGTTTAATATGAACAAAAATTGAATCTATTTACCTTGTCTGGATGTTTTTATAAAAGTTGCAGTCACATTTTTTGCATATTAAATTGTTGCATCATGTAGATGTAAAGATATACTTACAATTACCTCTTCAGTGTAGTATGTGTGTGTATAATTAAAATGTTTTATGGTTTACTTTAAACAGGTGAAAGCTTCTCTTGGAATGAATGTGGTCGGTGCCCTGCAATAGACATTGGAATATGTATGGTATGTATCTTCAACAAAGAGTTAACAGGTAAAATATTTTGCTGTATCACAATAATATTGTGTTGTTTATTTAACACACAACCTTTAAGCCTTATGAGCTTGGGATCAGTGGCATATTGTTGGTGCTCTTCATCCTTCAGTTCATCACTTCCATCTGTGTGTCAGCATTTACATGCAAAGCCACCTGCTTCTGTGTCCCAGAGGTGAGTATCACATCACTGTGATCCGTTATGTCAGTCAGGGGAGACCAGGGATGTTTGTAACTAAGGGTGCTCCAATCAGGATTTTTGGGGCTGATCACTGGAAGCAGTATCAACAGATCACCGAAATAAATAATACTACATGATAAATAGAAGGCTACAAATAGACCCAGTGTGATCCAATATATTAAAACAAATACAATTTATTTCCCAACTCTTTATTTTGCACCTGAACCCAAACTATAATTTGCTTGTCCATGTTCCACTCCACACTAGGGATATGCCCAAAGCCAAATATCTTGTTCAGAAAGTCAAGTCAAGTAAAGTCACCTTTATTTATATAGCGCTTTTTACAATGTAGATTTCGTCAAAGCAGCTTTACATTGATAACTGGTACATTAAGAGCTGCTGTGCAGCCAAAATAAAGAATAGTGTCAATGCAGGCAGATCAAAGCACTGTTGAATATCAAATGTCAATTGTCAAGTGTCCCCAACTAAGCAAGCCAAAACCCTTACGTTCTGACCAGCCTACGTGACAAGGTACTCAAGTTAGTACACAACACACCCAGCTCTGGACACCATAGCATCAATGCTACAGTGCAGCTTCTCAGTAACAAATTTTGGTGGCCATCTTTGCAGTCTGATACCATTACTTTCGTCCAAAACTGTGATATCTGCCAAATGTCCAAATCCTCCCGACAGGTACCTGCTGGTCTCCTCCAGCCACTACCCATTCCCCACCGGCCATGGTCCCATTGACTTTGTTACTGATCTCCTAAGCTCCCAGGGTCACACCACCATACTCACCGTGATCAGTCGGTTCTCCAAGGCCTGCCGTTTCATCCCTTTGCCTAGATTGCCATCAGCCCTGAAAACTGCGGAACATTTATGCAATTGGGTGTTCCGGTTTTATGGCCTTCCTGAGGACATTGTGTCAGACCGGGGACCCCAGTTCACCTCTCGTGTCTGGACAGCATTCTTTCAGAAGCTCAATGTTAACATCAGCCTAACCTCCGGCTACCATCCTCAGTCCAATGGTCAGGTGGAACGCCTTAACCAAGAACTCACTCGGTTCCTCAGGTCATACTGCCACCTTGGAGTCGATCCCTCCTCTGGGCTGAGTACGCACAAAATTCTATTCGCAAACCAGCCACTGGACTGACGCCATTCCAATGTCTACTCAGTTATCAACCACCTCTCTTCCCCTGGTCAGGCGAACCCAGCTGTTGATAACTGGCTACAACGCAGCGAGGATGTGTGGAATGAAGCTCATGTCCACTTGCAAAGGGCAGTAAGACGCTTAAAGGAACAAGCGGACCACTCACGCCGCCCTCACCCCAGCTACCACCCAGGGCAATGGGTCTGGCTTTCTGCACAGGATCTTCGTCTCCGGTTGCCATGCAGGAAACTCAGCCCCAGGTACATGGGTCAATTCGGATGATATCCTAGACCCTTCACTTACAGCTGACTTTTATCGTACTCATCCGGACAAACCGGCCCCACGACCTTGTGGAAGGCCCCGGCGTCGTTTTCCTCCTCGCGCCAGGAGCCACTCGCAGGGTGGGGGCTCTGTCACAAATCAAGCCTCTGTGGCTCCCTCCAATCACCGCCAGAGGTCACCATCACCTGAGTACTGATCCCTCCCCCCGGACTCCATTTCCCATGATCCCGTACCTGCTGCTGATCACGTGCTCAGCTGTAGCCCATCCCGTGGACTATTTAACTAGCACGCTCACACACACTCACTGCGAAGTTTTGTTTTGCCATTGCTAACAACTCTGAGCGTTTATTCCTGTGTATTATTTCTCCGTGTATGACCCTGGACTGTTTTCCCTGTTTTCGATACCTTGCCGCCTGCCCTGATCTTTGTCCTCTGTCTGCCTGGATAGTGTGTTTACTGCTTGCCGCCTGCCCTGACCTATTGCCTGGTTTACGACTACGTCTTTGCTCAGCCCTGTTTGTATCTTACGTTGGTGATCGACCCCTGCCTGTGTATACTACGAAGTTTCTCTTAATAAAGCTGCAAATGGATCCTCATCATTTGCATCGTTACAGTTACAAGCATTAAAACTTATCCTAAAATAACTAAAAAGGCTAATACCAAAATGGGGACATGCATACACGCAGGAATACATCATATACGTTCAGGAATGGTTTACTTATGAGTTGAATTCAGAGTGTGTGTGTGTCTGTGTGTGTGTGTGTGTGTCTGTGTGACGTGTATTGGGGTTTTGGCCAGTGTGTCCGTGGCCACATTGCCCTTTGTGCCCAGCATGAGGTTGATCTAGGAGACCTATGAAGTCACTCTGGAGCTGGTGAGAATGTCTTCTGCTTAGCTTCTACATAGTAACAAACCTGACAATAGGGAAATTCGGCCCAGACCCATTGGAGCCATGGTCTGTGATAGTGTTCCTGCTTAAGATCTACCAAGGTAACATACCCTGACACCAGGGTAATTTGGTGCAGGTGGGCCAGGGCCAGTTTATGATTTACATGAAGGTGGTCAAACGTCAAAAGGTTTTCTGAGGCTTATAGTTGATTTGATAATCTTGATCCAGTCTAGACATTACACAAAGGCATTCAAGTGTGTGAATAGCGGTTTGCGCTCTGCTTTTATAAACGGGCACCAAACGGCAATTCCACTGAATTCTTCTACTTCTATCTGAACAAGCCTAACATATAAGTTTCTCACCATAGAAAAGCACCTCTTCAGCGAACGTCATCACAAGCTGCTGTTTCAGAGAGAAGACGTACAAGAATTTGAGGTCATGAGGCAGCATAATTTTTTCAAGATTTAAAGGGGGCATGACCAAAAAAGTTTAACAACCACTGGGCAACATGATATACTTAGATGTTTCTCAATACCAAGTACGCAAAGTTCGGACTTGCATCCTTGGTAGTTCGCAAACTGCGACTTAGGAGGACGCAAGTCTGGTGATTCTGTAAATGGAACAACAGTGTACTTGATAGCGTCATTCAGCTCACACTGGCTACTCTGTTATCTCTGTGCATATTTTTGGCAACAAAAAACAAAATAAGTTATAAAATGCCACTCTGCCTCTTTTCGTTTTCATTTTAAAAAAAAAATCTTAAACATATTAATAGCCTCACAAATGTGGTTCAGATAATACGTTCATTGATTATCTTTACTGCATGTATAGTATTTAAAACAACAAATTAAACATATTAAAGGGTGGGTAACACACAGTTTCTGCCAATCTCATGTTATCTTGAGTACCTATAGAGTAGTATTGCATCCTTCATATCTCAAAGTCTAGTTTTATCATATCTATAAAAGATAGATACGCTGTACATAGTCTTTCTGAAAAAAGTAGAGCTCCTGGAGGCATGCCTGCTGTGGGCAGAGCTAAAGAGTCACGAGCGCGCCCAGCTTTTGCATAGAGATCGTCTGCAAGCTGCAACATCATTATAAATAAAAAAGGAACAAAACCTGTTTGTGTTGTTTACATTATATGCACTTGCGTGCCAATTGCCAATAAAACACAGACATTTGATGTAGTTTTACTTTCCGCCCTGCAAATCCAGTGTTGAACTGGGATTTGTTTACAAAGCATTAATCACCGAAATTCCGGGAACAAACAAACATACATGGACAACTCCATTGCTGCCCTGGAAAAACAAACTTCATCCACTGTTCTCTTAACACTGGGTCCTTTGCGAAGCTGAAAAAGGTTATCTTCCCCTCACAACCAAAAACACACTTCTTTGGTGACGTTGTTTAAAAATCTCTCGGCTTCCGTAAGCTGAACGAAGCGTTTTGATGGGCATGCTCTTGCTCTTGCTCTTGCTCTGGGTGATGTGTGCGCACGCTTATCAGGAAGAAGTGCCCATACAAGGAATTACGCCCTTTATTATGTGGTAAAGGGCCACACTCAAAAAACTCTCTGAAACATTATCCGGAAAAAGTAGTGTATTTGGTACAGAAACACTCTGTCATACTTCTAATGCCAAGTTTACACTACAGGACTTTAAACGTTGGCAGATCACTGTGCTGTTCAGACTACATGACTTGCTGTGGAGTCTTGAAGTCGTTGTGATGTTCACACTACATGACACTACGTAAATGATCTGCAACAGGGGGTTACACACTACACAAGCTGACAACTGTCACCCAACGACTTTATTCGAAAATGGACATTGGGAAGAAATTTGATTACATTTTTAATTACATTTAATTAAAATAAATGAACCTTTCACACATAAGTTTAAAATATTCTGGCTGACCTTCCAGAGTTAAGGCCACCATTTAGAACGTTTCCTTTATTGTTTCCATGAAGACGCATCATGATTGTGACGTGACACACCGCGGCCACACTGTATGACGTGTCGCTTTTCTCACCATGTCATCAACTATCTGATATTCCGATTCCGATTGAGCAGCATTTTGGATTTCCATGCACCCATCAAAGTTAGAACGATTACGTTTTCCCGTTCAGCTCCCTGGTTCACAAGTGACCTGTGGAAAATAAAGGCAGCTGGACGTGCCCTTGAACAGCAGTATAATTCTTTTGAACTAATTGTTTATAAACTGGCCTATCGGGACCACCAAAAGCCTATCTAAAGTCAATCAAAGAAGCACGGTACTATTCAAATAGTCCTGGCAATTCCAAACAGTTGTTCGCCACCATAAATCATCTCCTTAAACGTCAAAGTGCTCAACTCACGGGAGCTACAGAAGAACAATGTAATGATTTTATGACCTTTTTTAGAACCAAAATTGCCAAAATTCGCTCCCCTTTTTCTGTTCCTTCCCCCTCACCTTTCCCAACTTCCGATCTGCAGTCCGGTTTTTCGAGGTTATTTTGCTGCTTCTCAGAAGTTACTCAACTAGAGGTTGAGGGCATCATCAGGAGGATGAGATCCTCCACCTGTGCCTTCGATCCCTTTCCTACAGCTCTGGTGAGAGCAAATATTTCTGTCATCAGTTCCCTTATCACTATGATAATAAACCAATCACTTCAGTCTGGTCACGTACCGTCAGCTCTAAAAACGGCTATAATCAGACCACTACTCAAGAGATCGACCCTGGATCCTCAAACTCTTGCTAATTATAGGCCGATATCCAACCTGCCATTTCTTTCTAATGTTTTGGAGAAAGTAGTTGCCAAGCACCTTCAGGACCACCTCAAATATAACAACCTTTTTGAAAAGTTTCAGTCTGGCTTTCGTTCCGCTCACAGCACGGAACCAGCCCTAGTGAGAGTGACAAATGATCTGCTAATGACAGCTGATGCTGGTTCACCATCACTCCTTGTCCTCTTGGACCTTTCTGCAGCGTTCGACACCGTTGACCACGGTATACTTCTCAAATGGCTGCACCACTCTATTGGTCTTAATAACATTGTCTTGCACTGGTTTGAGTCATATCTCACAGACAGATCTGAATTTTTGGCCATGGCAAGCTCAAGGTCCCGTTCACATGCAGTTGGTTGCGGGGTTCCACAGGGCTTAGTTCTTGGACATTAAACATCTCTGCAAAACATCTTTTCACCACCTCAGGAATATAGCCAGACTCCATCCCACACTCACCCTACATGATGCTGAGAAACTTGTTCATGCCTTTGTCTCCTCAAGACTGGACTATTGTAACGCTCTTCTCATCGGGATCCCTAGCAAGAGCATCCAGAAACTCCAGCACATACAGAACAGTGCCGCTAGGATCCTGATGAGAGTGTGTAAATATCACACCAAGAACACATCACACCAATTCTTCAATCTTTACATTGGTTTCCCATTTCTGCCCGGATTGAGTATAAAGCCTCCCTCCTCACACATGCATCCATGGCAATGCCCCCAGTTACCTACAAGAACTCCTTACACAACAGATCTCAGCACGTTTTCTCTGCTCCACAAACACTCATCGGCTCCATCTCCCTAAGACTAAGTCCCGCACAATTGGGGACAGAGCCTTCTGCGCCACGGCCTGTCGCCTTTGAAATGCCCTCCCTGAACATCTGAGGGCTCCACAAATGACTATTGGTTATAAAAAGGGCCTAAACTTATCTTTTAAAAAAATGTTTCAAGGTTTAAAACTCTGTGTTTAAATTTTGTGTGTTAGTTTTAGTTGGCGGTTGATTTTTAACTTTAACTAATTTCTAAATTGCTTTAACTGCTTTATTTTATTTAGCCTCTACTGTAGCACTTTGAGATTTCCTTTAAAATGTAAAGTGCTTTATAAATAAAATGTATTAATAATAATAATAATAATAATAATATTTATTTATTAACACACTGAGTAACTATTACTATATATCTAAATAATGTGCATAAATGTACATTTAAATTGTTTTTTAATCATTTACTTACACTTTATAAATGATCTTATGAACCACTGACAGCTCCTAAATAACTGGTTTGTAAATAATGTAATACATAATTTAGAAATGAGAAACTGATCATTAATAAAGTATGAAAATACAATTATTAAACACATTATAGATATGCTTATAAATCAAGAACAAAACATGTATAGGTGTATTTATAAACTGCTTACTAATGTCTATTAATGCTTTATAAACAATGAATTAACTATTTACTAATGCTTAACTGATGCTTCATAGCGTGAGTTATTCTAAATTGTTACCAATATGATGACATAACAGTAGTATGTTTAAATTATGCGGGTTTTCTCCTTTACTAATGACGCTTGCTGGTTAGTGCGAAATGCATTCTGGGATATCTGGCTGTCTCAAGTCCGCACAAGTCACCTCTCAATGCATCCTCAAAAAAAGGTGGCGGATCAAGAACACATCCGGGAATTTTAACTGTACTTGGCTAGATGTGAACTTTAAACTGGAACAGTACCTGGGCAGCAACTGATGACGTTTCACAAGTCCACAAAAACGCATATTGAGAAACAGCTTCTGTCTCACTCTCTCTGAGATGGAATTTATGTAGGCCTATTCTTTTATGATTTGTTCAGATGGCCACCATTACCGGTAGGACTTTCCATGGAACGATTTGCAAGTTAATGAGTTCGCCGACAGGTCGGGCTGTGATCAGGGGCAAATCAGTGCTCGCCTATCTTTATAAGTGAACTACTCAACGACACATCAAAAACGCCTCGTTGGTGCTAGGAAAATATCTAGCATGCTAATGAGAGCATAGGCGCTGATCCTGAGTAGCCACGGAAAAAGATATATTCTCCAATTTTAATCAATAATAAAGAAAAATGATTGCATTTTTCAGACACTATTTTCTTTTTTTTTTTTTTTATAGTTGATTTGAGGCTGTTTTTATGGCGTTATTTTAATGACAACTGTTGATTGAGAATGCATTCATGTAATGAATCTCTCCGCTTGCAGGCAGATTTCTTTCACTTGCAAAAATATACAGTAGTTTCTGTCACAGACACTAGCACCGTCCAATCACTGCGCACTCCCTCTCCAGAATACTGATCACCCACATCTGCACCTCATTGGCTCACCAATCAGTCACCCCTTAAAAGACACTCTCACACACACTCAGTCACCGTCCGGTCTCGTTCGCATCAAGACTTACCTTCATGCTTACCTCAAGGACTCCAAACGATCTACTTACCCGTCTCCAGCGTCTCCAAGTTGTCTCCAACATTTCCCATCTGTGTGTGAGTGTTCTTCATCTTCGTCCCAGCTCCTCGTTCACTTCATCCAGAAACTTCTCTACGAATCATCACAAGGACAGTATCACTCACTCAGCACTACATCATTCACCTGCACTTCTGTTATACTCTGCTGTGTGTCAATAAACATCCTCAGCTGTTACCTCCTGTCTCAGCCCAGTCTGTACTGTAACAGAAGACCGGACCGTAACTGTTTGACACCAGCATGAGTCACCCAGATCCCTTCCAAGAGCTCGTCCATGCCCTGCGTCGAGCTCCTACCAGTACTCCACCGTCATCACCACCTGCCATCACTACAGACAGCGCTACCACCACTTCTTCACCGCCAGTGTATGCCAGTCCCGTGGCCAAACCGGCGCCCTTCTCTGGATCGGTGGAGGACTTTGGATTTCTCCTGCAATGTTCACTGGTCCTGGAGATGCAACCGCACTTATTCCCCACCAAAACCTGCGTTCCTTATCTCACAGTTAAATGGCAAAGCTTTGCAATGGGCCGATTCCATCTGGTCCCAGAACAATCCACTCATTCAGTCGTATTCAGGCTTCGTAGCCTACTTCAAAGAAGTCTTTGGGAAGCCATCCGGTGATTTGTCTACTGGTGAGAAATTATACAATTTAAAACAGGGCTCTTTAACTGTGAGTGAATATGCTCTTCAATTTAGAACTCTGGTTGCCTCAAGCAGCTGGAATGAGCAAGCCCTCATAACAACCTACCGACAAGGACTGGATCCTCGAGTGCGGTTGCATCTCGCTGCATACGAGGATACCATCGGCCTTGAACGATTCATCCACCTCTCCATTCGTTTCGCCACTCGTATGCAGTCGTGTCTCGAAGAGCACCAGGGCCAGCCAGCTCTCAACACCTCCCTCCGCCGACCACGAACGGCAGAGGCAGCTGACCCAGAACCTGTGTCTATATTGTGGTACCCCCGGGCATGTAATCTTTGCATGCCTGATTCGTCCTCCTCGTCCCATGGTGAGTGCCATCCTTCCTTCTATAAACAAAATGAAACCACTCACCAGTGTAGTGACTCTTACAGGCCTCTGATGTCTCCCTTCCAGTTGTCACACTCCTTGATTCTGGGTCAGCAGCCAACTTCATCTTCGGCGCCCTCTGCCGTCAGTTTAAGTGTAAGACCTCGGCCACGCCGTCCACCTACCAGATCAACTCAATAACTGGCAAACCCCTCAGCAAAAAGGTGTGTCGGATAGTCGGACCAATTCAGCTGCAAGTGGGTATTCTTCACATCGAAAAGTTACATCTACTGGTTCTGGAGGATTCCACCACTGACGTGGTTTTAGGGCGCCCCTGGCTGGTACAGCATAACCCCATCATCTCTTGGAAGACCGGCGAGATCCTGAAGTGGGGCGACACCTGTTTCCCGAATATATTTACAGATTTAAAAAGAATTTTTTTTCTTTCTAAAGTTTTAGAAAGGATCTCAACAACATCATACACTGTGCTCAGACATTTCTCCTTAGCTAGAGACACTGGATCTCTCGCATTTGTCTGCTCTAAAGATTCAGAAAAGATCTCAACAACATTACACTGTCACAGACACGCCAGGTTCCATCATCCAATCACAGCACACTCCTTCACCAGAATACTGATCACTAACACCTGCACCTCATCAGTATTACAATCACCAGCACCATAAAAGACACTCACACACTCACCCTCATTGTCCGGTCTCGTTGTTGACAAAGGTACCTACCTCTGGCTTATCGAAAGGACTCCCTGAACTACTTACCTTGCTCCTGTGTCTTCGATCATCCTCCTGTGTCTCTTAGTCTATGTGTGAGTGTCGTCTGCCTTCCTCGTTGTCGTCTCGCTCCAGCCATACCAACCTGCAAACCAGAAACAACTTTTATTACTTCTATTAGCACTTCTTTTACTGCACCGAACTCACCTGTATTCAACTGCTGCTCTACTTGTGTAAATAAAACCATCATCACAACATCTTTGGTTTCTGACCTGTTCATATTGTAACAGAAGACTGGACCAAAACTACTTACACAAGTATGAGCCATCCCGATCCCTTCCAGAACTTGGTTGACGCTTTGCGTCGTACTTTCCCGGTAAATCCATCTTCACTGTCACCAGCCATTACATCCGGGAACACCGTCACTTCTTCCTCACCGCCAGTCTACGCCAGTCCCATGGCCAGACCGGCGCCCTTCTCTGGTTCGGCGGAGGATTGCAACGGATTCCTCCTGCAATGCTCGCTGTTCCTGGAGATGCAACCGCACTTGTTTCCCACCGAGCTCTCCAAAGTCGCCTTTTTAATCTCCCAGCTAAATGGTAAGGCGCTCCAATGGGCAGACTCTATTTGGTCTCAGAATAATCCTGTCATCCAGTCATTTTCCAGTTTCGTTGAACACTTCAGAGAAGTTTTTGGAGAACCTGCTTACGATTTATCCATTGGTGAGAAATTATATAATCTCAAGCAAAAGAATATGACAGTGAATGAATACGCCCTACAATTTCGTACACTAGCAGCTAAGAGTAATGGAACGAGCAAGCCTTACTCACCACCTATCGGCAGGGTTTGGATCCTCGAGTGCGGTTGCATCTCGCTGCATACGAGGATACCATCGGCCTTGAACGGTTCATCCAGCTCTCCATCTGCTTCGCCACTCGTATGCAGTCGTGTCTCGAAGAACACCAGGGACAGCCTCAGCTCAACACCATCCTCTGCCGACCAGAATCTGTCAGCCCTCCAGAACCAGCCAACGAACCTATGCAACTGGAATCTACCCGTTTGTCTCCAGCTGAGCGGCAGAAGAGGGTGACCCAGAATCTCTGTTTATATTGTGGTACTCCTGGGCATGTCATCTCCGCATGCTGAAGACATTCCTCCGTGTTTTGCCCCCTTCAGTGACGTATTCTGCCCAAAAAGAGCTTCCAGGCTGCCTCCACACCGGCCATGGGACTGCGCCATCGATCTGCTCCCGGGTGAGTCAGTGCCCAGGGGAAAAATCTATCCCCTGTCAATTCCGGAGGAGAAAGCCATGGAGGAGTATATCAAGGAGGCTCTGGCTCAGGGCTACATCCGTCCATCGACTTCCCCTGCTGCTTCCAGCTTTTTCTTTGTGGCGAAAAAGGACGGAGGCTTGCGGCCCTGTATCGACTACCGTGCACTTAATGCCATAACAGTCAAGTTCAAATATCCCCTTTCTCTCGTCCCAGCAGCTCTTGAACACCTCCGCGGTGCCACTGTGTTCACCAAGTTGGACCTCCGCAGCGCGTATAACCTCATCCGGATACGCGAGGGGGACGAGTGGAAGACCGCCTTCGTCACGCCTACAGGCCACTATGAATATCTCGTCATGCCGTATGGCCTGGTCAACGCCCCCTCCGTATTCCAGGATTTCATTCACAAACATGAGAACAAAAAAAATCCTAGATTTAACCCTTTGCTCCTATAGTGTGCGGTGTGCCATGGTGTGACAAACACAGCACATATTTTCAACCAGAGTACCGACTGTGAACACGGGAATTCTTGCAAAATCTCTTGAGACTTTAGAATAAACATGACGGACAATAGGCAGGGCGAAATTTCTTTGATAGTGTTTGGAATGATTTTGGTATGTTTTACTGGACACGTTGTATAAACACTCGTGCTGTTGCCACAAATCCTGATCCTCCATCTCTGCTATCTAAATCCATTTAACTTTGTGCTGTGCCATGACTGCGTTTGTTATGCTTCTGTCTTCTGTCAGCTTGCTTTCTGGTTGGATATTGTTTCGTTTCACATGATAATCTCCAAGCGTGTGCGCGTTTGTCCTCGGGGTTCCCCTCACACATCAGAATTTCTGTTGAATATTCACATGTTGAATATTTACGATTCGCGACTGGGGCACCTCTAACGTTCTTCCGAGCAGATTCAGTCACTCTTAACACACCTCACACCACAGGAAAATTTGATAAGATAATCTGTAGAACCATCAAGATAATCGGGACATTACCTAGGATTGTCGTAAGGGGAGAAATCGGCCCAAAATCAGCCCGATTATCTTGTGGTGTGTACCCAGCATTAGTGTCCCGAGCTTAGAGAAAGCTCTGTCAGAACCATATAGCCTTGTGGGCAGCACATCAACATTGAGGCACAGCAGCACCTCAGACAGCATGAGTTTGAGACCCAGCTAAAGGTACTTTCCTATTCCCTTCTCACCTCTGTCTAGTAAAGGTGAAGGAAAAAAAAAAAGAGCGAGAAAAACATCAGCAGTGCTTTGAAGTGTATGGTAGGAAAAATATAACAAGTTTATAATCATCCCGAAAGACCTCAAAGAACTATATGCTGTGTTTTTTTTTATTTTTTATTTTGGTTCTGGTTAGGGTCCTGGCAGCAGCATTTGTCTGAGAATCCTGTGCTTTCTGCACTCTAAAAAACTTTGCATGGGAAATGTCTTATTTTATGCAATTTTTAAAAAATGTTTTAATGTATCCTTTTGTGATTAAGATTTAGATGTTGTTGTTGCATTGTGCATACCATTGTTTTAAACAGAGAAATAAATGACTGATTTTCTTTCTTTCTTTCTTTCTTCCTTTTTTTTTAATTTTTTTTAAATCTGGACTTGAATGAAAGTGGTCCTGTCCAAATGATTGCGTATGGTTGAGTATAGCAGCTGCCATACCTTGGTTATCCAGTCAGTGCCATAGATTGTAATTACAACTAGCTAGGTTTGAAATGATACCATCATTTAAGCACTAAAATGAAAGTACTGTATTACATGTGTAGATGCAGCATCAGCATTTCATAACTCGCACATAAACATAGCACATACCAGGGGCGAGGCCAGAAATGTTCAAGGGGTGGGCCTTCATAAAATACAGTGGGCAAAGCGTACAGTATGAAAACTGCACAACAAATTACCAAGAAAAAATATAACACAGCACATTTTCGAGTTCAGTGTTTCAAAACGGCAAACAACAACAACCTATAAAAACTACACTGTAAAAAAATGTCCACTTATTTCAACTTAACTTAAGTTCTGTTGCTGTTTTACTTTTAAATGAAGTATAATCAAATTGGCTGTACAAATCATTTCAACTTAAATTATATTAAAACTGACTTAAATCAAGTTTAATCTTGTATAACATAAAAGGAAGTTGAAAATTATTTGAATGAGTTGATGTAAAAACATATGTTACCATGACTTATTGATCATATTTTTTCCACAGTGCATTAAAAACAATAATATGGCTCTTCCTTTTTTTATGAAGTATGTCAGTATAAACATTAGGCTTGTATGAATTAATGTTACAAATTTTTTTAACTATAAACATTAAGAAAATGTTACTTTGTGTCCATACCTTAGATCTAATATTGTCATATGGAATTGATATTGATGCCGTTGAAATTCTGCAGCAGAGTGACGACATCTCAGATCATTACCTAGTCTCGTGTATACTACATTTAGTCAAAACAGCTAAACTGCCTCCCTGCCATAAATTTGGTAGAACCATCACTTCTACCACTAAAGAACGCTTTATAAATAATCTTCCTGATCAGTTTCATCGCCTTAGCATGCCAGACAGCTTAGAAGACCTCGATGTTGCAACGGAAACTATTGCCTCTGTCTTTTCAAGCACATTAGACTCAGTTGCTCCTTTGCGTTTAAAAAAGATTAAGGAAATTAATCCAACGCCGTGGTACAATGAGCACACTCAGGCCCTAAAGGTAGCAGCCAGAAAAATGGAACGCAGCTGGAAGAAAACAAAACTAGAAGTATTTCGCATTTTGTGGAGGGAGAGAATGGTTGAGTACAGAAAGGCCTTAAAATCTGCTAGATCTGCCTATTTTTCAAAACTTTTAGAAGAAAATAAACAAAACCCTAGGTATTTATTTGATACAGTGGCTAAATTAACAAGAAATAAAACTTCAACTTCTGATGTTTCCAAAGAGCACAGCAGTGATGACTTCATGAACTTCTTTACTTGCAAGATTGATAATATTAGAAAAAAAATTATAACCACGCAACCGTCTACTACAGTATTGCGTCAGACGGTGCATTGTAGTATCCCTGAGGAAAAATTCAATTCATTTACTCCTTTAAGAGAGGAAGAATTGTCTAAACTTGTTAAATCGTCAAAATCGACAACATGTATGTTAGACCCTATACCAACTAAGCTATTGAAAGAGATGCTTCCAGAGGTCATAGATCCTCTTCTTAATATCGTTAATTCATCTTTATCACTAGGATACGTACCAAAAACTTTTAAGTTGGCTATTATTAAACCTCTTATTAAAAAACCACAACTTGATCCTAGAGAATTAGTCAATTACAGGCCAATCTCAAATCTCACTTTTCTGTCAAAAATACTAGAAAAGGCAGTATCATCACAACTATGTTCCTTTTTAGAAAGAAATAGTATCTATGAGGATTTCCAGTCAGGATTTAGACCATACCATAGTACTGAAACTGCTCTCATTAGAGTTACTAATGATTTGCTCTTATCATCAGATCGTGGTTGTATCTCTCTATTAGTGTTACTGGATCTTAGTGCTGCATTTGACACTATTGATCACAATATTCTTTTAAATAGACTCGAAAATTATGTTGGCATTAGTGGAATTGCATTGTCATGGTTCAAATCATACTTATCTGACCGTTATCAGTTTGTAGAAGTAAATGAAGAGAGGTCATATCGATCACAAGTTGAATATGGAGTACCGCAAGGCTCGGTACTAGGACCATTGCTTTTCATTCTGTACATGCTACCCTTAGGAGATATCATCAGGAAGCATGGTGTTAGTTTTCACTGTTACGCTGATGATACTCAGCTCTATATTTCTTCGCGCCCTGACGAAACTTACCAATTCACAAAATTAACGGAATGCATAGCTGATATAAAAAATTGGATGACCAGTAATTTCCTACTACTAAATTCAGAAAAAACAGATATTCTAATTTTTGGACCAAAAACTTCCTCACGTAATAACCTAGAATACTGTCTAACACTTGATGGCTGCTCTGTTAAGTCTTCGTCGTCAGTTAGGAACCTGGGTGTGCTCTTTGATACCAATCTTTCATTTGAAGGCCATGTTTCTAGCATCTGTAAAACCGCATTCTTCCATCTTAAAAATATATCTAAATTACGACATATGCTCTCGATGACAAATGCAGAACAGTTAGTTCATGCGTTCATGACCTCAAGGCTAGATTACTGTAACGCTCTACTAGGTGGTTGTTCTGCTCGCCTGATAAATAAACTACAGCTCGTACAAAATGCAGCAGCTAGAGTTCTTACTAGAACTAGGAAATATGACCATATCAGCCCGGTTCTGTCAACACTGCATTGGCTTCCTGTTAAACATCGTATAGATTTTAAAATCTTGCTAATTACCTACAAAGCACTAAATGGTTTAGCTCCCCAGTACCTGAGCGAGCTCTTAATGCATTATAGCCCTTCGCGTCTATTACGATCTCAGAATTCAGGCCAGCTAATAATACCTAGAATATCAAAATCAACTGCAGGTGGTAGATCCTTCTCCTATTTGGCACCTAAACTCTGGAACAATCTTCCTAGCATTGTTCGGGAAGCAGACACACTCTGTCAGTTTAAATCTAAACTAAAAACACATCTCTTTAACCTGGCATACACATAACACATTATCAATTTATTTTTTCAAATCCGTTAAAGGATTATTAGGCTGCATAAATTAGGTCAGCCGGAACCGGGAACACTTCCAATAACACCAGATGTACTCGTTACATCAGAAGAAGAATGGCATCTACGCTAATATTAGTCTTTCTGTTTATCCCGAGGTTTACTGTAGTCAGCCGGATCCGGGCCGTATCCAGGTGAGATCGAGGACCTGCACCATGACACAACCACAACACAGCCCTGAAGTATCAGCAGAGATTGAGTCAACTAGATCATCCACTGTGAAGGCCTCATCAACATGACAACCAGTGGCGCATCTCCTCAACAACCGTCCATACCGGTGTGATGAATACGATCCTCAAATGGATGGAACTGAATTAAACACTTTGAATGTTGCGATCATATCTGACTTATGATAGCAACCTGAGTCGTAACAAAGCACTGTTCGCCAGAGGAGAACTGGCCCCCCGACTAAGCCTGGTTTCTCCCAAGGTTTTTTCTCCATTTTAACACCTGTTTGCCACCTGATGTCACCTGTTGGAGTTTGGGTTCCTTGCCGCTGTCGCCTTTGGCTTGCTTAGTTGGGGACACTTGACAATTGACATTTGATATTCAACAGTGCTTTGATCTGCCTGCATTGACACTATTCCTTACGAGCTGCTGTGCAGCCAAAATAATGTACCAGTTATCACTGTAAAGCTGCTTTGACACAATCTGCATTGTAAAAAGCGCTATATAAATAATGGTGACTAATGGTGACTTCTGCAATATTAGTCTGAGACGACGGAACTTCTGGTTAAAAACTAGGAGATTAACTAGTCATAATCAAGTGTCTGTCCGTTTGTGTTAAAGGAATAGCCCGGATTCATTGCTAGACTTAGTTTCTTGCAGCAGTACAATTGGGATATCCAATATAGGATTTTTATCAACAATGATAGGTCTACCTGGTGGTTTGAAAATATCTTTATGCACTTTAGGTAAGATATATATCACAGTGTACTTTGATAGTCAACATTTAAAAATTCGAATTCATCGCATCGTAAATTCCCTTTTGATTATGATGATTTCCAAGTAAGTTCCCTTTCGAAAGGGAATTTGAGCTGCATCCCCTAGGGGTCGCTATGGGAAATGCCTCCGGCATGCCAGTTGTCTGAAGCTTGAGTCTAAACACGACAATGACCTTGAAATTGGCAAGCGGCAGCCTATGATGTCACCACAGGTGCAACCGTGAGTATAAAAGGGCACCTGGAAATAATGTCATCCTCTTTCTTGTCTTCAGCATACTGGTTTGTTTGAAAGTGTTTATTCAAGACAAATCTAGGATTATGGCTAGTACTAGCATTAAGTCATTCAGACAGCGTATTCCTCTGT
Organism: Elopichthys bambusa; assembly: GCA_037101425.1. Lineage (NCBI taxonomy): Eukaryota > Metazoa > Chordata > Actinopteri > Cypriniformes > Xenocyprididae > Elopichthys > Elopichthys bambusa. The sequence goes on along the minus strand of CM074440.1, from coordinate 23,176,253 downwards.
GTCAGCTTCATCTGACACCAGATGACGCACACGATATGTGCGTTATGTGCATGAGTGAGAAGCATGCACACTCAGTCCTTGAGGGGGCTGTTTGCGTGCATTTTGAGCACCTTCCTATGAGGAATTTCACTCCTCTTTGGCCCTTTTTTCAAATATGATGAGTTTTTGGATGTTATGTCCCGCACTATGGCAAGATTAGATATGCTGTGGAAACGCGAGAAGCCTGAGTCCCTTCGCAGTTGCCTTGATTAATGTTGCCTGTCAGGACATAACTGTCCATTTCGTACGTGCCTTCCTTTTCTCCCAGATCTTCACACTGAGGTGTGGAGATCTTAGAGAAAGCCATATTCTGCCCGCATCCACTGCACTCAGGAGATTTATGCTGTTGTTGAGGGGATGCAGGAGCATGAGAATGTGTTGATGCCTCCGATCAAAGAGTGGCTGTTAGAGAGTCATTATGCTGAGGCCTCCATTCCTAGAGCTTGGCTATCTTCGTCAGGTCTCCTCTCATTTTTGAGAGTTGTTCTCATTAAAGGCCCCAACCCTTTAGAACTCCGTCAGGATAACAGTTGCGGGTTGCAGGCTCTCTGTGAGCCTTCTTGCGAGTTATCCTGTGTGTGAGACATTGTTAGGCCTCCTCTCGATAGGAGAGTCTTTATGCTGAGGCCTCCGCTCCTAGAGCTCTGCTATTATTAGCTAAGTTGTCAGGCTCTCTGTGAGCCTCCTTGGCTAATATGAGTATCGTCAGGCCTCCTCTCGTTTAAGAGAGTTGTTTTATTGTAGCCTCCACTCTCTGAGCTCTGCCAGGTTAACAATTATGAGTTGTAGGCTCTCTGTGAGCCTCCTTGTTGGATATCTTGTGTGTGGAAGGCTGTTAAGGCCTCCTCTCGATAGAGTCATTATGCTGAGGCCTCTGATCTTGTCAGAATCTCTGTGAGCCTCTCATTTAGAGAGTTACCTTTTTTTTTTGAGGCCTTCACTCTCTAGAGCTCTGCCTAGATATCAGTTGCAGGCTGCAGGCTCTCTGTGAGCCTCCTTGCAGGTTTTCCTGAGTGTGGATCGTTGTTAGGCCTCCTCTTGATAGGAGAGTCGACATGCCTACGCCTCCGCTCCTAGAGCTCAGCTTTTATTAATTAAGTCGTCAGCTCTCTGTGAGCCTCCTTTGCTAACTTGAGCGTCGTCAGGTCTCCTCCTCGTTAGTGGGAGTTATGTTATTGAGGCCTCTGCTCTTTAGAGCTCTGCTAGGAAAACAGTTAAGATTTGAAGGCTCTCTTTGAGCCTCCTCCTGAGTTGTCCTGGGTGTGGAACGTTGTTAGGTCCCCTCTCGATAAGAGTCATCATGCTGAGGCCTCCGCTCCTAGAGTTCGGTTAAGCGGTAGGGTAGTGTGCTAGGTAGTTAGTCTCTCTTTGAGTCTCCCTGGCTGCTTACCTCAATACGAGTATGTTAGACCCCCCTTCAATCTGGAGGTATCATTTAGGCCTCCACTCTGCAGAACTTCGTGGGCCAGCTGGACTCAACCGGTCCCTGCCCTTGGGTTAGAGTGTTGTCAGGGCTCTTGTTGATGCCTCCTCTCTCCAAGGCTGCTTTTTGGAAGTTTGAGTATTTTAGGCTCTCTGTGAGCCTTTTTGGAAGCTGGCCTAAGTATAACGTAGCTAGGCTTCCTCTTTTGGAGTCTTCCTTGAGGCCTCCATTCTTGAGAAACTCCTGTCTATGGTTGTCACTGGTGTACCTAGGGATGAAGACTCTTTTGAGACTTTGACTTAGCTCAGCCAATAAGGCATTCATCCCTTCAGCATGGCAGCGTGGGTATTCAGTTCCCCATAGCGACCCTTAGGGGATGCAGCACGAGTTCCATTTTGAAAGGGAACATTTCAGGTTTCCCATGTAACCATGGTTCCCTGAGAATAGGGAACGAGATGCTGCATCCCTTTGCCATGCTTTAGGCATTCCTGTTTTGGTCTCCTTCAGACAAGATGTGGATGACATTATTTCCAGATGCCCTTTTATACTCATGATCGCACCTGTGGTGACGTCATAGGCTGCTACTTACCAATGTCACATTCATTGTTGTGTTTGGGCTCATGCTTCAGACACCTAGCATGCCGTAGTGACCCCTAGGGGACACAGAGTCTTGTTCCCTATTCTCAGGGAACCATGGTTACATACGTAACCTGAGACGTTTTTTTGACTTACTCATAATTAAAGACAATAATAAATTGACATTTGTATAGAAAGCCTATAGACAGAAATACAATTTTACATGGTCATGAATAATTCATCCTATTTGTTTAAAGAAAAGTCAGTTTAAAAGAATTCACATGATTGCATATATGAGATGTATGAAAAACAATGTAAAGATTTATGTCAGAGGTTTCATGAGAGATGCAGATAATTGGATAAGAGAGGCTCCAGCACCATTTGAAAATATTGATCAGAAAGAATGCCTTGCTAGAACACATTTGAAATCTACCGATAATAGATTTTGTATTATCCAATATTCTGCTTTAAAGTGCCTCTATTATAGATTTTTGAAAATGACCTTTCATGCAGTGTGTAATGTAGCTGTATGTGAATGTAAACAATCTGTAAGTTGTAAAGCTGAAAGTGCATCATAAATCAAATTATTGTCCCTCAAAAGAAAGAGTTGACTCCGAACCACTTAAACGAGTCGTTTGTAATTCGAATCCCACTTCCATTAGGGCTACACGTCACTAGGTAACACATTTTCCTATCACCCACCTATGTTCTACGTTTTCTGCCAGCGAACAATTTGACCCATCCTCAAACACTGTCGTACATGTCGAGAAGACACTGTTTTCTGCTCTGCAAAAGCACATTCTCTTTGTAAACACTTCCAAAGAAAGAGGATGTGAAGAGTCAGTGTTTAAAAATTACTACAGTGATGCAACAGCAGTAAAACCTTTTGATGATTGCTTTTCTCTGTGCAGTCTAAATGGGATTTACAAAATGCTTCTTCATTAAAGATGGGACAGTACGCACTTTATTTGGACCAACTTTGTTGTGAAGGTGGACTGGTTCTTAGGTACACTTGGTCATTGCCATGGAGTTGTAGTATCTGAATAGATCAAACACACAATTGCTCAACAAAACAGTTATTCTTCCAACCCTTCACCCATGCAGGCCCCGTAATGTCTGGCTTCCCCACTGAGCGCTATCACCCTTCAGTCACCATTTGCTCTCCAAAGACACTTAGGAGACAGGCCACTAGAATCATATTCAGTCTATAAAAATGGATTCTTTGCCATTAATTCATTGACAACTTTGTCTAAATGAATGAACATGCATTTCCCCAGTACATTTTGTGTATTATTACTATTTGTATATTTAGGGCCCAACCACCAACGTGTGAGGACCCTATTGGATTTCCTCAGTTTATTATTATTATTATTATTATTATTATTAGCCATCAGTGGCTTGGGCCCTCTTGATCCCCTAAGGATTATTATTATTATTATTATTAGGGCCCAAGCCACTAATGGCACAGGGCCCTCTTGATCCCCTAAGGATTATTACTAGTGCCAAAGCCCAAAGGGCTGAAGGGCCCTATTGTTTTCTTTAGGATTATTATTATTAGGGCCAAAGCCCTGTAAAGTGCTGAAGCCCTATTGTTTTCTTTAGGATTATTAGGGCCAAAGCCCTGTAAAGGGCTGAAGCCCTAATGTTTTCTTTAGGATTATTAGGGCCAAAGCCCTGTAAAGGGCTGAAGCCCTATTGTTTTCTTTAGGATTATTATTAGGGCCCGAGTACCAAAGTGAGAGGACCCTATTGGATTTCGTCTATTTATTATTATTATTATTCAAACATTATCGCATTTTTAAGGGCCTAAACATGCTCGAAAACTCATGAAACTTTGCACACGCGTCAGGACTGGTGAAAATTGACATCTGATATAGGTTTCAGAAATGGGTGGGATAGCGCCACCTATAAAACTTCAACGGTGTGCACCTCGGGCTACATACATGTACCGTCCCATTACCTACAAAAAAGTCTCTTGGAGCTAAGTCCTAAACGCAACAGGAAGTCAGCTATTTTGAATTTCCTGTGCAATGTTTGTGCAGTTTTTGTCATTTTCAGGCCTTGTACTTTAATGAACTCCTCCTACAGTTTTAATCCGATCATCTTCAAATTTGGTTTGTATAATCATAAGGCTTCTGTGACGCTAAATTGTGAAGATCTTGAGTTTTCGTAAAAGGGCGTGTTCCTGGCGGCCTGACAAAGTTTGATGTTTCGCCATTAAACAGGAAGTTGCTGTAACTAAGGCAAACAATGTCCGATCTGCCTCAAACTTCACACACTTGATAAAAGTCCTGTCCTGAACACATGTCCATGCCCATATTCAGTTAGTCATAGCGCCACCTGCTGGCAACAGGAAGTGATGTTTTTAACAATATGATGCACTATTAGCAACATACTAAAGTATGCAATTGAGTTCTAAATATGCTAGAAACATTCTAAATCATGCTAGCAACACCTAGTTGACTGCTAAAGCATGCTATTATCATCATGAAACAGGAAGTTGTTGTAACTCAAGCATACAGTGTCTGATCAGCCCCGAACTTCACATGTGTGATAAGAGTCCTGGCCTAAAGACATCTGTTTGCCAATATTCAGTTAGTCATAGCACCACCTGCTGGCAACAGGAAATGGCATGCTTTACACTGTAATTCACTCCCTGAAACACATTTTGATATGCCACTGAGTAGCAAACATACTAGAAACATGTTAAAACATGCAACACTTGGCTAAGTGCTAATGTTTGCAATTAACGCCACAAAACAGGAAGTTGTTGTAACTCAGGCATACGATGTCCGATATGCTAAAAAATCTTCACATGTTTGATAATAGTCCTGGCCTGGAGACATCAATATGGCAATATTCATTTATGCTCACAGCGCCACCTGTTGGCAGCAGGAAGTCTGGCACTTTGAAATGACTTTCCCATAATTCTCCTGTATTTACTCGCTTACATGCATGTCGCTTACTGTTTTCCTGAGGCCAACGAGTGGCGGTGAGCCTGGGTGCGAGGGCCCTTTCATTGCTGCTTGCAGCTTTAATGTTCTTTTGTATTTTGTATAGTGTTATGCATGCCTGAAAGTTGGAACTAATAGATAATGTATTTCATCTAGGTGATGCTTAAAAACTAATTTAATAATCAAATTTCCTCTTACAAATATTCCTATTTCTTTTTTTTAAAGCTAACGTAAACAACATAAAACCAACAAAATGAAGTTGAAATTTCAGTATCTTTAATTGTCTGCATTTCTGAAACAATATGTTGAACACCAAAGTTGTACCCTTCCCATAAACGGACTAAACAGAGAGTTTGTTGAGTAAAATTAAATAAAAACTAAATAAGAATGAATAAATGTCACTGAAACTAATACACATTTTAGTCAAAAGGTTCTTGACATGGTAGTTTTTCTGCAGTGTTGACCATGTTAGGCCATTAGGGACTACAGGTGGAAAAATATATATGATTAAACATCCTCTGGTTCGTATCAGAGAAGGATTTTCTATACTTGTACACTGTTCCTATCAAATAAACTAAAAAAATAACGATAAACTAAACCAGTTGCATAATATTACATTAAAATGACACTAGTTTATACTTCAGATTTAACTTAAATTCAGTGCCTTATGGTGGGGTAAGTTAAAACGCTGGCTCAGTTTACCCCACAGTATTTGGCTCACTAGGAAAAGCTAGCTAGCTTACCAATTAAGGCTAATATTTAGCTAAATGACTTGCATGGTTTTATACGTTGCTAAATCACCAATATGCATCATAAATATTTTTAGACCTGGACAAATTTGCTTTGATGAAACAGCCATTACATCTGTTATGTTAAAATTTTACTTTGAAAAGTCAAAAACAGTTTTTAAAGTAAATAAGTGTAGCGATAGCTCAAAGGGGAAATATTAATAATGATTCATAACTCATTATGATTGTTAATTATGATTAATTATGAATATTTGAATCAGTTAATCAGATTAATTGGAAGTAGCTACATTAAAATTACGATCAATAACTCAGTTCATTCTGTGACTGATTACAGCTGCTGTTTTGATTATTAATTAATTCTAAGAGAATGGTATTTTTCATGGCAAAAGAAAAATAATTCTTTCTTAGTATTTACAGTGCTTTGTAATAAGCATTTACAGAGTTGGTAATCAGATCTGATCATTTAAGAGGCAATCCATTGCAGACAGAGCATCAGAACCAAATATGTATTGTGCACAAGTTTTATTAAATAAATCACGAACACATAGCTAACTAACAAACATACATATACATGTATGTTCACTGATACAAAGTCACACATACACGGGTATGATAAATGATAGAGTGAAACCGGAAGTGGGAAACAGTAGAGCTATGAAGAAACCAAAAACCAGGGAAAGAATCATCAGTATTCATGATAAAAACTCCCTTGTAACAAAGGAGGTTCACAATTTTAACTAACTAGCAGCAATTTAATATATCTTACGATACTTGCAAAATGCCTTTAGGTCGAGTAGCATCGGATTTGCAGGCTGAGGAGAAATCCTTGATGATTCGGTCCGAAGTTGTAGTCAGTATCTTCTGGCTGGGTTGCAGGCCTAGACCTGCAGGCCTTGCAGGCCCACAGGCCTTGGCTGAAGAGGCCTGCAGCAAAGGGGTCTCTTCAGTCGTCCAAGAAGCAAAAGAGAGTGAGGGAGGGGCGTTGTGCACTGGCTTTTAACCTCTGGTCAAAGTCCCACCTCTTAGGGTTGACCTGACCAATGAAAATGTTGTATTTCCAGGCAATAACATCCCTCCTGTCAGGGCTTTTACGACTGAGCAAGACTAACTGGCTGAGTTGTTGAAGAAGAACTATTAAAGATTCTTGTAATACTGATGTGTTGCACAGGTATCGACATATCGCATACACAAGCATTTAAATCTTCTCGATATGAACCCATAGACACTAAACATGGCATAATTGAAGTTACCTTAAATGTATCCTCAAACATGTGAATACAATACTGAGTACAATACAACAAACAGTAATAATGGATACCATTTCCTGGGGATATGCATGTTAATTTTTAGAACTGTCTGTCTATAAATTAATGCAGGAAAGTCTGTTTTCTGTGGGAAAGATTTCTGTGTGTCTCTTTGTCTCTGCTCTTCTCTGCTCTTCCATGTGGCATATACATACTGCGGGGCAATAAAACTTGTAACTGAGAACTTCTCGGGGGATGGTGGACAGACCCCAGACCCCAGAGTGAGCTTTAAACAATTATTGGTTAACTATAACAAATAATTGTGTCTGATTTGTCTGTCGTTACACAGGAAATATCTGAGTTTCAGTTATCAGGGCACAGCATACAAATATATGAAAATCCCCTTTGGCCTTGCTTTAGTGCCCAGGGTTTTCACAATTTTTCAAAATGTGTGTAAGCGGTTTTGACGCCATCCCCGTGGCAAGCAGAGAGCGATACATACACACTAGTGACGCATCTGGAGAGATTAGGTTTCAAGATAAACCAGATGAAGAGTTGTTTAACTCCTTCACAGGAAATAATCTACTTGGGTATCAGGTTGAATTCAGTGATGTTTTGAGCATTCCTGTCAGAGGAATGCATCAAGACATTTCACAGCTGGCTCTCCCTTTTTCAACGAGGGAGATCAGTCTCTTTCGAAATGTGTCTTCGGCTACTGGGTCTGATGGCCTCAACAGTGTCAGTGGTTCCCCTGGGACTGCTGCGAATGAGGGATTTTTAGAACTGGACAGCGTCACAAGGCATTCGCCCCGCGAGCCATCTTAGCCGCAGAGTGTGCGTCTCACCAGAATGCATGAGCGCTCTCTGTCATTGGAGAGCCCTTTCTTTTCTCAGGACAGGATGCCTTCTGGGTCCTATTGTATTGAGGAAAGTGGTGACAACAGATGCATCTCTCACGGGCTGGGGGGCTGTGTTCAAGGGCAGAACAGTGAGAGGAGTTTGGTCTCCTGCACTGAGAGAGAAGCACATAAATTTTGTGCATTTTCTCAAGAATCATCATGTATTGGTCAGGACAGACAATACAACTGTGATAGCCTACATAAATCAGCATGGAGGAGTGCATTCACACAAGCTTCACTAGTTAGCGAAAGAACTGATTATGTGGAGCAGCAGGACCTTCCTGTCATTACACGCGATGCATGTTCCAGGAATAATGAACGGGGGCAGATTTACTGTCCATAGAGAATCCTCTGTACGGGGAGTGGAGACTCCACCCCCAAGTGATACTCATGGTGTGGCAGAGAATCGGCCAGGCTGCCATAGATCTTTTCGCATTGCGCAAAGATGCACAATGTCCCCTGTTCTTCTCTCTGGCCGGCGACGATGCTCGTGGATTTGGATGCTCTAATCCACGAGTGGCCAGACATGTTACTTTATGCGTTTGCTCCGTTAAGCCTGATCGAGCCGACACTACGGAGGGTTCGGGAATGCAAACATGTAATGATTCTGATCGCGCCATACTCGGGTACTATTGGCCAATACCCTCTCGTCTGTCGATTTGTGAGAGGGGCACGTCTGCTACACCCAGTATCGAAGCCGCTGGTCCCGCCTTGGGACATGTCTGTGGTTCTGAACGCACTCTCAAAAGCCCATTTCGAGCCCATTGATAAAATTGCCTTGAAGCCGCTCACTTTAAAGACGGCTCCATTACTTGCTCTCACTACAGCAAAAAGGGTGAGTGAACTACATGCTTTATCACTCCTCATGTTTGATGTTCACTCCAGGTGGTCAAAAAGTAACTTTTTGAACTAACCCTGCATTCGTGCCTAAAGTGTTTAATCACGCTGGTGCAGTTCAATCAGTGGACCTGCGAGCTTTTCATCCACCACCCTTTCATCCCCAGAGGAGGAGAGGTTACACAATTTATGTCCGGTTCGTAGTCTGTATACGTATGTTCATAGAACCCGCACACTTTGTAAGGGCAATCAGCTATTTGTCTCATGGGCTGACTCTTACAGTGGAAACTATCTCCCGTCAACGCCTTTCTCACTGGGTGGTGGAGGCTATCGTGTTATGTTACAATAATGCGAATATAGAGCCCCCGATAGGACTACGAGCACACTCTACTAGAGGTATAGCTACATCCTGGGCACTGTTTAGAGGCATTTCTATTCAAGAAATTGCGCGGCAGCCAGCTGGTCTTCTCCGCACACATTTGCACGTTTCTGAAGACTGGATGTGACCGAACCCTCTCTGGCCCACTCAGTCCTGGGAGTGAGTAGTCAGGTTGTTTAATGCAGTTTATTACGGTGCGAATTCCTCATATTATTCTGTTTTCACCTCCGTCGGGAGCTATGATTCAGATAATAACCCTCTCTTTCTTTAGTCTGCTTGATCAGCATATCGGCAGTATGGGAGTTATCTATATCCCATAGTGAGATACTGAATGAATGTTAGAAAGAGAACGTTAGGTTACTGACGTAACCCCGGTTCTCTGATAACATGAAGTGAGGTATCTCACAAACATTGCCGTCCTTGCCTGTCCTGCACGGACAAGAGATATGCAGAGAATGACGAAATGGCAGCGATTGGTCTGCCATGGTTGGCAGACGTGGTGTTATTGGTGCTTCCGCGATCAGTCACGCCTGAGGTGTTCCCATAGTAAGATACCTTACTTCATATTATCAGAGAACCAGGGGTTATGTCAGTAACCTAACTTTTTAAGTTCACTTAAATAAAAAATATTTTTTTAAAGTCTAATAAATGTTGAAATTGATAGCTTTCAGTTATACTGTAATGTTGAATGTTTATAATTAATGTTTTTAAAAAAAATCAATTTCATAGAGACATCAGTACCGGAATTAGCATCAGTGATACTGGCCTTCATTCATAAAAAGATGTCATTAAACAAATATTTAAAATATACTGTCTTTAAGTTGCTTCTACATTAATTTGGAGAGTAAATGTGAAATTATTAAAAATATTAAACTCCAATGTCTTTTATATATTTTACATATTTAAACTTCACAATTTGCTTATCCAATTTTATTATTTTTGTCGAGTTGCTGTTTGATTGTGCGTGTTGAAGCTACTTCTGGGACAAAACAACTCTAGATTATCATGGTACTTTGTTACATTGTGGATCGGCAGATTGGATTTATGTTTTGGGTCTGCTTGTATAACGTTTTATGGACTAAGTAGGACTAATATTGAATGATGGAAAAAATGGTGTACATTACCCCTTTGATATGTCTTTACCATTGGCTTGTAGCGGGGTGTTAGCCAACGTTTGAACTATTGAACAGGGTCTCACCTGACACTTATTTTCGATGCATTGAGTTGGGTATCCTTCGTCGTTCGAGATGCACTATATTGCCAAAAGTTTTGGGACGCCTGCCTTTACATGCACATGCACAACTTTAATGACATCCCATTCTTAATCCATAGGGTTTAATATGGAGTTGGCCCACCCTTTGCAGCTATAACAGCCTCAACTCTTCTGGGAAGGCTTTCCACAAGGTTTAGTAGTGTGTTTATGGAAATTTTTGACCATTCTTCTAGAAGCGCATTTGTAAGGTCAGGCAGTGATGTTGGCGAGAAGACCTGGCTCACAATCTCCGCTCTAATTCATCCCAAAGGTGTTCTATCGGGTTGAGGTCAGGACTCTGTGCAGGCCATTCAAGTTCCTCCACACCAAACTCATTCATCCATGTCTTTATGGACCTTGCTTTGTGCACTGGTGTGCAGTCATGTTGGAAGTTGGAACAGGAAGGGGCCATCCCCAAACTGTTCCCACAAAGTTGGGAGCATGAAAATGTCTTTTTCTATAGATGCTTATTCCAGTTCTGAGGCTTTAGTTTGTGAAGTTGATTTACCGAAACCTTAAGGATTATTATTAATCCTTAAGGATTTTTTTAGAGAGTTTTCTAATTTTTTTATTTTATTTAAGTTGGCCACAAAAGCTGATGATTTTCTACTTCTAGGCAATGTCAATGTAAATATTTGCTGTCCACAAAAGCCACTTGTAAGAGAGTTTACTCAATGTTTAGACTCTTTCAACTTTACTCAATTTATTTCTGGTCCTACACATATGAGGGCCACACACTTGTGATCACCTGCCAATAATATTTGATTGTTCTATTGCTGTTTTAAAATCTGAAAGCAGACCCTCTACTTATCTGTCTAGAGTTATAAACTCTTCTACTGCTGCACAGTTTATAAAGGTTTTTACAGAACTCCCAGCGGGTGTCACGATACAGTATTCTGATGATTTGGTTTATAGTTTTAATACATCATGTACTGGGATTTTAAATGAAATTTAAAAGTCAAAGTTAGGAAACTAAACGCTAGAAAACAGCCTTGGATTAATAGAGAAGTTTGTGCTCTAAGGATGGAGTGTAGAAGGGCAGAAATAAAATGGACAAATTTCTTATAATTTCTTATCAGCTATTGCAAAATTCTTTGGTCAAATTTCAAGAGGCGGTTGCCTTGCAAAGGTCTAAACATTTTTCAAATTTGATTTTTTCAAAATTACCACTGTCCAAAGCTTTTGTTTTCTACCATAAATTCTGTATTAAATCCTTCCCCTGAGATTGGTGTTGGTCATAGACCAGAGTTGTGTGAGAAATTCTGAGGCTTCTTCATAAACAAAATCAGTTGCATTAAATCTCAGATTAAAATTAATTCATCCAAGAAAGTCTGGTATTTACCTAAATTTTCACATGTCCATCCTATCTCACATTCTGAGTTGTTGAATATATTGTCCAGTCGACCACTTTCTCTTTTGACGTTATACCAACTACATTACTAAAGGAAGTGTTGGACTCAGTTGCACCACATATTATTTGTTATCAACAGTTCCTTACAGACAAGTTCTGTTCCATCTTGTTTTAAACATGCAGTGGTTCATCCTCTGCTTAAAAAAAGCAAATCTGGATCCATCTGATCTTGGAATTCGCTACCTTAATCTGCTAGGTTATCCTCCTCTTTATCTGCATTTAAGTATATACTGGTGGCTATTTTGTAGTTTACTATTCAGTTAATTTTTATTTATTTATTTATTTTTCGTCTGTTGGGTAACTAGTTGACTAATTAGGTCAGGGAGGTATTCCAGAAAGCATGTTATGTGACATACCCAGGGATGTTTAGAGGTAAGTAAGCGGATAACCTAAACTTTTGTTTACAAAAACGGTGGTAAATTTCAGGGTAAGTAGCCATAGCAACTTACTCTCTGAACATAACCTACTCTGAAGCAAGTTCTGTTCCAGGGTTAGTTTGTTTTAGAGGTGTTCAGCAAAGGGGCAGTTCTAGAATATTATCTTCAGGAGGGCTTAGCTCTGAGTGAGAATCTGTAGCAAGAGGACATCACCTAAATGGTACCTCTTTAAATCGGCACCACTCTATTACTATACAGGGGCGCATGCAGGATTTTATCTCGGGGTAGGCACAGAACATTATCTCTGAGCGGCTTTGTCCCGAAATGTGTGTATTATTTTCAGAGAATCATGTGATTATCGAAAAACGAAGCCTCACTTTCTTTCCAGTCACGGGAATGCTTCACTTTGCGTCTGTTTGAAACCATACCACTACTGTAGATATATGGAAGTTCAAGTGCATTTACTAACATTTTAAATATATATGCCTGTAGCCTATATTACATTATATATATGTTCTGTCATATAAACAGTATAAAAAAAACAATAAAATAACAGCTAAATAGCAAAACGGCAAAATAAATTACTTGCCTCAAACAACAAAGTAGGTATTATTAGTATTATTATAATTATTGTTTTTAATTTAAACATTTAATTTATTGCCACACTTTAATATGTGAATTATATTATCAGAAAACTAAACACATTTAGTGTCATCAGGCTTTTATTTGTGCTTAATGGCTAAAACAACGGAGCTGCGCACTCAGGTTTATGGCTGCTGTAAATTTAACCCGCCACGAGATGGCACTGTTTTCGGCACTCTTGATGCTTTGAAACTTTTCCCGAAACATTTAGAGAAAAGCTTCAAAGATTTAAAGGGGACCTATTATGCAAAATTCACTTTTGCATGGTGTTTGGCTATAAATGTGTGTTTGCAGTGTATGTACACAACCACCCTTTAATGATAGAAATCCAACCACTCCTTTTTTTTGTTTTTTTTTATACCCATAAATCATAAGCAGTGTCTCTGAACAAGCTGTTTCCAGATCCCTGGCAATGTGATGTCACATTAGCCACAGGCCCCGCCCACGAATGTTGACAGACACTGCCGTTTTAACATAGAACCGCCCTGAGGGAGTTCACAGCGAGTTTACACAGTCCGCCATTGCTGTACTGATGAGAATGTCTCCCAAGGTTTTAAGTGTTCTGTAGCTGAATGGATTAATCCACATAGCTCTCTCCCTAAATCTGAAGACGAGGTTGATTAATTTTGTTTTAGAAGAAAATGCTCCTCAACTCTACCGAAATTCGTTTATGTCTGTGCGAATCATTTCACACCGGACTGCTTTGTGAACGAATGTCAATACAAAGGACAATACACAACAGAGTTTGTGCTAAAAAGTTGTTACTCAAGGATAGATCAGTTCGTGATCCAGCTTACAGCCTCCAGAGTGATACTGGATATGGCAGTAATGAAGGTGAGAGCACTTTAGTACAGTTCATCTGAGTTGATTTACGGATATAAAGTTTACCAGTTTATTAACCACCACCCGAAAAGGCATAAGGTCTATATATATTTATTTACTGTTAGTTGTAACGAGTGTTTCTGTGTACAAGGGGGAGAGAGAGTTTATGGATAATATTTTAATGCACACTTGCACTGTGTTTTATTAAGCTCTTACAGAGATTTTCTAGACTGAAAACGGATGCTTCATCTTCTGTGTGAAGTACAATAAACATCATAAAACTCATCTGTAAAGTTTTGGCCATCATTCGGACGGGGTCCGGTACAACAGGCTTGTACTAATATAGTGGAAGAAGGCAATATAAGTTATAACTGTAACTGAACTAAACTATACCTGTTCTATCTCCATGCAGCATATATTTGCAGTTTCTGACATTATAGTGCGTCCTGACTGACTCCTTGCACCAGAGAACGACCTCTAGAAGCTCCGCCCTCTTAGGCCGAGTGTATGGGGTTAGATTCCCGCCTAAAGTATTGCGGTCATGGATCAAAAAATAAGCATGAATCAAAAATTTAAAAACACATGTAAAAATATATTGCACAAACTGAAAAAAATAATGCAAAATGATCAGAATGGCAAACAATGTGGTCACGGATAAAAATATATTAAGCGTGAATAGAAAAATTAAATAAAAAAAAATAAGCATAAATCAAAACTTTAAACATATTAAAAATTATATTGCACAAATCTTAAACCTGTGTTTGTGTTCTTAAAAGTTGTTTTCCTTGGTTTTATTACTCTGTACTTTGTGCTCTTACATTTTCTGCTCATATTTTACTTTTTTGTACACTTGTGCTGTTTTTCTCTTTGCTCTTATTTCTATATTCTGCTCTTGCGTTTTCAAATATTGCAGTTTGAGTTTTATGTAAATTAGGGCGGGCTTAAGCGTCACCATTGGTCCACTAGTTCTAGATTGACAGCTCCTCCTCCAGCCAATCAATCGAAGAGAGGGAGATGACAAAATTTCAATGCGACTCATGGCTACTGATGCTCACACTCATACAGGGGAAGATAACAGTTTAATTTGAAACTTTACAAGAACTTTCAAGCTGTAACGTTATCTGAACTATGGACAAATAATTCCTCTTTTTTAAAAGTACATGAGATACTCTTTAATGTGCAGTCTTGTTATGACTGTTAATCTTTATGTTCATAATATATGGTATTTGGTGTTAAAATATTACTTGGCTCATGATGCTAATATGCTAATGCTACTGTAGCTGATATACTTCTTAATTGTTGTTGTTAAACGATCATAGGTGACCTGGTAAATTAATTCTAAAACTGAATGTATCATTTCTGCATTGACTGTGATGGTGTTACAGAGGAGAGGTGGATGTGATATGCAGTGATTTATTCACATACTTATTGTGTTTATTTACATAACTACATAATTGCACAATACTATAAGATTAATGTTTTAAATATAGCTTTAAAAACCAAATTATAGATCAGGGATAGACAACATCAGTTCTGGAGTGCTGCTGTCCTGCTGAGTTTAGCTCCAACCCTGATTAAAAAAAAACTCACCCGTCTATAGTATTAATAGTCCTGAAGACACTGATTAGCTGGTTCAGGTGTGTTTAATTAGGGTTGAAGCTAAACTCTGCACTCCAGGACCGACATTGCCCATCCATATTATAGAAATATGTGTGTTGCTCAGAGACGAGCGACGCTGTTCTGCTGTTGCTTTGTTTGATACTCTTTTCATCAAAATTAACACACTCGAAATTAACTTATTGCTATATTGATTTATACAAACAGCTCAATAAACATTTTCAATCGCTCTAATATTGGGGAAAACGCTCTTTTTGATCCGTGACCGCAATGTCGTGTTGATGAGGCCTTCCCAGTGGATGATCTAGTTGACTCAATCTCTGCTGACACTTCAGGGCTGCGTTATGGTCGTGTCAAGGCACAGGTCCTCGATCTCACCTGGATACGGCCCAGATCCGGCTGATTACAGTAAACCTGGGGATAAACAGAGAGACTAATATTAGCGTAGATGCCATTCTTCTTTTGATGTAACGAGTACACCTGGTATTATAGGAAGTGTTCCCGGTTCTGGCTGACCTAATTTATGCAGCCTAACAATCCTTTAACGGATTTGAAAACATGTTGATACGTGTTAATAATGTGTTATGTGTATGCCAGATTAAAGAGATGCGTTTTTAGTCTAGATTCAAACTGACAGAGTATGCCTGGTTCCCGAACAATGCTAGGAAGATTGTTTCAGAGTTTAGGTGCCAAATAGGAGAAGGATCTACCGCCTGCGGCTGATTTTGATATTCTAGGTATTATCAACTGGCCTGAATTCTGAGATCGCAATAGACGTGAAGGACTATAATGCTGTAATGATAGTGGGCGCTATTGCATTAGCCTACACTACGATGGGCCTTCAATGCCCCATTGGCGTAAGAGCTCACTCCACCAGAGGCATGGCCTCTTCCTAGGCGTGGTCCAGTGGTGTGTCTATCTGTGACATGTGCGGCGGCAGGCTGGTCCTCTCTGTCCACCTTTACCAGATTCTACTGCCTGGATGTCCCTGTGCTACAGGCGCAGATACTCTCTGTTCAGTAAGGGTCGACTTCTATGTGTGCTCGAACTACTGTTATTCCCCAATGGCTCCGGCCCACAACCCGAGTTCTGGTTTTGGGGCAACCCTGCCATTTTCCACCCCTTATGCTCTCAGGGCCCTTAATGAAGTGTCTTAAGCTGGGGTCGATCCACCTTAGCACGGCATTGTTGGACTAGTTCCCCATAGTGTCTTCAATGCAATACGAGTGAACCGTATTGAAAGGGAATGATACTCATTTACTAATATAACCTTGGTTCCCTGAGACAGGAATGAGTATTATGTAGACGGCCGTGCTAGCAGGCTCCACGACTGGGCGATGCCCGCTTCAGTCGATTAAACCTGATTCCTATGGCGAAGTGAGCCGCTTATATAGGCAGATGCCCCACCCATTCTGGTGGGCACCATGCCCGCCACAGCGGGAAGTGCACCCTTGGGTTCGTGCACTTACGCTGCATCGCCATAGGCTCATGCAGTTCCAACTCACCAGCCGTCTTGCTTGTGCAGTTGCACTGCATTTTTAAATTTTACATAAACTTCAAAATCTGAGAAAAAGGAGTTTTCCCCATAGCATCTTCGACGCAATACTCGTTCCCGTTATCTCAGGGAACCAAGGTTACATTAGTAACCAAGTATTGTTTTCTTTCACCGTGTCTTTTTATTGAATGGCTTAAAATCACTTGAATGTTTAAACTGACAAGGCTTAAAAACATGTGAAAACGATAACCTTTCTTGAGGAAGCAGCACTAGCCTGATCATTCAGATAGGTGATTATAGTTTTAGGGGGGCTGAGACACAGATGGGGGGGGCTAAAGCCCACCTAAAAATGTTGATATTTGTTCGGGATTTGAACCCGCATCACTGGCATTGTTGGTCAACCCACACCAAACCTAAACGGGCCCATTGCGAGCTTGCCCAAGCAAGGCCCACATCTTTGGGCTTACTGTGAGATCTCTGTGAGCCACCCACAATAGCGGACTGCCCACATTAAGCCCATGATGGCCCAGTGTGGGCCAGCCCGTTTGGGCCCAGAGCAACTTTTGTAACTTTGGGCCCATTCAGGTTTTGTGTAGGCAGCCCACTTTCATTTCTACCATAAAGACTGGTAAACGTTTACATGTTATTTATTCCATAAAGTATAAACAGATGGTTGTGACGGACGGTACAACTAAACATGGTACAACGATTCATGCTTAGTTGTACTGAAGTTCTTTGTCGTAGGCCCCATCCTTTGTCCGAATCCTGGGGATGCAGATTTGGCTGATCCTGCCTGAAGATGAAGGCAGGGGCGGAGCCTACCCCCGATGGATGGACGGGGCCAACCTGGTGGTGGTGGGGAGGATGGAGGGGAACGTCAGCATCATCAACTGCGAACGTGAAACAGAGAATTCAGTGCTCATTTATACCAGGTGTCAAGCAGTGACAGACTTATTATGAAGGATGACGTGACGTTAAGTCTTCCTGGTAGAACTTGCATTCATTTACCATGCTCTGTTTTTTAAAATTCAATAGGACCTTCCATTTATAACTGCACAGATGGAATAAAAATTAATGACAAATCACATTCATTCACATTTTCATAGTATTTTTATACAGTATTTTCTGTTTTCTTAAGTTACATGCAAATATATGTAAAATTACAAAAACCAACTGTAATTATTACAATAACAAAACAGTTATATGATAAAATGGTCAAATGACTGGCAGCAACAGCAACATAGCAACATAGATAATGATGTTCTATTGAAAATAGTAAAGTTTGAAGTCACTGTTATGGAGGTAAGCGCTTGCTTTAGTTGGGCTCTTGACCCTTGACTTCCTAACTTTAATTTCTCTCTGGCTGCTATTGCTGTGTGTTTCTGAAGCACATTTGTTATAGCAAAAATTGCAAGAGAAATTCTGGTCAGATGAAATTGATTACTTATTGATGATTCAGTCATAATGCAGTTGTCAGATTCAAAGAGATTTACATTTTGCAGAGTATGATTTAGGATATTTTTGGTTTGGCAGATGTCAGTCATTGATTGTTTCTTTTTTAACGATCTTTAACCGTTATTTCCATTAATGGTAACGTTTGGCACCCTGTTCTGCCAGATTTATTGTTGTAGATTAATAGTGCAGGCCCTGTGTGGGCCCAGTGAGGGATTCCTGGGGCTAAGTGAGGGCTGCCTGTGCAGGGTCAGTGCTAAGGGGCCAACATTTTGCCAATGAGCAAATTCTCAGGGGCCCTGCGCTGGCAGCCTGCTCGGGGCCCTTACGCTAGCCCTAAGTGGTCCCGTAAAGGGCCAGTGCAGGCTTGTTTGCAGGGATGGTCTTGTGGTGTATTTTTTTGTTTTGTTTATTATAGTGCAAGGAGGTGTGTTCAAATCCTGATCATTGATCGTGCTGCATTTTGTGGAAAATAGCAGTTCTAGGCTAATAACAGTTTATGTTTTATGGGAAAAAGCCCATATGATAAAGCTTGGGTTGTTAAATATTCGATCCCTTTCTTCAAAAGCACTTATTGTAAATCATATTATCACAGACAATAATCTAGATGTGCTGTGTTTGACAGAAACCTGGCTAAAACCGGACGATTACATTACTTTAAACGAGTCTAGCCCTCAAGGCTTTCTCCTCTATTGTTACTCACCTGAAGACTCCTTACCTGCTGCTCGTCTCCTCACCCAAATCTCCATTCTCCATTCTCCAGTCTCGAGTTCCGTGTCCTCTTACAAGTACCGTGTGTTCGTCCTGCAAATAAAGAAAGGAAAGTGTTTGTTATATATTCATCAGTGACTGTAAACGTGTGTGTGTGTGTGTGTGTGGCAACTTACCTTCTGTTATCCTCCTGCTGCTATCCTCCTAGCTTTTCTTCAATTATACTTACCATCTCTCTGGTCTTTGTATCCTGACAGAAGACTAGACCACAACAGACAGCATAATAGCATGAGTACTTCACAGTTGGACCAGTTTCAAGAGTTAGTGGATCTCCTTCACCACTCACTCACCAATCCATCCACCACCACACCAGTCTGTGCACCGACCACTTCTTCGCCACCTGCCATAGTCGCAAGTCCCATGGCTAACCCGGCGCCCTACTCTGGCTTGATGGAGTAGTGCAACAGATTCCTGCTACAATGCTTGCTGGTCCTCGAGATGCAGCCACAGAGATTTTCCACAGAGAGAGCAAAGATCACTTTTATTATCTCCTTGGTAACGGGAAGAGCACTGCAATGGGCAGAGACAATTTGGCAGCAATCCGGACCTTCTACACAGTCTGTGAATGATTTCATGACTTATTTCCAAGAAGTTTTCAGCAAGCCTGTTGGTGATACTTTCATTTGTGATTAACTGTATCATCTCAAATCAAACAAAGAAAATTGTCTGCTACTGATTATGCCCTTAAGTTTTGCACATTAGCAGCAGCAAGCAGATAGAATGAGAGCACTCTACTCAACTACAGACAAGGGCTCACACCGTCTCTGCGGCTGCAGATCGCTCCATATGATGATTCCTGCGGTTTCGAAAAGTTTATCCATCTCTCCATCAGAGTCTCCCATCATATGCAGGGGTTTGTGAAATCAAGCCCGGGTAAACGATGCTCCGCCTGCTCGCGCCAGTCATTCTCCAGAACCAGAACCAATGCAGATTGAGTCAACACGATTATCTATGGCTAAACTCAGGGGTTATGTCTATGTTGCGGTGCTTGTGGGCATGTCATCCTTGAATGCCCCATCCATCCTCCACTCCCTTTGGTGAGTTTTGTTCAAGCAGACTGTGTCAGTTCTTCACCATTAACTACCAAAAATTAATTTCTGTCTTATCCAGTCACCGCACTCATTGACTTTGGGTCAGTCAAGAACTTAATCTCCAGCGCCCTCTGCCACCACCTCAAATTACCGAAGATCCCAAATGAAAAACACTACAAAGCCCAGTCCATAACTGGGAAGCCCTTAAATCATACCAACATCCAGTTTTAAGTTGGACCACTTCTGTTGGGTGTTGGTGCTCTTCATTGGGAGGACATCGTCCTAGGGTTAATTCAACATAATCCAGAGCTCTCTTGGGAAACTGGTGAGATTAAAAAGTAGAGCGATCAATGTTTCTCTTCCTGCTTCCCCACATTACCGCTCCACTCCTAGATGAAACCTCATCATTTGGTCATTAATTCTACATCCATAAAAAGCCCCACTCACCAGTTATCTGTGGATATTCCCAAATGCTACTCCCAGTTCTAAGATGTTTTCTGTCCTAAGTGAGCTTCCCAACTACCACCTCACCGGCCATGGGACTGCACGATTGATCTCCTTCCTGGTGAATCAGTACCCAGAGGCAAGATCTATCCATTAACCATCCCCAAGCATGAAGCCATGGAGGAGTATATTCGGGAGGCCTTACAACAGGGTTGCATCAGACCATCTACCTCCCCTGCGGCTTCCAGCTTCTTTTTCATGGCCAAGAAGGACGGAAGCTTGCAGCCATGTATTAACTAATGTGCCCTCAACAAGATCACTGTCAAGTTCTGATACCTCCTTCCTCCATCCTAGCTGCTCTGGAACATCTCCGCGGAGCAAAAATCTACACCAAGTTGGACCTCAGCAGCGCGTACAACCTCATACGGATGAGGGGGACGAGTGGAAGACAGCTTTTGTGACCCCTACTGGCCACTTTGAGTACTCCGTTATGCCGTATGGCCTGGTCAGTGCCCCCTCCGTATTCCAGGATTTCATTTATGAGGTACTCTGGGGAATTCTCCATCAATCTATTCTGGTCCACATAGACAATATCCTGATCTGCTCCCGGAGCCAGGCTGAACATTGCCATTACGTTGCGGAGGTCCTCCAAAAGCTCTGGGAATTTAATCTCTTCCTCAAAGCTGAAGTGTTAATTCCACCAGTCTGAAATCCAGTTCCTTGGTTACATCATCAACAAGAAGGGAATATCTATGGACGAGAGGAAGGTGGAAGCTATTCACAAGATCTATCAAAGAACTCCAGAGATTTCTTGGATTCGCTAACTTCTATCATCATTTAATCCTTAACTACAGCTTCATCACCAATCCACTCAACCGTGAGCTTCTGGCCATCAAATTAGCTCTGGAAGAATGGAGGCACTGGCTTGAAGGGGCTCGACATTTTTCACAGTCTGGACAGATCACAAAAACCTCCAATGTCTCCATAATGCAAAACTTCTAAACCCTCGCCAGGCCTGCTGGCCATTATTCTTCACCAGATTTGACTTTAAGATTGCCTATCATCCTAGTTTTAAGAACGAAAAGACAGGAACACACCAAGCCGACGGTCGGCCATCGGGCAGTTTTTGTTCGTCTGCCAACTAAGTTTTCTCAGTGTGTTCCACACCGTCGGCTCAAGTTGGTCCTCGTTGGCTTTATTTCGGCCAATTCGACATGTTGAATCGGCGTCGGAGCTCGTCGGTCCGTCTGGCCATCTGATCATTCTGATTGGCTGTTCAGCTACTGCCACCTGCTGGTACGGAAAGGCATTTCATCTTATGCAGGTGCAGAACGAACGTGCTACTTGGCCGTTGGCTGTCGAGCATTGGTTTGGTGTGTCAGGCCAACTTTGGACCCAGACGCTGCCGACGTGAGCCAACCCCGCAGTCTGCTTTCGTCGCCACTAGTTCGTCTAAAGAGCTGATGCATGATCATGTATTCACACACTCGTCGAGAACATCGAATAAACAGTATCTATCCTGGATTCCTGTCCCTTCATCAGTCCTATCCAGTGGAATCCCAAAAAAAAAAGTCCAAGCCAGTGCCCCTGAGAATCCTCCACCAGGTTGCCCACCAGATTGTTAGTACATTCCACGCAACCAATGTACGCAACTCATTTCAAATGCTCATACCTCTCTTGGTACTGGTCACCCAGGGGCCAATCAATCCCTCTCACTACTACAAGATCGTTTCTGTTGGCCCAATATTGCACGTGATGTGGTTGGATTGCGCCATCTTGAAGACACCTTGCCATCTACTAGCTTCTTCCTCTGTCCGTTTCAAATCACCCTTAGTCACATCTAGGGTTGTTTTTTATTACTGATCTCCCTGCATCCCAAGGTAACACTTGCATCCTGGTAGTTGTGGATCGTTTTTCTAAATCATGTCATCTTGTTTCCTTTAAGGGATTACCCACTGCTATGGAGACTGCAGAGCTCCTTTTCAACCATGTCTTCAGATTCCCGAAGACATCCTGTCCGACAGGGGACATCAGTTCATTTTCAGAGTGTGGAAGGCATTCATGAAACTTCTAGATGTGACCGTAAGCCTACCTTCTGGATACCACCCCAAAACCAACGGACTGATGGGAAGGAAGGTACAGGAAGTTGGCCGTTTCCTCCTAACCTTCTGCCATAACCACCAGAACTCCTGGAGCTAGTATCTAGCTTGGGCCGAGTACGCACAAAACTCCCTTCGTCAGCGAGCCACGGGTCTTACTCCATTTCATTGCGTACTTGACTACCAACCACCCATGTTCCCCTGGTCGGAGAACTGTCGGATGTACCATCAGTCAATCACTGTTTCCAGGAGAGTGAGAGGGTCTGGGACTCAGCTCATAATCATCTTCAAGGGGCCATACAGGGACAGAAACAACATGCTGACACGCGTAGATCGTCCACTCCAAACTATCATCCAGGTCAGAAGGTACAAACCAAGAACATCAGGTTACTTCTACCTTGCCAGAAGCCGAGTGCCAGGTACATTGGCCCCTCTGAAATCACCAAGGAGTGATTCCGGTATCCTTCCAACTCACACTCCCCGATCACTACCGCATTCACCCAGTATTCCATGTCTCACAATTCAAGCTGCATCACTCACCTGTTTCTCTCCCTTTCACAGAGCCTGGTGATAGTGGCGTACCTCCTTTGCCTTCTGTGGTGGATGATGGTAGAGTTATTACTGTTTGAGAGATCATCGACTCCTGGTGCCGAGGTGGTGTATTGGAATATTTGGTGGACTGGGAGGGCTACGGCCCAGAGGAACGATCTTGGGTTCCTAGAGGTGACATACTGGATTTCTCATCACCTTTCACTGTGTCCATCCAGAGAGACCTGCATCATGCAACAGGAGTCATCCACCTCGTCGTCGTTAGAGTCGTCGGCACTCAGGAGCGGTTTGTGGAGAGGGGGGTACTGTCACGGAATCACCAGGCTTCACCTACACATAGCCACAATGATCTCAATCATCAGAGTATTAATCACCACCAGCTGTCACTCATTTCACCTGCACCAGTTAAAAGGACTCACACACACACACACACACACACACACATCGTCTAGTCTTGTCTTAGACTCACCTCATGTTTCTCCTGGATCGTTACTCACCTGAAGACTCCTTACCTGCTGTTTGTCTCCTCACCCAAGTTTCCGATCTCCAGTTTCTGGCTCCTTGTCTCCATACTCCAGTTTTGTGTCCTCTTACAAGTACCATGTGTTCATCCTGCAAAGAAAGAAAGGAAAGTGTTTGTTAAATATTCATCACTGACTGTAAACGTGTGTGTGTGTGTGTGGCAACTTACCTGTCTGTTAAACCAGTTCATCCATCTCCATATCCTTACTGCTGTGTTCAATAAAGCTTGTCTTTAATTATACTTACCATCTCTCTGGTCTGTGTATCCTGAGGTAATAATCCTATTATTATTACCAGTAATTTATTTAATTATTTTATCTTCAGGTCGCAGTTATAGCCCTATGAGCAATGGTGCAAACCGTGCCTTTGCACCACCTGGTGGTGATTCTGCGAACGAGTGTCGCATATGACTGGGTTGTATTTAATTGTCAGTCTCACGGCAGTAATAGCCATTTTGGTTGAATACCTACTGTATATGATAAAGTTGCATTTTCACAGATTACTGGAAATAATTTAAAGACTAAAAACAATTTAAATTATTATTTTTTTTAGTTTGTATTAGCGGTATGGTTCTGTTCTGGGCAAGAACTCCCTGCCATCCATGCAGCCTAGCATGGATAAGAGCAGGGAGAGCAGCAATAACACCCCAGGGTAAACAGAACAAAACCAACATATGCAGATATAATTAATGTCAATAATTTAACATGTACACATATTTCAAGAATTAGTTTGATCCAGGGGAATCATAAGGCAAATCCTGTCTGAAGAGAGAAGGAGCTGGGGATGGAGGATGGTAATTATCTCCTGAGAAATGCAATAGCTGCTGATAATACTGAGGAGCTTATATATGGATGCTGTGATAGGCATTGTATTCCTGTAGGTGGACATGAGTCATCTGGGAGTCAGCTGATGCAAGTTTGACTGATGTGACCTGCCAGAACTGATGCTAACGCTTGATTTATAAGCTCTTTTCCTCATGGGGGCCAAAAAAAGTTCCTACAAGGACAAGGATTTCGGATATTGTATTGCCATCTTTGTGCGGACATTTTGTCCCCGTAACTTAGGGTTTACCAGGAACCCCCCCCCCACAGTAGAATAGATGTCACAATACTATGCCTATAGCCTAGCAGGTTCAGTTGACACACTATAAACTATACTTTTCCTACATTGAACTAAACAGAAAAGTTTGCACTATTGCAAGATCAGCTTGGACAATACAAGTAGGATAAGGTTCACCTGGACTAGTTCTAAAAGTCATGAACAATGAAATAAGCAGCAGTTCTCGTAATCCAGGAGAGGGTAATTGTACTTATAATTACTGCTAGTCAGATGAAATATAGATCACACACTGATTAAAAGTGTTGTTTTAACCTTTAGGTCAGCCTTTTATTCTTAAACTGACTTCCTTCTTTTTATGTTAGAAGGTGTAAAGTAGAGGAATGTACAGGAAGTTCACTCAGGAAACAGGAAAGGTGTCTGCACACTCTTGCACAACGCAGTTATTACAAGCTTGAAGAAGTTGTTAAGGTGGTTTAAGCTCAAATGTTGTCACAGTAATACAGAAAATAGCTGGAGCTGCATTATTGTCTTTTACAAAGGTATGTGCATTTTTAAAAGATATGTTTTTTGACTTTCCAAAGAATGTTATCAACTGAATGAGATACTTTGTTACTAGTGGCAGATCTAGATCATGGTATATTGGCTGGCCAGGCAAGGGCCACTTGTTTTATATTAACCTAATTTCAGGATTATTGAAAGTAATCTTACTAGGTCACTTATCACTCTGCAATCTTTAAACATAATCTAAAACGATTTCAAGTTGATTTATTTGTTTAATAATAATCTTGTATTATAGTGTGATAATGAGCACTTTTAAAATCTATGCACTTTTCATCACATGTAAACTTGACACATGTAACAAAACAAACATTAAAAAAATACATACAAAAATCTGCTGCATAATCATAAAATAGGCGTAAAATAAATTAACTTAGGAAATGTATTTTATCTGTAACATTATAATGCTCAATTTATAGTTGTGGTCAAAAGTTTATATAGACCCAGCAAAATTTGCAAAAAGTTAAAATAAGAGGGGTCAAAAAAGTTACTTTTTTGTACTGCCCTGATGAAGATTTCATATAATTAATGTTAATAGTCCACAAGATAAAATAATAATAATAATAAAGAAAAAAAATTGCCTGTACAAAAGTTTACATAGGCTTGATTCTTAATGCTCAAGAAGGAAACATAATGCATTAAATTTTGCTATCATTTTGTCTATATGTTAACATAATAGCCATCAATAATAAATAATAATCATTAATAGCCATCAGGGCAGTACTAAATAAAAACAACATGCAATTTTTATGATCTCTCTTATTTTGTTAATTTTATAAACATTTCTTTTGCATGTTCTCTGATATTCTATTTACAAAATTTGCCAGTATTGTTTCATATGTTTATATAGTATGAAATTTCTATAAAAAAAATAAAATAAAAAAAAGTCTAAACAGTAACACCGGACAAATGGATAGATTGATATTATTTCTCATTAAATGAACAAGACTGAAATTAAATATTTTACCAGCATCTTTTCTCAGGTATCTCTGTGATACATGCTCAAGATGTGAAACTGTCAAATACTGATATGTCGATATTTGTTGATAGTCACAATAAATTACTCGGGACAATAATGTCCCATTAATTAATGTTAGTTAATGCACCAGTATTAACTAACAACAAGCAATACATTTGTTAGGCTACAATATTTACTAATCTTTGTTAATGTTAGTTAATAAAATTACATTATAAATAAATTATATATCTGTATTTGAATGAAATCGGATGTGGGCAGGACTTAAACCAGAAGTTTGTCCAAACTATATGAAAAACCCATTTGTAATGTAGTTAAACTTCTTAGTTAACATACAATTGTGCTCAGAATTATTGGCACCCTAGGTAAATATGATCAAAGATGACTGTAAAAATAAATCTGTATTGTTTATCCTTTTGATCTTTAATTCATAAAATTAGCAAAAAATCTAACCTTTCATTGAAGGAAAAGAATTGAAAGTGGGGGGGAAATCACATCATGAAATAAATGTTTTTCTCCAAAACACGTTGGCCACAGTTATTGGCACCCCTAAAATTTTTTATGAGTAAAGTATCTCTGAAGTATATTCCCATTCATATTTACATTTTTTTTAGCACACCAGGGTGATAATGAACAGGAAATTGTCCAGCCATGACTTCCTGTTCCACAGGAGTATAAACATGAGAAGACATAAAGGTCAAATTCCTGTAATCATTCATCACAATGGGTAAAACCAAATTATATAGTTCTGATGTGCATCAAAAGATTGTTGAGCTTCACACAATAGAAAGTGGCTGTAAGAAAATAGCTAAAGTGTTGAAAATCCATTTTTATACTATCAGGGCAATAATTAAGAAGTTCCAATCAACTAAAGATGTAACGGTAACACTTTACAGTAAGGTTCATTAGTTAACATTAGTTAACTACATTAGTTAACATGAACTAATAATGAACTGCACTTATACAGCATTTATTAATATTTGTTAATGTTAATTTCAACATTTACTAATACATTATTAAAATCTTGTTAACATTAGTTAATGCACTGTGAACTAACATGAACAAACAATGAACAACTGTATTTTCAGTTAACTAACGTTAACGAAGAGTAGTAAGTACAGTATCAAATGTATTGCTCATGGTAGTTAACACATTATCTAATGTTTAACTAACGAACCTTATTGTAAAGTGTTACCAATGTTACAAATCTGCCCGGAAGAGGATGTGTGTCTATATTGTCCTAATGCATGGTAAGAGGAGAGTTTGAGTGGCCAAAGACTCTCCAAGGATCACAGCTGGAGAATTGCATTAGTTGAGTCTTGAGTCTCAGAAAGCCTAAAAAACAATTGTCAAACAGCACCTACATCCTCACAAGTTGTTCGGGAAGGTTTCAAGAAAAATCCTCTGCTCTCATCCAGAAACAATCTCCAGCATATTCAGTTGTCAGACAAGACTGGAACCTCAAACGGGACCAGCTTCTATGGTCAGATGAAACAAACAAAAAAAAAAACTCACCGGATGGGTTTGGTGCACACAGGGATAAAAAGTACCCCACGTCCACGGTTAAATATTCTGCTGGATCTTTAATGTTGTGGGCCTATTTTTCTGCTGGAAGTCCTGACATCTTGTTCAGATACATGGTATCATGGATTCTATCAAATACCAACAGATAAAAAATCAAAACCTGACCGATTCTGCTAGAAATCCTATAATGGGCCGTGGTTGGATCGTCCATCAGGACAATGATCCAAAACAAAGATAAAAACCAACACAAAAATGTGTCACTGAGCACAAAATGAAGCTGGGAATCTGAAGGATCTGGAGAGATTCTGTATGAAAGAATGGTCTCTGATCTCTTTTAGGTGTTCTCCTGTCACAGACACACCAGGCTCCAACACGGTCCAATCACAGCACACTCCCTCACCAGAATACTGATCACATGCACCTGCACTCTATCAGCACACCAATCAGTCACCACATATAAGTCACTCACACTCCATCAGTCATTGTCCGGTCTCGTTTGCATCAAGTCTGATCTTCATGCTTACCCCAGTGGATTTACTTACCTGTCTCCAGTGTTTCCAAGTCTCCTCGTCTCCTCCTGTGTCTCCAGTCTTCGTGTGAGTTGTCTGTCTTCTCCATTGCTCCGTCTCTCCACGCCATTCGCCAATCATCCAGGATCCTCATTGCTGCAACACAAAGGACAGTATCACTCATCCATCATTCACTATTCACCTTCAAGATTACCCATTTACTCACCTGCACTACTGTTTACTCTGCTGGTTGTCAATAAACACCTGTTACCTGTATTCATCTGTCTCCGACCCTTCTGTACTGTAACAGAAGACCGGACCAAAACCGTTAGACCCCAGCATGAGTCACCCGGATCCATTTCAGGAGCTCGTCAACGCTTTGTGTCGAGCACTCACCTCTGATCCACCATCTTCACCACCAGCCATCACCTCCATCAACATCACCACCACTTCTTCACCGCCAGTGTACGCCAGTTCCATGGTGGACGAGAGGAAGGTGGATGCCATCAGAAACTGGCCGACACCATCTACCATTAAAGAACTCCAACTTCTATAGATGCTTCATCCAAGGTTACAGTTCCATCACCAGTCCACTTACAAGCCTCCTCCGCAATAAGCCCAAGTCTCTGTCCTGGACCTCAGCTGCCACCAACGCATTCAACATCCTGAAAGAAGCCTTCACCACCACTCCTCTCCTCATTCATCCCAACCCAGACAAGCCCTTCATAGTCGAGGTTGACGCCTCCACTACCGGAGTAGGAGCGGTGTTGTCTCAGCAGCAGGGGAACCCAATTTGACTCCATCCATGTGCCTTCTTCTCCCACAAGCTCATCTCGGTGGAGATCAACTATGATATTGGCAACAGGGAACTTCTCGCCATCAAGTTGGCCCTGGAAGAGAGGAGGCATTGGTTGGAGGATGCCAAACATCCCTCCCTATTACTCACAGACCACAAAAACCTGGAGTATCTACGAGTGGCAAAGAGACTAAACCCAAGACAAGCACGCTGGCCGTTATTCTTCACCCGCTTTAACTTTACAATCTCCTATCGTCCAGGTTCCAGAAACGTCAAGGCAGATGCCTTATCTCGACTGCATGCTCCTGAGGAAAACCCTGAGGAACCTGAGACCATCCTCCCTGAAGAACTCATCGTCAGCCCCATCACCTGGTCTGAGGAAACCATGCCCTCCTCCAATGCCTCTACCAACACTCCGCCAGGTTGCCCGCCAGGCTTGCAGTACACCACCAGGGCACGGCGCACTCCACTCATCCACATTGCCCACACATCTTTAGGCACTGGCCACCCGGGGGTCAATGAAACCCTCTCGCTGCTGAAGGAACGCTTCTGGTGGCCGAATATGATATCAGATGTCAGAAGGTATGTGCAGGGATGTAAGGAATGTGCCATCTTGAAGAGCCCCCGCCATCTACCATCCAGCAAGCTCCTTCCTCTGCCCGTTCCCAATCAACCCTGGTCGCACCTAGGACCGTCAGCCTCTCATCAGGTTACCGCCCTCAGTCGAACGGGCAGACGGAGAGGAAGATCCAGAAGATTGGTCGCTTCCTCTGTACCTTCTGTCACGGCCACCAGGACTCTTGGAACCAGTACCTGGGTTGGGCCGAGTACGCACAGAACTCCCTACGACAGCCATCTACTGGACTCACCCCTTCTGTCCCTTCTGTATACATCTGTCTCCGACCCTTCTGTACTGTAACATCTCCAAACTCATCAGGCATTATAGGTAAAGAGCTGTTATCTTGGCAAAAGGAGGTTGCAAAAAGTATTGAATAAAAGGGTGCCAATAATTGTGGCCAACGTGTTTTGGAGAAAAACATTTATTTCATAAAAAGATTTTCCCTACATTTTCAATTCTTTTACTTGAATGAAAGGTTAGGTTTTTTTTTTTTTAATTTTTTTTAAATAAAAGATCAAAAGGATTATGCAGATTTATTTTTACAAGCTTCTTTGTTCAAATTTACCAAGGGTGCCAATAATTCTGAGCTCCACTGTATAGTATATGTTTTGTATAATTTGTAAAATTATTTCTTTCTTATTACAAACTTTCTGTAAATATCTTTTAAATTAAAATAATAATAACTTCTAAATAAATTGAAATGGTTCTTCAGTAGAGAACATAGGTATCATTTGCCGGTGGGACATTTTTATTTATTAATTATTTATTTATTTATTTTTTTTTACCAAATCACGATTTTGCCCTTACCACTTTTTGTAAGACATTAACAAAAATAGCTTGTGCAACTTATGTACAACACACAGAAAAGCAGCTTAAATCTCTCATTCCTCATAAATTATTGCACAAATGTAACATGCAATACATTTGCACCTGACTCATTTGACTAATTTCAAATGGCTAAGAACTGACAGTGAGGATGTCCTAATTTAAATTTCTTCAAGGGGGCCTAAATTCTTCATTTATTGAATCTTTTGGCATGTAAGAGGTCATTGTACTATGCAAATATACTCTAAGTTTCAGAACTCAAAACTTACTCATTAGTCCAAAAACAACTTTTATTGAAAAGCTGCCAAAATGTTATGAATATATTAGCACTAGACTTCCTGCACAAAAACAGACCAATGGCCACTTCTACATCATTGCCTCTTTGGCCCTGCTCACTAACATGATATGTGCAGGAAAAAGAACTACTAGAAATATCTGGATCTTAATATTAGGAACGTGTTTATTTTCACTGATGAAAATGTCTCAAAGGAGGTTTATTTATTTGTTTGGTTAATTTCACTGTTTTGTTTGTTTTTTGTAAACCAGTTGCAATTTAATGAATTGAATTGAATTTTACTATTTATGCATCAGTAAATTAAACTAGTGACTCAGCAAGCTCAATATACAGTATATGGGGTGCATTTCCTGCTGCAGAAAGTCAGTGGCAGTTGAGAATTCCACCTTAAGTGCCGCTGTTAGCTGCTGCAATTCCTATGTGATGCATATGTAGTATGTTTTGTTTTTTTTTACAATTGTAATCAAATTATGCACAAAAAGTAATCATAATTGCTGGAGCTGTCAACCACTTCTATCAGTGACTTGAGTTCTGCTCTTTCAACAAACTCCCATTATAATCAATGGCATTGTCTACACTGCTCAATGAATATCTCTTTCACGTTCACATTCATTTATTTAGCAGACGCTTTTATCCAAAGCAATTTACAAATGAGGAATACAACGAGCAATTAATCATAAAGAGACAATAAACATGAGAAGTGCAGGTAATACAAAGTTTCAGACATCGTTTAGAATAGCAGTAACTAGAACAGGGACAGATTAAGGAATAATGAAAGCATAGGGTAGGATTTTTTTTCTGCAGGATGCAGTTAAGTGCTGACAGAAGAGATGAATTTTCAGCTGTTTCTTGAATATCGTCAGAGATTCTGCATTCCGGATAGGGCTGGGAAGATCATGCCACCAGCAAGGAACAGTGAACATTCTGGAAAGTGATTTTGTGCTTCTCTCTGAAGGTACCACTAGGAGTCACCCTCTTAGCGACCTCAGGCTTCTGGAGGGGATGTAGACTCATAAAAGTGGGTGGAAGTTGGAGGTTGCAGAGCCCCTGGCTGTTCTATATGTAAGCTTCACTGTCTTGAACTTGATGCAAGCTGTAACTGGCAGCCAGTGCGGAGATGACAAGGTGTGATGTGGGCTCTGGTTTGATTGCACATGATGGAAGTCCATCCAGAAGAGCCTAGAAATAACAAGGGCCTGGACAAGAAGTTGTGCAGCATACTTGGTTAAGAAGGGTCTGATTTTCCTGATGTTGTTCAGTGCAAACCTGCATGATTTTTGCAATGTGGTCTTTGAAGTTCAGCTGTTCAAAGATAAACCCAGTATTTCTGAAGGAACTTTTTGGATTATTGTTGATGAACCTAGCTGGATAGTGAAAATGTGCTGTATAGTCGGAGTGGCAGGGAAGCTGAGAAGCTTTGTCTTTGCTAGGTTGAGCTGTAGGTGATGGTCATTCATCCATGTCTGCCAGGCAGTTGGAGATCCATGCATCTACCATTGGATCATCTGGTTGAAATGAAGTAGAGTTGTGTATTATCAGCATAGAAATTTATAGAAATGATAGGACAAACCATGTGCCTGTATAATGGGTCCCAGTGATGTAGTGTATGGAGAAGAGGTCCAAGAACTGATCCATGAGGAACCCCAGTGAGTTGATGTGCTTTAGATATGAATGGGTCTTTTATTTGCCAGCTTAGTATTTTACCAAAAACCATGCTGTTAATGAGAGAATGTAGACATAAATTCTTGTAGACTTATAGCATCAAAGTCAAGTTATTAATTTAGTCCATTTATCTATACAGCAGCTCTGGAGAAAACAGTGATGTCATTGTCCAGCTCAGTTTAGTTGGTATTCAATGGTGTCAGTGTAGGCATATCAAAAAAATGGTTGGATATCAAGTGTCCCCAACTAAGCAAAGGAAATATTTGCATGCAACTTCTGGTATATGTGTGGGATTGCTCTATAAATTGTGGCTGATGAGTGCATTAGATTTGAGGTGGAATTACAGAGAGGCATCACAACAGTAGGAGCCCCGGCTCATTACACTACGCACACATGATGTGATCCTGGAAGTTCCTGCTGTTGCCATGAAGATGAGTAGGCAGCTAGAATGTCCTTAAGCCAACCTTTATGTTCCTATCAGCTGCTAAACCATTAAAAATGTACTAATACATTTTTTAGTATAGAAGTGTAAACATTTGTACAAACTAAATACACATAATAATTTAGGAAACAGGATTTGGTAACACTTTATTTTACAGTGTCATTGTTACACATATTAAACATAGTAACTGTAGTAATAACTATATATTATGCATAATTACATGCAATTAACCCTTAACCAAACCCTTATTCTAACCCTAACCCTACATGTAGTTAATTATTATTACTCAGTACTTAAATGTATAATTACACTCTAACACGGACACCTTAAAATAAAGTGTAACCTAGGATTTTATTAAAAACAAAATAGTTAGTGTCAGGGTAAATTTGTACTTCTGTAAGAAATAAAGTTCTGTTGCATCAAGATGACCTCATGAGTATTTAAATTTATTTTACCTAAAGCCTGGTTCTACTACATGTACTTTTACTGACATTTGCATAGATAACACTGACGTATTGACAACATCTTAAACGTAAAAACTCTACTCTACTCTACAAATGACATCAACTAGATTATCATTATGGAGTTGCACAAAATATAACTGCTTTAAGGTTCCTAGATAAATGATACCTAATCTAGTCAAATATGGAAGCATTTGGGTAGCAATTTTCAGTTTGAAATGTAATATGCAAAATGGCAATGCAATATGTAAAATGGCAATGCATTTCTGTATTTAAGTTTACATTTTCCATACCAAATGTGCAACGTTTGGAGCAAAATGATCATTCAAATTCAATAATATAATTTACATTTGCTATTTCCTACACTAGTTTTAACATATGATTTAAAAATATTTTAACATTTTATAAGTTACAAAATTAAAATTAAAATGTATTACAAAAATGGTTAGATATGTTTAACTTGTTCAAGGAAAAATTGTAGCAAAGTGATAATTTAAATGCTATGTTTCTTAATCGCATTTACACGCACAGTTAAGACACTTGCAACTGCATTTTCATTAAATGTCCCACAATGAATGTAGCAAAATTCAATGCATAACTGAACATTCATTCCGAACCAATCACGTCCCCTCCCCACCCTGTCAATCATTCCGTCTAGGCGGGGCCAGGTGTTTCGAAACATGGCAGCAGCAGAACTATAAAGAGCGAGGCATTTACTGGCAGATGAAGTGGAGCAAGAACAGAGAAATGTCAATGTTCCTGAAGATTATGCGTGTCCATCAATGGTAAAATGAGTAAGTTACTAGAACCATAGGTATTTATGGTTAGAATGCCTCGCAGAGAATGCGCCTGGTGCTCGTGCACCTTATCGTGAGCACGGCGGTGGCGACAGCCATGTCAAGGGAGTTTACTCATAGAAATAATCTTAGACAAGCTTTTATTAAGCTATTAATAAAAAGATGTGTAGTCCCTCTGAATACTTGTTATTTATAATAATAATAATAATAATAATAATTGATGTTCCCAAAAATGCTATTTACAATACTCAGGTAGGTTGTGGCATTTAAACGATGCTCAGTTGGTACTAAAGGGCCCAAAGAAAATATCCATCACACCATTACACCAGGCAGCAACACCTATTCACATGAGACCAAAGTGCTTTCTAATATGTGAAAGATGGGTTTAGACATCACCAGACTTATTTTTGGGAAGATAAATTATTATTATTATTATTATTATTATTATATGAAAGAGAGAGAGAGAGAGAGCATTGATGGACTATTGTTTTATTAATACAATTGATGCACTGTAAAAAATTTAATTTCCATTTGTCCAGCATATTGTAATTTTTGAGTTACATATATTAGGGATTGTGAATAACTGTGAATCTACATAAAAATACATGTTAGTCCAACAGTAATCTCAAAAATGTTACAGCTACATCTTAAAGAAAGTTTTACTATTTTGTTTGAATAGTTTGCACATGCGTGATAAACCAGATAATCGTGCCAATGAACAGGGTTTCCTTCTCCAGTTTGTGCTTTTGCTTCTCTCGGTGCCATATTGGAGTTTTCTTGTCCTGATTCTTCGAGGATTTAAATATCACCATATGGCTGTAGGTGAGTAATAATACTACTTTTAATTTTATGCATGCAATAAATTGTATATTCCCAAGCTGACAGCTGTGTTACTAGTCATAAGAATTATTGTGTATGGTTAAAAACGTCTCGGTTACGTACGTCAGTAGTGACCGACGAATTAGGATATCGCTAGACAGCCCTATCAGCTTCGAGTGAACTAAAACAAGCCAATGGAATTGGCGTGTGATATTTGCATAATGTGCACCGCCCCCGCCAGGTGGTATAAATAGGGAAGCAGATGCAATCGCACTCTGTTTTTCGCTGAGGAGACAACCTAGTCCACACTACAGCGAGGGTACAGAAACTGTGGCGACAGGACGTACGTCTCTGTTCCCTCCTTCAGGGAACGAGGGTTACATACATAACCAAGACGTTCCCTTTCAGTCAGTCACGTTCAACGTACGTCAGTAGTGACCGACGAATTGGGATCCCAAATAAAGCGCCACAGTTATGAACCCCTTCCAGTGCTGAGAGAGTCTACTGCTGTTCCAACATACCCACTATGTAAACTAGACTACACTGGGGAAGCAAACCCATAGGGGACGCTGCGGAGACCACTACCTACCATGCAGGGAAGGAATTTACGTGGAGAATACACATATGGACTGGCCATGGGCAGTACGCATATGGAGTCCCTGGGATGGCTCCAGCATAAACATAGGGGGAGACTCATCTGACAGGTGACAGCAGAGCTGGCTCTGCTAAGGGAAAGACACAGGCTCACTGCGGGGAGTTGACCGTGGACAATACACATATGGGACCACACACGTGGAAGGGTTGCAAAATATGGCACCCAGCCAAACATCAACGTCGGAGACGGACGTTTGGCCTGGCATCAGACACTCCGCAATGTCCGAGCCACAATGGGAGGCGGAGGAATACGTAAAAAGATGCACGTATTCGGCCCAGGGGGCGGGATTGGCATTGCAAGCCGACACTAGAACAGACTCTTCGCGTCTACCGGCTGCTGGAAGCGAGTACACGGGAAGATACCGGTTCTATGTTTTTGTCAAGCCTGAAAGAGCCCCTTTACTATCAAGTCAAAAGGCGAGCCAACAGAACATTTTTATCATGGGCCCAGCGCTTGGCCTGATTGTAAGGAGCGCCTGGGTAAAATATCATTACTCAGGAGGTGGAAGAAGAAAGAAGAGGGTAGATGAAACTACCCTCATGGAGAGGAAGGTGTCTGTAATTGATTACCTCCCTCAAATATTTCTTCTTCCTAGAGTCCCGCCTTCTTTGGGACCTGCTCTGAGGAGGAGGAAGTGCCTGAAAGGCGTTGCTGGACTTCTGGCCCTGTCTCTGATCCTCGGATCGGGACGGGCCAGGATCTCCTGTCTGACTGGGCCCAGAATCAGATCTGAGAGGTATGCAGGTTTTAAATGCTGCCGTTGATCCAGATCCTTCAGCAGATCAGCCTGGTAAGCCTGTAACACTGCCATCGTGTGTAAGGCAGCAACAGTCTGACTCGCTGCTGCGTATGCCCTGCCATTCAATCGTGATGTCATCTTAAGGAGCTTCGAATGCAGGACTGGAGCTTTCAATGTCTATGCCCGCCCTGTGACGAGATAGTTAGCAAACATCTCGTCAATAGGAGGCATCGACACATACCCATGCTGACTCATTCCCTCAACATCAGCAAAATTAGCTCACTGATGTCGGTGAATATGAGCCGAGTAAGGGTTCCTCCTCCATACCTTCTCGATCTCCACATATAGATCAGGAAGGAATGGAAGGCTCACGGGGGCAGCCAGATTATGGTCGGAAAGAAACCGTACATCGAGCTGTCTTCTTTTCTTAACGCGCTCTCATGGCAGCTGCAGCCTGCCAGAAGCACGCTCCATAACCCCGAGCAGCTCCGTAAACGCGGGGCAGGGAGGCTTTGAAGTTTCAGAAGGCACGCCTTCTTTCTCTTCAACATCCATCTCCTGCTTTCTTGGGCTTAAAGCCAGAAGAGCACTCGCTGCTGGATCAGATGATGTCAAAGAGGGAACATCATCATCATTCAGCAGCTCACCCTCATCAGCAGCTGGGGGTTGCGAGAGATTTACACCTCTCTAAAACTCCTCAGCAAGCTCCATCTGTGAGCCCCATAATTTCAGTTGCCGCTCCACCTCAGCACGGGCGGGACCAGAACCACTCTGCACAGACGCCGACCGCTATTCCCTCAAGAAGAGGGCCAAACGAGAGCGGAGCGTCCTAATAGGCAGACACTCACAGTTTGCACAGACAGCTCCTCTCCCAGACAGAAAACGCACAGATTGTGTGTGTCATCGGGTGTCAAAAACCTGGGACACGGATCCACACACTTCCTGAAACGTTTGTTAGACATAGTAAATTCCTTACCAGATTCAAAGAATCGCATTCAAACAAAACAGTCCCTGAAGACGATAAGTTACTGACTGCTTCTCTAGGCGCTCCTTTTATACTTCCGGGTCGCGTCTATTATGACGTCATAGGCTGTCGTTGGCCAATAGGATTTGAATAGAAATCTCATGATCATGAGATTTGATCATTGTTTTCATACACTGGTTCACATGATGACGTTCCCCACATGCATTCAAATGCAGTGTTGAGTTCCCTTGCAAGGGAAAGAGTAAAACACCCGCAACCCTCTCTTTTCCCCCCTTTTTGTCTTTCCTTCCCTCTCTCTCCCTCTCTCTCTCTTCTCCTCTCTCTCCTTCTTTCTCTTTCCACCTCCTTTGCTGTGATGTACTCAGAAATCTCACTCACACATGCACACACGGCCATGTACACACTCTTTTTCTTGCACACATGCACACACATATGGACACTCATTCCTGTTACCCAGTGTTCATTCCTGTTACAAAGTGTTCATTCATGTTACTAAATTTATTTATTTTTCTAAAAAAAAAGTTAAACCACTGTTTTTTATCAGTTTTGTTTGGTCCATCGTTTATAAAATTGTTAAATAAATTAAATAAAAAAAAAAAAATATATATATATATATATATATATATACTTGAGGCTTCTGTCTTCTTTTAAATGAAAAATTTTTTTGTGTTTTTTATTAAAATACACCTTGACTTAATATAAAGTGATTTTTTTTTTTTTTTTTTTGTCACAAATATAAATTATTTGAACAAATAACCAACCATTTCTTTAAAATAAACACTTTCTTGAGGTGAAATTAATTGACATGCTTTTTAAATGGCACATGAGTTTTGGTAACAGGACTGAGAAAACATGCATCCATCTTCTGCTTTGAAATCTTGTAAAAAATTAAATAAAGTTGCCTGAGATTGACCAATACACATTTTGAATAGTTAAATATGTGTAGTATTAGATTCAGTGTTGAAAAAATATAGTAAAATAAAGTTTAATTTTGAAGAGTTTCTGCAAGCAAATTTAGAAATATATTGATGAAATATATGTTTACGTCACATTTCTGAGCATTTCTATTGATTTTCCTCTAAATTATGCGATGATTGCAATCCAAAAACGTTTGAGCAATCTCTCTCCCTTCTATCTATACTGTATCCTTTCAGCCAGAGCAACAGAGGGAGCTCATGAGAGAAAAACAAGAGTTATGAGTTATTTGAGTGTGTGACAGATATGCGGATGCATTAGTCTGGTATCAACAAAGGCACAGGGAAGAGGCAGATAAAACATTATACCAAATAAATGCACGATTATAATCATACATGAGTTGTCTACGATCCTCAAGCAGTTTCTGGTATTTTACATAAACGTGTGTATTTATTACTGCACTGATTAGCATAAGTAGCCTTTAGCATTGCATATATGACAATGTAAACGTGAATGGCCTTGGCACGCACTACAATGGAAACAGCGGGTGACAGCGGGTTGCTGTATTGCAGGGCCAGGACACTCTTGTATGCAGCAGCACTTTTGTGGAAGGTCAGTAAAGTTAAGGGCATGAAAATTGTTTATTGTATTGTGATATTATTGAGTAACTAATAAATGTACTAAACTGAAATGTTCCTGAGTGCCATAATGACATCTCTTATAAAGATTTGCAACTTTACAAAGTAAACAATGATCTGAAAAACACTAGCCTCTTCGCTAATTAACACACAAAATACAATTGGTATACTACTTCCGCCACCTCACCGGAAGTTGTACCCACGTTCTTTTTTTACAGTATCGCCCAAAGACATAATAAAATACATAATAAATACACACATTTATGGAAAATACCAGAAACTGCTTGAGGATCGTAGACAACTCATGTATGATTATAATCATGCATTTATTTGGTATAATGTTTTATCTGCCCTATTGGCCGCTGGATCGTACGTCAATGGCGCTGGCATATTGTGCGGGGCAACATGCCGTAACTCTCATAAGTGGACTGAACATGCCTGACTATTCTGAGATTTTACAAACCGTTGCACAATCTAAACCACATATCAGGGA
Organism: Elopichthys bambusa; assembly: GCA_037101425.1. Taxonomy (NCBI): domain Eukaryota; kingdom Metazoa; phylum Chordata; class Actinopteri; order Cypriniformes; family Xenocyprididae; genus Elopichthys; species Elopichthys bambusa. The sequence goes on along the minus strand of CM074440.1, from coordinate 23,136,902 downwards.
ATTACCTTGAACAGTTGAACAGTTGTTTCTGGTACGGTACATTTTAGGCCTTCCTCACACCTCAGTCATACAACGAAAAGGCGTCATGCCTCAGACTAAAAGGCTTCAGTCATCGGACAAAACGGCATCGCGCCTCAGACTGAAAGGCTTCAGGTCTCAGGAAAAACGCCGTCAGATGTCAGGTCTCAGGTCTCGTACAATTAGGCATCGAACGAAACAGCCTCAGACAAAAGGCACCAGACAAAACGGCCTCAAACTAAAAGGCATAAGACATAAAAAGCATAAGACAAAACGGACTTAGAAGCTAATTGCCCCGCCTCAATGTGATGTCACGCGCACGCAGTTTTCTGGTAAATGTTACACTAAGTTGTATCCATAGACTGTCAAAAAATATGGACGTAGTGTCCATGATGTCACCCATAGATTTCTGAAGAGCATTTTTTAAGCAAAAATGAGCCTGCTGCCATTTTAGCTGTGCGCCACTGCACGTCACTCCCGGATAACTGAAAAAGGGCAAAGAGGCGGGACGTGGTTGGAACCAAGGTGACTGGTTGCTGAAACCAGGCCCACCTGGCTCAACGTGATCATGTTAGCAGGCAAAGGAGCTATCTATCTATCTTAGATACTATCTAAAATATTAATAAAGATAAGTTATATCATTAGAAAGTTCTAAACGTTTACTGTCAATACGGTGTCTTTTTTAAGATATAGATGCTCCAACACCAGTAATTAATTTGTGCAAATAACAACACGCAAAATCAAATGGGATTCCATATCTTTATAATGAAATAGTGATCGTGAGATGAATCCAATCCGTGGAATTTAATTGGGTAAAATGTCCATGAGTGTCCATTAAAAAAACAAAAAACAGAACTTTTTGTCCACAAAAGCATTAAATCCATGAAATATTGATATATTATCCATTGTTTGTATCACATTTCTTCTGAATGATCTGCTCTCTATCATCGTTCTTCAAGAAATTATGCAACCTGAGCAGCGTTTATGTTGTAAAACTGCATATGATCGTATATCTCACAAACAAATGAGCCCGCGTCCAAAGTATAATTTTTCAAAATAGTGCTGCAGTTTTAGTTATAATATCCAAGCAGTGCTGTCAGAGTTTTATGTCCTCCCGTCATTGTCATTGTAGTAAATCTCATGAACAAAACTTTTAACCAATATCCAACAACGTGTGTTCTGTTTATCTTCTGCATGCGTGCACATGTACACAGATGCACATCTGTCTCGAGTCTCAACCATTAATGCAGCAAGTCACATTATTTTATAATTATATAAAATAATCCAGAAAAAAGCATAAATATGGCTGAGATGCCAAATTCAGCGGCTGGAATTAGCTGAGGTAACGTGACGGCTCACAGACAGCAGTGGCAATCTACCTGTCACTCAAGTGACGACGCCCTTAATTATGCAGAACTTTAAGGCTTAATATAATTTAAAAGGATGAGTTATAAAAAATACACTCAGAGTTGTCATGAAGGGCAAAATTAGCAGTATAGACCAAAACCACAATTTGATCCAGGCTGTAAACATGTTTTTTCTGCTGTAAAGTTGGCCATTTTAACATGTGGGTCAATGAGATTCCAGTCGATGAATTGCAGTTTAAGTCACTTCTGTATTGGCTTCACGAGAAACTGGGGGAGGTTGCTGCTTGGTTGTATCTCACTGAGATAATTTTGTACATTTGTATTATTCGCTAGTTTTATTTGCTGCTTTCAGCGGCAATGCAAAAGCAGGTTTAAATATTCCGGTATGATCATAATTTAGAAGGTAATAGACAAAGCCGAATTGTTGTCATTTAGGAATAAGTTCGCATTCTTTTAATGATTAATCGTGCATGCATATGGGCTTAGCCTAAGTATTTTTATGTCATATTTGCACCAGACCTCAAATGTACCTCAAAAGAAATTCACTATGGTGGTATATTTGATCTCCACATTTTAAGTATTTAGGGAATGATGATCTGACCCTGAACAGTAGTTCTGTCTTAAATCAGAATATATTTTTGGTAACACTTTACAATAAGGTTCATTAGTTAACATTAGTTAACTACATTAGTCAGCATTAACTAATCATAAACTGCACTTCTACAACATTTATTAATCTTTGTTAATGTTAATTTCAACATTTACTAATACATTATTAAAATCAAGAGTTGTATTTATTAACATTAGTTAATTGTCACAGTGTCTAGCTGTTGTGCCCTAGTTGTCCACAGAGGGCACTCCTTCCCCTTCCACTGTGTCTCTGCCATGAGCTCTATTTCCCAGAGTCCTTTTGCCCAGTTCTCATCTGGGTTGAATGCCCTCAGCTGGTTCTCATTTGTATTGTTTGTCTGCCTATTTAAGTTGTGTTTGTTTCTGCATTTGTTATGGAGGCTTTTATTGTCAAGTTCTGTTCTTACAACTTTCTGTTATTTTGTATCTCTTATGGTTTTGGAACTTTGCCTGTCATTTGGATTCCTCTTTTGCCTTGCCCTTTGGATTATTATTTGTGGATTTTGTTCTTTTAAATAAAGCTGCACATGGATCTTCCTAAACCTAGTCTCTGGGCAGTATCCAGCCGTGACAGAAAACCTCCATCCCTACAGATCCAGCAGCTAGTTTTGGTAATTTTTTGGACTTTATGTGTTTTCATGTTGCTCATCCTTCCACTAAGAAGGAATTAAAAGCAAGGCATCAGGCATTGGCTGCCTTGTATCAGGAGGGACTTGGGATCTCTGGGTTTTCCCAGATTTTTTGGACTGTAGCTGTGGGACTTAAATATCATGAATCAGAACTCATTAAAATTTTTAACATTTTTTCTACAGTCAACATGGCTAACACACACGTACCTCCAGCCATCATGGCCGCCATGTCAGAAACTCCAGACGTCATGGATGTTTTGCCAGAGTCTCAAGCCATTGTGGGAATTATGCCAGATCCTTTAGCCGTCATGGATGACCCACCTGTGTTTCCGGTCATCATGGACATTGCGTTTAAAGGCAGGATGGCAATTCCAAGGTATTTGAGACTGGCTTCTAGTCTAGAAGACACACCGATGATGTCTGTTCAAGCCGCTGGCATCTCAGCGGTAACGTCGAGCATGGGGGTCTTACTAAGTCAGCGATATTACCTATCACTGGCAAAGGATCAATTCCTAAGCCCGCTCCAGTTCAAGAATCTGTTTCAGAGCCCGCTCCAGTTCAAGAATCTGTTTCAGAGCCCGCTCCAGTTCAAGAATCTGTTTCAGAGCCCAGTCCAGTTCAAGAATCTGTTTCCAAGCCCGATCTAGTTCAAGAATCTGTTTCAGAGCCCGCTCCTGCCCAAGAATCTGTTTCAGAGCTCGCTCTAGCCCTAGAGTCTGTGTCAGAGCTCGCTCCAGTTCAAGAATCTACTCCAGAGCCCGTTCTAGTCCAAAGGTCTGTTTCAGAGTCTGCTCTAGTTCAAGAGTCTATTTCAGAGCCCACTCCAGTTCAAGATTCAGTTTTAGAGCCCACTTCAGTCCAAGAATTCACTCTAGAGTTCACTCCAACCCAAGAGTCTGTTTCTGAGCAGCTCCAGTTCAAGATTTCGTTTTTTTGAGCCCGCTCTAACTCTAGAGTTTACTGCAGAACCCGCACAAGCCAATGAGCTTGTTTCTGAGTTTACTCAAGTCCAAGTGTTAACTCTGAAGCAGATTCGTTGGTTAGAGTAGACTGTAGAGTCCAGTCCTGCCCAAGACTCAACTCCAGTTCATGAACTACCTGATTGTTTCAATGCAACCAGAGAAGTTGTTCACGACCTGTTGGCCAGTTTCAGCGTGACCAGATAGGTCGTCTTCAAACTGTCTGCCTGCTCTGTGGTAGCCTCTGTGGCTTTTACTTTTTTGTGCCTTGTGTTTCAGTTCTGTTTGATCAACAGAGTTGGCATCTAGTTCCCACAGATCCACCGTGGGGGTCTACAAGCCTGTCTACATGACTGTGGTAGTCTTCGGCTCCACCATGGGATTCTATGAACCCGTCTGCATTGTTGTGGTGGTCGTCTACTCCACCATGGGATTCTACGAACCCGTCTGCTCGGCTGTGATGGTCGTCTGCTCCACCTTGGGGGTCTTCTAGCTCGTCTACACGGCTGTGGTGGTCTTCCACTCTGCCATGGGGGTCTTCAAGCATGCTGGTGCTGCTATGGTGGTCGTCTGCTCCACTATGGGATTCTACGAAGGAGGGGGTAATGTCACAGTTTCTAGCTGTTGTGCCCTAGTTGTCCACAGAGGGCACTCCTTTCCCTTCCACTGTGTCTCTGCCATGAACTCTATTTCCCAGAGCCCTTTTGCCCAGTTCTCATCTGGGTTGAATGCCCTTAGCTGGTTCTCATTTGTATCGTTTGTCTGCCTATTTAAGTTGTTTGTTTCTGCATTTGTCATGGAGGCTTTTATTGTCAAGTTCTGTTCTTATGACTTTGTTATTTTGTATCTCTTGTGGTTTTGGAACGTTGCCTTTATTTGTCCTTTGGATTCCTATTTTGCCTTGCCCTTTGGATTATATTTTGTGGGTTTTGTTCTTTCAAATAAAGCTGCACATGGATCTTCCTAAACCTCGTCTCTGAGCAGTACCCAGCTGTGACATTAATGCACTGTGAACTGACATGAACAAACAATGAACAGCAGCAGTTTTTTTTTTTAAAACTAACTTTAACAAAGATGAATAAATACAGTAACAAATGTATTGCTCATTGTTAGTTCATGTTAGATAATACATTAACTAATGTTAACAAATGAAACCTTATTGTAAAATGTTACCTTTATATATATATATATATATATATATATATATATATATATACAAGTACACAAAACGTACAACCACATTAACTTTAAGAACCTTTTTGTTTTTGTTTAGATAAATTGTTCAGAGGGATTTAATTGGCCTGTAATGTGCTGCAGTTAGACTCGGGGTAACATTTTATAATAACATGTATCTATCTGTGCTCTTGCGCTACAAATTAATTCGCCCTCTGCATTAAATGCTGTCAAAAGTTATCAACCAATCAGAATAGATGACTGATCGATGAAAATGCTACATGGAATCTTATTGGCTGAGGGTGAACTGCACTTTGAATTATTTTGACTAAGATGGATATTTCATTTTAAAATGACTCAGAATGGGGTGCTTGGATGATTTGTACATTTAAATAACCTAGTCTGGTAACACTTTATAATAACGTTCAGTTATAAGTCACTTATAAATTATTAGTTAATAATGAACGAATCATTTATGAAACATGACTATATATTAATAAATGATTAATAAGTGATATACTAATATTTTATGAATGTTTTATTAATTCAGTTATAAGTCATTTATAAATTATTAGTTAATGATGAACAAATTGTTTACAAAACATGACTATATATTAATAAATGATTAATAAGTGATATTTTAACATTTTATGAATGTTTTATTAATTCAGTTATAAGTTATTTATAAGTTATTAGTTCATGATGAACAAATCATTTACAAAACATGACAATATACGTTCATAAATGATTAATAAGTGGTATGCTAACAATTTACAAATGTGTTGTAAGTTATCTTAAATAATGTTTAAATCATGAAATAAATCAAACAGATCATTAGTTGATGGTTTATAAGTTATTAGTTGATCCATTATTTATCACATAAGTATTTATGACAATATTGTTTTAGTATCATTATCTCAATGAACAATTGTTAATCGTGAACAAACAAAGAACAAACCATTAGTAAATGATCAGTATATGATTTATTGATGAAGTTGTAAGCTGGTCTGTGTTCAAAAGCACAAACATGCAGATATGCTAAAGCACTATTTTTAAGAAGAGTAATTTATTTGTTTTGAAGTGGATACACATTTATAAATGCCTTACAGTCAGGTGATTCCAGTGGGTTGTGTTAAATCCTTTCACCCATCAGCACAGACTTGTGTTCTGTGTGGAGTGTGTGGGATCTAATGATAAAGTGAACCTCTTGAACCAGTTTTACCTTCCACTGAAGCTCACATCAGGTGCACAGAGTTAAAGACTCCATGTGTGTCAGAGAGGACATCTATACCCTCACCAGTCAGCACTCACACTGCAGTACACACTACAAAGTGTTCAATACCTGTTATAGATGATGTGTAAATGCATGAATAAATAATTTACAAAGCTTTCTGCATCCCCTATTCTAAAGTGTAAACTATTCAGTACTTGTAAATGTGTTACATATCATTTGTAGACCTTTCTTCCCTGTTACAGATCATTTGTATATGTATACAAATCATTGCACACGCAATATCTGAGCGAGAGGAGAGGCAGTTCATAGGAGAGCACTGTATATTTGAGAGCGCGCGTCCAGATTTGTGCGAGAGCAAAGGAAATCACATGCGAGCGGAGAGATTACATGGATGTGCTCTCGCGTCACAATAATGTGCTCTCGACATTTGTCATTAAAATAACGCCATATACACTTATTTTCTTCGCTCCACTGCCTCTGAGAGGCCGCCACCTTGTTTTAATTTTTTCTGAAAGCTTCAAGCCGGTCACGTGATTGGCTGCTAGCATTCTGATTGGAGGATCTCAAAAAATTGCCCACGACCGATCTAAAGTATCCAGATAGAAATTTGTTGCTCATTCTCAAATGGGAAAGTGCCTAAGCAACATTGCCCAGCAACATTGCTCAAAAAGTTGCCCCGTGTATCATCACTTTTCCAGTTTCGAATGTTGTATTATGAACTCTTATCTGTATGACCAAATATGATGTAAAAAACGTATTTTTCAGAAAAAATGCAAGTGATCGTGCCGGCACCTCCATGTCTTGCAGTAAGCGCGCTATACTGTAGCTTTTACAATCCACACAAACGCTCGGATATGCGACTAATAACAGTGCACATTTATCTAGGTTAACATTAGAGTGAGCAGTCATGTAAAGTTGCTATTACTTGCATGTTTCAAATGATAAGCCATATTTGAGGTTGATGGATGATAGGTGAATGTCTAGGTTTTCTGGCCAGCATACTGTAATTACCACAAGGACCCGCCATTAACAATCTGTCCCTCACGGACTGCGTGACTTCACCACAATTTTTTTTTTTTTTTTTTTTCCTGCAACTAACCAACTAATACAATTTTGATTGACTAAGCCTCTTCTAGTCAACTAACGATTAGTTGACTATTAGGGGGCAACCCTAATTGCCAGTGAAGATAACTTCATTTGGTCACAAATTCCTTGTAAACTAGCATTCATGTTATACATCATATTGACACCATTATACACAGTATAATTACAGTGGCAGTATAATGGCAATGGCTACAACAGGGGTGGGGAACGTTGATCCTGGAGGGCCATTGTCCTGCAGAGATTAGCTCCAACCCTATTTAAACACACCTGAAACTAATCAAGGTCTTCAGGATTATTAAAATTACAGGCAGGTGAGTGTTTTTTTCAGGGTTGGAGCTAAACACTGCAGGACAGTGGCCCTCCAGGATCAATGTTTTTTTTCTATGGTGTTATTGTGGTTCTAAACTCAGTGGCTCTAATGATGAATATTTTATGTTACATATACAATATTTTATGAACATAATACATATATTAAAGATATTTCAGAAGGACATTCAGTTTAATCTCTTCATCTTCACCACAGGAAAGAACTACTAAAAAACAAACACAGGAAGTGGAAAGACACAAAGCAATTTTCCCATACTGTCTAGCTTTCCTGAGCTTTGTCCAGATTTGACCTTGGTGGTCAATACACGCTCTCTCACATACTCTCCCAAACTCTGTCCATTATGAGGATCTTTTAATGATGAAGACAAAATACATAACCCTTAAACTAAAATGAAAATGAAGACAAAAACTAAATTTAAAAAACTTTTTCATGAACTTAATTAAAAATAATAAATTGCATTGGAAAAACTGACACTAAACTAAAAATACATTTTCATTACTCTAAAACAAACTGAAATAAAATAAAAATGATATAAAATATAATAAAAATGTTTTTTTTTTTTGTGTGTGTGTGTGGGGGGGTCCTACACCTTAAACCCACCAATAAAGTAACATGAATTACCGAGGTGGTAATGCACACATGCATATGTTAGCTAAATGTACTTGCATTTATTATTATTATTTAGTATTTTTTAAGCTGTGAGCAAAAAAAAATGTTCAAAAGCCACTTTTTAAATCTGCACAGAAACCATTCAAGCCACAGCTAATGTTCCATTCAGAAATGATTTTATTAAAAAAATAAAATCATTTCATTTCCTTTTTTTTTTAAAGCACATTTAAGAACAACCCAAGGTTGACTAAAGTGCTGTAAAGAGCATTATAATCAATAAATAAAACAAACAGATTACAATCTATAAAATAACATACACAAAACTAAATAATTCATTAAATATTAAAAGCCACAGTAAATAAGTGACTTTTAAGATTTGATTTAAAAATAGAGAGAGATGACACCATTCTGATCGATACTGGTAGACTATTCCAAAGTTTTAGGGCCTGCAATCATAAAAGCTCCGTCCCCTCTATGTTTTAGCCTAGACCTACAGACAGAAAGCAATCCAAGGTCCCCAGACCTAAGTGACCTAGATGGGTTGTGAGAACGTAGCATGTCAGAAAGATAACCTGGTGCTAGACCATTTAATGATTTAAAAACTAAAATTTCTCAATTTAACCATTAGCTAGTGCAAAGAAGTTAAAATGGGGGTAATCTGATTAAATTTTCGACTACCGGTCAACAGCCTAGCCACAGCATTCTGAACCATTTGTAGTCGCTCAATGGATGAATGGTTAACTCCACAATAAAATTAATTTCAATAATCAAGATGTAACGATTGCATGAATAACTATTTCAGTTCTTCAAAGAGAGAAAAGACTGAACTTTTGCAAGGCGTTGTAAATGGAAGAAACATGTTTATCAAAACTAAGTCCTGAATCAAACAAACACCTAGTGTTTTTACACACGGAGTAACATGAGAACTTAAGTCACTGAGGTTTTTTTTTTAGCCCAGTCTATATAAACCCTGTTCATTCAGCCATTCACTGGCTACGTTTACATGCACCAATTTTCGTCAATCCAAATGAATTGAATCCGATTGCAGATCTGTTTACATGTACTCTAAACATTGTAATCTGATTCAAATATCCGTTTATATGTGTTTTATATACATTCCGATTAAAACTTTTGTGCACGCGCTCTGCGTGTGTGATGTCATAATCACACTTGCGGTAACCCGGGTTGAGTCAACAGACGATGATCATGTATCGACAATAGCCAGAGATATTGTCAAAAGCAAAATCTTGGCAATATTAAGAGGATTTGGTATTTCCAATTAATGTAGGCCTGTTACATTTTTCTAGTCTATTATTATAACTATTAGGTTTGGCTTCTTTTATTATAAAATTAATATTATACGTGCTGTGAGGATAATAAAAGATTAGGCTATTAGCTATCTTTTAAAATGTTTTAAACATTTTTTTAGGTTTATTATACAATTAATACCATTATCAGCATATTATGTTGAAATTCGTCTCTGAGAGAATATGTTCCGTTAATGCAGCATCAGACAGCTCCGTCACTTTTTACTTTTAATTTTTTACTTTTAATTTTTTACTTTAATTACTTTTAATTAGTGAATACTGACCGAGGTTGAGACTTTTTCACCAGCATAACTCTTGCACAAAGTTTGCACGTTGCTTCTTGTGTGATATCCATTGGCTCCCCTTGTCATTGGATCGATTAAGGTGTTTACATGAACATTTTTCAATCCGATTGAGCCGTCAATCTGATTATAAATGGATTATGTGGGTGCATGTAAACGTAGCCATTGTGAGGTCTTGTACTGGTCTACACTACATTTCTAAATGTGTGCTGTCGTTTGTTTCCTCATGTTCATGGTTTTGACTTTCTGTCTTCTTGGGTTTGCCTGTGTTCCTGTGCCCTGTGACTGTTTTGGACTGTTTACCCTGTGTTTTGACCTTTGCCAGTTTTTGGATTTACATTTACATTTAGTCATTTAGCCGACGCTTTTCTCCAAAGCGACTTACAAATGAGAGTAGTAGAAGCAGTCGAATCAACATGAGTACAATACAAAAACAGTACATAAGTGCCGTGTCAAGTCACAGCTTCATCAGTAAAGTGCTCGTAGCAAGGTTTTTTTAAAAAAAAATATATATGCAAATAGATGGAGAAAGAATAGAAAGTTGAAAAAGAAAGAATAAAAAGTGCTATATTACTGGGTCAAGTGTTGACGAAAAAGATATGTCTTTAGCAGTTTTTTGAAAATGGCTAAAGACTCAGCTGCTCGGATAGAGCGTGGATAGAGCGTGGTAGGTCATTCCACAACCAGGAACAGAGAGTCCGTGAGAGTGATTTTGTGCCCCTTTGGGATGGCACCACAAGACGCCGTTCACTTGCAGAACGCAAGCTTCTGGAGGGCGCATAAGTCTGAAGTAGTGAGTTTAGGTATAGTGGTGCAGAGCCAGTGGTTGTTCTGTAGGCAAACATCAGAGCCTTGAATTGAATGCAAGTAGCTATTGGCAGCCAATGCAAACTGATGAAGAGAGGTGTGACATGTGCTGTCTTCGGTTCGTTAAAGACCAGTCTTGCTGCAGCATTCTGGATCAGTTGTAGGGGCTTGACAGTGCATGCTGGAAGGCCTGCCAAGAGAGCATTACAATAGTCCAGTCTAGATAGAACAAGAGCTTGGACAAGAATTTGTGTAGAATGCTCCGATAGGAAGGGTCTAATCTTCCTAATGTTGTATAGAGCAAATCTGCAGGACCGTAGTGATAGATTTATAGAAGACAGAGAGCAAAAGCTACCTTATCCAGAAGGTTATGATGATAGTGACGGCAGTGCACCAGAAAATAAGGTAGTAATAAGGTAATAAGAAAGGAAGAAGAGGAAGATCAAGGAGAATAGAAGCAGTCAGGGCCGTCCTTATGGTGGTGCAACCGGTACAATCGCACCGGGCCCCGTGCTTATGAGGGCTCCCACAGTGAACGGACTGATGCAAGATGTGATCCATACTTCAAGCAGAGGTCAGGAAAGATGCCACTGCCTATTGGCCTCAATTCACTGACAATCAGGGATGCTCCAAAAATCACAGTCATTGCTACAATCATTGATTTGGAATTCCAAGAAAGAAACAATGTTAAAGATTGTTTTAATGTTTTTTTTTTAAAACACTAAGACATGGTTTCACTATTTTCCAGGCAGTGAAACTGCATCTGACTTTTTGACATTTTCACATGTAAGTTCAAAATGAAAAATAGTAGCAAAAGCTGAAATGGAATGTTAATAAAGCATTTGATGTTTTGTTTGTTTGTTTGTTTTTTGTTTTTTAAACACTAAGACCTTTTCACTGCTTTTCAGATAGTGAAAATGCATTTGAATGTGTGTGCAGTATTGCCAAATTTGCCAAAAATAATTTACCCTAATAGGCCATTGTTATAAATGATGAAATCCTAAAAAAAGGTCAAAGGTCAAATGAAAAAATGTGGAAAATGATTTTAGCCTTAAATATATATAAAATATAAAGTCATTATTTTTTTCTAACTGTGATTTCATAAATTGTCCCATAGAGGGTTAGGATACTGTGTATTTATTCATTAATGACAGAACAGTATTCTAAAGTGTTACCAATTATTTAATTAATAATGTCTATGTAGATTTTCATTCTGCTATTTAATCCTTTAAAACAAATGTTTAAAAATTAGACAAATTTTGTAATCACGTAAGGTTAGCAACTGCGAGTCCATTATAAAAAACTTGCCAGACATGAATTTTGAAAATCTTGCGATCATACTTGTGGTGAGGGGGGGGTCGTGTTTCCGTAAGATCTGCAGCGGGAGAGAGTGTTGGGAAACGAGCGGTGAGTAAGTGGGTCAAGTTCAAATGACAAACACCTGTGTCTTGTTTCAGTAATTGGCGTGGAAAGACCGCATCTAAAAGTGAGACGCTGACAGAGAGAGACAGACTGAGGTCTCGTGTGTGTGTGTGCGTTCATCGAACTGTGCTGGAGAAGTCACAACTTATGTTGAATTGTTGCTGGGCGCAGATAGCGCAAGTTTCTGTTTGTTTTTGGAGTGAATCAAGTAAAACACGAGTCTCAGTCAAGCCGACCCTGTCCTCTTCCATCCTAAAACATTTACCTGTTACAATACTGAAATGTGCTTGTGCAAAAATATAATGTTAGTGATACATGGTTTGTTTGTTCATTAAAAATAATGGACTCACATGCACCTGATGTTTGATTTCTGTATGTAACTGCCAGGGGCGACTTTAGATAACCAGAGGCCCCTGGGCTACGGCATTAAGACCCTTTCACACTGAGCGCGACATGATAATGCTAAGCAAATTGCTGAAGAACGGAGCTTTCACACTCAGCGTGAAACGATTGATTGCCTTCAGCTAATTCACGCCTGCATGATGATGTGGTGCTGACCAAGAGTAATAGTTTCCTCATCAAAGGTTTTCCCATTTGGCTTTAACCTTGTCCACTGCATAACATACAACAGTATATTAAGATAAATAAAGTTTGGTACTAAACAGAATCCTTCATCGAGTGCATGTAATAACTTCAGACTGCAATCAAAAGTGGAGTTTGATTAAATAATGGGCAGACGTGCATTATACAGGTGTTTTATAATAAACTGAACACAACACCTGCTTAGCATTTCTCATGTAAGCATTTCTCATTCTTTATTGTTATAACAATCCACCGAGCTGCATGACAAACACATACAGAACATATATCGTTGTAATCATATATTTATTTGGCGTCATGTTTCATCTATAAAAATATTTATCTCAGTTGTTTATGTGCAGAACCATCTGGAATGAGGAAATAAATGCAATGTCATCATTCAGAAAGGCAGGAGTTATGATCACATATGGTTGACAGCTCTAGAGCAAATGATCTCTCTGACTGTTAACAGAAATGCATGGAAGACACCGCTCTGTATGCTGTTTCAAGCTCTTCAGATCACATAATGATAATATAATCAGTATAAAGAACATGTAAGAATAAATCTGTTCTCAGACACCAACACTGAACATCCATTGTCTTCTCTCTTCCGAAATACTTTTCTTCTGTGTTTACACAGGATTTCAAAACAGCGCCACCACGCTCACACTTTTGTGCAACAGCAGTGGCTCGGGTAAGCTCAAATCTAAATGAAGAACTCATTTCATCGCAGGGCGATGGGGAAAAATTTGACACTGGTCTAACAAATGGGTGATGAGATGCAGGTGATTAGTATTCCGGAGACTGTGAACAAGTGGGTGGAGTGTGGAGAACCGGTGACTATGCGTGGATGTTGGTGGGCGTTAGCTGTGACAGTAACATGAGCTGAGTCCCACACTCTCTCGCTCTGTTGGAACCAGTGGTTGACAGCTGGAACCTCAGAGGGCTCACCCGACCAAGGGAAGAGAGGTGGTTGGTAGCCCAGGATACATTGGAATGGGGTGAGCCTAGTAGTGGTCTGCTGGAGGGAATTCTGGGCGTACTCCGCCCAGGGTAGAAACTGGCTCCAGCTGTCCTGGTTCCGATGGCAGTACAACCTCAGGAATCTCCCGATTTCCTGGATCTTGCGCTCAGTCTGGCCGTTGGTCTGTGGGTGGTATCCAGAAGACAGGCTGACGACACTCCTAGAAGCTTGAAGAAGGCTTGCCACACACAGGAAATGAAATGAGGTCCACGGTTGGAGATGATGTCCTCCTGAAGGCCGAAAAGTCTGAATACATTGTGGAACAGGGCTTCGGCAGCTTCAAATGCTGTGGGAAGGCCCTTGAGAGATATAAGTTTACAGGCCTTGGAGAAACGGTCCATGATTACCAGCACACAGGTGAAGTCATTACATGGTGGAAAGTCTGTCATGAAATCATTTCCAAGGTGTGACCACGGTCTGCATGGTATGGGTAAGGGAACCAGTTTTCCTTCAGGGAGCTTCCTAGGAGTGTTGGCAATGGCACAGACTGCGCATCCTCTGATGTAACGGGAGACATCCTGAGTCATGGAGGGCCACCAGTAGTGTTGCCGCAAAAGCGAGAAGGTACGAGAACTGCCTGGGTGTCCAGAGCCCGGAGAGGTGTGAGCTAAGTCCATGAGGGGCTGACTGTGGGCCGGTGGAACATAGAGAAGCCCCTCAAGACCTCCCGGCGGAGCTGGTTCGGAGCTGTTAGCTTGGGAAATACGTTGGTTGATGGACCACTGGATGGGACTTATAATCAAGGCTGGAGGATCTGGGTTCTCAGGATCAGGCTGGTACAGAGGGGATAAGGCGTCAGCCTTGCAGTTTTTGGTTCCAGGACGATAGGAGACAGTGAAGTTGAATCTTGTGAAGAAGAGGGCCCAACGGGCTTGGCAAGGGTTGAGTCTCTTAGCTTCTCTGAGGTACTCGAGGTTCTGGTGATCTGTAATTACCTCAAACCGATGGTTCGCTCCCTCCAGCCAGTGTCTCCATTCATCCAATGCTAACTTGAAGGAAAGAAGCTCTCTGTTTCCGATGTCATAGTTTTGCTCCACCGGGGATAGCTTTTTGGAGAAGGCACATGGATGGAGTTGTGGTGGATCACCCCGCCGCTGTGACAACACCGCTCCGACCCCCGTGGCGAAAGTGTTGACTTCGACAACGAACAGGAGGTCAGGGTTAGGATGGACCAGGATCGGAGTGGAGAGGAAAGCTTCTTGAAGCTGATGGAAGGCTTCTCGGGCAGATGGAGTCCAGGACAGAGACAGAGACAGAGAAGCGAGGTGAGGCCATACGGCATAACCCTGTATTCGTAGTGCCTAGATGGTGTAATGAAGGCTGTTTTCCACTCAACGCCCTGGTGTATACGAATGAGGTTATGCGCACTCTGCAGGTCCAGCTTGGAGAAGATACGAGCTCCCCCTAACTGTTCTAGAGCCGCCGGGACCAGAGGAAGGGGATAGCTGAACTTTACTGTCTGGGAGTTCAGGTGACGGTAGTCAATGCACAGCCTCAAGCCTCAGTCCTTCTTGGCCACGATGTTTGAAGCGGCAGGGGATGTTAATGGTTGAATGAAATGCTGTTTTAAAGCCTCCTGTACATACTCCTCCATGGCCTTCTTTTCCGAGATAGACAATGGGTAAACTCTACCCTTGGGTAGAGTAGCCCCAGGCAGCAGGTCAATTGTGCAGTCCCATGGCCGATGTGGTGGAAGTTGCGTTGCCAACCACTTGCTGAACACATTCTGGAACGCCCGGTATTCAGGAGGAATTTCTACTTTGAGGTCTGTTTTAGGTATTTCAATAGAAGTTGAGAAGACTGGAAGAACCTTGGAGTCAGGAGAAGAAGATTGGGAATTCGAGGAAGACTTTCTAACAGGAGATAAACAGTTCTTAAAGCAATCGTCGCTCCATTTTAAGATCTCACCCGTAGTGGTTCTGGTAGGAGGTGCTATACGAGCGGGCAAATGGATGGTACTCACCACTGGGCGTGGTGGTCTGATGGGACAGACAGCGATGACATGGTCCTCTCCACCACAGTACAATCAGAGATGTAATTGAATTCCTCTCTGACGCTCCGTTAAACAATAGGAATCCACTTGCATGCATTCAGGTGCTGGAAGGGCGACAGATGGTGAGGCAGGCAGAGGATTGGCAGTAGGAGTGTGGAGCGCACATGCTGAGAAGCGTTGAGCCACACGGGTGGTCTTTTGAATGAAGTTTTCCAGCCCCATAGTGTCATCATACCTGACCATTACCTGCTTTACGTGAGGATTCAAACCCTGGCGGAAGGCTGTTATGAGAGCCATTTCTTTCCAGCCACTAGCGGCTGCTAGCGTATGAAATCGGAGGGCATACATACTCACAGATTCATCACCTTGACATAAGTTGAAGATCTGGTCGTGTACTGAATGAATGGCGGTACTTTGACTGAATACTTCCCGGAAATGGCTAAAGAAGGTGGCGATGGTGGCTGTTACTGGGGCGTTGGATTCCCAGAGGGGTTGAGCCCATTGTACCACTCGTCCAGAGAGTAGGGAGATGACGATCGCCACCCAGGCGTGCTCAGAAGAGAAGAGTTGAGACTGGGCATCTAGATAGAGCGAGCACTGAAGGAGGAATCCACTGCAATCCTCCGCCACACCGGAGTATGTCGCTGGTCGGGCCATGGGATTGACAGAGGCAGCTGGCGAAGAAGCGGTGGGTGCTGGTTGGATGGCTGTTGCAGTGAGGATCGCACCACGTCGACCAAGGTGGCAAATGGGTAAAGGGGTGCGACCCCCGCCTGTGTCCGAGGTGCTCTGCATAGGGTCTGGTCTTCTATCAGGACACAAACGGAGGCAGAGAGGTGAGTGAAACACACAAGTTTATTAAACAGAGGCACGAACACAGGCAGATGGTGGGTGCAGGTGAGTAAATGAACGAGCACTTAGCAAAGGTAACTTAGCTGGCTCAATAACAGAGTAATGTCTTTTGCAGATGCTGGTGAACACAGAGATCTGAGACCTGGAGACGGAAGACAACAGGATGGGAACACGGTGAACTCAGGTGAGTAGAAGGTAAGGAGTCCAGGTATGTAGACGAGACCAGACAAAAGGATTGAGGGAAGTGAATGTCTTTATAAAGTCCATGGGTGATGAGGTGCAGGTGATTAGTATTCCACATTTACTGCCGTGGATCCGATCCTCAGCTACTAACGAGTCTCTGCATCTCGTCTACTGACCACGATACAGCATTTCTTTTTTTAAGTTGCGTGCAATGGTTGTTTAAAAAAAAGTTGCACGAACAAATGATACTGTGATGGCTGCTACTGACTATTTAAATCTAGCAGTTTTAGTGTCTCATGTTTCAAATCCAGTGATGCTGGTAGTGACGATTCTCTCTGACTAATCAGTGATCTGCAGAGTTTACATGTCACATTTAGTATCGGCACGAGTGGAACCTCAACCAAGGTGGTACTATTTAAGCGAGCCGTACCGAACCGTACCATGCAGTGGGAAAAAGCGCCATAAGACTGAACTAATTTTCAAAGTATTGAATTTTCTAAGCATAGCCTACTGCTGATGCACAAAGTAGCCTTCTTAGAATTGTTGTTAACCTTGTTGAATAAGCAAAACGTAATCAAATCGAATTTAATTTCACTTAAAGAGTTCATGTACCATCCATGCTGTCACTGAAATTTCAGCAACTACATTGTCTGCTGCTAACATTATTTGCAAACATTATAATTTTCCTATGTGTGCTGCTGCTGTTCACTAAAATGCAATCTGAATTGTTATGCATACTGCTGCTACAGCTGAACTAAAGTACTTAGAATTGCTGTAAGCCCCATTGAATAACCGTAAACATAAGTGTGATGAGGTTCAAAGGGTGGAAGGAAGAAGATGGGGTCGGCGTGACTGGGACTCATACTTTTATTCCAACTTTTCTTAGATACAAACAAAAGAGGTAGCGCTAACTGCACTTTCAACAACTCAACAAATAACTCAGAATATCACTCAGCATATAACTCTAGCTCTGGCAATAAGTCCTCCAGCGTACAAGCTCCCAGTCAGTCTCTCTCTGCAGTTCCCTTTCCTGGTGGCTTTTTATCCCGTCTCTCCACACCAATTACTGAAATGAGACACAGGTGTTTGTCATTTGCACTTGACCTACTTACACACCGCTCATCTTTTGCCTCTCTCTCCCGTTGCAGACCTCGCTGAACCACGCCTCGCAACATAGCCTCACCGCCTGGCTCAGGCCGGAAGGCACTTCGGCCTGCAGCCCCTCCCCCCCATTTCTGGAGAGAATGTCAGCTACAGCCATCTACACACCTGGCCTGTGGACCACCTTGAATTTAAAGGGCTGTAGTGCCAGATACCAACGGGCGATCTGTGTGTTGGTATCCTTCATACGGTGGAGCCACTGCAGGGGCGTGTGGTCCGAACAGAGAGTGAATTCCCGTCCCAGGAGATAATAGCGGAGGGTGAGAACGACCCATCTAATTGCCAAACACTCTTTTCCTTTGGTGCTGTACATCGTCTCTCTCTTCGAGAGCTTACAATTGATGTACAGCACTGGCCGTTCCTCACCCTCTATCTCCTGGGACAGGACCACTCCAAGCCCCCTGTCCGACGCGTCAGTCTGCAACAGAAAAGGGAGAGAAAAGTCAGGGGAGTGCAAGAGCAGCCCGTCACACAGAGCAGCCTTTATCTGGGTGAAAGCCTGCTGACACTGCTCCGTCCACTGGACCGGATCTGGTGCTTCCTTTTTAGTGAAGTCAGTCAGTCAGTAGGTACAAACCTTCTATAATATCCCGCCAGCCCCAGGAACTGCCTTACCTCCTTGGGTCTCGGACAGGTTGCAACTGCTGATGTCTTATCAATTTGGGGACGCACCTGTCCGTGACCCATGTGGAAGCCCAGAAACCTGAACTCCACACGCCCAACTGCACACTTCTTTGGGTTGGCCGTTAGTCCGGCCACCGTCAGTGATCTCAGGACAGCCTGCAGATGCTGCATATGACGCTGCCAATCATTATTATAGATATCATCGAAATATGCAGCGGCATATGCAGCATGCGGCCGGAATATCCGATCCATGAGACGCTAAAAAGGTGGCAGGAGCCCCAAACAACCCGAAAGGAAGAGTAACAAATTGGTGTAATCCAAACAGCGTTGTGAAAGCTGTTTTTTCCTTCTGGCAATATCCTTTCGTTAAATCCAGTGTCAAATAAAATTGAGCAGTACCCAGCCGATCAAGCAATTCGTCAACCAAGCATTATATATGCGTCGAATTTCGACACAGCATTCACCTTGCGATAATCCACACAGAACCGGACAGAGCCATCTGTTTTAGGCACTAAAACTATCGGGCTCTCCCAATCACTGCTGGATTCCTCTATTATTCCCATATCTAGCATTGCCTTTTTTTTTTTGTGTTCATGCAAACGATACGGCCGGCTGCGCACCACCATGCCTGTTCAGTTCTGTTTATTTATCGGTCTCAATGTGGTGCTGCATGAGGTTCATTCGACCATTTTTTAAGGAGATTGAGATATTAAATCTGATGTGTTCCACCCCTGTCTGTTCGCACTACCTCATAATTGAGATCTCCAACTCAACATGTGACCTGAAAGAGTCCTTGACACTTAGCAAGTAATTTAGAACTAGACGTTGGGAGCAATACAAGCACTTTATTTTCCTGTGTAAATTCACGTAATCTGGTTCCCCTGTTGTATAGCCGGCTTTGTTTATCCTGAGCCTGTAACAGATTCTCCATAGAGAGCCGCCCCTAAGTGTGGAGTTTTGTTCTCAGGTCCAGTACATACTGAATTTCATTTTTACTGTCCAAAGGTCCGTCCTCTCAAATTTTCTTTTAGGAAGTCCAATGGGCTAACATCCGTAGAGAAGCTCGAAGGGGGAAATCCCGTAGAGGCTTGGGGGACCTCGCGCACAGCGAACAAGAGGGGTTCCAGCCATTTATCCCAATTTTTGGCATCTTCGTGAATGAACTTCCGAATCAGCGCTGAACAGCGCTCCGTTCCTCTGGCTCAGGTCCCATTGGTCGCAGCTTAGCTTCTCCTACCTGTGCAACCTCCCCCTTCCCTGCTCTCCATTCTTCCAAGAGACATCCGCACATAAATACCACAATAATGCACTAAAACCTGGCCAATTTGTTCCCAAAATTAACGAATGTCTGAGGTGCTGGCTAATTGCAGCCTCTACTCTATGCTTTTGTCAAGTCAAGTCACCTTTATTTATATATGGCGCTTCTTATAATGCAGATTGTGTCAAAGCAAACTCCAGCAGGTTACAGATAGCTAACATAAGTCCGATGGGATCGCAACATTCAAGATATTTATTCCAGTTCCATCCAGTTGAGGATCGTATTCATCACTTTGTTGAGGAACTGTGCCACTGGCTGTCGTGTTGATGAGGCCTTCACAATGGATGATCTAGTTGACTCAATCTGTGCTGATACTTCAGGGCTGCGTTGTATTCGTGTCAAGGCGCAGGTCCTCAATCTTACCTGGATACAGCCCGGATCCAGTTGACTACGGTAAACCTCGGGATAAACAGAAAGACTAATATTAGCGTAGATTCCATTTTTTTTCTGATGTTATAAGAAGTGTTCCCAGTTCCGGCTGACCTAATTTATGCAGCCTAATGATCCTTTAACGGATTTGATGTGTTATGTGTATGCCAGGTTAAAGAGATGCGTTTTTAGTCTAGATTTAAGCTGACAAAGTGTGTTTGCTACCCGAACAATGCTAGGAAGATTGTTCCAGAGTTTAGGTGCCAAATAGGAGAAGGATCTACTGCCTGCGGTTGATTTTGATATTCTAGGTATAATCAGCTGGCCTGAATTCTGAGAACGCAATAGACGTGAAGGACTATAATGCATTAGGAGCTCGCTCAGGTACTGGGGAGCTAAACCATTTAGTGCTTTGTAAGTAATTAGCAAGATTTTAAAATCTATACGATGTTTAACAAAAGCCAATGCAGTGTTGACAGAACTGGGCCAATATGGTCATACTTCCTAGTTCTAGTAAGAACTCTAGCTGCTGCATTTTGTACGAGCTGTAGTTTATTTATCAGGCGAGCAGAACAACCACCCAGTAGAGCATTACAGTAATCTAGCCTTGAGGTCATGAACGCATGAACTAACTGTTCTGCATTTTTCATTGAGAGCATATGTCGTAGTTTAGATATATTTTTAAGATGGAAGAATGCGTTTTTACAGATGCTAGAAACATGGCCTTCAAATGAAAGATTGGTATCAAAGAGCACACCCAGGTTCCTAACTGATGACGAAGACTTAACAGAGCAGCCATCAAGTGTTAGACAGTATTCTAGGTTATTACGTGAAGAAGTTTTTGTTCCAAAAATTAGAATCTCTGTTTTTTCTGAATTTAGTAGTAGGAAATTACTGGTCATCCAATTTTTTTATATCAGCTATGCATTCCATTAATTTTGTGAATTGGTAAGTTTCGTCAGGGCGCGAAGAAATATAGAGCTGAGTATCATCAGCGTAACAGTGAAAACTAACGCCATGCTTCCTAATGATATCTCCCAAGGGTAGCATATACAGAGTGAACAGCAATGCTGAGCCTTGGGGTACTCCATATTGAACTTGTGATCGATATGACATCTCTTCGTTTACTACTACAAACTGATGACAGTGCCATTCCACTAATGCCAACATAATTTTCGAGTCTATTTAAAAGAATATTGTGATCAATAGTGTCAAAGGCAGCACTAAGTTCCAGTAACACTAATAGAGAGATACAACCACGATCTGATGATAAGAGCAAATCATTAGTAGCTCTAATGAGAGCAGTCTCAGTACTATGGTACGGTCTAAATCCTGACTGGAAATCCTCACAGATACTATTTCTTTCTAAAAAGGAACATAGTTGTGATGATACTGCCTTTTCTAGTATTTTTGACAGAAAAGTGAAATTTGAGATCGGCCTGTAATTGACTAATTCTCTACGATCAAGTTGTGGTTTCTTAATAAGTGGTTTAATAATAGCCAGCTTAAAAGTTTTCGGTACGTATCTGTCACAGACACGCCAGGCTCCAACACCCACAAATCACATCGCACTCCATCTCCTGAGTACTGATCACGCACACCTGCACCTCATCAGCTCACCCATCAGCACCAGTATATAAGACACTCACACACTCACTCTCATTGTCCGGTCTCGTTCACTTCAAGGAACTTACCTCTTTGCTTACCTCAAGGACTTCCAGTACTACTTACCTGTATCCTGTGTCTCCGAGTTACCTCCTGTGTTATCCAGTCCGTGTGTGAGTGTCGTCTGCCTTCCTCGTCTCCACTCAGCTACCGCTATCATCCAGCATCCACCCTGCAAACCACAAAGGACAGTATTGTCGTTCTATCATTCATTTATCACTTCCACTGCATCTGCAAACTCACCTGTTGTCACCCGTAACTGTAACAGAAGACCGGACCATTAACAGCGGAACACGAGCCATCCCGATCCGTTCCAGAACCTGGTTGACGCTTTGCGTCGCACTTTCCCCATTCACCCATCACCACCACCACCAGCCAGCACTTCCGGAAACACCGCCACTGCTTCCTCACCACCTGTTTACGCCAGTCCCATGGCCAAACCAGCACCCTTCTCTGGTTCAGCAGAGGATTGCAATGGATTCCTCCTGCAATGCTCGCTGTTCCTGGAGATGCAACCGCACTTATTCCCCACCGAACTCTCAAAGGTAGCGTTTTTAATTTCACAGTTAAATGGCAAAGCGCTTCAATGGGCCGATTCCATTTGGTCCCAAAATAACCCGGTGATCCAGTCATACTCCAGTTTCCACTATCATCCAGCATCCACCCTGCAAACCACAAAGGACAGTATTGTCATTCTATCATTCATTTATCACTTCCACTGCATCTGCAAACTCACCTGTTGTCACCCGTAACTCTGCTTGTGTACAATAAACTACCTTATCTGTGATCTTCTGTCTCCGGCCCGTCCATATTGTAACAGTATCCTAGTGATAGAAATGAATTAACGATATTAAGAAGAGGATCTATGACCTCTGGAAGCATCTCTTTCAATAGCTTAGTCAGTATAGGGTCTAACATACATGTTGTTGATTTTGATGATTTAACAAGTTTAGACAATTCTTCCTCTCCTAAAGCAGTAAATGAATTTAATTTTTCCTCAGGGACACTACAATGTGCTGTCTGACGCGATACTGTAGTAGACGGTTGCATAGTTATAATTTTCTCTCTAATATTGTCAATCTTGCAAGTAAAGAAGTTCATAAAGTCATTACTGCTGTGCTGTTTGGAAACATCAGAAGTTGAAGCTCTATTTCTTGTTAATTTAGCCACTGTATCAAATAAATACCTAGGGTTGTGCTTATTTTCTTCTAAAAGTTTTGAAAAATAAGCAGATCTAGCAGTTTTTAAGGCCTTTCTCCACGAAATGCGAAAAACATCTAGTTTTGTTTTCTTCCAGCTGCACTCCATTTTTCTGGCTGCTACCCTTAGAGTCTGAGTGTCCTCATTGTACCACGGCATTGGATTCATTTCCTTAATATTTTTTAAATGCAAAGGAGCAACTGAGTCTAATGTGCTGGAAAAGACAGTTTCTCTTGCAACATCGAGGTCTTCTAAGCTGTCTGGCATGCTAAGGCGATGAAACTGATCAGGAAGATTATTTATAAAGCAATCTTTAGTGGTAGAAGTGATGGTTCTACCATATTTATGGCAGGGAGGCAGTTTAGCAGCCTTGACTAAATGTAGTATACACGAGACTAAATAATGATCTGAGATGTCGTCACTCTGCTGCAGAATTTCAACGGCATCAATATCAATTCCATGTGACAATATTAGATCTAAAGTATGATTACGACAATGAGTGGGTCCTGACACGTGTTGTCTAACTCCAATAGAATTTAGAATGTCTGTAAATGCCAATCCGAATGCATCTTTTTCATTATCTACATGGATATTAAAATCACCAACAACAAGGACTTTATCTGCAGCTAGTACTACGATAGAAAATCAGCAAATTCTTTGATAAAGTCTGTATGGTGTCCTGGTGGCCTGTATACAGTAGCCAGCACAAATGTCAACTTACATAATGTTACATAAAGTGCCATCACTTTGAAGGAATTATATTTGAAAGACTTTTGACTAATACTGTAAATATTACTATAAATACAGGGGTATATTTTATATATACTGTATACTGTATACTCCTCATACAGGAGTAATATTGAGTTACTTTCATTTACGTGGTCTTTAATGTACTTTTTTTGTTGTTGTTTGTTTGTTTTTCATGCTACCAAAGCTGAAATATCTTCAGTATGCAACATTCTGCTCTTATCTTCATCTCATGTATATCAGCAGCAGTTGGTGAGTTATTACTCTTATTGATACATTTATCTTTTAGCATTTCTCATGTGTTTACAAAAAAATCTTGAAATCAATCACAGTTACATTTCTAGACCTAAAGCTAAAAAAAATTAAGATCCTAATTCTGCCATTATTAAACCTGTTATTATGATATTTAAGTTATACATTTTATGTAGATATAAAACCAATGCATTTGCTTGTGTTTTTGCTAAGTTAAAACAACCTTTTGTCAGTTACATTATACTGTGCATGACTTTGCATGTTAACACTTTATAATAATGTTCAGTTAAAAGTCATTTTGAAGTTATTAGTTAATGATGAACTAAACAATTACAAAACATGACTATATATTCATAAACGATTAATAAGTGGTATGCTAACAATTTACAAATGCGTTTTAAGTTATGTTTGAATTAGTAAAATGGGTAACACTTTATAATAACTGCACACTATGAAGCAATACTCTTTTGACCATTTTTTTTTCACATACATTGTCAGTGTCATCTTTGCTTCTTGCTATCCTGGTTCTCAGTCGATCAAAAAGTTTAGATTTAGATTTATTCTTTTCACCTGCAGTATCCACGAATAGCCAGTCGGTCACCATAGGAATCTGCATTCCTTCAGCTGGTTATCTGTCATAATCTGTATGACACTGCAATCAATCTGCAAAAAGAATATATTTTTAAAACACTTTAAATATAAGTTTAACATTCTCTGATGACAGTGACCCTGTGATCTATAATTCAGAAATATTATTGAACTGATCTGACCTCAGCTGAACATTTTCTTACTGTAAAGCTGCTTTGAAACAATCCCCCGGTTTCACAGACAAGGCTTAGCTAGTCCCAGACTAAAATGCATGTTTGGGGGTTTTAACTGAAAGCAACTTGTACTGTCTTGCAGGACTAATCCTGGCTTAGTCCAACTCCTGTCTGTGAAACCAGACCTATATGTATTGTATTAAGCACTATAGAAATAAAGGTGACTTGACTCTAATGTAAGGTATAAGGAATAATGTACAGTCAACTGGTTTTTATAAACCCAGGGGTTTATAGAGTGTAGTGAGTTATAGAGGTGGTTTGTTTTTTGACCCATAAACATATATAGGATTCAGTATAGAGCAGTTTAAGCACTTCTACTAGAGAAATTTTAACAGAATATATTGTTCCAAGTCTCTCTATGACATCATTTTTAGACATTATTTTTTTCAGCATGTGTGACGCATATTTATCAGTTTCATGATTACTGTTAAGGTGTGATGTTGTAGAGATGAGGCATATACGGAGATCCACAAGATAAGGGTATTTATTAAATGAAGCAGGATAAAACACAACTAAACTAACAATAGTCAACAACAAGAACAGACAAGGAGTGAGAGGAGTGAGTCCATTATAAAGGGTGTGCAGATGATCAGGTCCAGGTGCAGGTGATCGGTGATGATGGGGAAAAGACGAGGAAGTGAGTGCAGGTGTGGAAACAGGAGGATCATGGGAAATGGAGTCCGGGAACAGAGGGAACTGTAACAATGACCTTATCCTGTTGAATTGCTGTATGATATCATCAGTGACGTTTCTTGACTTAAAAAAGTCACAAAGGTCATCCATCCTAGAAGAACAGAACAATGATATATAGCCTAAATATATAGCCAATGCTGCTGGTAATGTCCATTAACATAAACTCCGGCGTTAGCTGCTGTCAGTTGCCATCTAGTGGAGGGTATGACACGACTTTGAACGAATGATAGGAATCACAACGAGAAATCTGTTTTATGATTTAGTTCAATCGTTTTCAATAAACAAAACTAAATTCACGATTGTATATCGTGATGACAAATAAATAAGATATCAAATGGAATTATTAGTTCCTAAATATAGCCTATGTAGTCTACTAGTCTAAATCTGACTTTAAACCTATTGTTACAATATACACGGGCCGGAGACAGAAGATGTCAGAGTAGGTAATTTATTGGAACACAAGTAGAGCAAAGGGTGATAAGCAGAGGCAGTAGAGATGATAATGGATAGTTAATATGGTCCTTTTCGGTGAACAGGATGGAAGTGGGATGATGGTGGTAGCTGGGTTGAGACGAGGAAGGTAGACGGCACTCACACACGGACTGGGAAACACAGGAGGAAGATTGGAGACACAGGAAGCAGATAAGTAGTCCTTTAGGTAAGCCAGATATAAGCACCTTAACGTGAACGAGACCGGACAATGAGAGTGAGTGTGTGAGTGTCTTTTATACTAGTGCTGATGGGTAGACTGACGAGGTGCAGGTGTGCGTGATTAGTACTCTGGAGATGGAGTGCGCTGTGATTGGTGGTTGTTGGAGCCTGGCGTGTCTGTGACACCTATATGCAAATTATAACACATGGATGGCTACTCCTTTACTCATAAAAATACAGTTTAATGACAGAAGCCACATGTTTATGCAGTAATTGACCCAATTTATATATATGTAAATATGTATGTATGTATGTATATTCCAAATATGATGCGGGTTCATTCATATTCACATCTACATAGGCTACGTGAATTATAATCCTAATTTTGTGATTTTTTCACTTATGTGCAATAGCCTACTTCTGTGTAGGCCTACACTGACTTACTTGGGGTGATGCAATTCTTTGCTTAAATCCTTTCAAACATGCGTTTGCTCCGAGAGCTGTTCCGTGCCGTTCCGCTATAAAGCAAGAATTTAATCAAACCACGATTAAAATACTCTTTAGCTACTGTGTTCACAATTAGTAAGTCATAATTTCGACTTTTTATCTCATAATTAAGACTTTTAAAGTCATAATTTCGACTTTTAATTTTTTTCTTATGTGGTGGAAATGGGCTTCCATATGTAATCCAGTGTTGGCACTGGTAAAGTTTTATTCAGCAGTGTTTACACTTTACAGAAATGTATTCTTATATCAGATTGCAAAGACTTAGTTTAATTTTACTGCACAGTTATGTTTTCTGGAGGTGTACATTAATTTTTATTTTCCGTGACATTGCATTTTTAATTTTATATGAAGTTACCTGTCGTGAAGTTTCATTTTTTGCTTGAAATAAATATTTCTATGTTCTGTATCTTTTAAAGGGTTAGTTCACCCAAAAATGAAAATAATGTCATTTATTACTCACCCTCATGTCGTTCCACACCAGTAAGACCTTCGTTAATCTTCGGAACGCAAATTAAGATATTTTTGTTGAAATCCGATGGCTGCATAGCCAGCAATAACATTTCCTCTCTCAAGAGCTATTAATGTACTAAAAACATTTGGATTGGATTCATTTGGATACAGTGATTCAATATTAATATTATAAAGCGACGAGAATATTTTTGGTGCACCAAAAGAACAAAACAACAACTTATATAGTGTTGGCTAATTTCAAAACACTGCTTCATGAAGCTTTGGAGCGTTATGAAATAGCGTGTCAAATTCATTGTACCCAAGAAGGGCGGTTGGCTACAGCCAATACTGGATCTGCGTGTCCTGAACCGGTCCCTTCACAGGCTGCCGTTAAAGATGCTTATGCAGAAGCGCATTTTCGAATGCATCGGTTTGCAGCGATCGACCTGAAGGACGCATACTTTCATGTCTCGATTCTGCCTCAACACAGACCCTTCCTACGGTTTGCGTTCGAGGGTCGGGCATATCAGTACAAAGTCCTACCCTTCGGGCTGGCCCTGTCTCCTCGCATCTTTATGAAGGTTGTGGAGGCGGCCATTGTTCCGCTCAAGGAACAGGGCGTTCGCATCCTCAACTACCTCTATGACTGGCTCATCCCTGCCAGCTCACGAGATCGCAGTTGTGCGAACACAGGGACATGGTGTTAGCTCACCTCAGCCGGTTGGGTCTTCGGGTCAACTGGGACAAGAGCAAACTCGCCCCCGGGCAGAGGATCTCTTATCTCAGTATGGAACTGGACTCAGTCACCCAGACAGCGCGCCTCACAGAGGAGCGCATCCAGTCAGTGTTGAACTGCCTGAGTATGCACAAGCACAGGACAGCGGCCCCACTGAAACTTTTTCAGAGGCTCCTGGGGCATATGGCATCCGCAGCTGCAGTCACGCCGCTCGGATTGCTTCATATGAGGCCGCTTCAACACTGGCTCCACGGCCGGGTCCTGAGATGGGCGTGGCAGTGCGGCACATTCAGTGTCCCTGTGACACCGAGCTGCCATCGCACTCTCACCAAGTGGTCAAACCATTCGTCCCTGCGGGCCAGAGTTCCCCTCGAACAAGTTTCTAGGCATGCTGTGGTCCACACAGATGCCTCTGCCACGGGGTGGGGTGCCACGTACAACGGGCATGCAGTGTCGGGTCTGTGGACGGGGCCTCAACTGCAGTTGCATATCAATTGCCTCGATTGACGTCTATTGCGATCTCAGAATTCAGGCCAGCTGATAATACCTAGTATATCAAAATCAACTGCAGGTGGTAGATCCTTCTCCTGTTTGGCACCTAAACTCTGGAACAATCTTTCTAGCATTGTTTGGGAAGCAGACACACTCTGTCAGTTTAAATGTAGACTAAAAACGTATCTCTTTAATACATACACATAACACATTATCAATTTATTTTTTCAAATCCGTTAAAAAATTATTAGGCTGCATAAATTAGGTCAGCCGGAACCAGGAACACTTACTATAACACCAGATGTACTCATTACATCAGAAGAAAAATGGCATCTACACTAATATTAGTCTTTCTGTTTATCCTGAGGTTTACCGTAGTCAACCGGATCCTCAACTGGATTGAACTGGAATAAATACTTTGAATGTTGCGATCCCATCGGGCTTATGATAGCTACCTGAATCGTAACAAAGCACTGTTTGCCAAAGGAGAACTGGCCCCCCAACTAAGCCTGGTTTCTCCCAAGGTTTTTTTCTCCATTTTAACACCTATTTGCCAACTGTTGGCCACCTGATGTCACCTGTTGGAGTTTGGGTTCCTTGTCGCTGTCGCTGTCGCCTTTGGCTTGCTTAGTTGGGGACACTTGACATTTGACATTTGATATTCAACAGTGCTTTGCATCTGCCTGCATTGACACCAAAAAACAGAGCTGCTGTGCAGCCAAAAGGATATACCAGTTATCACTGTAAAGCTGCTTTGACACAATCTGCATTGTAAAAAGTGCTATATAAATAAAGGTGACTTGTGGTGACTGTGCCGTCACCATTTTCACAGATTCACATTTCTGTAGTTTACACGAATATAATAAAGGTATCGTTTTCAAAAACTTGCACTTTTAAACCGTTTTTTCAAAAGTTTGCATTTTCAGGCCCTCAAAACAGCATTGTTGTGTAAATGAACGGCCAAAATGCATTAAAAAAAAAGTTTTCCGTTTTTAGTTTAGGCCATGTAAACGGCCCCATAGAAGCCACCCTCTCGGTCCGCCCCTGGTCACATGTAATCGCTCACTCAGTGTATCAGCTGCAGAAAGGCGTCAATAAAGCAGCTTTTAAACAATTTCACATCTCAGAAAAGCCATTGAATGTCCAAAAACGGTCACGGTGCTCTGAGATTTGCAGGTAAAATCCAAGTGCAGCTTTATTGTGAAATCCAGGAATCAACATAATACAGCCAGGCATGAGTCAAAACATAATCCAGAACAACGAGAACACCAGAAAACAAAACAGGAACAAGTGCTCAGATGTACAGATAACATAGTATTAAAACTCGAACAAAGGCAGAAACAACCTCAGTATAAATAGACAGACACTTATAACATAAGTCAAGACAGCTGAGTGCAATGAAGTGATAATGAGTCTGGAACAAAGGATCATGGGGAATGAAGTCCAAAATGGTGATACAAATAGTCCGGGATGGAGTGCCCTCTAGTGGCTGACCAGGGCACTCCAAACTGGTGATCAAGACAGTACCCCCTCTCTACGGAGCGGATCCCAGGCGCTCCAACACAAACACAAACAAGAAATTTCAGGAGGGAGGTGGGCTGGAGGAGGATCAGGGGGAGGGATGGTGGGCCAGGTCCGTGTAGGGGCAGGGGAACTAGAGGCGAAGGCCTACCAGACGGCCAGGGAAGAACAGAACAGTCAGGTGGCCAGTGCAGGGAAAGCTGCCACCAAAGCAGTGCAAACGGGCTTGAAGATCCCCACAGTGGCACAGACGACCACCACAGCAGTGCAGACAGGCTTGAAGATCCCAAAGGTGGTGCAGACGACCACCACAGCAGTGCAGACAGGCCTGAAGCTCTCCACAGTGGCACAGACGACCACCACAGCAGTGCAGACAAGCTTGAAGATCCCTATGGTGGCGCAGACAACAGTCACAGCAGTGCAAATGGGCTTGAAGAACCCCACGGTGGTGCAGATGACCACCACAGCCGTGCAGACGGTCTTGCAGACCTCCACAGTGGCACAGACGACCACCACAGCAGTGCAGACAAGCTTGAAGATCCCCACGGTGGAGCACATGACCACCACTGCTGTGCAGACGGAACTGAAGACTCTCTGGGTGGATCAGGTAGATCTAGAGGCCAACACAGCTGACCAGACAAAACTGGAACATTAAGCACAGAGAAGTTAGGGGTGACCACTAGGGCCGCAACAGGACAGGCAGACAGTTCAGGAATGACCTCTACAGTCGTGTCAAGACAGACAGGAAACTCAGGAACCACCTCTGTGGTCACCTCAGGGCAGACAGAGCACTCATGGACGACTTCTTTGGTCGTATCAAGACAAACAGGGAACTCCGGGACTAGAACAGGCTCTAAAGTGGGATCATGGGCTGAAGGTTCAGGCGTGGCAAGCATCTCGCCTGAAGCTCAGGCGTGGCAACCATCTCAGCTGAAGCTCAGGCATGGCAACCATCTCGGCTGAGGGTTCTGGAGTTGGCTCTGGAGCATACTCACGGGCTGGAGCGGTCTCTGGAGCGTACAAACAGGCCGGAGCGGGCTCAGGAGCGGAATTACAAGCTGGAGCGGGCGCTGGAGGTATCCGAACCTTCCCATTCTTGTGGAGGTACAAGTATTGCAATCTCAGAATTCAGGCCAGCTGATAATACCTAGAATATCAAAATCAACTGCAGGCGGTAGATCCTTCTCCTATTTGGCACCTAAACTCTGGAACAATCTTTCTAGCATTGTTTGGGAAGCAGACACACTCTGTCAGTTTAAATGTAGACTAAAAATGCATCTCTTTAACCTGGCATACACATAACACATTATCAATTTATTTTTTCAGAGAACTGCTGGGCAAAGCTCTTGACCGTGTCGCCGAATAGGCCGACCTGAGATACGGGGGAGTCCAGGAACCGTTATTTATCGGTCTTATATTTATAGGTTCTCCCTGAAAACCAAGGAATGAGAGTCTCGATCTCAGCACTGCGATAGTCATGTTCCCACAATGAGTACATGAACTATCCACAAAAGCAGCTTCAGCGTGCTAAACGGCCAAACACGTGATGCAGCGATTGTGACCGTCAGCAGGGACCAATGAACGACCGCATCCGATAACACACAGATGAAATTACATCTTGAAAAAGACGCAGGGTTCGTCTGTGAAGCTCTTTTAGAAGGGAAATACTCAGCTCTCTTGTGCTGAAGCACACAGGGAGTGTCACGATTTGTTCGGGTACACCACTCCCCGAACACAATGGAGCTGATAGGGCTCTCTAGCGATATCCCAATTCGTCGGTCACACTGACGTACGTTGAACGTGACCGACTGAAAAGAAGCTGTTTTTTTGGAATGCCCTTCTGCGTCATCTTAACGAGACAATCAAGGAGGCACCTTCGTGGCACATTTTGTACGCTGGTTGACCCCCCAAAAAACACACTCTGAACGACAAGTAGATTGTGCAAGCTGCACCTTAACGTTAATTAATTAATTAATTTATTTATTTTTGGTTTATCGCACCAAGTCCTTAAATATAATGTATATTGTATCTATGTATTTGAAACATTTGAAGGTAGCTGTAAAGTATTTTTGTTGAAGTACAATGTTGTTTTGACCATAATAATGTACCAAATCTAACTGTGAGAGAAATATTACAGTAGTATAGAAAAATACTATACATACATTTATAGGTAAAATCGAACTCCAAGCCTCCTGTACCCATTCTGTGACGCCAAACAACTTCCCTATGCAAAGGATCATGGGGGCCCGAAGTGTCCATCAGTTGTACCCTTCGAAATCCTTCATTCCGAAGGGCCCTTTGAAGTGGTCAGTTTTGAGAACTTCGGTTTGGAACGACTCTTCAGTATGGTGGCCATGATTGTTTTCACTCCGAAGTACCCTTCGGAGGGCGATATATCCCATTTGGAATGCACCGTTTGTCTAGTCTTGTCTTAGACACACCTGATGTTTTCCTGGATTGTTACTCACCTGAAGTCTACCTCCCTGTTGTTCGTCTTACCCGAGTCTCCTATCTCTAGTCTTCGATCTCTAGTCTCCAGCTCCGTGTCTCCTTCCAAGCTCTGTGTTCTTCCTACAAAGAAAAAAAAGGAAAGTTATTAACATATTATCATCAGTGACTGAATATGCGTGTGTGTGTGGCAACTCAACATTCTGTTGTTCTCCATCTGCCTTTGACTCAACCGCCATTTATTTCATCCAACGCCATTGCCTTACCACTGTGTTCAATAAAGCTCTGTCTTTATTCTTACCTGACTCTATAGTCTGTGTTTCCTGACACCCAGACACCCTACAGGGATTTAATTAGCAAACATGACCTTTTTTCACCTCTTGAGAGTTTGCAGTCTGTTTAAATAAATTATTGTGACTGTACATTTATCTGCCTGTTACGTTTTTGTATATTGTCAAAATGGATATGTTCAGAGTTACAGGGTGTAGTAAGGAGCCTAAAATGATCCATACAATAGTAAATTGTAACTAAGCTAAATGTCACTGTAAATATATCAACATTACATTTTTATTTTTGTGAATTGGTTGAAGTCGTACAGGGTACAGGGGTGAGTTAGGGACTCAAAGTAAAATACATCTACATAAAAATATAATTTAAATGTTTTATAAGGGATTAGCATAGATTTTTTTTAATCATGTAAGTGAAAGGTATACCAGAAGCTTTGCATTATGGCAAACAAATTATATATTTAAAAAATGCAGTTTGTACATACACTGAACAAAATTATAAACGCAACACTTTTGTTTTTGCCCCCATTTTTCATGAGCTGAACTCAAAGATCTAAGACTTTTTCTATGTACACAAAAGGACTATTTCTCTCAAATATTGTTCACAAATCTGTCTAAATCTGTGTTAGTGAGCACTTCTCCTTTGCCAAGATAATCCATCCACCTCACAGGTGTGGCTTATCAAGATGCTGATTAGACAGCATGATTATTGCACAGGTGTGCCTTAGGTTGGCCACAATAAAAGGCCACTCTAAAATGTGCAGTTTTATCACACAGCACAATGCCACAGATGTCGCAAGTTTTGAGGAAGCGTGCAATTGGCATACTGACTGCAGTAATGTCCACCAGAGCTGATGACTGTGAATTGAATGTTTTTTTTTTTTGTCTACCATAAGCCATCTCCAAAGGCGTTTCAGAGAATTTGGCAGTACATCCAACCGGCCTCACAACCGCAGACCACGTGTAACCACACCAGCCCAGGACCTCCACATCCAGCATCTTCACTTCCAAGATCGTCTGAGACCAGCCACCCGGACAGCTGCTGCAACAATCGGTTTGCATAACCAAAGAATTTCTGCACAAACTGTCAGAAACCATCTCAGGGAAGCTCATCTGCATGCTCGTCATCCTCATCGGGGTCTCGACCTGACTGCAGTTTGTCGTCGTAACTGACTTGAGTGGGCAAATGCTCACATTCTATGGCGTCTAGCACTTTGGAGAGGTGTTCTCTTCACAGATGAATCCCGGTTTTCACTGTGCAGGGCAGATGGCAGACAGCGTGTATGGCGTTGTGTGGGTGAGCGACGTTGTGGATCGAGTGGCCCATGGTGGCAGTGGGGTTATGGTATGGGCAGGCGTATTTTATGGACAATAAACACAGGTGCATTTTATTGATGGCATTTTGAATGCACAGAGATACCGTGACAAAATCCTGAGGCCCATTGTTGTGCGTGATAATGCACGGCCCCATGTTGCAAGGATCTGTACACAATTCCTGGAAGCTGAAAACATCCCAGTTCTTGCATGGCGAAAATACTCACCGGACATGTCACCCATTGAGCATGTTTGGGATGCTATGGATCGGCGTGTACGACAGCGTGTTCCAGTTCCTGTTAATATCCAGCAACTTCGCACAGCCATTGAAGAGGAGTGGACCAACATTCAGTCAACAACCTGATCAACTCTATGCGAAGGAGATGTGTTGCACTGCGTGAGGCAAATGGTGGTCACACCAGATACTGACTGCTGCGTAATATCATTGCACTTGCTGCACCCATGGTACGGCAGCAAAGTTCCTTGATTATTACACTGGAATAAGAGTATAGTTCCTAGCCATATCGGCCTAGAAGATCGCAACTTTTCATTTTCTGTTAGTCTTAGTACACAATGTAACTACAGACAAGTCAAGTTTTAAATAGGAAAAATATCGAAACTCTTTGGTCATTTTTGAGCATGATGCTAATGGTCTAATCAGAATCAATGAACTATGCTAAGCTATGCTAAAAGTGGTACCGGAGATTGGCTGAACGGATTCTAAAACAGTAAAACTCAACTGTTTAACTCTAGAGGAGTTGGAAAATTAGCCTATTTTCAAAAAAAGTGGAGTGTTCCTTTAAGTGATTAATAATATAATAGCTATAATAGTTTACAAATTTGTAAACCATTAGCATATCACATAATTTATGAATGTATAGTCACGTTTTGTAAATGATTAGTTCATCATTAAGTAATAACTTATAAATTACTTATAACTGAATTACAAAACATAAAATGTTAGTACATCACTTATTAATCGTTTATGAACGTATTGTCATGTTTTGTAAATGATTAGTTAATCATTAACTAATAACTTATAAATGACATATCTTAATATTATTATAACATGTTACCCTGTTTTTCTCTTATGCAGGTATGGTTAGTGTACTAGTTACCAAACCTGTCATATCCCACTGCCACCAGGCCATCACTCTGCACTGCAACGTATCTCTATCTGATGAAAAGGACCGTGAATTCCAGGTTACTCATCTAAGCTGGATTAAAGAATCAAATAAAACTATATGCTCGGAAAGCAATACAGCAATCAGTTTCTTCCCCTGCCATTATATGGCAAACAAACAACTGGTAGTAACTATTACCTACCCAGAACCAGATGACATTGGACGCTATATTTGCAAACTCCGATCCTCCCATGGACATACAAGTGCTGATACCAATGTGACACTGGGTATGTAGCCTGAAATGTTGTAAAAGGGAATGGTTAATCAACTTTTTTTATTCCTTCAACAAATCCTTCATCATAACTGTTCTAAGAACATGATGGTATACTGTATGTTTGCTTTTCTTCAGAGCTATGGGAATTTTCAGCCAACCCCCATTATCCTTGTTTATATCCTTAAAGAAGCATTTTAGCATCACAAGTCATTCTCTTTCTTCCCTCAGAGTGTCCTCAAATGATTGTCCAGATACATGAAGATGGGAAAAGGGTGACTTGCAAGGTTGAGAGGTCAAACCATGATGGGCGCATCCACTGGTTTCATGGAACAGTCAATCTAACAAGTCAATCAACTCAGGACATTCAGTCTGCCACTAATGGATCATATACTTTGATTAGTTCTCTCAATGACACTTCAAACTGGAAAACGTATAATTGTTCATACTGGGTACCTCAAATTGAGCAATATATAACAAGCAAGAACATTGTTATAGAACATAACATACAATCTAACACACAGTCTTTCAGTAGTGACAGATGGACTGGTCTGGTCTTCTGTTTGTGTCTCCTATGGATGCTTATCCAGCAATAACGGCAGCAATAACTGCAAAAAGCTCATTTCAAACTTTAGGTGACACATTACACACATTAATATACGCTCAAACTTACACATCAAATACACCTATTCCATGTTCAAAGACTTGGCCTAGTCACAATGAGATAACCTAAGGATAACCTGAAACAGAACCTTTAGGGCTTGGGTTAAAAAACAAAATCCGGTAATACTTTTTTTAGGGTCTTTTAACTAGTTGCTTATTAGCATGCATATTACTAGAATATTGTCTGTTTATTAGTAATTATTAAGCACATATTAATGCCTTATTCTACATGACCATATTCTACATTCTTAATCCTACCCAATACCTAAACTTAACAACTAACTTACTAACTATTAAGCAGTAAATTAGGAGTTTATTGAGGCAAAAGTCGTAGTTAATAGTGAATACATGTTCCCTATACTAAAGTGTTACCAAAAATCCAATTACATAACGTAAAAAAGAGCATTTAGTGATACAACAATAAAGCAACAATTAGATAAATCTGAATAACACTACAAACAAATGTAAATATTAACCAAAGTTTGTCTGGGCAACATAACTCATACAAAAACTCATCCCCAGTCTCAATTATATTAATAACCAGCCAATACTCCCTACTACTGTTATTTTTTATTTTATTTTATTTTTTTATATATGGAGCACCTTAAGCAAGGGGGAAAAGATTTCTAATGAATGATTAATGAATGATTGTATAATTTTCAGTTACATGGATGAGCTGGCAGCAAGTGGGTGAATCAAGGGAGACAACGCTGATGACTTCCCTAATGCTATCAAGTTTGTGATTGGGAAGGGGCTGACTTCAAAATGTAAAGTGAATGAAAAGGAAACATGTATTATTCCACACTAGCACTTAGTCTCACACAGTTGATTTGGTCATGGTCAAATTTGACTGCAGCAGATCCAGAAGTGGTTTTTGTACATGCATAGCAAATAGTCATGCAACTATGCATAAATAGTCTGTATTTTCATTCACAACATCCTCTAACTTTAACTGATACCTTGTGAGTTAATCTCTAATCATTCAGATTGCCAGAAAAAAGAAAAAAAGAAAAAAAACAGCAAGCAAAAAGCTAACCTCCAGGACATGTTAACAAACCTTATGAAATGGAGCCAGTCAGAAAAGTACATTAAAAGCAAGGAGCTATATGATAGAAAGTTTTTTTTTCAAAGATCAGTATTCAAGAAAAAGGAAAATAACTGCACTACATGCCTGTCGGAAGCAGGTAAATAAGGCAAAATGTACTCGTGATGAATTACATTTGTAAACAAAAAACAGAAGAAAAAAGGGAAAGGGCAAAAATAAAAAGTTGCAACACAACCCTATTCCAGTGTTTATTAAAGAATAAAAATGTTCACAATTTCAATTCTTTGGCATCTGCCATTCATAAATCGTATATAAAAAAAGAAGCAAAACATCTGATGACAATTGAATCAATATATAACATAACGTTAACACTTTACAATAAGGTTCATTAGTTAACATTAGTTAACTACATTAGTTAACATGAACTAATAATGAACTGCACTTAAACAGCATTTATTAATCTTTGTTAATGTTAATTTCAACATTTAGTAATACATTATTAAAATTTTGTTAACATTAGTTAATACATTGTGAACTAACATGAACAAACGAACAACTGTATTTTCATTTACTAACATTAATGATTAGTAAATACAGATTAGTAAATACAGTAACAAATGTATTGCTCATGGTTAGTTCATGTTAGTTAATACATTAACTAATGTTTAACTAATGAACCTTATTGTAAAGTGTTACCAAATTAACTACTTGTTGCTTATTGCTCATTGTATTGAGTCTCTCTTAAAAAAGGTGTCATAAGTATGTGTATCTATAACTACTAAGCATGATCAAAAAGATTCTTT
Source organism: Elopichthys bambusa (assembly GCA_037101425.1). NCBI lineage: Eukaryota > Metazoa > Chordata > Actinopteri > Cypriniformes > Xenocyprididae > Elopichthys > Elopichthys bambusa. The sequence continues at coordinate 23,099,220 of CM074440.1, read as the reverse complement.
GTAATGTCCTTATTTTTCTTGTATTGCTGAACAGTGTACCACAAAAAACAAGCATTTGAAACAATGAAAGTAGAAAATAAAGTGGGAGGAAACCTTACTCATCTGTGGAGTATTTTGATTTCAGTGCTCTCATTTTCTCATTGAAGGGGGCGGTCACACTGCACTTTTCGATCCATTGATTTCCATTCATACACATGCAAATGCGTCAGACTGGAAATTTCGCTGCGTTCAAAAGTTCAGGTTTGGTGAACTCTGGCCTGCAAATTTGCATTACGTGAAGATGTGTGACCAGTAGAATACGTCATGGCATGACTCCTTGGCTGAATTAAAAGACCAATATTTTTTGCAGTAAAGTCGAGAAGATTGTATATTTTCACATTTTGAATGTATTACATTCAAAGTGGAAAACATTAATCAAAAACATGCATTTACACACAAACTGACCACCAACCTCAACTTTCAGACATCTTTCTTTTTTAGCTTAAACCCTAGTCCGGATTTTAAACCAATAAATACTGTGTGAAGTCAATAAATGCTCAGCTGAAGAAAGCTTGGGGTTTGCCAGGGAAATGGAAGTGTCAGATCAGCTTTGGGATGTACATGCATAACAGAAAATTATGGTTTAATTAAAAAAGTGGATGGAACGAATAACATTGAAGCACTGTATGTAGTTTTGTCTGTCCTTTTTCCCTGTTTACATTCTTGTATATTAAACACAATTAGCACAACAGCACAATTTCAACTAAAGATGATATTTTAATAAAGTTAAACTATACTGACACAGCTTTGCAACATTACACAACAAAGATTTAAATGCAGAAGAAAATCAAAATGGTCTACACATAAACCAAAAGTTTTAAAATATGTCAATTGCTTTCAGTTAAAACAGCTCAAACATGCATTTTAGTCTGGGACTATGGGCTTAAGCCTTGTCCAGGGGTCAGTTTTCTATCAGGTCAACTATATATAATCAGCTATATTATTATGGGTTTATATTATGTTCATGCTATAAGGAGACCAATTCAAACAGGAAGGTGAAATATTAGCATTGGTTGGAAGGAGAGTTCAACATCAAAGACTTAAAAGAAAAAACTTCAAATTTCAGTCAGAGTTCCGTTCGTTCTTTAGAACTTTCTCTTTCAACAAGTCCAGTATGACCTGCCTTTCTTGACTCTCCAGCTCAAACCGTCGTTCCCGCTCTTTTCTCTCTGCTCCGAGACGCTCTCGATCCAGGGAAATCTTACTCCTCTGGATTTCTAGCTCCTCTCTTCTCAGTGCCATCTCTTCCTCTCGCAGACTCTGCTCTGCTTCAAAGCGTTTTTCTAGAAAGCTCAGGATCTCTGAATAGGTTTGACAGCAGCACTGACATGGCCGTTTGGCTGTAGGAGCTGTGAGCTCAGCCTCCTCCTGCTCTTCAGGTTCTGGGCTTGCTACCACTGTTAAGAATTGCACAGATGTGTTTAAATTAGAAGCAATAAAAGCTAACAATCTGCAGGCTGTATGTTGTTTAATGATCTATGTGGTTATAATTATTTCTGAACTAAAAGCTCCATACCAGCAGGTGGAGCTGTTGTTACTGACATCACAGAGGATTTGTCAGGCTCAGGTGATGATAATTCCTCCAGTGCTCTCTTCCTGAGCTCTTCATCCTGGTATTTACTTTCCCCACTCGCCAGAAGATTCTTCTCGGCTTCCAGCTCCAGCACTTCATGCAATAGGTCTTCTTTCTGTGCATACAGGCGCTCCGTACCAAACCTGAACACCAAAAACTCATAACTAATAACTTTGGTATGCACAAAAGCCACTATAATTAAGCCTGATTTTTTTTTATTAAAATGTTATAAGCATTTCAATTAAGCTTTCTGGTAATTCCTGACCTCAGCTTTTAAAAGCACTTTTCAAATTGAAGAGCACAGAAAAGCTAACTAACCAATGTAAAGCCTGGTTTATACTCGTGGCATCCGCACATGCTACAAAAAATTATGTCATCGCGATGTAGGCGGTCATGCGAGTTGAGTGCGCGATAGCCCATTTTGTGTGGCGGTGTGCGCAGCATATTTCTAATTTTGTGCACAGCTCCACTTTCGAAGATGCATAAAATTGCAGGTGATTTTGGCCGAGCAGGTAAATCAGGTACAATCATCTATTCCGACAACCAGTTTGAGGTTGTCTAAATTAACTGCTTGCATTTACAAAACGAGCCTACAATAGCAGGAATAAGCCTTTTTTGATAAAAATAAATATCCATGTTTAATAAAAATGTTCATGAAATTAAATGAAAATGTTTAATGAAATAAGAAAATATTTCAGAGATTATTGTTTAATTTAGTTTTATACATATATACATATATTTTGTATAATGTCACAAGTAATAATCTCAAGGTTTACTGTGTTTACTCAATGTTTACATGATTCTTTGGTTCTTTTGTAGCGTGGGTTTAGTGAAGTGTAATAAAAACAAACATCATCAGGTGTACCTTACTTCTTCTCACCACTGCTTCCTGATGGTTTAGAGGACAATTACTCCGAGTCGCCCCCTGTCATTTCAAAGAATAGTACAACGGCAAGTGTGTCAAGTATAAACGCCTCGAACAGTCAGCGGAGGCTCGTAGTGCGGAGCCAGCCGAAAGTACAAACAAGGCTTCATACTGTAATGCCTTGAAATACAGTTAATGACAACATTCATAACTATCTCACAGTTAAAGTTGCACTAAGTAATTTTGTTTCACTTTGTACTTTTTGTTTTTTCATTGTCTGAAACATTATTATGGACATACTTGACACTTGCAACATTAAGCAAAAGCAAATGTCTTTATTTACCAATGTCATTTTAGAAAAATCCTGTTTAACATCCATGTTGCTCCACAACCAACTGTCCAAAAACTGATCTCAACATGGCAGAATAAAATGTACATAAAATGATGTAGAATAAATTAGCTTTTTCAAGGCCACTGATATAACTGGAATCTTCATCACATCTGAGAAAGTACTCACATTAAAGAGTAAAGTAGCCTGCTATTCACTTATTTCAAATATATATATATAAAAAGTACTTAGTGCACCTTCAAGGCAGGTAAACAAGTGAAATTGGCCTCTCCTAACCTGCGCAGACTTGCAAAGTCCTGTTTTTTATAATAATCGAGTAGTAGCATAGTCCTCTCCCTGCATCTGCGTCCATCCACCTCAAAATTCTCGTCCTGTAGGGTAGCAGTAATAATTTCACCCACCCTTGCCCAGATCCGGCCTGACTCTTTAGAAGTGAAGGGGTTCTGTGCTATCACCTCACGTAGGAGCAGGATGTCATGACGTGCTGAAAATCGCACCTGGCGTTTACGAGGATTAGAAGAAGGTCCTGCAAGAGAGAAACCTGCAAATAGACAGAGAGATGTGAGAGATACCTCATTAATAAACCTTAGTAACACTATTACAGTGAGGATAACATTTTGTGCAAAATTTCACATTTTGTGAAAATGTGGTGGAATCCCACAATATTTATAGGTATTTAGCAGTGACATCGTCAGCCTTTTTTATTTACAAAATATAATAGCATTATAATATAACAACAATATATAATGAAACAGTTTACAGTGGCTTCATAAATTAATTAAAAACATTAAAAAGCAAAACACCTGATGCACATCTTTGTTCTTCATTTTCTAGAAGTAGAGTTCAAAAACCTTGCTGCATTTTTGTGTAGTTAATTAAGAGAAGGTTTACCGCCATCTTGCTCCGACGAAAGTGATTTGAACGCACCTGATGTAGTACACACGACTTCCCAAGTCGTAAAATACGAACTTCCCAGTAGGAATTTAATGCACTATTTGTCCAATAGTAGCTATGGTACACACTTTTATTAGTAAAGGAACACAACTGTAATTACACTGCCTATGCGTTATTCTTTGTGCATTTCATCCTTTTGAGTTTTGACCATTATTTTGACTTTCGTGTTACGTTTAATGGGACAAATATATTGTTTTCTATAGTAAATCATTATGGTGCTTTATTGACTACGGACACACTCCCAACAGTGCATCCCAGGCTTTTACAGCTCATTCATGGCATGACGTCGCTTAGCATCGCAGTGCAATGCAATCTCCGCGCTACAGAGAATCTGAAGAGATTCTAATGATTCTAGATTCAAGAATAGAATCAATGCATTCTAATCTATTCAAACGTTGAATAGAATAGATTCAATAGATTCTTGATTCAAGAATACAATCAATAGATTCCGTTCTATTCAAAGGTTGCGGTCGGCAGGTCTTACCGCGTTCCATGTCTTCCCGTCTGTATGTGTGTCAGCTGATACGCAAAAACTGCTGAGGTCACTGTACACGTCCGCTCACCAGTACAGGTTCCATTCTGACGTGTACCTCAACTTCTCGGGAAATCTGGCATAACTGGAAGAGAAGGGAATGCAGGTGCACCGTTCATCCTCAAGAGGGCAGAAGATGACCAAATTAAGTGATATTGGCTTAACTCCTATTCCTAGCACCACATCTAAAACGCAGACATGTTAACTTACCTGCTAAATTAAAATTGTAGTTTGTATTTATGACATTTCCATTAATGACACTATCTCACTAACCAGCATACAATTTTCTAGTGGTTTTAGATTATCTTATTTAATATGAAATATGAAAATGGTAGCCCATACAACAAGCTTATATGAACCAAAATACATATCCTGGTTCAGCCAGTTCTTAAACATTTTCTTGATTAAAATATTTTAAGTTTAAAGCAAATTTCCTTTGGCACAGATCTGGCCCAAATTAAGTTTAAATGTGGCCCAGATTAGCCTGTGTTTGACAACTAAAATTTGGTCTGCTTCTTTTTAATCAGAACTGAACCAAACTGTGCCCCTAGTGAGTCAAATAATAATAATAATTTTAAAAAAAAAACAGGTGTGGCCCATATGCGAACCTTATATGTACAGGTGCTGGTCATATAATTAGAATATCATCAAAAAGTTGATTTATTCCACTAATTCCATTCAAAAAGTGAAACTTGTATATTATATTCATTCATTACACACAGACTGATATATTTCAAATGTTTATTTATTTTAATTTTGATGATTATAACTGACAACTAAGGAAAATCCCAAATTATCTCAGAAAATTAGAATATTGTGAAAAGGTTCAATATTGAAGACACCTGGTGCCACACTCTAATCAGCTAATTAACTCAAAACACCTGCAAAGGCCTTTAAATGGTCTCTCAGTCTAGTTCTGTAGGCTACACAATCATGGGGAAGACTGCTGACTTGACAGTTGTCCAAAAGACGACCATTGACACTTTGCACAAGGAGGGCAAGACACAAAAGGTCATTGCAAAAGAGGCTGGCTGTTCACAGAGCTCTATGTCCAAGCACATTAATAGAGAGGCGAAGGGAAGGAAAAGATGTGGTAGAAAAAAGTGTACAAGCAATAGGGATAACCGCACCCTGGAGAGGATTGTGAAACAAAACCCATTCAAAAATGTGGGGGAGATTCACAAAGAGTGGACTGCAGCTGGAGTCAGTGCTTCAAGAACCACTATGCACAGACGTATGCAAGACATGGGTTTCAGCTGTCGCATTCCTTGTGTCAAGCCACTCTTGAACAACAGACAGTGTCTCGCCTGGGCTAAAGACAAAAAGGACTGGACTGCTGCTGAGTGGTTCATAGTTATGTTCTCTGATGAAAGTAAATTTTGCATTTCCTTTGGAAATCAGGGTCCTAGAGTCTGGAGGAAGAGAGGAGAGGCACACAATCCACGTTGCTTGAGGTCCAATGTAAAGTTTCCACAGTCAGTGATGGTTTGGGGTGCCATGTCATCTGCTGGTGTTTGTCCACTGTGTTTTCTGAGGTCCAAGGTCAAGTTTTAGAGCACTTCATGCTTCCTGCTGCTGACCAACTTTATGGAGATGCAGATTTCATTTTCCAACAGGACTTGGCACCTGCACACAGTGCCAAAGCTACCAGTACCTGGTTTAAGGACCATGGTATCCCTGTTCTTAATTGGCCAGCAAACTCGCCTGACCTTAACCCCATAGAAAATCTATGGGGTATTGTGAAGAGGAAGATGCGATATGCCAGACCCAACAATGCAGAAGAGCTGAAGGCCACTATCAGAGCAACCTGGGCTCTTATAACACCTGAGCAGTGCCACAGACTGATCGACTCCATGCCACGCCGTATTGCTGCAGTAATTCAGGCAAAAGGAGCCCCAACTAAGTATTGAGTGCTGTACATGCTCATACTTTTCATGTTCATACTTTTCAGTTGGCCAAGATTTCTAAAAATCCTTTCTTTGTATTGGTCTTAAGTAATATTCTAATTTTCTGAGATACTGAATTTGGGATTTTCCTTAGTTGTCAGTTATAATCATCAAAATAGAAATAAAGAAATAAAAGAAATAAAGCATTTTAAACAACAGAAGTGTGCTGATATTGGTAGTGATATTGGAAGTGTTAAATGTGTGAATTTACAATAATTACTACTTTCTATCATACATCAGTTGTTATTTTGAATATTAAAACAAGCAGAAAATACTACTGATTGCAAATCAATCTGTGATTCTACCACCAGACATAGCATGAGTGCTGCTAGCCATTTTACATTAAGAAAACATTAGCTAAATTGCTTTCCTCAGTGTTCAAATTGCATAGTAAAAGGCTATTTTTAAAATATTTCATAATCAATCAATCTATCTATCAATCTATCTATCTATCTATCTGTCTGTCTGTCTGTCTGTCATTAACATTCAAATTTAATTTATTCTATACAAGTACATATGAATGTGTATTGCAAATCCTAATACATAATAGATGAAACTTGATGAAAAGTAATTTGCAAAACAGATATAGAAGCTTCATAATTGAAGAGACAACACTCAATAGAGAGCTTTTTCATAGGACCAAGCTTTCGCTATTTGGTGGCTTTGGGTTGCTTTGAGAATCATTCATATGGCATTTCATTAGTTGTTATTATTAAACCTTTAGTCTTAACCCTGACCCTTCTTAAATATAGTTAAATTTTTTACTTAAAAGAATTGAAGAACAGAAGATCACTGCATTTGACACTCAAATTCTCTGCCTCTTTACTAATAACAGAAGATGGAGCACAGTGAAATTTCAACTGATTAATAATTTATTTATTTATTTTTAATAGACACAAAATACAAATGAATCTCTGTTCACTGAACCATTTGAATGATTCTCACTAAATTATTAAATGTCTGAAGCTCAATTATGCCCAGCTTCACCCCTTTTTGCTCCACGGACAAATGACTGGAATTATCTTGTCGGACAGATGCAGTCAGATGTTATGATTAAATGTATGTCCTTGTGCTGGTGCTATAAGTTATATGTTATATAACTGACTGTTTTAAGTCAGTTATATAAAAATGGAGATTGGTCTAATTTGATACTAAAAAGTAAGACTGACTGCCCCTTGACTAACATTATCATCATAAAAATAATAATACTTTTGTGACAATATCTTTATCTGAAATTATGTGTGTTTTATTTTGTGTAATAGGCTTCATATTCATATTACACCTTTTTTGTAGAATGTGATTGTTGAATGTGTGCTTGTGTGTGTCTGGAATCTGAGTGTCAAGGCACAGCTTGGGAAGGCTTGATAGGTAACACAGGAGTTTTTATGCTCTCTCTCTCTCTCTCTCTCTCTCTGTCACTCCTCCCTTCAGCTCTTCACCTCCCTCCTTCTCATCCACGCGTTCCATATCTGAGGTCATTAGAAATCCAGAAGTTCCAAGCACAGGCAACATCTGTGTTAGAGGGTAGACAAAGACCTGAGCAGTTGGAAGACGGAACAGAAAAGCAGAGAGAGAGGGGAAAGACAGTGACAGCAGATATATTCATCGAGCGATTGTCAGTCGTGAAATCATCCTGCCTGCTCAGGGGAATGAGGGGCACAGGGTGAGAGGGGGGCGGATGCACACTCTCTACTCTCTTGCCCTGCGTTTCTGTTGCCCCCTCCGCCAACTTCGTCGCTCCTCTCCACCACCACAACCTCTCATTCCACCGTCTTTGCCTGCTTCAGGCGCAAATACCCCGTGGTGTGTCTGTGGCATGGAGAAAGAGAGGGAGGATGAAGAGACCGAGGGGAGGGAGAGACCAGAGCCGCTGACGGATGTGGAACGAGGCATCATTCAGGACACCTGGGCGCGTGTTTACGAGACCTGTGAGGATGTGGGCGTCACAATACTGATCAGGTGCAGTAATTTGCGAATGAACCATTAGAGGTCTTGTTTTATTGTCTTTGCACAGTGTTAAAGTCTTTTTATATGTTACGTTAATATCATGAAAGTTTTTGGAATTGTGAAGTTCAAAGTTATCAAAATCAGTATTTTTCAAAAGCACCAAAGACATTTTTCTAGTTCTTTTAGTATGCACTTTAAATTTCCTATTTGGCCTCAATTTTTTTTTTTTTTTCTGCCATTAGATGTACTTCTTGTACATTTGCAAATGACAGCTTGTGCAGCTGCATGGTGGGCAGAGAAAAATACTGGCAAGCAGACTGTACATGGTGGTTATTCTAGCACACAGGGAGAAGCCGCTGGTATACAAATACACAGACACACAGATACACACAGTAAATGCATACAGGTGAAAAAATGGGAACAATCATAATTTACATGATTTTACATGAAACATTTGAAAAAAACGATGGATAATATCTTCTTAAAATGTGATCCTTTTTTGTGTATTTAGGTTTGATAATGGACGCATGCCAAGGGAAGATGTTCCATGACATCTTTTTCCACATGCTTATTTTCTTTGTCAAAGCTTCTCCAACATGCACACCACAGAGCAAATCCATCTTTACAGCAGCTCCTATTTTTAACACTACTATTTTTAACACACTATTCTTAACACAAATAGAGTTTAGCAGGTATAAATACCTTCTCCAGTATTTCCTAACCCCTGCAATACCTTTGTATGGTTTCGGTGATAATTCAGTAGATTCTGTCAGAATGCTGTGCGTGTTAGTTTAGAGCAAACTCCAGTGGCACATTTAACGGTGGTATGCAGTACTCACAATTTCTTGTGAGTTTACAGTGTTGTATTGCATGAACTGAAATAAACCAAAAATATCTATTTAAACTAAATAAATTCATAATTAAAAATGTATTATATAAAAACAGTTGACTAGATTAGCTAGATTATGCATTTTAGCTATGTTTTTCTGTGGTCTCTTTACACACATAAGCAAACATAAATCAGTTTTAAATAGGCAAAGCCTACAGGTCTCATTAAAATAGAATGCTTTAGGTTGCCAGGACAACTGTCAGGGATAATTTTGTGATTTTAGGTTATTAGACGGTGAGTGTGGGGGGAGGGGGTTTTCAGGTATATCTTACGTTAAGGTGACAAAATATCCCCAAAGATGGCAATATCTGAAACCCTTGTCCTTGTGGGGACATTTTTTAAAAATCATTATGCCTATGGAAAGTCCCCATAAAACATGAAACCCAACGTGTGTATGTGTGTGCATGTGTGCGTGTTTTTGTGACATATCAGGACACAAATTTGTATAATGACATGGGTTGACATAGGTATTACAAGGAGAGGGTGAGTTATGAGGACATTACCCCATGTCAAAGTGTGTGTGTGTGTGTGTGTGTGTGTGTGTGTGTGCTGTTTATCTGTGGATACCCAGTAGTGGCACTCTCTGATGTCTCTCACTCTCCTGTTGGCCACATAGAAATTGTTTTCTTTGGCACCTTCTGTGTGCATCTTTCAGCTCCCTCTGTTATAATATAAGAAACATTTGAGATTACAATGAAAATTTTAACACCCTATTTTAAATTAAATACATTTATAATTAACATTTGTGTATATTTAACTCATTTTATTCTATATAATTTAACCCTCATTACTCACACTGTTTAGGCTATTCCTTCAATCTCTAAAATCACTTCTTCTTGAAAGCACTTTGAAAAGAAAGGGGAATTACCTATTTTGGAAAATTTGTTTAATTCTATATGAAAAGACATAATTTTTACATACTTTTACGTACCTTTTTAAATGTATCAATTAATATTATTATGTATTAATATTAAAGTGGTTATGAAATGCACTTTCAGATTTTTATGTTTCTCGAGGTTAGTTTATAAAGTTTGCAAGGTTTTTTTGTTTTTGTTTTTTTACCAATATTTGTAAAAATGATCATTTCCCATCCTCATTTTCACTCTGTGGAAAACAGTCAATTTCAAGGGGCGTTACCTCTTGCAGAAACTAAAGTAAACACTCACTGCTGTGATTGGCTAACTTCATTGCACCATGTCCATGCTCTCCTTTACAGCATGCCATGTGTTTTGATACTCGAGATGGCAAGCACTGTGATCGAGCCGGTGTCAGATCTCAAGGCAGAAATTGAAACAAAAATGGTCTGTGATCATCATAACTGTGTAAAAAACAATTAAACCATGAAGCATTAGAGATCTTGTTTAGTACTGGCTTATACCATAAATGACATAATTTGTCTTCCGGGAAAAATGTAGGTATCTTCTGTTGCTTCCGGAGGGCAGTACTAAATGAAAAAAATTATATTTCAACAAAAACAGAAAAATGTGGACATCTTTATCCTGTTCAAAAGTTTTCACCCCCCGGCTCTTAATGCATCGTGTTTCCTTCTGGAGCATCAGTGAATGTTTGAACCTTTTTTAATAGTTGTGTTTGAGTCCCTCAGTTGTCCTCAGTGTGAAAATATGGATCTCAGAATCATACAGTCACTGCTGGAAAGGGTTCAAATATGCAAAAAATGCTTGAAACTGAAGAATCTGCAGGACCTGGAGGATTTTTCTAAAAAACAGAGCTCAGTTTAACTGCTCAGAATAAACAAGAGACTCATGAACAACCATAACAAAAAAACAAAAACAAAAAAAAACAGTCGTAGATCATCCAGGTAACCACACTCAGTATTAAGAACCAAGGGTTCCCAAACTCTTGAACAGGGTCATTTTAATAAATTCAGCTATTTTTTGTCTTCCAGGAAGGAGCTTTAAACAAATCATTTTATTTGGGTTATATATATATTTTTTTTAAAAATCTATGTTAAAACTTAAAGTTTTCAATTATGATTTTTAAGCCATGTTATTCTGATAATTTTTCATAGGAACATGTATTATTTTTGTTCTCATTCATTCAAACAGAAATTTCATTTTCACACAGTAAGCCAGGACTTTTTCATTATTTTGAGTTACCATTTTCTAAACTCTTTCCACTTACTCAGGCTTTGATTTGTGACTCTTAAATTATTCTTTTGATATCTTGGTAACAATTTACATTAATGTTCCCATGTACCTTGATGTAAAGTGGGCATGTGAATCATTTATAGTTTGTGAATTAAAAATGGCTCACTATTTGGCAAGTATTAGATAAAAGTCACCCTTTATGCATGTTGTTATAACTATCAATGATTTATAGTGCATTTGGATATGAGTTATTAGTCATTATTGAATCTCTTTACAAACCCTTAACAAAAGGAACATTAACATGAAGTGTTACTTAATATATTTTATGTACAATGCTAATAATAAAAAAATGAAATTCATTCAAGTTGTGTACAATAATTTGATAGTCTCAAAAGTTTTTTTAGAGGCAATGTGAGTATGTCCTAAAAAAATAATATGGATTATATTAATGAGCCTTTAGATAACTCTCCTTATTAATTCATTCAGATTCAGGAGGGTGAGTTACTCTAGAACACAAGCATAAAATGTCATCCTTTTCAAGTCAAGTTAAGTCAGGTCACCTTTACTTATATAACGCTTTATACAATAGAGATTATTTCAAAGCAGCTTTACAATGATAACAGGAAAATGATGCATTTCAGCTGCTGTTCAGCTGAAGTCAGTTCAGTGCTGATTCAGTTCTGTTGTAAAGATCATCAAGTATTAAATTAGTTAATTGAACCTATTACCTGTTCTGCAGAAAACAGTGATGTCATTGTCCAGCTCTGTTCAGTTCTCAACAACAGCATCAGTACAGTTAGATCAATAATATTGTTGAATATTAGGTGTCCCCAACTGAGCAAGCCAGAGACGACAGTGGCAAGGAATCCAAACTCCACCAGGTGACAGAATGGAGAAAAAAACCTTGGGAGAAACCAGACTCAGTCAGGCCACAGAAGAAAACTGGATCACAGTGTGATTATGATTCAGGCTGCATCACAAGTCAGAATTTAGATCGGGATCAGTAGCATTCAAATATTCATCCAGTTACTTTTGATTGAAGATCGGATTCATCACACCGGTATGGAGCTGAAGCTGGCCATAGTGTCTGTGTGGAGGACCTGTCTGGTTTTCAAGTATGAAAAGTTGCCTACTACTCAACAAGGAGGAAGGTAGCAAAAAACTTTGGGTTTAACAGCTACAATTCTCAGCACTTTGACATGGTAGCACAGTTTGTGCTCATATCTTTCATGCTAAATATGCAGCTTGCATGAACCATGTTAAATCTCATTGAACAGTAGCATTGGTTATACTTGAGCACATAATGGTTGGGCTCAACGTCTGTGTTTCTAGGAGAGTGAAGTGACAGCTGCGGAGGTTACGCATGGCCAGCTATGAGCTGCCACACATTTTCATCTCCAGTCAAGGGATCCAGGATGCATTTTAGTGTTTCGGCCAAAGGCTAAAGCTAATAAATGAGCAAACTGCCTCCAGTTTGTCTTAGTGGCATAAAAGAACATCCAGAGAAGTGAAAAGAGGTCAACATGAAGAGAGCAGTACACTGTGGAATTCTAAGAAAAGGAATACTAGGTTAATAGATTTATTCACAGAAAAAGCAGCAGGACTCATAACAACCTCAAACCAAGTTAAAGACATAACACATGCACAGTGATGCTATGCAGTGATGTGTGTTTCTAATGAGGTTCTAAGTCTCCTGCCATCAGCCTCTACTTTAAAAGAAACCTAGAGAAGCTGGTCTTAGAACTGTCATTAAAACTGGTTACTAGGACAACCACAGGGAATATATAATCCCCTCCACTGAAGTAATGCTGGAGGTGTTAACCACCGAGTATATCCATTATACCAAGACTATGTTTTTCCCGAAACAGTAAGAATTAACAAATTAATACTCAGCAATATGGTAGAATGTGTATTACTGCAACATTAATCATAAATACAAATATTATTAATAATCATTAATCATTAATCATTAAAACATAACCCTATTATTTTGCAGGCCAATTTGAACCATTCTGATTTTTTATTTGAATGTAATGCCATTTAACCTATGTTTTCTTTTTTTCAGTAACACTTTATAGTAAGTATAGGCTACAGTAGTAAAGAACACTCTTAAGAAAAATGGTTCTAAACTGTACCAAATTAGGGTTCTTCAGCTTGTAACAATAGCAGAACCCTTTTTGGTGCTAAATAGAACGTCTAGGTTATTAACAGAGTTGGGCAAGTTACTTCCAAAATGCAATGCATTATATATTACTAGTTACAGTCATTTGAAAGTAATTAGTTACATTACAATATTACTGTCTCTGAATTGTAATGCATTACACTACTTTTGTTACATTCACATGGACTTTCTGTTTGTGTTTTCATCTGTCACGTGTTCCCTTTGTTCTAGTTTCCCGCCACAATCTGTCACCATGGACATTAATCACATTCATCTCAGCTGTTCCTCGTTTGAGTTCAATCATCTGTGTATTTAAGTTCCAGTTTCTGTTGATCATGTTGTCGGGTATCGTTTGGACGTTTGGGTTTATACTGGTGTATGTTCCTGTCTGTTCCTGTATTCTCCTATTGGATTTTCAAGTAAAGACTCTATTATCTCTATCTCCTCATTCGTGTGCTAAATCCACCAGTAAGTTTGTAACAGAATACCCGACCAAAAACTTTAAGCGACGTTTTTTACTTAGCATTTTCTTTTTGGTTTTTGTGTTCAGTCTTTTTTTCTGTTTTTTCACTCCTGCTTGCACTATGTTCCCAGATGTGAAACTCATGTGCCTGGAGCAGGGAGAAAGCTCCCTCGAGAGACATTTAGAACTGTTTTTGGATCTCGCACATCAGACCACCTTCCCGGACTACTGCCTGTGCACGTTCTTGTACTTTGGACTCCACCACTCGTGCACAGCTGTCCAGGGAGGGTCCTTGAGGGAGCTTCGAGTCCTATGTGGAGTGGGTGCTGGCATCCTGCGGATCACCTTTCACTGTCAAGGTTGCCGCCAGCCCCACTCCCCAGCCAGTGTCCAGCCAGAACCACCCAGACGGCGAGGATATTCGACCTGAGCCCACCGCAGGTAATACGACGGAGACCGCCGCGATTGAGCCGCCCATGCCCACAAGAGCGATCAGGGATCACATCGCCACGGAGCCCGAGCAGTGTGTACCTGACCAGGTGTGTGAGCCGGCTGAGTCTTCCATCGCCGAGGGAGTGTTGGTGGACCTCGAGGGTCCGGATCCCCTCCTCGATCTCAGGAGGTCGTCACTGCGGCTCCGTCGCGGCCGCTTGGATCGTCACCATCTCTCCACCTCCTCAGCTCGTCAACTACGCGGTGGGCTCCATCCTCGCCGTTGTTGACTTCGGTCCTCCCCATGGCGGTCATCATCAACTCTCTCCCATGGCTCCTCCCTCCATCAACGCCGCCGTGGGGCACTACCCTGGCTGGTGCCTGGCACAACGGCCTGCAGCCCCTGTTCAAGGCCACCTCCCGGACTTCACCACCTCCTGCACCACCCTGGACTCCGTTTCTCCGCCTCCTCCCGGTTAGCCGTCAGCCTCCTGAACCGCCTCCTACATCATCTTCAGCATCTTATCTTCATCTTCCCCTCTCTCTACGGCGCGAGGACATGCCTTTCCGGGAGGGGGCGTAATGTTACATTCACATGGACTTTCTGTTTGTGTTTTCATCTGTCACGTGTTCCTTTGTTCTAGTTTCCCGCCACAATCTGTCACCATGGACATTAATCACATTCATCTCAGCTGTTCCTCGTTTGAGTTCAATCATCTGTGTATTTAAGTTCCAGTTTCTGTTGATCATGTTGTCGGGTATCGTTTGGACGTTTGCGTTTATACTGGTGTATGTTCCTGTATTCTCCTATTGGATTTTCAAGTAAAGACTCTATCTCCATCTCCTCGTTCGTGTGCTAAATCCACCAGTAAGTTTGTAACAACTTTTGTGTTACTTTTGAGTTACTTTCACCAAAATAACCATAGAAGTATGATGGCATAAAATGCTAAAATGTTGTTTATTGCTGCTCATTATACATCCATTGGAGGGCGATGTACTGTAGGCCAGTTATCCTCCATGGGGGCTTGGAGATAACTTAAAATTAATTTAAATACATTAATATAATTAAATTAAACATTAACAAATACCACCTCTCTGCGTATTCTGCTATTGTTTCGGAGCAGCCTACGCAGTTTCTCATCGCGCTGTGTGAAATACAGACAGCTCAAAACACCCAATTGCATCAGTAACGTATACGCAAACTACATCTCTCAGTTGGATAAAGAAAACCAGTGTTGCTAAACTTTTTATGGATGACGATTGTAATGAAGGTAAAGACGATTACAGTGACATGGGCTACTGAGTTGTACATTAGGCATGTGTGAGTCCGTTATTATTGATGCACATACAAACCGTGTACGTGCGCTCACGGCTCACTGATATTTCTGCATCTGTTGCTTTGTCTTGCCTGCGCTCTTGTCTGGCGCATTCTCTCTTCTCCAACCATGAAGTTCTCTCCTTTCGAAAGGGAACTCAACTCTGCGTTTGGAAACGCTTTGGGGAACCTAGAGAATTAGTCAATATCTTTTTCGTCTTCAGGGACTGTTTTGTTTGAAATGATAGCAAACCAACATTAAGGTAAGACTATTTATGTCTGACAAATGTTTCAGGAAGTATGTGTATCCATGTCCCATAGAGTTGACATCTGATCACATACATTACTTATAACGTTGCCTTTTATGAGAACAAAGAGCATGTACAGGCAGTTCTTGTGGGATCTGTCTGTTTGTTATTGTGAGTGTGTTTTACTTGTAAAATGCTCCACTCTTTTCTGGTCTTTTTTTTCTCGAGTGGAAAAGGAACGGCAGCTGCACCTAATGGTTTGGGTCTTACTCTTGCTGATGCAGAGTAGAGAGATCAAGGGGTTTTCAGCTGGAGCTTGTTGGAGAGCTGAAGGGGTGAAATTCTCTGCGACCTTCGATGGCTGATGGGAGAGAGCTGTGTGATTATGATGTGTTGTCTATGACATCGTTAGATTCAGCAGGAGTTGCTTTTCTTGTTCTAAGAGATGGCTGAGGAGGATGAAAATGGTGAACCTCCTGAATCCTCAAAGCCACCCCGCGTATATACAGCTGTGTGAGATTATGGAACGTGCCTCTGGCAGACTGCGGCTGCCATCTTCATACTGAGATCGAGAAGGCATGGAAGGACCTGTCTATACGCGGTAGCAGGTCAGGCGGGTGTTGCTTACACACAATGTCTGTTTGTAAGCATATCAGTTGGACCTGCTGAATTGGCTTGGTAGGTTTCTTTATGTTTTTATTTATATCAAGTTTCCTGGATGTGGACTAAGGGCCCTGAAGTTCCATTATGTTGGCTGTAACATTGTATTATTAGGGTAGTACTGTGTTTGTTTCCTTTTTTGGATGTGTTAGCTTCTGATAATGAAGCCACCGTTCATATGTTTTCAGATGTTGGCTTTATCTAAGCCGCATTGTTAGCCACCTTTTAGTTTATTAGCTTTCTCCTCTGGAAAATGCTAGAGTTTTGAGATTAGCTTTCACTAACTTAAGACAGATCTATGTTTAGCGTTGGCCTTACAGGCCGCCTGACATTCTGTGCTTGGGTTGAGCTTTGCTCCTCTGAGCTTTACTTAGAAATTTAGTATTCTCAGAGTTTGCCTCCTCTCAGTTGAGAGTCGTTGGTAGAGGTTGGTGTTTCTTAGCCCCAAGCAGATCTATGCTTATGTGTTGGCCTTCTAGGCCCATAGCTATAGCTGGCTTAGGCTAGAACTAGGATTTAGGTGCTGCTAGTAGCATTTTATGCCCTTTTTATACTACCCCCTTATTGTGAGTGCAGTTTTCCTAGTTCTGGCCTCCTCTTATCAGAGTTGTCAGGCCAAGGCCCATTGTCCCTTCGGTGTAGGTGCAAAATAGATAGCAGCTAAGGTAGCAGACTATTGCTAAGTCTCCCTTGTGCCGTTGTCTCAGGCGGTGTAGGCCCTTTTCACTATGGGAATAGAAACTTTGTTGCTGTGGCCCCGCTCCCCTAGAACTATCTAGTGGTACTTTGACTTCAGTGCTTCCCCTGAACCCCTTGAACTATGTTCAAGTTTGAGTGATATGGTTAGCTTTTTTAAAGCTCCTGTTCCCTAGGGTTCAGTACAGATTGTATCTGTTTTTGGTGAAAATTTCTGATGTGAAGTACCCACCCTGTATTTTCAGGGTTGGATTAATAGTACTCCCTTGTTGTTCAAGGTTATTGTACTTTAATATGTTAGTTCTGGGTCTTTGCCCTACACTTTGTGAGCTCAGTAACTCTAATACTGCCACAGGCTAGCACTCGTGTGTTCTGGGGTAGTAGGCCTGACTTAGGCCTCCTTTAGAGTATGGTGACGTAGTTTGTACTCCCCCTTGACTGTAAGGGTAAAAAGTGTTTTTACTGAGTACATTGCCTGTTGGAATGTATAAGCTCAGGTTGAGTTTAATAAGCTAACCTCACTACATAGTTTGGTTTCTTTTATGGCTCCCTTAGAGCTTGAACACTGCCACAAGCTGACACTTGTGTCATGTGAAGTAGAAGGCTCCGTTTGGGCCTCCTTCAGAGCACAATAGCTTGTTGTATTACAAGGCTTGTTGGTAGATGTTTCAGTTAGAGTTTGCTCACTTGGAAACTAGCACTGCCACAGGTTAAAACCCCTGTGTCATTCTGAAGTCGCAGGTCCTGTTTGGACCTCCCTCAGAGCATGATGGCGTAATTTTGTACTCCTCTTGCTTTAAGTCAAGTCACCTTAATTTATATAGCGTTTTTTACAATGTAGATTGTGTCAAAGTAGCTTTACAGTGATAACTGGTACATTATTTTGGCTGCACAGCAGCTCTTAAAGAATAGTGTCAATGCAGGCAGATCAAAGCACTGTTGAATATCAAATGTCAATTGTCAAGTGTCCCCAACTAAGCAAGCCAAAGGCGACAGCGGCAAGGAACCCAAACTCCATCAGGTGACATCAGGTGACATCAGGTGGCAAACAGGTGGCAAACAGGTGTTAAAATGGAGAAAAAAACCTTGGGAGAAACCAGGCTTAGTAAAGAGTAAAGAGTTTTTACTGAGTACACTGCTTGTTGGTATGTGTGGATAAGATTAGCTCAGGTTGAGCTAAACTAGTTAACCTCTGGATTGTTTGGTTCTCAGATTTGGCTCCCCTAGAGTTTAGACACCGCCACTGGCTGACGCCACGTGTCTTTCTGAAGTCGCAGGCCCTGTTTGGGCCTCCTTTAGAGCATGATGGCGTGGGTTTGTACTCCTCTTGCTTAAAGAGTAAAAAGTGTTTTTACTGAGTACATTGCCTGTTGGAATGTGTGCTCAGGTTGAGCTAAACTAGTCAACCTCACTGGAAAGTTTGGTTCTCAAATTTGGCTCTCTTAGAGCATAGACACTGCCACTAGAAGTGACGCCGCGTGTCAGTCTGAGTTGTAGGCCCCGTTTGGGCCTCCTTCAGAGCATGATGGCGTAGGTTTGTACTCCTCTTGCTTTAAGAGTAGTAAGGTGTTTTTACCGAGTATATGACTTGGTGGTATGTTGGCTCAAGTTGAATTAAGGTAGTTAACCTCACTTGTTTAAGTTTGGTTTCTCTACTTGACTCCCTTAGAGTACTTAGCTGATGCCACACGTCTGGAAGTCGTAGGCCCTTTTTTGGGCCTCCTGCAGGACGTGTTGGCGTATGTGGTACTCCTCTTGCTTTAAAGAGTAAAAGGTGTTTTTACTGAGTGCACTGCTCATCGGAATGTGTTGGATAGACTGTGTTGAGGGCACCCTCAGGCTAGTCTGCTGGATTTGCTTATCAGCAAGCAAGCTGTTCAAATAATCACGCACTGAGTAGATCCTAGGATTGAGCAGAGTGTTACTCCCCTCGGTGGTAAGGGTAAAAAGCACTAAGCTGAGTCCTACGCTCCGGTATGACTTAGTTACTGCCACTTTGCAGTCACTCTTACTGGATATCTTCTCTGAAGAATGTGATTGGAGACTCTGTGATCAGACATGTTGTTGGCCAAGACTAGGTTTCTGTAAAGTAGACCAGGTCAGGCCTCCATGGTGGCAATCAGGGTCAAGTACGTTCCCCTGACATGTGACTGACTGGGGTTCCCTCGGGCCCCCTGGCAACATTCCCTTAAAGGTACCCTCTTTGAAAAGAAGTTTGGTTCCAGAAGCCTTTGAGCGGCCTTGGTAGGCCTTCTGCGAAAGCCTTTTTGAGGCTTTTTAGCTTGGGCTGTTGGCCATAGGAAATTCTGTCACTCCTTATATACTTCCGGGTCATGCTATGATGACATCATAGGCTGTCGCCGGCCAATAGGATTGTTGTGAGTTGATATTGTTTTCAGACACCGGTTCACCAAAGGCGTTTCCCAAAGCATTTCCGAACGCAGTCTTGTTCCCTGTTCTCAGGGAACTTTCCAGCCTGCAGCTCTCGCCGCTCTTTCAGCTCGCCGCTCTCCTGCAGTGCTGAACGCTTCCGCCGCTTCGCAGCAGCCAGATCAGCTCGCCGCTCTCAAGCAGCTCTGTTCCCGCGCCGCATCCTAGCAGCCTGGTCAGCGCTTCGCCCCCGAGCCACCTGCAGTTCGAGCGAGTGCACTACGGTGTATCCTTTGCAACACAGTTGCTTCTAAAGAGCTATTTTCTAAAGAGCAAATTTCTGCGATGTTGTTGCAAATGTTGCGCCATGGCTGTGGCACGTGCAGAGGCTCTCTGCACGCTGATGACGGACACAGTGAGTGTCAAGTCAAGTCACCATTATTTATATAGCGCTTTTTACAATGCAGATTGTGTCAAAGCAGCTTTACAGTGATAACTGGTACATTATTTTGGCTGCACAGCAGCTCGTAAGGAATAGTGTCAATGCAGGCAGATCAAAGCACTGTTGAATATCAAATGTCAATTGTCAAGTGTCCCCAACTAAGCAAGCCAAAGGCGACAGCGGCAAGGAACCCAAACTCCAACAGGTGACATCAGGTGGCAAACAGGTGTTAAAATGGAGAAAAAACCTTGGGAGAAACCAGGCTTAGTCGGGGGGCCAGTTCTCCTCTGGCGAACAGTGCTTTGTTACGACTCAGGTTGCTATCATAAGTCAGATATGATCGCAACATTCAAAGTGTTTAATTCAGTTCCATCCATTTGAGGATCGTATTCATCACACCGGTATGGACGGTTGTTGAGGAGATGCGCCACTGGTTGTCATGTTGATGAGGCCTTCACAGTGGATGATCTAGTTGACTCAATCTCTGCTGATACTTCAGGGCTGTGTTGTGGTTGTGTCATGGTGCAGGTCCTCGATCTCACCCGGATACGGCCCGGATCCGGCTGACTACAGTAAACCTCGGGATAAACAGAAAGACTAATATTAGCGTAGATGCCATTCTTCTTCTGATGTAACGAGTACATCTGGTGTTATTGGAAGTGTTCCCGGTTCCGGCTGACCTAATTTATGCAGCCTAATAATCCTTTAACGGATTTGAAAAAATAAATTGATAATGTGTTATGTGTATGCCAGGTTAAAGAGATGTGTTTTTAGTTTAGATTTAAACTGACAGAGTGTGTCTGCTTCCCGAACAATGCTAGGAAGATTGTTCCAGAGTTTAGGTGCCAAATAGGAGAAGGATCTACCGCCTGCAGTTGATTTTGATATTCTAGGTATTATTAGCTGGCCTGAATTCTGAGATCGTAATAGACGCGAAGGGCTATAATGCATTAAGAGCTCGCTCAGATACTGGGGAGCTAAACCATTTAGTGCTTTGTAGGTAATTAGCAAGATTTTAAAATCTATACGATGTTTAACAGGAAGCCAATGCAGTGTTGACAGAACCGGGCTGATATGGTCATATTTCCTAGTTCTAGTAAGAACTCTAGCTGCTGCATTTTGTACGAGCTGTAGTTTATTTATCAGGCGAGCAGAACAACCACCTAGTAGAGCGTTACAGTAATCTAGCCTTGAGGTCATGAACGCATGAACTAACTGTTCTGCATTTGTCATTGAGAGCATATGTCGTAATTTAGATATATTTTTAAGATGGAAGAATGCGGTTTTACAGATGCTAGAAACATGGCCTTCAAATGAAAGATTGGTATCAAAGAGCACACCCAGGTTCCTAACTGACGACGAAGACTTAACAGAGCAGCCATCAAGTGTTAGACAGTATTCTAGGTTATTACGTGAGGAAGTTTTTGGTCCAAAAATTAGAATATCTGTTTTTTCTGAATTTAGTAGTAGGAAATTACTGGTCATCCAATTTTTTATATCAGCTATGCATTCCGTTAATTTTGTGAATTGGTAAGTTTCGTCAGGGCGCGAAGAAATATAGAGCTGAGTATCATCAGCGTAACAGTGAAAACTAACACCATGCTTCCTGATGATATCTCCTAAGGGTAGCATGTACAGAATGAAAAGCAATGGTCCTAGTACCGAGCCTTGCGGTACTCCATATTCAACTTGTGATCGATATGACCTCTCTTCATTTACTTCTACAAACTGATAACGGTCAGATAAGTATGATTTGAACCATGACAATGCAATTCCACTAATGCCAACATAATTTTCGAGTCTATTTAAAAGAATATTGTGATCAATAGTGTCAAATGCAGCACTAAGATCCAGTAACACTAATAGAGAGATACAACCACGATCTGATGATAAGAGCAAATCATTAGTAACTCTAATGAGAGCAGTTTCAGTACTATGGTATGGTCTAAATCCTGACTGGAAATCCTCATAGATACTATTTTTTTCTAAAAAGGAACATAGTTGTGATGATACTGCCTTTTCTAGTATTTTTGACAGAAAAGTGAGATTTGAGATTGGCCTGTAATTGACTAATTCTCTAGGATCAAGTTGTGGTTTTTTAATAAGAGGTTTAATAATAGCCAACTTAAAAGTTTTTGGTACGTATCCTAGTGATAAAGATGAATTAACGATATTAAGAAGAGGATCTATGACCTCTGGAAGCATCTCTTTCAATAGCTTAGTTGGTATAGGGTCTAACATACATGTTGTCGATTTTGACGATTTAACAAGTTTAGACAGTTCTTCCTCTCTTAAAGGAGTAAATGAATTGAATTTTTCCTCAGGGATACTACAATGCACCGTCTGACGCAATACTGTAGTAGACGGTTGCGTGGTTATAATTTTTTTTCTAATATTATCAATCTTGCAAGTAAAGAAGTTCATGAAGTCATCACTGCTGTGCTCTTTGGAAACATCAGAAGTTGAAGTTTTATTTCTTGTTAATTTAGCCACTGTATCAAATAAATACCTAGGGTTTTGTTTATTTTCTTCTAAAAGTTTTGAAAAATAGGCAGATCTAGCAGATTTTAAGGCCTTTCTGTACTCAACCATTCTCTCCCTCCACAAAATGCGAAATACTTCTAGTTTTGTTTTCTTCCAGCTGCGTTCCATTTTTCTGGCTGCTACCTTTAGGGCCTGAGTGTGCTCGTTGTACCATGGCGTTGGATTAATTTCCTTAATCTTTTTTAAACACAAAGGAGCAACTGAGTCTAATGTGCTTGAAAAGACAGAGGCAATAGTTTCCGTTGCAACATCGAGGTCTTCTAAGCTGTCTGGCATGCTAAGGCGATGAAACTGATCAGGAAGATTATTTATAAAGCGTTCTTTAGTGGTAGAAGTGATGGTTCTACCAAATTTATGGCAGGGAGGCAGTTTAGCTGTTTTGACTAAATGTAGTATACACGAGACTAGGTAATGATCTGAGATGTCGTCACTCTGCTGCAGAATTTCAACGGCATCAATATCAATTCCATATGACAATATTAGATCTAAGGTATGGTTACGACAATGAGTGGGTCCTGACACGTGTTGTCTAACACCAATAGAGTTTAGAATATCTGCAAATGCCAATCCCAATGAGTCTTTTTCATTATCTACATGGATATTAAAGTCACCAACAACAAGTACTTTATCTGCTGCTAGTACTAACTCTGACAGAAAATCAGCAAATTCTTTGATAAAGTCTGTATGGTGTCCTGGTGGCCTGTATACAGTAGCCAACACAAATGTCAACTTACATAATGTTACGTAAAGTACCATCACTTCGAAGGAATTATATTTGAGAGACTTTTGACTAATACTATAAATATTACTATAAATTACAGCAACACCTCCTCCTTTGCCTTTCTGACGAGGATTGTGTCGATAATCATAACCTTGAGGGCTAGACTCATTTAAAGTAATGTAATCGTCCGGTTTTAGCCAAGTTTCTGTCAAACACAGCATATCTAGATTATTGTCTGTGATAATATCATTTACAATAAGTGATTTTGATGAAAGGGATCTAATATTTAACAACCCAAGCTTTATCATTTGTTTATCATTACTATCTCTATTTTTTATTTGTTGAACATCAATTAAATTTTTACCATTAAATGGGTTTGGAAGTTTTTTGTTTTTACTAATTCGGGGTACAGACACAGTCTCTATGTGATAATATCTAGGTGTAAGAGTTTCTATGTGTTGGGATTTATCTGACTTCTGTAACGTGAGGCAGCTAGCAGACGGTCGGTTTAGCCGGTCTGTCTGCTTCCTGACCTGGGCCACAGTTTGTCATGTTTCAGCTCTAAGACTAAGTGCCATATTACTAGAGAGAAGAGCAGCACCATCCCGAGAGGGATGAATACCATCTCTTTTCAACAGGTCAGGTCTGCCCCAAAAACTTTTCCAATTGTCTATAAAACCTATATTATTTTGCGGACACCACTTAGACAGCCAGCCATTGAGTGATGATAATCTGCTAACTATCTCATCACTCCGACGAACAGGAAGGGGACCAGAGCAAATTACTTCTCCTGACATTGTATTTGCGAGTTCACACACCTCTTTAATGTTAATTTTAGTGATCTCCGACTGGCGAAGTCGAACATCATTAGTGCCGACGTGAATAATAATTTTAGAGTATTTACGATTAGCGTTAGCCAGCACTTTTAAATTTGCTTTGATGTCAGGTGCTCTGGCTCCCGGCAAACATGTGACTATGGTGGCTGGTGTCTCTATTTTCACGTTCCGTGTAATAGAATCGCCAATAACTAGGGCATTTTCAACAGGATTCTCAGTGGGTGCGTCACTGAGTGGGGAGAACCTGTTTGATGTTATTATTGGAACGGAAAAGTGGTGTTTTCCGCGGCTAGGCCGCCTCACTGTTACCCAAGTGCCCTGCTGCATGGGCTCTACAGCCGGAACCGAACAATGTACAGAGTTCACTAAGCTAATCGCATCCAAAACAGTATCTGAAGCCCTTGCGTTCTTACTATCCTCGATTAAAGTTTGGATGCGTGTCTCTAATTCTGAGATTCTCTCTGTCAGCCTGACTATTTCCCTACATTTATGACATGTAAATCCCTCGTCGCTGACAGAGAGAGCTATACTGAACATGTGGCAAATGGAACAGGTGACAATGCTAGGAGAGGATGACATGACTCACCGTGTTTGTAGACTGATCCGAGTTACCACAGCTGTTTGATGAGCGCGTTGAAAAAGGAGCGCGCGAGAGACTGATGACAAGTTAACAAGCTAGCGAGATGCAAACGCGTTCAATGAGTGTGTATTATGTCTGGGTAAATCCCACACAGAAGCCGCACTCACGGAAACGACCTGCTCTCACTGTGAGAGTATGAGTCTGGCCTCTGCGCTCGCGGATAGCATTCTTTTCAGAACGCGACGCCGCCCCTCGCGCCCTCCTGTTTTCTTCCTGCCAGGAGCCTGTGAGGGGAAAAAACAGCGGGGCAGAGGATCCCAGCGCTCGGATGAGAGTGAGCTCACATCACTTCCTGACCCCGCCCCCTTGCCGTCTTTGGAACCGATTGACGCCAGGGCATCAATTAACTCAGAGCTCACCCTTGTGCTGTCTAAAGCAGTTGAGCAGCTCGGTCTGGAGTGGTCTGCACCTGATGAACCCACACACAGCCGCTTAGATGAGTGGTTCCTGCCTGGAGGTCGCCAAGCGCCTCCTCAGCTGTCAGCGCCCTTCTTTCCAGAGGTGCATGACGAGCTCACCAAGTCATGGCGCGCTCTCTACTCTGCCCGCCTGCATCCTTCTGCCTCTCACACTTTCACCTCTGATGACGCCACTGGGCAAAAAGGATATGAAAAGCTGCATCCCTTGGATGAAGCTGTGGCTGCACACCTGTGTCCGCCCGCTGCCATTGGATGGAAGATGAAGGCTGCCCACCCATCCAAGTCCTTCCGTACCACCTCGGCCCTCGCTGTACTGGTGTACACCTTGGCCGGTCAGGCAGCTTCTGCTTTACACTGCTGTACCAAGCGAAGCTCTTCAGAGACCTGTATGAGGCTAGGCCACCTTCAAAGAGCTGCATAGCGCCACAGACTTGGTCCTACGTGCCATGAAGACTACGGCTCAGGCTATTGGGCGTTCGATGGCCAGCCTGGTGGTGCTGGAGCGCCACTTATGGATTAACCTGACTGAGATTAAGGACGTGGACAAGGCCGTCTTCTTTGACTCGCCAGTCTCCCACACTGGTCTCTTTGGGCCCGCTGTCGATGGTTTCACCGAGCGCTTCACAGCAGCACAAAAGTCGTCCCAGGCCATGCAACACTTTTTGCCAAAATGCTCCAGCTCCTCTGCTTCAAGCCGCCCTAAGTCAGTGCCAGCTCAGCAGCAGCCGCCAGCCACTAAGCCCGCGCCATGTTCTGAGCACAGACGGCGCTCACGCTCTGCTAGGCGCCACCCTCCTCCGATGTGACAGGGACCCCGGCCCAAGATAGTGCTGGACCCTGCGCCTCAGAAGTCGGCCTGATGTCCAAGAGAGGAAGAGGAGGAAGCCAAGTCCCGCCACAGCCGGACCACCCTCCAAAATGCCTCGCCCAGTTTTCCTGTCACCCCGTTCGGTTCCGGGCGTTCAAGAAAAAGTGCTTGTTGCCTGCACAGAGCCTGTTCAAACGCCCTAGCAGTGCACTGCTTTGAAAGCGGACATAAAAAACAGACATACTCAAAAAGAGAGCAAATTTCCTCTTCCACCCCATACACGCACCACAGTCCCTCACAGCGACTTAGTGCCAGAACCAATTCCACCTCTTGCCTGGCAGGCCATCCCCGGAGTTTCAGCTTGGGTTCTGAACATAATAAAACGAGGTTATGTACTCCAATTTTCTCAAAGGGCCCCGTTTTTCAACGCTGTGGTACAAACCACTGTGGAAAGCAAGGATGTGCATGTCCTGCGTTCCGAGGTAAACACCATGCTGGCGAAAGGAGCCATAGAGCTGGTTCCTCCAGCACTGAGCGAGTCAGGCTTTTACAGCAGGTACTTCCTCGTTCCCAAAAAGGATGGCAATCTCAGACAACTGAACATGGCCCTGATAAAGCACTCATTCAGAATGATCACTTTGAAGCAGATCTTCCTGCAAATATGCCTGGGAGACTGGTTCTTTACCCTGGATCTGAAAGATGCTTATTACAGGCGATTCTTGAGATTTGCCTTCGAAGGGGTGGCATATCAATACACGGTCCTTCCGTTCGGGCTATCTCTGGTTCCCCGCACCTTTATGAAGTGCATGGATGCGGCTCTCTCCCCTCTGAGACAGATGGGTGGGCGCATACTGAACTACCTTGACGACTGGCTCATTCTGGCCCAGTCGGAGGCGGAGCTAATATCCCACAGATCCATCATCCTCAACCACTTAGAGTGCTTGGGGCTCAGGGTCAATTTTACAAAGAGCTCGTTATCTCCCAGCCAACATGTGTCATTCCTGTGGATAATTTTAGACTCGACCCACATGAGGGCCACAGTCACTCCAGAGCGTTCTCTGGCCATTCAGCAGCTCGTACAAACCTTTACGCCCGGGGCTTCTCTGCCACTCAGAACATTTCAGAGGATGCTAGGTCTGATGAGTTCAGCATCTCCGGCTCTGCAGCTGGGCTTGCTTCACATGCGCCCTCTGCAGCAGATGGGTTGGGGAGCTCTGTGTGACAACCGTCTGGCCTTTGGTGCTTGGAACGGCCTGGAAAGCGAGCTACATATCAACCGCCTGGAAATGATGGCGGTATATCGAGCTCTCCAGGTTTTCCTTCCTCTCCTGGTGGGTCACTACGTCTTGGTCAGATCAGACAACCTGATGGTGGTGTCCTTCATAAATCACCAGGGCGGCCTCTCTTCAAAGCCCCCTCTTCAAAAACCATGCTAGAGTGGGCCCAGTGCAACTTGCTCTTGTTGAGAGTAGCACACATACAGGGCGTGCTGAACATGTTGTCCCGGAGCAACATTCCCTCTAAGGAATGGTCACTCCACCCCCGCTCAGTCCAAAGAATTTGGGGCATCTTTGGGAAGGCAGAGGTCGACCTCTTTGCCTCAGAAGACATTCATCACTGCCCAATATATTTCTCAAAAGCCAGGGACGCACTGACCCACGACTGGCCCAGCCTCCTCCTTTATGCTTTTCCCCGATCGTTGTCTGGGCTACCCTGTCTTGAGTGTCTGTTGCGAGCCCTTTTTCAAGTGCTCTGCACTGATGCTCAGTCGTCCCCCTGCATAGCACTGTCCCCATAGAGTATTGTCTTATTAATAATCAATATTAATTAATAAGATGAACGACACAGTACTTGTGTAGTATCGCAAGGGAACATACTCGGTTACTAACGTAACCTCGGTTCCCTTAGATACGGAATGAGTACTGCATTCTTTGCTGTACTACGTGCGAGATGCCTCATGCCGTCACTTCAGTCGAATTTAATCGATTTGCCATGGTGAGATGGCCGCTTATATAGCCCGAGACCCTGCCCCTTTTGGCGGGCTCGAGTGTGCTCGCTCACCATTGGCCCGCGCGAACCAATGGCCGTGCAGTTCACACTGCGTGATTGTATAAAGGCTTCAGAATCTGAGAAAAAAGGAGTTTTCCCCATAGCGTCTTGTCTTATTAATAATCAATATTAATTAATAAGACAAACAACGCAGTACTCGTTCCGTATCTAAGGGAACCAAGGTTATATTATTAACTGAGTACGTTTCTCTGAATGAGGGAACGGAGACGTTACGTAGGACTGACGTCATGGGGTCTCGCCTGGGAGCCCAATCACCTCCAAGTGGTAACAAAATGCACCAATGAACATTGGCTAATAAGATTTGCATGTCAAGTCACAGCTACCCAGATATACATTAATAAATAGGACCGGCATACTCACTTCATTCATGTTTTGCTGAGGAGCCGAGACAGGATCCTGGCCATCCAACGGTGGTTCAGGGCTTGTGGTAGGGGGACGTAATGTCTCAGTTCCCTCATTCAGGGAACAGGGGTTACATTAGTAGCCTAGACATTCCCAATCATTTAGACATGTCCAACGTTACGTTATGCCACAGCTACTGAACAGTGTTATGAGTGCTGGAGACACAGATGCTGGTAAGCCGTCGCATGCCCTCAACTGCCATCACACTGTCATAACCTTCCCAGCACCCCATGTAAGCCCAAAGGACAGTCCTCCATACTAAGAGGGTGGCAACGGTAATGTGTAACGTGGTAACCGGTTACAGATATAGATTGACCCAGGGGACAGTGCTACATATGGAAATTCTCTGCGGTAGGTCTTACCTAGCCAGGGAGGAGCTACTACTAGTGCAGAGACAGGGCAGAGCCGCCCAGGGAAAGGCACGGGTTTACCATCAGGGAAACCGTATCATGGACAATACACATATGGGATTACCAAGTAGGGAATCGCATCATATGGGCATCTAGCCCAGTACAAGGGCTGACCTGCCGGGCATGCACACAAGTACTGGGCCTGGCGTCAGAAGCCTCCACCACGTCTGACTGGCGAAAGATGCCGGAGGAACTCGATTCAGAGTTCGCAGAGTGGGGAACTCACCTGAACAAAACATAGGCACTTGTATCCCCCTGTTAGAAGGAATGGCACTGCATGTGAGACACAGAGTCAGCCTTCCCGCACATTACCTATTTGTGCCCAACACACAGGAAGAAACTGGCTCCACTCTGAGATTGTAGAATCATGCAAATGTGTTAGGTGTCGGCCAGCCTGTCTGCCAGAGAGGCGCAGTGTGCCAATACTATGGAGTGAATTTTGTGCCATAATTAAACAAACAAATCCAGCATTTTGCAAACAAACTCAATCTGCTTCGCAAAGGGAAAACTTAACTCGCAAACAAACAGAAAGCAATGTGCAAATAAAGGCCAGTTTGAACGAGAACGCAGAGGAGTAACAAATGTACTGTTTTACAAATATAAATAAATATTTCACAAATAAATACAAACCATCCTACAAATTGCATATAACCTGTGAACAAATACCAAACCTATAGCATATAAATGCTTACGTGCCTGTTAGGATTGTGAGACACTTGCCTTTTTATGAGATCTCTTGGCTCGATTTTCTCACAGATGTGTCCAGGCAGATTTTCTCACAAATGCAGTTGAGCAACTTCCTCTTACAAAACAGTATATGGCGCTATGCTAGGGGATTAATTTAGCGCTAGAGAGCAAATGCAAATCCTGGCAGTGGCAGGTCGCAGCACCACTTCCGGTGGCATCCGGTGGAGTTTTTTTTTTTTTTTTTTTTTTTTTTTTTTTAACTGAAAGATTTGATGATCCCAGCATATTATATACCAGCAAGCAGATGGCATCCACTATTCAGTGGGCCAACCACTGTTTGGCGACAGCCTTTCCCTTCTGCTGGCCTCCAAAGCAGACAAAGAGCTGATCTGAGCTTCTAAAGCTCTGCGTGCGGTCCACGTAAACATGCAGTGCACGAATGGGACACAGCAATGCGAGGGCTGGGTTTGCCTCCTCCAGGGGGAAAATGAACTGTAACTTAGTAAATACTTATCACACATGAGACATATGTCTAAAGAAATGTTGAAATGGCAGGTTTTAAATAATGTAAGTCAAATCGAAAACAAATATTCTCTGTTTATGTAATCTGTTTGAAAAGAGAGAGATGTCAGTCGTTCACAAGTCACCTCTTTATCCGCTAATGCGGCCACGCCTATGGAGATCGTGCACTTTTTAAGGGCAAATTCTGAGGCAATCCATACAACAGAGTCAACGACCGCATCAACTTGAAAAAACGCATCAAGCTTATTTAGATTCACGTACATCATTTTGAGACGAGGTGAGGAATAATTCTGTAAGAATTTACCTCAGAGGAAGAGCGCAACTTTCAGTTTCATTTCAAAGATCAACTTGATCAAGCCGATGATTGTGAATGGTAAGTTTTTGTTTTTTTTTTATTCTTAAGTTCTTTATTCTAATCAATATAGGGTCTGTGAAGTTTAAACTGCAAAAAGACTTTTTAAATATGAATGTTTACATGTTTACATGTTCTGTGTGTCTCTTTGTGAATGAATGGGGCAGACACATGGTTTCGTTTAGGCTACTACACAACTTACATTAGTAAACATGCTATATTGGCTTTTCCCAAATTTTATTGTTATACTGAGATGAGTGAAATTGACTGAAATAAAATGTGTTAGCAACATATTAAACTGCACATTAACATTTATAGGCTCTGTAATATAACAAATATGATACATAAAATGTCATAGAGGTAATATGAATGTTTAGACAAGGTTTCTCTGGCCTGTTTTGGACAGATTATGAAGTGTTTACTGTGAAATAGCCTAGTGCCACATCAGTGAAGCTTTTGTTCGCAATAAATGATGAAAATTAAGCTTTGCATCACAGAAATAACTTATAATTTAAAGTGTATTCAAATAGAAAACAATTATTTTAAATTGTAATAATATTTCACAATATTATTGTTTTTTTCTGTATTTTTGATCAAATAAATGCAGGCTTGATGAGCATGAGACTTTTTTCAAAAATCATGTTTTCTGTTAAGAGTGGACATTATATTAATGTTAATACAATAGTTGATATGATCCTGTTATCAGCATGCTCACAGAGGGTTTTTTCTTTTATCTCACAGATTTGAGAATCATAGTGACCAGATATTGGCCCACATTGGACATTCTGCATGAATATGATGGTGAGATCACTGACTGGAAGCAGAAAAGATTTTCTTTTTCTTTTCTTTTTTTTTCTTCTTTTTTTCTCCAGTGCATAGAAACACCAAACACCTTGGAATGTCAGTTAAGTGATGTTCACTTATATCTTTGAATAGGATTTATATCCAGGTTTAACTGTCTACTCAAAATGTGCCTTTGGCTCTCATTTATATTGTTAACAGAGCTGGGTAGATTACTTATAATTTGTAATCAGTTACTGATTACAAATTACATGACAAAAATTGTAATCAGTAATATAATCTCTTAGATTACACATTTTTGGTAACGTAATCTGACTACTTTTGGATGACATATAGATTACTTTTGTGCTAACCCTTATTTGATGTCACATGTATTGTAGGATAATCTTGTACTATTTTGACAGATACAAAGAAAAAATATATTCTATTCACCAACAAGAGCCTCAACAGATTTTTTTTAAAGTGCAGTGTATGGACAGTTAATACTTACCAAAATACTAACACTAATGTACCTGTTAGTGTTTGCTGATAGTAACACTGAATAAAACAAAATCGCATCTTATGATTTTAAAACATATATTTAGAAAACAGCAACATTACAAAAAAAAAAAATACTGAAAAACATGAAATTCACAGCAATGTCACTGCTACATCAAATATTTAATCTATATTTCATATATATTATTATTATTATTATTATTAATATATTATTATTTCATATATATATTTCATCTATATTTCCCCCTTACTGCTGGAAAAACTCGAAGAATCATGAATGTACTGTATAAGCGGCAGGTTTATTATGAAAAAAATATAAACGTTAAAAAAATTAAAACTTAGGCGAATCAATGAAATCAATGAAACTTACTGCCATTGTGTAAATAATATGTAATCATGAAAGACCATTACCATAAAAAAGTAACTGTAGTCTGATTACAAGTATTTTAAAAAGTAGTTTACTCTAATTACAAGTACTTGATTTTTGGAATCTGATTACGTAATCCAGATTACATGTAATTCGTTACTACCCAGTTCTGATTGTTAACTATGTTCTAAATAAACTACAAAATAAACTTTGTCCTCATGCTCCTTTTTATAGTTCCCTCTCACATATCTGACTGAAAGTCTCATTAAGTGGCTCATTATGCGGGTCATTGTCTCCTTTGTAAACAAATTAGATATTTTATAGGGATTAAATTATTAATTTATAGGGAACTTTAAAAGAGTCACTTATTTTACGACTGAGCAACTGAATCGTCCAGTGTTCATTTGCATGGGCCGTAACTATAAGCTCTGTAGCGGATATGAATATCCAACTATCGTGAAAACACTATTTATTAGCAAGGCAACATAGATCGGCAGATATTAAATACTTATAAGCACATAACACAAGACACTTTTCTTTAAAATTATAAATTAGACTTTATTGATTATTCTAACACAAACTAATATCTAACACAAACACACGCACACACATATCCACACAAGTTGCAGAAAGAAAGGAAGTGATGAAAGAATGTGTTTTAAGAGAGTGAAATGATGAAATTAAGTTCTTAGAATAATATGCACTTCATAAGACCTGATCTGAACGAACCATCAATCATTAATTTAACTCTTCTATCGTTTCTTAGACTTAGACTTTATATCAATGTTCCAGTTCAGCTAGAATCTGGAGGTACTTGTGTTTGTGTCTTTAAATGGGGATTCCTTAGTCAGCATCTTTGGCTTGAAGAAAGGTGTTTTCCCAGGTTCCTTGGTTTGCTGCAGGTCTTTTCGGGTTCGGATTGATGTTGTGGGAAGCCAATCATATTCTGGTGTGCTGGCGGAAGAATGGAGTCTCCCTCGTGGCTGAAGTTTGAGGTTTTGAGGCAGGCAAAGACTGTGGAGTCATTAATTAAACTTTGCAGCAAAACTTGACTTAGAACACGAGACTCTCAACAGAAAAGAAAGGAAACTAAGTAAAATGAAAGGAAAGTAAGTAAGTGAGACGAGAGTAGTTGGATGGCTTGAATGAAGCAGTTTGTTCCTACTTTTATCTGATCTTGATCTGCCTTGTCTTGTCTTGTCTTCATCGCCTGCTCTACTCGCCTTTTTTTCCCCTTTTGTCTGTCTCATCTAAATTGTCTTCATGTACTGAATTTTTAAAATGAGGTGTTTGTCCAACCTCTTTGAGGAGTTCTGACCAATTAGGTATTGTATTTGTTTCAGAGGTGGCTTATATTTCTCTCTCATAAATTACATGTTATCACCTGGTCTCTTAACTTTCCTGCTAAGCAGTACAGAGAATATACTTTAGACATGATATCTATAAAAAGAATACGATACATTTTACACAGGTTTCATTCAAACCAAATTTTAAGTTATAAACAGAGATTTATACTCATACCAAGCAAAGAACACTTTCAATCAACCATTCAAAAGTTATAAATTACATGAATTGTTGGTGATCTGAGCACAATAGTCACAAGTACAGGTTTTAGACATAATATAGAATTACGCAGTTGAACGAAGTTTGATTACAAGTCCGTTTAGAATTGTTTTTAGAACAA
The DNA here is from genome assembly GCA_037101425.1 of Elopichthys bambusa. Lineage (NCBI taxonomy): Eukaryota > Metazoa > Chordata > Actinopteri > Cypriniformes > Xenocyprididae > Elopichthys > Elopichthys bambusa. The sequence continues at coordinate 23,065,470 of CM074440.1, read as the reverse complement.
TTTGATGCAGTTTATATATAAAAGTGGGGTTTTCTGGGGATTTCAGCTTCACTCAGAGGTCAGAAGAAGAAAGCCTGGTTTATTTCTCTGTCTTGGGGATCAAACATACTCTGGTGTTCTCTTCTTGTGGCTCAAGTTATGTTATCTTTTCGACCATTAGTCTTTTTATAATGCTCTTCTTTAGCTAGGCTCTTTCTTTGATGAGTTGAGATGAGTTGTGTATGGAATTATGTTTAAACGAATCATCTGGAAGATTCATTTGTCTGGTTCGCCCTCAATTCCTACATTCCCCCTTTCGTTAGGCAATGTGTTAAGATGAAGACATTGGCGAACGCTGGAGAAACATAGGCAGAAGACAACACCTCCATGACTGGCCACTGTTCTGGTGCAGGGCATTAAATAATCTGAGTACTAACAGTTTAAGTTCATTTTCTCAATATAGTTTGTCACATTGAATATAATTTAGTTTAATTTTTGGGATTGTTATTTTAATTTGTTTCTGTATGTTGATGCTTTGATCAAATTATGTGATTAAATTTAGTTTAGTTTGTTTTCTTCTCTTCTAAATTGTTTTAGGTTGAGACTGGTTTACCCTTCATTTTCTGGTGAAATAATTTGTGGTAAAAATGATGTGACCCTTCATGCATGGATCTCTCTGGCTCACATTCAATTTTAAGGTGGCTTTCGGACATTAGGCATGGTGCATTAATCCTAATATCATGACCTTGACCGGCATTCTACCTTATAAAATGAAAAAGGAAAGGAAGAGGTAAAACAAAACAAAGCAGTTGAGTGCCTACTGGTATGGCTTAAAACTACTGTTGTGCAGCTAAGGTGTCATGTACCATAACTTAATGAGAGGTGTTCTACCTGTTAGGTGGATAGTTACATGTTTCTTATGGTGAATGTAGCTAAGTCGATGTTAAGCTAGTTCCTGAAGCTAGTTTCTACCTGTGGGAAGAACATGTTTGTTGAATGTTTTCCATGGTAGATTAATGTAGTGGTTAACATTTGTAAGTTAGTGTGTATGTTAGTGTTGTAGTGTAGTGTATGTATGGTCAGATCTGTTTCAGTATGTTTTGCTCCCTCCTTTTCTTGAGGGTTCAACCCATGTGTTTCTTGGTTTGGTTTTGATGGGCTTAGATGAAGATTGGCTCTTTTCATCTTTGACAAGGGAGTGTCCATAATCTGATGGGAGTCAGTCCAGTAAGGCAGGAAGTTCTTTGGCAGAAACCGGGAGGTAGTTTGACATGGCTGCATGGAGCTGTGGTGCAAAACTTTGTCTCCTACGTTGCATTCCTCTTGTGATGCCTTCTGGTTGTGACAGACTTCTGTGCTTGCTGTGGTTACTGTTGCACAAGCATGGTTCTTGAGTTTGGAGCTCATTTGGTGGTTTCTTGGTGAGTGATGGGTAACCAGGATGGTGTTATCTGGTACTTCTGGGTTTTCATCGGGGGTTGGTTGTGAGAGACCCCTTTGTTCTGTGTTGTTGTAGAATAGGTGATCGTCATCTCTATTAGGAAGGCGTGTCAGATGATCACTGACCTTCCGTTCCATCTCTAGTCATAACGAGGATGACTCATCGTTGTGTTTATCCAAGTTTACCTTGTATCCGATGAACACTTTTAGTTGCCTCAGTTGTTCCATGTCTTCTGAGGTAAAACTGTCTTGTTCTTGGGCGTAATCAGTGCTGTGCTTAACTGAGTAGTGCCGAGGTGGGTTTCGTCGTCGATTGTTGGAATTTGGGTTCCTTGCCGCTGTCGCCTTTGGCTTGCTTAAACTGGGGACACTTGACATTTGATATTCAACAGTGTTTGACACCATTGTATGCAAACTGAACTGAGCTGGATGATGACATCACTGTTTACTCCAGTGCTGATATAGATAAATTAACTAAATGAATAACTATTGATTCTTACAACAAAATTAATCAATACTGAATTTACTTAAGATGGACAATGACATCATTTTCTTTAAGAGCTGCTGTGCAGCCAAAATTATATACCAGTTATCACTGTAAAGCTGCTTTGACACAATCTGCATTGTTAAAAGCGCTATATAAATAAAGGTGACTTGACTTGACATTGGGTACCTCCATAGAGATCCAACGCAACTACCACTTTCCAAAAAGGTAGGAAAGTCATCATTAAAGTACTTTATGTGACTCCAGTGGTTTAACCTCAGTTTTATGAAGCAACGTGAGTGCTTTGCTTGCACCAAAAAAAAAAAAAAAAAAAAAAAAACAATTTACCAATTTATTTACAAAACAATATTATCCAAAGCATGTTCACGCAACAATGTCAGCTCTTGCATGAACACAAAACACATGCTTCATGGTGCTCTCATGAATGCATGTTGCAGATCAGTATTTTTGTAAATAAAGTGGCAAGTTATGTTTTCTTTTTTGTGCAAAATACATTCTTTTACATTAAAACTAGCACTTTGAACTAAAGTAAACAAACAGATTCAGTGCGCATCCTGCGGGTTTACAGGTTTTAAGCAAATGCTGTTAATACACATTTATTTAACAAAACAAAACCATAAACATTTTAATGCTATAAAAGTGTGAACACTGAGAGAAATAAACAGCATGTAAATAAATAAACATGTGCTGGCTATTTTAAACAGTTCACATTAGCAAGAAGTCTATGGCTAATAATAACACCACTTTAACATGATCTCTTACTTAAAGGCAGGGCAGGTGATTTGCTTAAAAAACATTTTTTATTATGATGGTTGAAAATCTTGAAAGAATCCCGATAGCAATCCCTAAGTTAAGTGGTCTAAATGTATTTATATGTGTTTATATTGTCTGTGAAAGGCATAGGACCATAAAATGTTCGTCCAATCATATCCTTTGGTCCGAGGGATACAATAGGATGCCTGTAAACATATGTTTTTACATACCCTTGCACACCCTGTTCATGCAGACATCTTACGTCATCATTTATGTGTTTCAATGGCAACGCTATTAACACCAAAATGAATCTGCAGTCAGGTGGTACATATCAGTGCTCTAAGCTGTTTGCATTCATTATTATTGTAAAGTTACCGTGCTTTGAGACATGAGGTAGTTTAACGGCGTCTCTCGTGACGCTTTTGCTTGCTCCCTGCTGTTAGTGTTCCCTTATGCTTTGACCTTATGCTTTCAAAGCTAGCTCGCCATTGCTAGCCTCTCCAAAAATGACCGACCCTACGTTTAAGCAAATGCTTTTAATAAAGATTTAAGCCCTATTCGCACGAGATTAGTATTATCTGGGGATTTCTAGTCATTTGTAATAATTGCGGAGGATGTCTGTGATCTTAATCCCGTGCGAATCAGCCATGTTTGTAATTTGTAAAGTAAAAATTCCCCCGCAAGTGACATACCCTATTTCACTGAACACAGATGTCCCGTGATGATATTAGTCCTGTGCGAATTGACATTTCTGAAATTTGGATGGCTTTTTTTTTTTTTCAAGATTTTTGTTCTCTGTGCACCTTTTTCTCCATCTTTCGCAAAGAATGGAGGCAGCATGGAATGTTTTGATAGTATCTTGGGTGCTGGGTCATATCGCTATACCAGAACATGTTCATGTTCAGTCTTTTATCTGAAGTCCGAGTCAAGTCTGAAGTCTTTAAGCTGGAGTCCGGGTCAAGTCTGGAGTCTTTTGTCATGAGTACGAGTCCAGTCTCGAGTCATTAAAAAAAAAATAAAAAAATCTTCTATTCAAATCCTACTTGTTTTTTTATCCTAGTTCTATTATATACCTAGACAAAATAATATGATTTTTTTTGTTTGAAATTAAGGTCCTACGATTTAAGGGATAATGTACATCCAGCTTGTTACTTTATAATGCATTACAATGTACAAAACAATCATCCTGGCAACACAAGTATTTTCAATACAGTCATTTTCAATACAGTCGCTAAGTGGACGCAATATGGCGCCAGTGAGTCAGTGAGTTATTGAGGACAGTCATTATCAGAAAACATCAAACCTCGAAATGTTCAAGTCAATAGAAAACTGTACGCATGCTGATTGTGATACGTTAAAATATGAGTTTTAAGTAATAAATGGATTAACATCTCTTTCTGTCTCTCTTATGGACACACATTAAGAAAGAGAAAAGCTGCATATACTACGGAAAGATTGATAAAACGCAGTGCTAGGTTTAAAGGCTAGATTTTTTGTTCATATCTTAACAGGCTGGCAATCCAAAGGAGCCATGCAGCTACACCACAGTATAATAGCTAGCTGTGTGAGTTAATGTGACTAACCTTTGTGGATGCAATGTCTCATAAAATCTGATGTTGTCATTCCGATGATAATTGTTTTCCTGCATTCTGCACATCTATCCGATCTGACCCAAACGAAATAACATAAGGCACGGTGGCTCCCGTCATGTTTCATATGAGACTCTTATGACATTTCGGAGTTTACACGCAAAACACAGACATACGTAATTAAATTCTATGACAAAGGTCCGATCTACCACGACACGTAATATGTGACACAGACATTATAAAATCATTCAAACACAACACAAATTATTTATTATATCAGTAACTACTAAGGGTAAAAGACTTGAGTTGGTTTTAAAATATTCACAAGTCTTTTGTGTCGAGCTGAGTCAAGTCTAAAGCCATTTCAGGTCAAGTCTGAAGTCTATTAAAATGTGACCCGAAATCGCCTATTCTCTTGAGTAGGTACTCATTTTGAGTAAGTAATTACTTCACAACTGCTAAAAAAGTATTTTCTATATACTATGAATGTGTGTAGTATAACTGTAATTCAGATGTACTAAATCCGCCATGCTGTCATTATCATGTGACCTACCAGCATCAGTTACGTCGCTTCACTTCCATTCACAAATCCTCTCCTGTGGCCTCATGAAATAGAAAAGTGTCCATCGTATTGCACACTTCAGAATCTTGCCTGAAGTAGTAGGTCATCCGGGTACTTTTTACCTACTGTTTTATAAGTACTGTGAATACAGACATACAGTACTTCTTTTGTCACACACTGTTTTTCGCCTACTACATAGTAGGGAAGTATGCGATTTCAGATGCAGCCATGGTGCCTTGATCTGTTGTGATCTGTCACTTGGAGGAAGGCGTGGCCAGGCCAACTGAACAAGCCCTAGTTTCTTGACCCCACCCCCATGTCAAAACAATGCCATGCAGTGAAATGCAAAGTGAAAACGGTATAGCAAACTCACATTTGACTGAAACACAGAATAAAAAGAACATTGTAAATTAATTAGTAGATGTGACCATGGAAAATATATGTTGCAAAATCATTGCTGCAGAGATAATAGGATCAACGTTCTTAAGCTTCTTTTACTGTCATTGATTTTTGCAATTAATTATATCTTTATTTTTTTTTTTATTTTGCATAATTTATCATTATTGTGATGTTTGTCGTAGGTGACCACATTTTAACAAAATGCATTTTTTTAGCTAAATATACCAGGACAACAAATAATTGTTCACATTAAGATTTAACAAACACAAAGCTGAGATCATATTGAAATGTAGTCCAAGAAGATCTTCCATTACACTATGTATTTTCTTCCAGTATAGCAAAATTTTGTCACATTACCAAAAACAATGAATGAATATACCTTTATCTATTTTACAATTGAAGCACAGGCCTGTAGCATTGATAAACATCTTCTAAATAAACATCAGTGTAAAATATAACCTATTAAAGAATTAGAAATTGGGGTACAAATTATCACATACAACAGCTCAGTCAATCACTTCAATGGTTAGATCAATGACATATAATAAGATGTCATATGTCCTTGATATTGATCCCTTTAAGCAGATTGGATTCAGTAAAAGGTCTTCAATCTCTGTTATATCCATTCTTAACTCTCCATTGTCTATCTTTAGCTTTAAAAAGTGTCGCAAATTAAGATATTTGTAAAAGTTTGACTTTGGAACTTTATATTGCTCCACAAGCTGTTGTAAAGACTTTAGAGTGCCCTCTGAATATAGACAAGATATTTGAGAGATTCCCAGTTTCAGCCATGCCAAAAACCCAATATTCTGGAACTCTTTGCAAATATTAACATTCAGTACATTTTTGTATGTTACTGCTAAATATCTAATGTTTATGTAGCTAAAAGCAAGTTGGATTTTCAGTCATGGTTTAACAGGATACTGCCAGGCACAAAGCTGACAATTTCAACGCCTACTGTATAACTGAAAACAGAAACAGACCAGCAATTTGTCATTTATGTCAGATTTGTACTCTTGAATATTATAGTACAGTATGTTCATCATCAATGCTGAGGCCCTTAAACCAACAGAGCTAAAGCACTATACTGACTGGTTGTGTTTGAACTCTCTCTCTCTCTCTCTCTCTCTCTCTCTTTCTGTCTGTCTGTGCACCTGCCTCTCATTTTCCCTGCTGTGACTTAATGACATCCTTCTCATCACAGCCACTTCAGCTCTGCACTGCAGTCTTACACCATGCTGCCATTCATTGCCCAAAATCTCTCTCTCCTTTTAGCTATCTTCATTGCTCCTTCCTAGTCTTCTCGTCTATAATTTTTCATAATTTGCATTTATTGGCTTGTGTCTATCTAATTTATGCAGCTTGTGCTCTCTGGAATCCAAAGGCATAAATACTCTATTTTTTCTCAGCTGCAAAGTGTACCCATGGGCAAAATGTTAACGAAAAGTGATGGCTTTGGTTATCATGGGCCTTAAGACATTTCTAGTGTCTTGTAATAAACTGATAAAAACATGTCTTAGTGTCAGTGTTCTGTGTATGTTTCCCCTGTGTCACATTTGTTCTTTTGTTCAGTTTTCCTGCCACTAGTTTGTTCCCTTGGTTTCCCTGATTTGAGTTTATTAGTCCCAGCTCTGTCCTGTTAATTAGCCTTGTTTGCCACTTTGTCTGACCTGTATATATTCCCTGTGTTCTCTGTCAGTCTTTGTCGGTTGTCGTCATTATTTCACATCTCTGTTGTGCCATGTGTGTTCATCTCCTGCGTATGTTCATTAAAGACCTTGTGTTTGGAGCTCCATCTTGTGTTTTGGCTGCCATCCCTGAGCCTCGTCGCAAGATAGCCGCCACTCCAGAACCTCGTTGCAAGATGGCCGCCACTCCAGAGCCTCGTTGCAAGATGGCCGCCACTCCAGAGCCTCGTTGCAAGATGGCCGCCACTCCAGAGCCTCGTTGCAAGATGGCCGCCACTCCAGAGCCTTGTCGCAAGATGGCCGCCAACATGCCTGAGCCCTCGGTCAAGATGGCCGCCAACATGCCTGAGCCCTCGGTCAAGACGGCCTCTGCCACGCCTGGGCCCTCGGTCAAGATGGCTGCCGCCACGGCTCTATATCTCTTCCTCACCCAGGATCCAGTCCCTGACCTCAGTCCAGTGATGGTTCCCTTCGTCCCGAGTGTAGAGGGGACTTCCTCCATCCCGAGATGGATCCCACCCCTGAGCCCGCTCCAGTTTTTGTATTCGCTCCATGCCCAGAGAACATCATAGTGCCTGTCTTGGCGCTTGCATTTGTGTGTGTTTGGGCCACCCACACAAGGACTCGAGCCCCTGACCAGCGTCCAGTGATGGCTCCAGTTCCCGTCCCGAGTCCTGGGAGGGCTCCAGTTCCCGTCCCGAGTCCTGGGAGGGCTCCAGTTCCCGTCCCGAGTCCTGGGAGGGCTCCAGTTCCCGTCCCGAGTCCAGGGAGGGCTCCAGTTCCCGTCCCGAGTCCAGGGAGGGCTCCATTCCATGAGTCAACCCCTGAGTTGCCTGACTTGCCATAGCCCCCAGAACTGCCTGACCCGCCATGGCAAAAATATTAAATGTTACAGATGTATATTTACTGAATAGCTATTTTGTAGAAGGGGGTCAAAATGTCCATTTTCACCTGAGATGAAGCCAAATTACAGAGGTGTAAAAATGACTTTAGAAAGCTGGCAGCATCATTATTTTTACATAGAGATTGGTAGGTCTATTAGTAAAATCCGCAAAAAAGTACTTTTTTTTTTTTTTTTTGCCTCAAGTTTGTATGCCTGTGTCACAGATTCAGTCACCACACCAGTCCTGCCATCTACACCAGATCTGCCCACTCATTCACAATCACCAGAATACTGATCACCTGCACCTGCACACCATCATCAAGTCACCTTACTTAAACTCACATCGTCTGGTCTCGTCTACGTCAAGACTACACAGACTCACCTTGTATCCTCACCTGCTATTTACCTGCCATCTTGTTCCCGATCCTGTCTTCGTCTTCTGCCTGTCATTCTGTTCGTTGTTCGTCGGATTCTCCAGTCACCTTCACCACCAGCTTTCTTCCTGCAACATACAAAGACCTCAGTATCTTCAGTTCACCAGTAATTTCCAGTGACTGCCACACTCACATGCATTGCACTGTCGATTCTGCTGTACCTGCAAATCTGCAAATAAACTTAAGTTGTTACTTACCTTGTCTGCCTTCATCTGTGTCTGACAGAAGACCAGACAGATACAATGATGCAGGCTGCTGCAGGCACCAGTGGAGATTGCCGGCTAATTCCTTCGCCGATTTCGTCAATGCAATCCGTCACTCACTTCCCACAACACAGTCTCCTTCACCAGCTGCCTCTGCATATCCCATGGCTTGACAATCGGCCTCCACCGGCGAGGGGGAGTATTTCAATGGGTTTCTACTACAGTGTTCCTTGTATTATGACATGCAGCCTAACCTCTTTGCCTCTGAGAGAGCACATGTGGTGTTTATGATCAGCCTCCTCTCCAGTCAAGCTTTACAATGGGCTCAATCTCTCTGGCAATCAAACACCCTGGTTAACAACTCATCTGCCTTCACCGCTCATTTCAAGGAGGTTTTCGGACAGACAGTTTCAACGCTATCCATTCACGATCAGCTGTACAACATTTGTCAAGGCTCCGATTCGGTGAGTGCTTATGCCTTACGTTTCCGCACCCTGGCTGCCTCCAGCGGATGAAATGAAACTGGTCTTCTCATCGCTTTTCGTCAAGGGCTGAATCCTGAAATCCGACATTTAATGGTGATTTGATGATGTCACTGAACTTGAAACCATCCAGAAAATGATCAGTGTCACAACGTCTCTCCGCCTGTGCTGCTTCACAACTCTCTCTCAAAACCGCTCCCTTGACAAGAACCACAGTACACATCTTAACACGTCATATATCTGTTTCAACACAAGCTCTAATTGTTTCCAGCTCAGCAGGGAATTTCATCTCTCACCACCTCCTTCAAGAACTCCACGTCCAAAGGAAACTCTGTAACCAAGCCTTAAAGGTCCAGACCATCCTAGGAAAACTGCTGGGCCAAGGTCGCATCAACCATTTCTCCCCCACACTGATGCTCCACATAGGCTGTCTCCAAGATATCATTCAAGGTGCTGGTAGGATCCACCGCGGACATTATCCTGGGATGCCCGTGGATGTCTGCACACGAACTGGAACACCGGTGAAATTCTTAAATAGGGAGACTCGTGTTTCCAATTCTGCCTGTCTTCTGTAACCAGAGTTCCGTCTGTGTCATCGGAAGCCACCACAACCACTCTCCATTTGAATTCTACCTCAGTTGAAAGTCCTGACATGGCGTGTGAAGTAGAAATACCTCCTGAACACTTGACGTTCCACGATGTGTTCAGCAAGCGGTTGGCAACCCAACTACCACCTCATCGGCCATGGGACTGTGCCATTGACCTGCTATCTGGGGCTACTGGAACAGAAGGCCATGGATGAGTACATCCAAGTGGCACTCCAACAGGAATTTATTTATCCATCAATGTCCCCTGCTGCTTCGAGCTTCTTTTTTGTAGCCAAAAAATGCATCCATCCATGTGCCTTCTACTCAAAGAAGCTGTCTCTGGTGGAGCAGAATTATGATATCGGCAATCGTGAGCTGCTGGCCATAAAGCTTGCCTTGGAAGAATGAAGTCACTGGCTGGAGGGAACCACCCATCATTTCGAGGTCATTACAGATCATAGAAACCTGGAATACTTACGTGAAGCCAAACATCTTAACCCCCGCCAAGCTTGATGGGCTCTGTTCTTCAGAAGGTTTGACTTCATTGTTACGCACCAACCTGGTCACAAGAATGTTAAAGCTGATGCACTTTCACGATTGTATCATCCCGATCCTGTACCTCAGTCTCCTGAGACCATCCTCCCTCCAGCCATGGTAGTCAGTCCCATACAATGTCCGAGACAATGGTCTATCGACAGTCAAATCCGAGAGGCCACCATCACTGAACCTGCTCTGCTAGGAGGTCCTGAGGGGCGAACCTACATTCCTACCATCTGTCGCCTGCCCTTCATGGACTCAGCTCACACGTCTCCGGGCTCTGGACACACAGGTAGTCAGCGAACCCTCTTGCTCCTTTACTAATGCTACTGGTGGCCAAAGCTAATGTATCCTGATTCGTCAAGGGTTGCTCAGTCTGTGCCATCACCAACACCCCCCATCAACTACCTGCTGGAAAACTGGTCCCACTACCCATACCACAACATCCCTGGTCTTACCTCGGTATAGATTTAATGACTGACCTACCACCATCAGATTCTCACACCTGTATCTTCGTCGTGGTGGATAGATTCTCATCATCCCCATGAAAGGTCTACCTACAGCCTTCAAAGCAGCCAAAGCTTTATTCCAACATGTCTTCCGCCATTTCGGTCTGCCAGAGGACATAGTCTCTGACCGAGGACCACAATTCATCTCCTGAGTCTGGCAAGCCTTCTTCAGTCTCCTTGGCATCTCCATCAATTTATCCTCTGGTTACCATCCTCAGACCAACGGCCAGACTGAGCACAAGATCCAAGAGATCGGGAGGTACCTGAGGTCGTACTGCCACCAGAACCAAAACGGCTGGAGCTGGTTCCACCCCTGGGTGGAGTACGCCCAGAATTCCCTCCGACATTCCACCACTGGGCTTACTCCGTTCTAGTGTGTGCTGGGATTCCAACCACCATTGTTCCCATGGTCCGGCGAGCCATCTGAGGTTCCAGCTGTTAACCACTGGTTCCAGTAGAGCGAGAGGGTATAGGACTCAGCACATGTACATCTTCAGAGGGCAGTGCGAAGACATAAGACTCAAGCTGATGCCCGCAGATCCAACACTCCCCGTTATCTACTTGTACAAAAGGTATAATAATAATAATAATAATAATACGTTACATTTATATAGCACTTTTCTGGATACTCAAAGCACTTTACATATGGAAGGGGGAATCTCCTCAACCACCACCAATGTGCCGCATTCACCTGGATGATTCACCCGCTACATAGGTAGCCATATTGCGCCAGAACGCCCACCACACACCAGCTTATTGGTGGAGAGGAGACAAAATGATGAAGCCAATCAGTATATGGGGATGATTAGGAGGCAATGATGGACAGAGGTCAATGGGCAAATTTGGCCAGGATGTCAGGGTTACACCCCTACACTTTTCGAAGGACATCCTGGGATTTTTAACGAGCACAGAAAGTCAGGACCTCAGTTTAACGTCTCATCCAAAGGACGGTGCTTTTTGACAGTATAGTGTCCCCATCACTATACTGGGGCGTTGGGACCCACACAGACCACAGGGTGAGCACCCCCTGCTGGCCTCAATAACACCTCTTCCAGCAGCACCCTAGTTTTTCCAGGAGGTCTCCCATCCAGGTACTAACCAGGCTCAGCCCTGCTTAGCTCCAGTGGGCAACCAGTCTTGGGCTACAGGGTGATATGGCTGCTGGTTGGTATGGTTGTCCACTCGGGACATTCGTCTTTGCCTGCCCTGCCGCAAGCTGAGTCCCCGCTACATAGGTCCTTTCACTTTGCAGAGGCAGCTCAACGATCTTCTCAACGTTCCCTCACAGTATCGTATGTCACCTTCATTCCATGTATCCCTACTGAAAACTTTCACTGAACCTCTGTCTCCCCTCACAGGATCTGATGGCAATGGCATACCTCCTCCTCCTGACATCGATGGTAGATGGAATCTTCTTCAGGTCCGGGCAATCCTCAACTCGTGACGACGGGGAAACATCCTGAAGTACTTGGTCAACTGGGAGGGATACAGCCCTGAAGAACGCTCTTGCGTAACTCAAAACAACATCCTCGACCCATTGCTCCTTATCCAATTCTACCAAGACTCTGACCATCCTACTCCCAGAGGCCGTGGTTGTCCCCATCGACGCTAATTCCGGTCATCAGGAGCCGCCCGTGGAGGAGGAGGTACTGCCGCGGATCCAGTCACCACACCTGTCCTGCCATCTACACCAGATCTGCCCACTCGTTCACAAACACCAGAATACTGATCACCCGCACCTGCACGCCATCATCAAGTCACCCTACTTAAGCTCACTGTTCACTCCACCACATCATCTGGTCTCGTCTACATCAAGACTACAGACTCACCTTGTATTGAACTGCTACTTACCTGCCATCCTATTCATCCTAGTCTTCATCTTCTGCCTGTCATCCTGTTTGTTGTTCATCAGATCCTCCAGTCACCTTCACCACCAGCTTCCTTGAATATCTAAAGAACAAATAATGTTAAAACTAGAAATGCATCTCTTTTTTTTTTTTTTCTGTCAGCTCAATTGCATAGAACATACCTGTCTGAGTGCAATAAATATTCCTTTTCCAAAGTCTGCATGCATGTAACTCTAAATGTATTCAAGATATCTTAATATATTAACACTTTATTTTAGGGTCTTTTAACTAGTTGCTTATTAGCATGCATATTACTAGAATATTGGCTGTTTATTAGTAATTATTAAGCACATAGTAATGCCTTATTCGGCATGACCTTATTCTACATTCTTAAAATCCTACCCAATACCTAAACTTAACAACTACCTTACTAACTATTAATAAGCAGTAAATTAGGTGTTTATTGAGGGAAATGTCATGTTCCCTATACAAAAGTGTTACCCTTAATATCCTTCTAGATTCTCATTCTTAATAAACCTTTCTTTTGGAATCTTCATTTTTAAGGTCCTACATAGTTCAGTCCCATGGATATTAAGACCCCAATGTGAATCCATGTCCAAACTGTTGAATTTTACCCATTTTCAATTTGGCTAAATATAGGTAAGTTTTTAAACAGCTGATAGTCATTGTGTTTAAAGAAGAATGTCTGAAGAACAAGTAACACTGAAACTAGAAATGTATCTTGTTTCCCTCCATAAAAAAAACTGAATGCAACACACCTCTCTGAGAGCCAAAAACAAACATTTTTCTGACGTTTACATGTTTTTAATTCAAAAAGTGTTAAATATATCTCAGTGTCGTTTTAGATTCTTGTTCTTATGAAACTTTTTTCTTTTGGAATCTTCATTTTTAAGGCTCTGTATGGTTCAATCTCATAGATATAAGGATGTCAGTTTGGTAATGTGTAGTTATGATACTGTGTATTATAACTCTTGGTAGCTTTAGAGGCTGTTAAAATGAACAAAATCCCATCTTCCAAATATCTCTAAAATTAATTAAAATATAGATTATTATTATAATGCACTTTTGAGAGCAAGTTAATGTGCCTCAACTTAACCATTTTCAACTTAAAACAATAGAATTACAGACATGCAAACTTTGGAAAATGTATATTTATGGCACTCAGACAGGTATGTTCTATGCAACTGAGCTGATAGAAAAACACGAGATACACGGTAACACTTTATAACAACTCACACTATGAATCATTAGTTAAGCATTAGTAAATAGTTAATTCATCACTTATAAAGCATTATCCCTACATTAATAGACATTAGTAAGCAGTTTATAAATACAGTTATAAATTCTTGTTCTTGATTTATAAGCATATCTATAATGTGTTTAATAATTGTATTTTTTATACTTAATTTAGAAATGATAAATTGATAATTAATAAAACATTATTTACAAACCAGTTATTTAGGTGTAAGTAAATGATTAATAAACTATTTAAATGTACATTTATACACATTATTTAGGCATAAAGAAATAATTACCCAGTGTTAATAAATGCTTTATTAACACATATTCCTACTATAATTCATGATTAATTCGGGTAGTAATTAAACATTTAGTAATGGTAAACTTTTAGTATTACCGATACATTTCTAGTTTCAACGTTATTTGTTCTTCAGATATTCCTCTTTAAAAGAAAAAAGTATCAGCTGTATGCAAAGTAATATTTTTGACATTTGGTTTTTGACCACTGAAAATGTGTACAATTTACCAATTTACTCATGTAGCTGCATTAAGATCTCCATATCTCTGGGAGATCCATTGAACCATTGAGGGCCTTTAAAATGAAGATACCAAAAGGAAAGTTTGTTAAGAACTTTTTGAGTTACAGGAATGCAAAACTTGAGGCAAAAAAACCATAAGAAATGCTTTTTGCCATTTTTGTACTGTCACTGTTGGTATACAATGAAACAAAGATGGCTAAAGTCAACAGATTTTACTAATAGACCTACCAATCTCTGTGTAAAAATAAAATAATGATGCTTTCTAAAGTCATTTTTACACAACTGTAAATTGGCTCCAAATCTCAGGTGAAAATTGTCATTTTGACACCCCTCTACAAAATAGTGGATTACTCAGTAAATATACATCTGTGACATTTAATATTTTGGCTTACATCACTATTTATGTTTGTCTTTGTACAGAAAAATATTAACAAAATAAAAAAATTTGAGCCGACACAATATTAAAGCAATTACAGTGCTTTTTTATTTTATGAAAAGGCCACAGTTTGTATAACTGGATAACAGAAATCATACCTTATCATTTGAAATGTTCACTTGGAAGTCTACTAAACTCTGGCTACAATATTAGATGGTTTTGTTTCTCTGTTTCTCAGATTCTTTGTAAACTTCCCCTCAGCAAAGCAGTACTTCAGTCAGTTCCAGGACATGGAGGATCCAGAAGAGATGGAGAAAAACTCACAGCTGAGGAAACATGCCCGTCGTGTCATGAATGCCATCAACACAGTTGTGGAGAACCTTCATGACCCAGAGAAGGTTTCGTCTGTGCTGGGACTAGTGGGAAAAGCACATGCCCTCAAATACAAAGTGGAGCCAATGTACTTCAAAGTAAGAAAGATAAGATTTAAGATAATTATTTTGCCCACTAAAACAAAGTTTTAAGATTGCAGTAGCCAAATTACTAAATATCTAGGATGCTAAAACCACGTTGATAATTTTATTTTAATAAGGGATGACTCATGAATTAGAGGAGTCATGTTTTATGTTTTATCTCTAGCTGTTACAAACCTTAAGGTTTCAGTAATTGTTCTTTTCATGGCACTTTTTTTTTTTTTTACACAATTGTTGTAAAAACATGCATTTTCTTTTTTAATATGCAACAAATTGACTACTTTTTTCAGGCTTTGGAGAATTTTCAATTCATATAGCAAATTAAATGTGACATCAGAATATATGTAGTTGTTGTGGTCTAAAGCATTCTCTGGATACAATTACATTCTGCACCTGAGTTTAGATCTTGAAAAAGCATTTTATTCACATGTATTTTCAATGGATTAGGGTGTTGAAGTGGCAAAGTTTCATCTGACATGCATTAGTATATGGAATTGTTTCTAAAGATAAATCACTTCCTCCAAGGTCATGAATAAAAATGAAGACACTTTTGTTAATTACAAAAGATACCTTTACCTATACCAATGTGCACTGTAAGCCTGGGGAAAACTGGATCCCTTACTAAACCAACCAATGATCTCTTTGTGCTCTCTTTCAATCCTCTTTCAACATTTTACTTTATTTCTTTTCACAACAGATCTTAAGCGGGGTTATTCTGGAAATACTTGCAGAGGATTTTGGAGAATGCTTTACCCCGGAGGTGCAGACATCCTGGACCAAACTGATGGCAGCATTATACTGGCATATCACGGGGGCCTATACTGAGGTGGGGTGGGTCAAACTCTCCAGCTCAGCGGTCTGAGCAGGTCTGGAGCATTTGTCCCCACTGCACATGAACATTAGTTGTGAACCATCAGTTTGGCTAGCCAAAGGACTGAATTATGAAGAAAGAAAAGAAAAAAAAAGAAATATAATCGGAAAGAAGTGAGGCTGAAATCTAAAATGTTTATCATCATAGGTGTCATTCTCTTTCACAGTATTTTATGCATATTATTATTAGTATATATAATTCCGACCTCTAAGATGTTGTCTGTGGTGTGAGGTGTAATGTTCTTGTGTCTTTTAGGGCTAGTATCTTGTGTCTCAATGTATATCAAAAAACAAATCACAATTGAACACAACACAATTCATTATAATATTGCACCTGAATCACATTACCTACTAAAGCCAAATTATAATGAATAGCATAAACCTGCTGTTCATTTTTTAACTTTATCAAGAGTTCTTGATTCTTTCTCCAATCTGTAAGCCACACAAGTCTTGACTTTTTAGTACTTTTCTAATTTTTATTTAACTTAATCTTATTGTTTTGCACATATTAGAGGTATAAATGAATTAAAAAAATCAGTACAAGAAGTGACCCAATATTCTTAGATCTGCACTCTAATGCTGTATCAGACCCCAGAGATCATAACTGCTAAATTAACTCCCATCTTCTCAACACAAAACACAAATTTCATTATTATTATTTATTGCTGATCTGAGAAACAGAATAGATAAAAATACATATGCATTCAAATGCACTCTCAGACACACTCACAAACGCACATTTTCAAATAGTGGTGCAATAATACACAAATATCTATACCTGACTCCATCTCCAGCAAAACAATTGTCTCTTCCTCCTTCTCTTTACCAGCTTTTCCATCACCTTTCTCCTCCTCCTCTTCCTCCTGTTTGTCTTCACTCTTACAGTTTCTCTCTTTTTCTCTCTTTCTGTATTACCATGACATATTTTTCCATTATCTAGCTAATTCCACCTGCTGGCAGTGAGCCTGTCTCTGCTCGATGGGCTGTGCCAGGTTTCCCTGGATCACACACATCCAGAAATGCACACAAACAATGGTCCAGCTGTATATTATTGAAAAATTCACTACGATATATACTAAAACTGACTGCTTTTTCAAAACCTGTTTTTCTGGGCTTGTGCTCAGCATAGTATTTATATTTCCCAGAATCACACACACACACACACACACACACACACACAAATATAAGCTACAGGACCTAAGCAAAGGGATCACATATTTAAATTTTAGCCACCTAACATGGATGTTCTGTGGTAAACTTTATATTTTTCTAAGTGTTATAGTTTCTGTATCTAAATTAGTAAGGTGTATCACAATTTTTTTTGTTGTTTGTTTTTTTCCCCTCCTTTCTTTTTTCTTTTGGTACATAATAATCTTGGAGGAGTCATACTTTATAAATACAAAATAAATTTAAGATATGAGTATGAATATAATAAATACTATCCTACAAGCATGTGATGTGTCATCTATTATTACAAACTATATAGCCTTTGAATTCTGACATTAAGAAGTCTTTGACTTCTGCCACGTGATGAGCTACCTGTCAAGTGATCTTCACTCTTATCTTAGTCTCACTCTGACCAACAAAACACTTCATACATGTCTCAAAATAATCTTGTTACACCATAACACTGGCAACAATTCTCATTCAGAAAACATACATGTCATTCATAACACACTGACCTAAAAAACATTAACACAACAAGCAGCATGACATAAATGATGAACTTTGATCTTTAAAGTACATAAATCAGTATTTCATTACAGCATAAGAATAAGATATTTTCGTTTTACTGACTGTATTACTGCACAAAGAATGAATGGATGAGAAATGCAGCGATTTGTTTTGTTTGTTTTTTCAATTGCTAAGAAGCATTGATCAATACTGAAGCCTGATTTTTAAAACTCTTCATACAGTCTGCATTACCAAGATGAATCTTGGGCAAACAGTTCATCTCACCTCAAAAACTCACTCAGACCAACAAAACACTTGATATTTGTCTCAAAATAAGCTCTTTCCACCAATCAATGGCAACAATTATCAATCAGAAAAAATATATGTTCTTCATAACACACTGACCTAAAAAACACTAACAGTGGGGAACATTACATAAATTATTAACGTTTATTTTTTGAATGATTTTTCATATTAATTTTTTTAATTTTTTTATTGCTAACATGCTTTTGTCCAGTCTGTAGTCACATTTTCAAAACTCTAAACACAATTAGCACAACATCTGTCTGTTGTGACCATACCATTAACACAATTAATGTCGTTTTCACACAAAATGCAGTCAGTTAACACGTTTCTAAAATGCTTACATTTTCTTTTCATAAATGCTTACCCTATACTAAAACCATGGATTTTTCTAATTTTATTTACAAATGCTTAACACAGCATTTCAGAAATGAAGACCTAATGTTTCAATCTTTATATATAGTATAAAACATCTACTTTTGCAGATTTTTTTTTTTTTTTTTTCAACTGCTTACACACAAAATCCTTACTTGTCACACAATTTCTGAAACCTGACACTCAAACACCAGAACCACACACCAAATTTGCAAAACCATAATGCTTGGCCTTCAACTCAGTTTTCAATTTCATAAAACACTTTTTGCAAAACACAATTCTCTATGTAAAACACAAAAATCTAACAGGAAGTATCTTTATTTCCTTTTTCAAACACAACCATTGTTTCTGTCCAACTACACATGGTCGATGTATTCCTTTTCATTCGTACTGTGTAATACAGTTTAAAGCTTCATGTAAAGCTTTTATTACAACTATTACACTACCACTGTTCCATATATGCAAAATATCTGGTCTACGTAGGGCACTAACTACCAAGGGGACACCATCCCACCCTCTATGGGGGCACCATCAACACTCCACCCCACCCCTAGAAAGCAATTTCAACCAAGGGGGCAACTGAAGTTCTGCACAGGGGACCCATTTGACCAGTAGCTGCCCTGAGCAATTCTGTTACTTTCTTTTTTTCTACTTTAAATTATATGAAGTAATGCCTCATTCACTTTTAGATAATATGTTGCCAAGAATGCACACATTCAACACTTAAACAAAAATGTAGAATGGCTTACATGTAAGCATTCTACATTTACTGCAGTAAAAGGAAACTGAATTATAAAAACAATGGATTGTCTGCAGGTAGAACTGAAACATGACAAGTAATGCAGTTTTTATAATGCCATCAACTGTTAGTATTTTGACATTCATTGCACTTTGATTAACTATATGTTCATGTTGGATAGAAAACTAGTGCTAGTGTTTTGACAGAACGACTCAATTTTGAATCAGGTTTGCTGTGTTTTGATAGTTTTGTGTAGAAAAACATTTTTAGCCTTTTGAAATTTTGAAATGAGTTTGTATTTATTTAACAAAATGTAGTTTTGGGCAGAAAATTAACTATTTGGCTAATTGTGTGATGTAGGTATGTTGCTGTGTTAAGAGTTTAGAAAAAGTATTTAAGTATTGGTAAACACTTGTTAGCAATTGTAAAAAACTGTAGTATTTCATTATAGAATAACACCTTTTCACTTTACTGAATGTACTAAAGCAGGGGTTCCCAAACACATTCTTGGATCCTCCCCAGCACTGCACATTTTGCATGTCTCCTTTGTCTGACACACCCATTTCAGGTCTTGGAGTCTCGAATGAGCTGATGATCTGAATCAGGCGTGTTTGATTAAGGAGACATGGAAAACCCCTGTACTAAAGCATATGTAACAAGAATGAATCAGAAATGCTGCAATTTGTTTTATTTGAATGTAGTACATTATTTGTAAAAATAAAAAGGTGAAAAAAGGTCAAGGGCTCAATGATAATTGAAAAAAAAGTCAACATAACAACATGTGTAGTCTAATCACTGATTGTAAAGTACTGTGAGGGTTCTAGACCTCCCTCTCTATTGCATTTGGCCACAAGTTCTCATCAACATCACATCTGATGTTTTCTATGGCAATGCATCTTGGAAAGTATCTTCTGGAATGTCTAATCCAACCCTGGCAGTCTACAGGAGAAATGTCTCCACACCCCGCATCCATTGCCTCCAGTAAAGTCATCTGGTCATGTGGATGGTGATCATAAACCTTCCACCTCCATGCAGAGAAAGCAAAGTTAGCTCCTCTCTGGCCTGGGACAACCACGGTTGCTCTCTGTCTAATCACATTTCTTCCCCTACAATGTGTTTTTGCCTGGCTGAATCCTGCTTCATCCATAAAGATAAAATTATGTGGAGTTTGGCTGGCTTCCTTCCCCTTTACCCTCTAAATTACCGACAGTATTACAGTAATTTACATAATGCATAACTGTGTATGTACCCTGTTCAGTTACTGAACAGACATCTTACCTGGACATATTGATACTGGAGTTCTTTCACACGTTTCTCTCAAAGGACTTTGTACAGTGTACAATTGCTTCATCCTTATTTTGTTTTTCTAGGACTGGCAATTGTTGTTGTGCTGACCATATTCACATTTCCAAAAGTGAAATTGTCTGCCAGCACCGAATTTTCTGCAGTTTTATTGCATTGTTGGCAATTACCATGTCAACAATGGCAATTTCCTGCATATCTGAAAAGATTCTTCCTCTCAGCGGCAAACTTTGGGTCCTAAAACACAACAATTACTGTATTGAAATAGGTTTCTAAATGTCAGTATATGTAAAAATGTAGACATATTGTATTGTACTGTAATATGTATCATCTCACCTGTTGTTTTGCCGGAAAATTCATACCAATGATACAACTGTTGAACAGTCCAGATTTGGTTGCACCCTTAGACTGGCCACTCTCAAAGAGAGACTATGGTTTACAACACTGTCAATAATTGTCGCCCTTACCTCATCAGAGATCACTGCTCTTGGTCTTTGTCTCCTTTGCCCTCCATGCACTCTTCCTCGCACTCTTCTTTCCCCACCAACCTGTCTTCTTTGATCCATATTTCCAAACAAATTTAGTTCAAAGCTATCCCCTTTTACTAAAACATGGTAATGAGACTAAAGCAGGACACCTGGGTAGGCTTTCAGCTGAAATTGCAATTAGCTTGGAATGATTATTTTATTTTCTGCTAAGGTCTTCTATATTTCAAAATAATTACTGCAGAAATGCTTTAAATTTGCCATCATTCTATTTTGAAGGTTGTGGAGTATGAATGACAAAAATGTTCCTGGATTTTGAAAAATATGGTCATTGAATGCATTTTGTGTGTGAAAGCAATGGAAAATGATTCACAGTTTGGTTGGCATAGATTCTGTTTCGCTGAATGTGTGAAGAGTTTTGAAAATGTGGCTTCAGTATTAAACAATGCTTGCATAAACAATGAAGTAACCATTACAAAAAACAAACAAACAAACAAACAAGCAAAAAAACATCAACAACATCTATAGTATAATCCTGTATGCATAGTATTGGAGTCCCAGCTGTGCAGGAGTCTTTCTGTATGAAAACAGTGAGTTTTCTCTCTCTGAGCGTGAATATGAATATGTGCGAGTGTGTCGTCACTGTGATGGACAGGCCATCTGTCCAGGGTGTTTTTCTGCCTTTGAACCGAGATACTGGGAAAGACTCCAGCCTCCCCATGACCCTATATAGGACAAGCGCTTTGGAGAATGTATGGAATAGATAGATAATTGTAATTGCCTTGTTTTTGGAATAATTATTATTTAATTTCATTGTAAATATTCTGCTAAAATTTTATATTTCAATACAATTCCTGCAGAAATGCTCAGAGTTTGCCATCATTCTGACTTAAATGTGCTTTTATCAGTTTTGAAAGCAATGTGTTAGCGTTTGAAAAATTCTGGAGCAAATATATAGTGTTTTGCAGATGGTGAAGTACAAATGACAAAAGAGTTCATGGATTTTGAAAAATGTGGTCACTGAATGCATTTTGTGTGAAAGCAATGAAAAACTATGCAGTTTGGTCCGCATAGACTTCTGTTTCACTGAATGTCTGAAGAGTTTTGAAAATGTGGCTTCAGTTTTGACCGATGCTTGTTAGCAACCGAAACAAACTGTAATAGTGCAGACAAAAATAATGTTTGGCTGCATATCCTACTAGTGTGCAACTTTTCTGACAAAATCAACACTACCTGACCACAAGTTCCCTGAACTCGCACTTCGTCCTAGAACACTTATTGGGAAACGCCATTCAGACTGGTATCTGAAGCAACGGTCAAATCACAACAATCCTGGCTGGCGAAAGCCTATGACGTCATACTGGTATATAAGTATATAAGGAGCGCCCAGAGAACATGTCATCCTCTTTTTGTCTTCAGGAACTGTTTGTCTGTAAGCTATCTGTTAAAATTAGAATTACTATCATGTCTGAGAAACGTTTTAAGTGTTGTGCTGACCCATGAGTGTGCAGGCGTCCTCCTTTTTGAGAGTCGTTATGCTGATACAGCCACTCTTTAAGCTTCAGGTTATTTTAACCTGTCAAGCATACCAGCCTCCTCTTGCTTTAAGAGTCGTTGGGTTTAGGTCTTGCTCTTTTAAGCTCCAGTAAAGTCATGACTGGGAGTCGGCCCTACTTTTCGGGCCGCCTCTATATATGGCCTAGGCTAGTACTTTAGGAATGTGTCTTCTGACAGAGGCGGCTCTGCTGTTGCTTTCCACCTTTAGATATATTTTTAAGATGGAAGAATGCAGTTTTACAGATGCTAGAAACATGGTCTTCAAATGAAAGATTGGTATCAAAGAGCACACCCAGGTTCCCACAAAGGCTTAACAGAGCAGCCATCAAGTGTTAGACAACATTCTAGGTTATTACGTGAGGAAGTTTTTGGTCCAAAAATTAGAATATCTGTTTTTTTCTGAATTTAGTAGTAAGAAATTACTGGTCATCCAATTTTTTATATCAGCTATGCATTCCGTTAATTTTGTGAATTGGTAAGTTTCGTCAGGGTGCGAAGAAATATAGAGCTGAGTATCATCAGCGTAACAGTGAAAACTAACACCATGCTTCCTGATGATATCTCCTAAGGGTAGCATGTACAGAGTGACAAGCAATGGTACTAGTACTGAACCTTGCGGTACTCCATATTCAACTTGTGATCAATATGACCTCTCTTCATTTACTTCTACAAACTGATAACGGTCAGATAAGTATGATTTGAACCATGACAATGCAATTCCACTAATGCCAACATAATTTTCGAGTCTATTTAAAAGAATATTGTGATCGATAGTGTCAAATGCAGCACTAAGATCCAGTAACACTAATAGAGAGATACAACCCCGATCTGATCATAAGAGCAAATCATTAGTAACTCTAATGAGAGCAGTTTTAGTACTATGGTACGGTCTAAATCCTGACTGGAAATCCTCATAGATACTATTTCTTTCTAAAAAGGAACATAGTTGTGATGATACTGCCTTTTCAAGTATTTTTGACAGAAAAGTGAGATTTGAGATTGGCCTGTAATTGACTAATTCTCTAGGATCAAGTTGTGATTTTTTAATAAGAGGTTTAATAATAGCCAGCTTAAAAGTTTTTGGTACGTATCCTAGTGATAAAGATGAATTTACGATATTAAGAAGAGAATCTATGACCTCTGGAAGCATCTCTTTCAATAGCTTAGTCGGTATAGGGTCTAACATACATGTTGTTGATTTTGACGATTTAACAAGTTTAGACAATTCTTCCTCTCTTAAAGCAGTAAATGAATTGAATTTTTCCTCAGGGACACTACAATGCACTGTCTGACGCAATACTGTAGTAGACGGTTGCGTGGTTATAATTTTTTTTCTAATATTATCAATCTTGCAAGTAAAGAAGTTCATAAAGTCATTACTGCTGTGCTCTTTGGGAACATCAGAAGTTGAAGCTTTATTTCCTGTTAATTTAGCCACTGTATCAAATAAATACCTAGGTTTTTGTTTATTTTCTTCTAAAAGTTTAAAAAAATAGGCAGATCTAGCAGATTTTAAGGCCTTTCAGTACTCAATCATTCTCTCTCTCCACGAAATGCGAAATACTTCTAGTTTTGTTTTCTTCCAGCTGCGTTCCATTTTTCTGGCTGCTACCTTTAGGGCCTGAGTGTGCTCGTTGTACCACGGCGTTGGATTAATTTCCTTAATCTTTTTTAAACGCAAAGGAGCAACTGAGTCTAATGTGCTTGAAAAGACAGAGGCAATAGTTTCTGTTGCAACATCGAGGTCTTCTAAGCTGTCTGGTATGCTAAGGCGATGAAACTGATCAGGAAGATTATTTATAAAGCGTTCTTTAGTGGTAGAAGTGATGGTTCTACCAAATTTATGGCAGGGAGGCAGTTTAGCTGTTTTGACTAAATGTAGTATACACGAGACTAGGTAATGATCTGAGATGTCGTCACTCTGCTGCAGAATTTCAACGGCATCCATATCAATTCCATACGACAATATTAGATCTAAGGTATGGTTATGACAATGAGTGGGTCCTGACACGTGTCGTCTAACACCAATAGAGTTTAGAATATCTGCAAATGCCAATCCCAATGAGTCTTTTTCATTATCTACATGGATATTAAAGTCACCAACAACAAGGACTTTATCTGCAGCTAGTACTAACTCCGATAGAAAATCAGCAAATTCTTTGATAAAGTCTGTATGGTGTCCTGGTGGCCTGTATACAGTAGCCAACACAAATGTCAACTTACATAATGTTACGTAAATCACTTCGAAGGAATTATATTTGAGAGACTTTTGACTAATACTGTAAATATTACTATAAATTACAGCAACACCTCCCCCTTTGCCTTTCTGACGAGGATTGTGTCGATAATCGTAACCTTGAGGGCTAGACTCATTTAAAGTAATGTAATCTTCCGGTTTTAGCCAAGTTTCTGTCAAACACAGCACATCTAGATTATTGTCTGTGATAATATCATTTACAATAAGTGATTTTGATGAAAGGGATCTAATATTTAACAACCCAAGCTTTATCATTTGTTTATCATTACTATCTCTATTTTTTATTTGTTGAACATCAATTAAATTTTTACCATTAAATGGGTTTGGAAGTTTTTTGTTTTTACTAATTCGGGGTACAGACACAGTCTCTATGTGATAATATCTAGGTGGAAGAGTTTCTATGTGTTGGGAATTATCTGACTTCTGTAACGTGAGGCAGCTAGCAGACGGTCGGTTTAGCCGGTCTGTCTGCTTCCTGACCTGGGCCCCAGTTTGTCATGTTTCAGCTCTAAGACTAAGTGCCATATTACTAGAGAGAAGAGCAGCACCATCCCGAGAGGGATGAATACCATCTCTTTTCAACAGGTCAGGTCTGCTCCAAAAACTTTTCCAATTGTCTATAAAACCTATATTATTTTGCGGAGACCACTTAGACAGCCAGCCATTGAGTGATGACAATCTGCTAACTATCTCATCACTCCGACGAACAGGAAGGGGACCAGAGCAAATTACTTCTCCTGACATTGTACTTGCGAGTTCACACACCTCTTTTAATGTTAATTTTAGTGATCTCCAACTGGCGAAGTCGAACATCATTAGTGCCGACGTGAATAATAATTTTAGAGTATTTACGATTAGCATTAGCCAGCACTTTTAAATTTGCTTTGATGTCAGGTGCTCTGGCTCCCGGCAAACATGTGACTATGGTGGCTGGTGTCTCTATTTTCACGTTCCGTGTAATAGAATCGCCAATAACTAGGGCACTTTCAACAGGATTCTCAGTGGGTGCGTCACTGAGTGGGGAGAACCTGTTTGATGTTATTATTGGAACGGAAGAGAGGTGTTTTCCGCGGCTAGGCCGCCTCACCGTTACCCAAGTGCCCTGCTGCACGGGCTCTACAGCCGTAACCGAACAATGTACAGAGTTTACTAAGCTAATCGCATCCAAAACAGTATCTGAAGCCCTTGCGTTCTTACTATCCTCGATTAAAGTTTGGATGCGTGTCTCTAATTCTGAGATTCTCTCTGTCAGCCTGACTATTTCCCTACATTTATGACATGTAAATCCCTCATCGCTGACAGAGAGAGCTATACTGAACATGTGACAAATGGAACAGGTGACAATGCTAGGAGAGGATGACATGACTCACCGTGTTTGTAGACTAATCCGACTTACCACAGCTGTTTGATGAACGCGCTGAAAAAGGAGCGCGCGAGAGATTGATGACAAGTTAACAAGCTAGCGAGATGCAAACGCGTTGTAACAGCGATTTAGATTCAAAGATTTCAAGCTAGCGACGTCAGATTAATGTGGTAGGCAATATTAAATATAAGGTACTAATAATATAAGCAACAATGAATAAAAGTAAGAGATTCAAATCGAAGCTATACGGAGTTACAGACGCAAACCACTCTGAGCAGCGAGGCAGAAAGGAGCAATCGGAGAGGCAGACAGGAGCAATCTATCAAGACCGGGGCACTGTATCCACTGTATTACATTCAAGAAGCCACATCATCTCACAGAGGGACGCTCAACTGTTGTTATGAAGTGAGTCTGGAGTAAAAACATTTTATTAAATGTTGTCTTTTGTTGGACAAGATGTTAATAAATGCTTCTCGTATCTGGAAAGATGTTTGACGCGTCTTGCTTTTTCAAATGCACATTATAAGCGATTCAAACTCGCAGAGCTTTCAGATGGATTAGAATTTGGAGCCATAGTTTATTGACCTAAAAATAATGGCAGCTTTGCAATTTCATAATTGCACCAAGCCAAATCGTTTAAAGGGGCTATATGCAAGATTTTCACTTCAATAAAGCATAAAAATACCCCAATATGTTTGCAGATATTTAGGAAACATGCTAAGTTCACCTACTTGTTTCTCAGAAAAACAATGATACAGCCAGACATTCTACTTTGAAATGTGCGCTCTGTGGCGGAATGTCTGTCTTTGTTTTGGTCTGTGCGAAACCGTGTGCTGCCAGTTTATCCAATAGTATCTTGACATCAAAGGTTGCCAGTTGGCGGAAAACACAGTGTATTGCAGCCATGGAAACCAGCAAGCAAACTGGGTCAGAGAATCGCAGATTCTACCTGACCTAAAAAGCCTCTGCATCCATCTAAAAATCTCTATGAACGACAGCATATTAAAACACAGATAAATCAACTTATCAGCTTACAGTATGCAAGTCTCCTCAGCTTTCATTGTCAATTGCGCTCCCTCTTGTTGCGTGTCCTCAAGCTGGCAACCCACGTCTTTGAAGGAGGGGGCAGGGCAAACAAATATTTTGAATTTGGACTGCAGTACTTTTTTCGACCACTGGGTGTCATTCCTACATATAGCCCCTTTAAGTGCATGTTTTTTAATGTTTTTTTTCTAATCGTATGATAAATCGTGCAGCCCTAATGTGAATCATTTTCTCAAAACACTATGCACAACGTTCTCAAATGTTTTCATAATAGTTAATACATTCAACCAAAACTTTAATAAATCAGGAAAAAACAATCACAGCTTTTTTTATTGGCTTTACACAATTCACAGACATTTATGTACCATTTGTCCAAAAGCAATAAACAAAATTTATTTCAAAATGCACTTTTCAGTTGGCCCTAAAATGATAACTGCTTCGTTAATAATACACAGGAAATTCAGTTTTCCTATCTGTGTAACACATTTACAATTGCATAATGTGACAGGGAAAGTACAAAAGGGAAAGTATACATAGAGAAAGAAAAGATTAAGAATATGCAAGAGAAGGGGAAAATAAAGAGATGTAAGTGTAAAGATGGTGGTGTGGGTAGAGGAAGGGGTGTAAATGAGAAGGAAAGGAAGAGTGGAAAAGATCATATGAGGAGAGAGGACATTGGTCGAGTGGAAAGATACTTTATCTACATCCCCCAAATGGTGTTTTATTTATGAGAAATTCATTCATCATTTTATATTTGACTATACATAAACAAATTTTTTATTGAGATAATTGAAAACTTTTGCACTGCAATTTGTATATTCTCAAATGTCAGGGTGGCACACTGTAAAACCTAACTGTGAAATTCACCAAATGAAATAAGTTCATTTTACTTAAAAATTTAAAAAAAGTTAATTCAACTTAACACATTTTGTGATGTAAACTCAAAAACGTATTATATTAAGCAGAACTCAATCTAAATAAGTCACTAGAAATAGTTATTTTAACTTTAATGGTTTAAGTTACAGAAATTCATTTAATCTAGGCCTAGCTTACATCGTCTATAAAGAAATAACTAAACTATCAAATAAACACACAAACAATAATAAATACATTAATCTATTTCATATTAAGCCTACACGCCTACATTAAGCCATTTTTAACGTAATTACATTTATTCAAGTCTTGCGGGCTAACGCAACAGTCAAGAAAAATAACAGGTAAGCATTTCAAACTACTTTATTCATATTTGGGGCACTTTTGAACGTTTTCTGCTGAAGATTAACCAGCTCAGTAATACTAATGTGTTTAACGTTTGCTAGCAAACAATCGAGGTGCCAGGCCGCCAGCCAACACGCTATTCAAGTTATCGACGGCAGGCGATATGCTGTTTTTTTTACCCCCCAGGTTGTCTGTGCTAAATCAAGAAATATTTTTTGTGCTTTCTCAGTTGAAATAAATCTTTTCAGAGCAAATACGGAAAAGGGTGGTGTGATATCAACATGGCTACAATAATATGAGTAAGTAGAATTCACATTGAACAAATCGATGGGCTTTAGAATGGTACGAAATGCAAATTGTCATGTTATGAACAGTTGTTTAAATACATCGTTCTTTAATTTAAATTTTTGGATAAATTTTGCTACTAAAAAATGCTATTTTTGCAAATGTAATGATGACCAGAAATTTCTTGCAGCACTAATGATAAGTATTCTGAAGCAATACAATATTTGTTTTTGCAATTTATTAGAATGAAATTCAAATCTAAACATATTGATCAATGCATACACAGCCCACACGAAAAATAACACAAACCTCAACTAACATCAAGCCATACTGGTTCTTGCACACCACATGAATGGCATCATGACATCCAAGGACCAATGATGTTTGATAATGTATTGTGCCACCATTTTCTGTATTGGCAGAGTGAAAAAAAAAATTCAGTCTGTCTTGTAATGTTGTATTGCTTCAGAAGAATACTGGTCAAGTCTTAAAAGTTCTGGTTATAGCTGCCCATATGAAAAAAACCTGTATGTTTCATATACAGCAACCATATATCTTCCTTACTCAAATCAGCCAGAATTACCTTATGTGTTTCATATAAGTCCAATACGTCATATACAAAATCAGACCGATTATGGCTACTTTCATACTAAAAATCACACATACTGTTACATAACACATGGACCGGAGACAGATGGAATGTCAAAGGGTTGTTTATTGAACACAAACAGAGCGGCTGTGGTGAAGTGATGGTGATGAAGTGGATCTTGGAGAACTTGGTGCTGGAGAGACGATGGCAGGCGTAGGAGAAGACACTCACACACGAACGGAGGAACACTGGAGGGAGGTCGGGATCGCTGGTAACAGGTAAGAGGTTGAGTCCTTCGGGCAAGTCTGAGGTAAGTTCTAGACATGAACGAGACCGGACAATGAGGGTGAGTGTGCGAGTGTCTTTTATGTTGGTGCTGATGAGTGAGCAGATGAGGTGCAGGTGCGCGTGATTAGTACTCAGGGGAAGGAGTACGTTGTGATTGGTGGGTGCTGGAGCCTGGCGTGTCTGTGACAGTACCCCCCGCTCCACGGCCCGCTCCTGAGGGCCGGGGACCCCGACGTCGTGGTGGTCTACCTCTTCCGCGAGGAGCAGGTCTGTTGGGATGGGTAGCGTGAAAAGTGTCCAGCAGGCTAGGATCGAGGATGTCATGACGTGGTACCCAAGAGCGTTCCTCGGGACCGTAACCCTCCCAGTCCACCAGGTACTCGAGTTGCCCGCCACGACGTCGGGAGTCCAAGATTTCTAGCACCTTGTATGCAGCTCCGTCATCTAGAAGCAGTGGAAGGGGGGGGATCGGTTGAGGTCACACCAGGCTCTGTGGAGAGATGAACAGAAGGGTGGTGAGGCTTTAAGAGGGAGACATGGAAGGTGGGATGAATGTGGTATTCAGGTGGGAGTTGGCTGTAATTCTGCGTCTCCTGAGGGCACGTTGCAGCTGGTAATGTGCTGAGTCCCAGACCCTCTCGCTCTCTCGGAACCAGTAATCCACCGATGGTACATCTGAAGGTTCTCCTGACCAAGGAAATAGTGGGGGTTGGTATCCGAGTACGCACTGGAAAGGAGTAAGTCCGGTGGATGGTTGGCGAAGGGAGTTCTGTGCGTACTCGGCCCAACCCAGGTACTGGCTCCAAGAGTCCTGGTGGCCATGGCAGAAGGTACGTAGGAATCGGCCAATTTCTTGAATCTTCCTTTCAGTCTGCCCGTTCGATTGGGGATGATAACCAGATGTAAGGCTCACGGTCACACCTAGGAGGGAGAAGAATGCTTTCCACACTCAAGAGATAAATTGAGGTCCTCTGTCTGAAACGATGTCCTCAGGAATGCCAAAGTACCGGAAGATGTGGTTGAACATTAGCTCCGCTGTCTCCATAGCTGTAGGGAGTCCCTTCAGGGGAATAAGGCGGCAGGATTTCGAGAACCTGTCAACCACCACTAGGATGCAGGTAGCGTTGTTGGAAACTGGGAGATCTGTGATGAAGAAGGCACATGGATGGAGGCGGCTTGGATTCCCCTGCTGCTGAGATAAGACTGCTCCTACTCGGGTAGTCGAAGCGTCTACTTCCACAACAAAGGGTTTGTTGGGATCGGGGTGTACCAGGAGAGGAGCCGAGATGAAGGCAGTCTTTAAAGAATTAAAGGCCTCGGTGGCAGCTGGGGTCCAGGACAGAGACTTGGGCTTGTTGCGGAGTAGGTTGGTGAGTGGAGTGGTGATTGAGCTGTAACCTTGGATGAAGCGTCTGTAGAAGTTGGCAAAACCAAGAAAACGTTGGAGCTCCTTCAGGGTCTTTGGAATGGGCCAGTTTTTGACTGCCTCCACCTTCCCCTCGTCCATCCGGATGCCACTGCTGCTGATGTTGTATCCCAGGAATTGCACTGAGGGTTGATGGAATAAGCACTTTTCGGCTTTGAGGAAGAGTTGGAACTCACTCAGGCGTTTCAGGACCTCCGCAACGTGTTGGCGATGTTCGGCCATACTCCGGGAGTAAATCAGAATGTCGTCGATGTACACCAGGACAAACTTATGGAGAAACTCCCGGAGCACCTCGTGAATGAAGTCCTGGAATACGGAGGGGGCATTGACCAGGCCATAAGGCATAACAAGATATTCATAGTGTCCTGTGGCTGTTACAAAGGCGGTCTTCCACTCGTCCCCCTCACGTATCCGGATGAGGTTGTACGCGCTGCGGAGGTCGAGTTTGGTGAAGACAGTGGCACCACGGAGATGTTCTAGGGCTGCAGGGACGAGAAGAAGGGGATACCTGAATTTGACGGTGATGGAATTAAGTGCCCGATAGTCAATACAAGGCCGCAAGCCTCCGTCCTTCTTGGCCACGAAAAAGAAGCTGGAAGCAGCAGGGGAAGTAGATGGACGGATGTAGCCTTGTTCAAGCGCCTCCTTGATGTATTCCTCCATGGCCTTCTCCTCCGGGATGGATAAGGAGTAAATTTTACCCCTGGGCACTGGCTCACCCGGAAGCAGATCTATGGCACAGTCCCATGGCCGATGTGGAGGCAGCTTGGAAGCTCTCTTTGGGCAGAAAACGTCTCTGAAGGGGGCATAACAGGAAGGAATGTTTGTGGTACGTTTCTCAGGTGGACTCTCTATGGAGGTAGTGCACACAGATAGACGTTTGGAGCTGGGAGAGCGAGGAATAGGTAGGTTGTGAAAACATTCTGAGAAACAGGAATCGCCCCACTTCAGGACTTCGCCAGTCTTCCAGGAGATGATGGGATTGTGTTGTACCAACCACGGGCGCCCTAGAATTACGTCAGCGGTGGATCCCTCCAGAACCAGCAACTGGATACTCTCGGTGTGTAATATTCCAATTCGTAAATGAATGGGTCCCACTGTGCGATTGACTAATCTACGGCTGATGGGTTGACCGGTTACTGAGTGGATCTGGTAGGATGACGGCGTTGTCTTGGTTCTGAGGTTGAGCTGGCGGCAGAGGGCACCTGAGATGAAATTCCCCGCGGAACCGGAGTCGAGGAGCGCGGAAACTGGAACAGAGACACCGGCAGCAGTAAGTTTCACTATGGTAGTGAGTGGTTTCATGGCATTTGTGGCAGAAATGATGGCACTCACAATGGAGCGGGGTGGACGAGTTGGACATGCTGAGATTATGTGTCCTGGTGAACCACAATACAGACACAGATTCTGGGTTAGTCTCCTCTGCCGCTCAGCGAAAGTTAAACGGGTGGATTCAATTTGCATGGGTTCGTTGACTGGTTCTGGAGGGCTGACGTTCTCTGGTCGGCTGAGGTAGGTGGTGCGTTGGGACTGTTCCTGGTGTTCTTCAAGACGCGACTGCATACGGGTGGCGAAGCGGATAGAGAGTTGAATGAATCTTTCTAAGCCGATGGTGTCCTCGTATGCAGCGAGATGCAACCGCACTCGAGGGTCCAAGCCTTGTCGGTATGTGGTGATGAGAGCCTGTTCATTCCAACCACTTTTAGCGGTGTTTTCAGAAGTGATGGCTGGTGGAGGTGTGGATGGATTTTGTTTAAATGTACGACGCAAAGCGTCGACCAGGTCCTGAAATGGATCAGGATGACTCATGTTTGTGTTCGATCGTTTTGGTCTGGTCTTCTGTTACATAACACATGGACCGGAGACAGATGGAATGTCAAAGGGTTGTTTATTGGACACAAACAGAGCGGCTGTGGTGAAGTGATGGTGATGAAGTGGATCTTGGAGAACTTGGTGCTGGAGAGACGATGGCAGGCATAGGAGAAGACAAGGAGGATGGAAGACACTCACACACGAACGGAGGAACACTGGAGGGAGGTCGGGATCGCTGGTAACAGGTAAGAGGTTGAGGAGTCCTTCGGGCAAGTCTGAGGTAAGTTCTAGACATGAACGAGACCGGACAATGAGGGTGAGTGTGTGAGTGTCTTTTATGTTGGTGCTGATGAGTGAGCAGATGAGGTGCAGGTGCGCGTGATTAGTACTCAGGGGAAGGAGTACGTTGTGATTGGTGGGTGCTGGAGCCTGGCGTGTCTGTGACACATACAACTTATATGGGATTTTTAGGTCATATATGAAATCATATATGATTTCAGGCAATTACTTGCACAAATTTGCATCAGAAATACTTTTATTTCAACACAATCAAATTATACTCCACAAGAGTAATTTAGAATTACAACTTAATATCAAACTGAACTTTGCGAAAGCAAAACACACTCACACACGCACACACACCCCAACAACAAAATACCTCGAACACACTGTCATGGCTATCGATCATCAAAGACCATTAAGGTTTTTGGATGTTTTTGTGTTTTCTTCCCCCTAATTTCAGTAAGTTTGGCATTGATGGTTGCACCAATGCTGGCAGGCACCACATGAGGCCACCTTCTGCAACGTTGCTCCTGTGAGACAAACAAATAAAAGGCAAAACATTGCTGTTGTTAGGAAGCAAAGTGGCCCACGGTCCATGACTACACATCAAGTCAGACAAATCAACAGCAGCATGGGGTGGTCTAGTGTTTGGGGATCTGGACTTCCAAATGGAATCAGAAAGTTGTGAGTTTGACAGGAATTGCCACTATTTTTGCCCTGAGCAAGACAATTAAAAGATTAGTTCACTTTGAAATAAAATTAGCCCAAGCTTTACTCACCCTCAAGCCATCCTAGGTGTATATGGCTTGTTTCTTTCTGAACACAGAGATATAATAATAAATATCCTGATGCATCCAAGCTTCATAATGGCAGTGAACAGGATCAATGAGTATGAGCTGAAGAAAGTGTCTCCATCCACATCCATCATAAACGTGTGCTCCACACACCTCTGAGGGCTTAATAAAGGCCTTCTAAAGTGAAGCGATGCATTTGTAAAATATCTAGCTTCTGCCTTCCGTATTCAATGTACGAAGAAAGTGTAAAACTCTTGCCGTTCACAAAGCTTACGCTACATCCCACACCTTCCCCATTAAACTTACGGAAAAAGTGTAACTGACGTGACGCCAGTTTACACTTTCTTCGTAACTTGAATATGGAAGGCAGTCTGGCAGAAGCTAAATATTTTACTTCATAACTCGTTAAATATGGATTTTTTTTTTATTTTTTTTTTACACAAACGCATCGTTCAGAAGGCCTTCATTAACCCTTCTGGAGCTGTGTGGTGTATGTTTATGATGGATGGAGGTTCTTTCTTCAGCCTTATACTCGTTGATCCCATTCACTGCCATTATAAAGCTCGGATGTGTCAGAATATTTATTAATATTTCTCAGATTGTGTTAATCAGAAAGAAGAAAGTCATAAACACCTAGGACGGCTTGAGGGTGAGTAAAGCTTGGGCTAGTTTTCATTTCAAACTAAACTAATCCTTTAACCTAAACTTACTCCCACTGGATCACTTTGAATATAATAATAACAACAGGGTTTCAGCACTTCATTGACTAGATAAACTAGTACACTACCTGTTCTGTTGGAAGGGCTCTGTAATTACTCTGTGACAAATCCTGTCCCATCTGTGACAAACCCCAAGTCAGAGCTGACTGACGCTGACGAACACTGAGACTTCAGGGCCATCTTCACTTCATTTATCAGATTTGGTAGCTCTAGCAACAAAAATATAGCAAAATAAAATATGATAAAGCAATCTATTATACCTATTTACCAACTCGACTACCTCCTATGTGTACATATGGTCATCTAAGCTGATGAATTTAATGTTAATGATGCATTTTACAAAGCCATCATGCCAGATATTAGATACTTTCAGGTTTCTTGTCATATACTTGATAATAAAGCAATTAATAACCAATAATTATTAAATTCTTTATCTCAACTTTACATAGCAAGTTGAATAATAATATTGAAACAATAGCAGTTCTACAAAAATTTTGAAAGTTTGAAGTGCAAAGACAATAAAAACTACTAAAGTAAACCACCAAACAGTTTGATAGCTGGCTGCTGATTCACCACAACAGTAAAATAACTAATACATGCCTCTGAGCATTTTTCTTACTTTTTTGTTATCATTTCTCAATTTTTCGTTTTCCTCCATTTTTTTTAGCCTCTTCTGAGTCTCTGTCAAGGCCTTGTGCTTGATACTCATCAACAGTCTTTCGGGCAACATTTCTCTGTGCTTTAGGAATCACTGTCCTTTTCCTTTGGGTCTGTCAAGGAACAAGAAACAAGAG
Organism: Elopichthys bambusa; assembly: GCA_037101425.1. Classification (NCBI taxonomy): domain Eukaryota; kingdom Metazoa; phylum Chordata; class Actinopteri; order Cypriniformes; family Xenocyprididae; genus Elopichthys; species Elopichthys bambusa. The sequence goes on along the minus strand of CM074440.1, from coordinate 23,030,249 downwards.
ATGGAAATGATACGCATTCATCTTCTTAGATATTTGTCTTCTTATCTCTATAAATGTAAACAGATGAATATAAAATGACTGTACCTGAAGGGGAGGGAGGCAGATCTCAAAGGAGATATGTTAATACTTTATTTTAAGGGTCCACAATTATGCATGTGTTATGCACATACACACTAGTAATTAATGATTAACTTAACATATAGGCTAGTAAGGGCATATTAGCCATTATTTAAAATGTCTTAAACATTTTAAGGATTCACATTCATGCTGTAAATAAACAAAAATAAGCTAGTAATTAATGATTAACTGAATGTACAGTAAACGCCTTTTAGTCATTATTTAGCAAACATTATTTTTGTGTTGTACTGTACTTCACCAATTAAATAATAATAAGAAGCTAGCAACTATGTTTAATTAGTGCTGGTTTTATTTATAAATTTCTAAAGGTGTGTAACAAAATTTGACCCCCTGTTGTAAAGTGAAAGTTATATTTAGGTTTATTGACCAGAATAAACAATAATGATCTAGTTCACACACATAGAAAGAAAGACAGGCCTTGCAAAATACAACAATTCACATTTGATTCTGACATTTCCATAAATCATATGAATATCTCAAATTGACACAATCAAATTAAACATTAATAGGCAGTTATTAAACCCCCTTACACTCATATATCACTCTTTGTCTCATATCATGACACAATTATCATGTTTACCTGTGCCCATGTGTTAATCAGTTCAGCTCGCGTGGCCTACTCAAAACGGCTAAGAATTAATCATTTTAGAAACTTCTACATGTCATTTACATTATATTCGGATTAATATCTGGAATTTCACTCACTAAAGCAAAATAGAATCATATCTTTATTCACAAAAGGAAGATTACTCACAGTACTTCAAAACTCTGGGATCCGCTCTGTCTCTCTCTTCTCTCTCTCCGACGACATCACTTCAGGCTGATGCATCGACTTCAAAAGTTCCACTTTTAGTGCACTCAATCACATTTCCAGTTAGATCAATTGATTTTCAGGGAGAAACGGTCTGTGCTGATCTGCTCTGACTCTCATGTGCTCACGCTGAAAGCAGCGCCGGCGCGACCAGTGGGCGGGGCTTATGAATGCGCCGCTACTATTGGCTCTTAGGGGTGTCTTTCACTGCAGCACGATTAGTGATTGGATAAATCTCTTTTTCTTCTAGATTTTTTTTTTCCTTTTTTTTAACTTTTTTTCTCTTTACTGGTAGCCTGGGTTACAATCTGGGTCAGAATCAGATCTGATTTCAACCTCTTATTTGAGTCTTTTGTAGTTTGTACCACCAAAAGATTCTCAGAGTTTTCGTATTTTTTCGTATTTCCCATTAATTTCCTATGGCGGTAATTTTTAACAGCAAAGGAGCAAAGTGTGACTTTTTTCCCTGACCCTTTAACATATCTGAATCATTTCCATGATTTTTGTGTTCACATAGCTAATGCGACTAAAGTCACCAAGTGTCATTCAACGTTAATCTTATTAATTATTTTTGTAATTAAAATGTTAATTTTGTAATTAAAGTATGTGTTTGCGTGTAGTTTAAATGTTTCATCTAAGATTGAAAGTCTATATATTATATGACTGTGATTGACAGGCGTAGGGCTCCACTTAGGACAAGATAAGAGCGAGGGCATGAGTGAAGTACAGCCTTATACTGATACACTATGTTTTATACACATCTTAAGAGATATGGTGGACATTCATAGGCCTATTAAATTTGCATTATTTTCCTATGTTTTTACATCATGAAAAGACTTTAGTTATATGTGGGACATATATGACATATAGGATTGAAAATACATATTATAATACAATATTATGCTATTTGTATATGCGCTTTTTGCAGCATATATGTCCCTTATAATATTCTGTTGGAACATATAAGAATCACAGATGTTTTTAACAAAACTTTTCCATATTGGATGACGTTCTTAATATGGATAGAAAAATTATCTTTCTTGTTATATTTCCACTGGCACTTATCCTAAAGTCGCCTTGGGTTTGTATAAAGGTGCCAAGTAATTGCTAATGCTAGGTTGCAGTGATTGAAAGTTGTCTTATCATGAATCATAAAAATAAACTGCCCATAAATATTGCTTAACTGTGATTTTGTGTTTTGTCTTCAAGGATCACATTTTTTTTGGCTTTGATGTCATCTGAACTACGATCCTGGTGGGTCTATTACTATCTGAAAAGAAGAGTCTGACAGTGTTTTTAAGACACAAGGTAACGACACATGTCAAAACAACATATTTATTTAGCAACATTTTAAGCTTTTTGCTGACATGAGCATAAATGCATGGCGTGGGTAAAGTGACTGAATAGCTGAGCATTCAAGTTGTCTTAAATGGATAGTCCACTTAGAATGAATTATTCTGTCATGAAATACTCACTCTCATGTTGTTCCAAACACAGAATTTTATTCTTCAGAATTTTTTTTTTTTTTTTTTTTACATAATTTTGATATTATTTCATAATTTTTGTATATCCATTGAAAATCTAGACAATCTTACTTTCAAAAAGTGCTATAATTTACGCTTTTATTCACATAAACATTAACAACAGCAAATATTGTAAATGGTGGCTCAAAGCTTGTTTGACACATAATAAACCAACCTCTGCTCAGGCTTAATATTTGTTAATCAAATCTGTGTCTTGTTAGAAGACTTGGATTACACTGCTTTATTCATATAGATTAACTGTGTTTTTATGTACCTCTTGAAGCTAAATTTTGATTGCCTAGACTTTCAATAAATGGGCAAAATGATGAGAGAGTATTAAAAATATCTTCTTTGTTCCAAAGCTGAACAAGAGTCTTGTTTGGTATGTCATAAGTGAGTAAATGATGACAGAATTTTCATTTTGGGCTGAACTATTTATTTAAAAAAATGATTCACCCAAAAATGAAAATTCTGTAATTAATTACTCACCCTCATGTCGTTCAACACTCGTAAGACCTTCGTTCATCTTGGGAACACAAATTAAGATGTTTTTGATGAAATCAGATGGCTCAGTGAGGTCTGTATCGCCAGCAAGATATTGAACACAATTTTACATACCTAGAAAGCTACTAAAAAACATATTTAAAACAGTTCATGTGACTACAGTGGTTCAACTTTAATACAGCGACTAGAATACTTTTTGTGCACCAAAAAAAACAAAATAACGACTTTTCAACAATATCTAGTGATGGGCGATTTCAAAACACAGCTTCATGAAGCTTCAAAGTTTTACAAATCTTTTGTTTCGAATCAGTGATTCGGAGTGCCGAAGTCACTGATTTCAGTAAATGAGGCTTTGTTATGTCATAAGTGTTTCGAAATGTCAATGGTTAATGTGACTTTGGCAGTTTGATACCCGCTCCAAACCACTGATTCGAAACAAAATATTCGTAAAGCTTCTTGAAGCAGTGTATTGAAATTGGAATCACTAGATATTGTTGAAAAGTCACTATTTTTTATTTATTTTTATTTTTATTTTATTTTATTTTTTGACGCACAAAAATATTCTTGTCGCTTCATAATTGTAGGAGACAGTCTTGAGTGTATTTCGGGCTGTCACATGTATGGGGAGTTGGCTTGGTGGAGGGGGAACGTGTACAGTTTTTTACCACACACACAAACAATAGAAGCCACACGTTGGATGTTCACTATCATCGTCAAAGTATGTATGTTTGCATTATGTTCAATAAAATAGCCAAAAAGTAAAGCGTGCGTTGTATATCCAAGCCATCTGCAGCTATAGGAGCTGCTGTATCAATAATAATAAGGTAGAACCACTGTAGCACAACCTATTGAATAAACAATACTCCAATCCTTCATGTTATTTTCATTTGTGAAAATTTAAATATGGTGTCTGCTCTGACAAGGGTTGTTTTTAATGTGTGGTGACATACACTAACACAATTTTTTTTCCCCAATGCATTTAGAAAAAGGAGCTTGACCAGGTGCAGAAGGCAACACTCACCATCATTGCTGTTGAGGAGGAAGAGGGAACTTCTTACCTTTTGACCCACTGGATATTTTGGATATTTCCTTTGGATGTTTTGTGTGGTCTTACTTGGGGAAAACTGAAACGGCAGAGAAGCGGCAAATAGGTAACGACTTTTGTTGCAATATAACTGCATGTGTCCCCTGAAACAGAGCATTCCTATGAAAGTTGAAAACGCTCGCTCTTCTCCTATTGCTCCGCGCCAGTTTTTTGACCTGAGGCAGGGGTTCTAGCAGACCAATCACAGCGCTTGCGTTGTAAAATTTTTGAAGAGGTGCATGTCAGGCTACGTCGTAGGCTACGCGTGGTACAAACCGCCTACGCCGTAGGTATGGCGTACACTCCACACAGAGGTATAAATCAGCCTTTAGTTTTACTACTGAAAGAGTGCATGGCAAGTATAGCAGCTAAACATTAATATTTAACGGATTTATGAGAGGAATGCTGAACGACTGAGAGTAATATCCAGGGATGCAAGCAACTCAATTTTTTTTTTTTTTAATGTCACTGTTTTGATTGTAAAATATGTATAATTTACATTTGATTTATGTAACTCATAAATGAATGTGACGAGACAAGAAACGTTTTGCATTTTCGACATGTCAGATATCAGTAGCCTAAGAGTGAATGTGTGCATATTTGTATTTTATTTATTAATTAATGTTTAATATAAGTTAATGCATTGTTAATACAGAATAGATTCTTACCTGATACTTTATTAACAGGTAGTCTTTTGTTTACTAGTGATTGCATTCTTGTGATGTTAAAGAGATAAAACATATTTTACAAACCGTAATGACACATTTCCATGGTTATTGGCATTGTAAATCTATCAAAATGTTTAGATATTTTTATATTTTATTTATAACTCTATGTTTTGTGTTATTGGCATTATTTTTATTTATTTATTTATTTATTTTTATTATGCGTTTACCCAACCAAAATTCTATAGCGTCTGAGAACCTTAGAAACTATTGAACTATTGTCTATTTTGAGTGGTTCATTTTACTTTCTATTAAATGTAAAAGGGGTTTTGCCTTCTCATAAAAAATAAAAATTTAAAAAAGCTTACACTATTTTAATACTTAAAAAAAGCTTACACTAATTTTGGTTGGGTAAACGCATAAAAGTGAACATGTTATTCTATGTATTAGTTTGTTGGCTGTATGAGACTTAAAGGATTAGTTCATTTTCATATACAATTTTCCTGATAATTTACTCACCCCCATGTCATCCAAGATGTTCATGTTTTTCTTTCTTCAGTCGAAAAGAAATTAAGGTTTTGGATGAAAACATTCCAGGATTATTCTCCTCATAATAGACTTCAATGGCCTCCAAACGGTTGAAGGTCAAAATTATAGTTTCAGTGCAGCTTCAAAGGGCTTTAAACTATACCAGACGAGGAATAAGGGTCTTATCTAGCAAAACGATTGGTAATTTTCTAAAAAAAATTAAATGTATATGCTTTATATAAACAAACGATCGCCTTCCGAGTGGTTCCGCCAAAACCGCATTTCCGTATTCTTCAAAAAGCTTACGCTGTACAGTGGGTACGGAAAGTATTCAGACCCCCTTAAATTTTTCACTCTTTGTTATATTGCAGCCATTTGCTAAAATCATTTAAGTTCATTTTTTCCCCTCATTAATGTACACACAGCACCCCATATTGACAGAAAAACACAGAATTGTTGACATTTTTGCAGATTTATTAAAAAAGAAAAACTGAAATATCACATGGTCCTAAGTATTCAGACCCTTTGCTCAGTATTTAGTAGAAGCACTCCTTTTTGGGAAAGATGCAAGTTTTTCACACCTGGATTTGGGGATCCTCTGCCATTCCTCCTTGCAGATCCTCTCCAGTTCTGTTAGGTTGGATGGTAAACGTTGGTGGACAGCCATTTTTAGGTCTCTCCAGAGATGCTCGATTGGGTTTAAGTCAGGGCTCTAGCTGGGCCATTCAAGAACAGTCACGGAGTTACACAGTTACTTTTAAAGCTGTTATATTCTGTTATTTATTGTCAAACATTCCCAATTTTTCTGATGTTGGTATTAATTCAGTGTTTATAATGCTAATACTTGAACTTCAAAGAATTTTAACCCAAACTGACTGGGTTTCTAGAGAGCAAAGGTTTTGTAAAAAAAAAAAAAATGAAAAAAAATGGAAGACTTAAACACAAAGTCTTTAAAATAAACTGTTAAAAGGAAATGATGAATACTAGTGATATTTATTCTGTGTTGTCATCATTAAGGTTGGATTTTAGCTTTAATGTACATTTTTGTTTGTTTGTTTTTTAACAAAACAGCTGATATTGCCATAGAAACTAGTGGACTGCTGAGTCGCCTTAACCCCAAAATGGTGGAAACACAGGGCTGCTGCTGGGCGCTGGTGTTGCAATGGAACGTTCTATTGAGTTTCACTTCTTGTCAGTGTATCCACCTTATTCCTAACTAGCCTACTGCGTTTCGAATTATGGGTTTCCGGTTTGGGGAACTTCCATTTAAAAAGACTTAAACAAATCGTTTTAAATCATAAGGCCGCCCTACAAATAAAGCTTATCCGTCAGTTTGACTGAATGAGCTGTCAATTTTTCTTTCATGTTTTATTTTCAGACATCATGGGAATAATGTAACGCTTGGTATTTTAACATATAACAAGAATATCTTATGGCAAGAGCTCTTTTCAGTCGCTGCTTTCTATCCTCGTGATTTTCTTTTGTCCCTTTGCATACCACTGTAATAGTGAAAAAGGACAACATATACTGCACATTTGTGGTCTGTTCTCCCTAAATAATTTACAATATATATCCCATTAATGATTCACTGAAATGCACAAAGAATCTTTTGTTTTTCTCCTCAAAGCCTCACGTCTCTTTCCAGGTTTGTTTTCACAGGTAAATGCAATTTATTATCTGTAAGAATGACGGAAATCACTTTGAAATAGTATCACGCAATGCTGAAGTTCATGAAAATGTTTTATTAAGGCAACATATATTACATAATACAGATATATATCACTATAGTTATATTTAACCTGTCCGTTATTGCTGTGGAAAGAATCGTGCTTTTTCATGGCCTGTTGAAAGTACCTTGTTGATGCTTTTACACTTTTAAATGTCATTTTAATGTTCGTTGGTTGAAGGGTGAGTAGAATAATGTAATCTCATTGTACCCAGTTTAAAAATAAAATGTATAATTGCATTCATAGAGCGAGCTTTTCACTGACTGTTTACAGCGTAACGGAAGTTACACCCATAATTTGCGCAAAGCGTCATGGGGCATAGGAATAAGGTGGATATTCTTTGACGTTACGCAGCTGTCCACGTCTGTTGCCATGGTTACTATGCAGTACAAGCGGAAACCAGGGATAACGCAGATATTACGTCATTGACAAGCAACAAGTGACAAGGGAGGGATGGCCACTATTTAAAATTTACAAATTCTTGGAAACATGCAGTACACAGCTGAACGAAATATATAACACTGTGCAAGTGGTTTATGGATATTTTAATATATAAAAATCTTACATATTGTGCCTTTTAATAAGAAGTGAATTTCATTGTTTAGACTAACTGGCTGTTATGTAACCTTTTCACATTTTCATCTCAAAAATATTCAGTTTACTTGGATACTGAAAAAACTGCAAAGGGGACTTTCAGAATTTGATTTAGAAAATTTTTCCAAATATTTTATCTGAAAAGAACACACATTCCTGTGTTCACAAGGTAAAGGTAGAACCAACATAAATGCCTTTGCCCAATTATAGGAAAAGCTAATATAGATTTCAAAAGGACATTGTGGAGGGGAAAAAATGTGGAGGGGTAATGACAGATAAATTTATGAAGCTGAGTAAGTGTTACAGTAAAGATGGGCCGGAGACCAAAGATGTAGATTAGATGATTTATTTAAACACAAGTAGAGCAGTGGGTGACAACAGGTGAGTTCGCTGAAGTAGTAGAGGTGCAAGTGGAATGATGAATAGGTAATAATGTCCTTTACGGTTTGCAGGATGGAAGTGGGAAGATGGCGGTGGCAGGTTGGAGACGAGGAAGGCTGACAACACTCACAAATGGACTGTGAAGCACAGGAGAAAGATCGGAGACACAGGAGACAGGTAAGAAGTACAGGGAGTCCTTTCAGTAAGCCAGAGGTAAGTACCTTGATGTGAACGAGACCGGACAATGAGGGTGAGTGTGTGAGTGTCTTTTATGTTGGTGCTGATGAGTGAACTGATGAGGTGCAGGTGTGCGCGATTAGTACTCAGGAGATGGAGTGTGCAGTGAGCCTGGCGTGTCTGTGACAGTACCCCCCCTCCACGGCCCGCTCCTGAGGGCCGAAGACCCCGACGTCGTGATGGTCTTCCTCTTCCACGAGGGGCAGGCCTGTCGGGATGAGCAAATAAGGAGTCCAGCAGGTTAGGGTTGAGAATGTCGTTGCGTGGAATCCAGGAGCGTTCCTCAGGACCGTAACCCTCCCAGTCTACGAGGTATTCGAGCTGACCACCACGGTGCCGGGAGTCCAGGATCTCTCGCACCTCGTAGGCAGCTCCTTCGTCAAGTAGAAGAGGAAGGGGGGCTCAGCTGCGGTCACACCAGGCTCTGTGGAAAGAGGAACAGAAGGGTGGTGAGCTTTTAGGAGAGAAACATGGAATGTGGGGTGAATACGATACTCTGGTGGAAGTTGCAGTTTGTAGGTTGATCTGCTCCTTGATTGTAAATGGGCCAATGAACCTGGGACTCAGCTTATGGCATGGTAGGCGCAGTCGGATATCTCTGGTGGAAAGCCAGACCTTCTGTCCAGGTTGGTAGGCAGGAGCTTCGGAACGATGAAGGTCTGCGGTCATCCTGCGCCTCCTGAGGGCACGTTGTAGTTGGTGGTGTGCTGAGTCCCAGACCCTCTCACTCTCTCGGAACCAGTAATCCACAGATGGTACGTCCGAAGGTTCCCCTGACCAAGGGAACAGTGGAGGCTGGTATCCAAGTACGCACGTACCTTCTTACATCAGCTGCCATGTTGTGCCACCAGAAGCGATCTTTCAACAACGAGAGGGTTTCATTGACCCCCGGGTGGCCAGTGCTAAGTGAGGCGTGCGCAGAGTGAATAAGTGGAGTGCGCCATGTTCGGGTGATTTATTGCAAGCCCGGTGGACAACCCGACGGAGTGTTGGTAGAGGCATTGGAGGAGGGCAAGGTATCGGTAGACCAAGTGATAGGGCTTACGATGATACTTTCTGGGAGTATGGGTTCAGGTTCTTCGGTAGTTTCATCAGGAGTGTGAAGCCTAGAAAGTGCATCTGCCTTGACGTTTCTGGATCCAGGTCGGTAAGAGATTGTGAAGTTGAAGCGAGTGAAGAACAATGCCCAACGGGCTTGTCTGGGATTGAGTCTCTTAGCGGCTCGGAGATACTCCAGGTTTTTATGATCAGTTAAGACCAGGAAGGGATGTCTGGCTCCCTCCAGCCAATGCCTCCACTCTTCGAGGGCCAACTTGACAGCAAGGAGTTCTTGGTTACCGATATCATAGTTAACCTCCGCCGGGTTGAGCTTGCGGGAGAAGAAAGCACATGGATGGACGGCTAGGGTTCCCCTGCTGCTGTGATAGGACCGCTCCTACTCCTGTGGTGGAAGCGTCCACCTCCACGATGAAGGGTTTGTTAGGGTCAGGATGAACCAGGAGAGGAGCAGTGGTGAAGGCTTCTTTGAGGGAATCAAATGCTTCTGTGGCGGCTGGAGTCCAGGACAGAGACTTGGGCTTACTACGGAGAAGGTTTGTAAGTGGTGATGGAGCTGTAACCTTGGATGAAACGCCTGTAGAAGTTGGCGAAGCCGAGGAAACGTTGGAGTTCTTTGATAGTCTTGGGAGTGGGCCAGTTCCTGATGGCTTCCACCTTCCCCTCGTCCATCCGGATGCCACTGCTGTTGATGTTATAACCAAGGAATTTCACTGAAGTCTGATGGAAGGAACATTTCTTGGCTTTAAGGAATAGCTGGAACTTTCTCAGGCGTTTCAGGACCTCCGCAACGTAGTAGAGGTGCAAGTGGAATGATGAATAGGTAATAATATTCTTTACGGTTTGCAGGATGGAAGTGGGAAGATGGCGGTGGTAGGTTGGAGACGAGGAAGGCTGACGACACTCACACACAGCACTGGAAGCACAGGAGGAAGATCGGAGACACAGGTGACAGATAAGAAGTACAGGGAGTCCTTTCGGTAAGCCAGAGGTAAGTACCTTGACGTGAACGAGACCAGACAATGAGGGTGAGTGTGTGAGTGTCTTTTATGCTGGTGCTGATGAGTGAACTGATGAGGTGCAGGTGTGCGCAGAAAACACAATAAGTGAACTGAAGGAATTAAGAGTTTATTCTTACAGTTATTGTCCGAAAAGACTATTAGGACAAACTGGATGATATCACATGCTGTCAGAAGGACGGCTTCTACGTCATCTTCCCACGCATGTGTCGTGGTGCTTTTGTGAGCGCACGTCAGAGGCCCAGACAGAAGAGAAGAACTTGTTGAACAAAGTCTTTACTTTTTGTGTGCAAAAAAATAAATAAAAATATTCTCGTCGCTTCATAAAATTATTGTAGAACCACTGTAGTCACATCGACTGTTTTAATGATGTCTTTAGTACCTTTCTGGATCTTGAGAGGTTTTGGGTGAACTTACCCAAAGGGTAAGTTCACCCAAAACCTCTCAAAATTCCGAAACTCAGATTAGCAGGAGGATCCTCCTACTAATCTGAGGCATGAATAGGTGAATAGAATCAGTGCTAAATTATGCTAACTGCTTCTCTGAACAAACAATGCTGCTTTGAGCAACATGTCTGTATGCAGTTGAAGTCAATGCTCAGTGGACCAGCAAGGAAGGATGAGAATGTGCACCATAATTGTGCTGAAACATGCTGAAAGTCACTGCAGAAACAAATTTGTGTTGTTGCAAAGCACATACCTACCAATGCAACGTCATTGCCATAGAAACCAAAGCACATTCCGGAAAACAAAAGAGCTGCCACGGGGGGTACGCACAAATCAGATCTGAACAGCTGCTATACACAATGTGGACAGTCAATAATTTTAGATCAAAATCTAATCAGATACACAAGTGATCGGATTTGGACTGACAATGTGAACACAGAAATAGAAATAGGAAATTGAACTAAATTCATACCAAACCCACCCACAGACTGAAACAAAACCAGAATGCATGTTACAATTGTATTTATAATGAAATAAATGCAGCCTTGGTGAGGGGGAAAAAAAGAAAGAAAAAAAAAAAAAAAAAACATTAAAAACCAACCCCAAACTTTTGAACAGTTGTTATATCATTCTTAAAGAAGCATAAGGGTTTTTGTTGTTTTGGTTTTTTGTTATAGGTGCAGTTGCTATACAGTATGTATTGTTGAAGGGTAGCTGAATGTTAAGCCTCCCCATAGCAGGAAGAAACAAAAGGGTTGGTGAATATTCATACTCACAGCCGGAGAAGCCACATTATCAGTGCAAATCAAGGTTATGTTCAAAAGCTGACATCTCCACATCCAGAGCTCTCCCAGCTGGGATGAAATTCTCATTACTGACAGACTGGGAGCAGCCTCTCAGCACGTCTCTTGCATTTCTGATGATATTCAGGGAATGCACTTCCAACCCTCTGACAGATTAACATTAAGAGCCTTTTTGTTGGTGGAGATGCCAGTTTGAGAGCATGTCAACCCAACACCAACCAGAGAAATCACATTACCTTGGCTTATGTGATAATAAAAAAAATCTTAATATACAATTTTAAATAAAAAAATAAATAAAAGAAACATACAGTATAAGTTACTTTATCAAAATAGGTTGACCATTGTCATTGACTTAATTGAACTGATTAGCTTCTTTAATAAAGCTGCAAACATACGAAGCTGTTCAACATTCTCTTTAGCAGCTGACAGCAAAATCACTTGAACTCAGAAGCCTCACTCACATTTGTTATCCTCCAGCTCTTGAGGACTAGACATACAGTGGTGTCCACAATGTTTCTGTTTTTTTTTTTTTTTTTTAAATCTCTGCAGTCATTAATATTTCCAGATAATTAATTGAATTTTGTTTTCAGACATGACAAATGAACACATTGGAAACCCAATGCCCTTAAATTATCACAAACATTATAAATGCAAACAGGAGGGTAAACATGAGGCTCATGGGGTAAAGCCACATAGTAACACACAGTGAATTAGTTCACATGGGGCATGGGGTTGGGAAATTATGCAGTCCTTACACTGTCCTGGTGTTTATATGAACAGTATATGCACTGTCAATGCATCCCAACACAGAAAAAGATCTGTCTTTAGTCGAAATTGGGTCACTGATCTTTTTTTTTTTTTTTTTTAAAAAGGAGACTAAAGCAGGGTATACATTGCATAAGTATTATTAAATAATTAAAAATAAACTCCAATTTCTCATCCTTGTGGCTTTGCATTTGCACTGCATAACATAAAAAATAAATTCCCAGGAGAAATGTATTTTAAAAAGCTGTTTAAAGCTATTTAAATATTCTCTCTAAAAGTTTGCCACTCTGCTTGCCACTTTGATAACACATTTCACTATTTAAGTCATATTAAATGTGTGAAAATAATTGCCTTTAATTTCCATTTGTCTCGTGGTTATATAATCCAGTTGAGAATCTTGGTACCATTGGAGTCACCCTCCCTGCAGGGGTGTCAGGGAGGCCCTCCATCTTGAGTCATGTCAGAATTGCCCTGATTTGTGATGCAGAGTAAAAGAGTCATTAGATTCCTGCGGCTCATTCGCCATCATTACACTAATCTGTGATGACACCCTTCTCTCTCCATTCTGTCTGTCTCTCCATCGTATGCCCATCAACATTTCTCCCCCCTCGACCAGTCATCCAGATTAACTCAGTGAGAAGATGGCATACGTGCGGAATGAACCAGCACCTCCCTCCCCACACACACACACAGAAGGGACTGAAAAATCCATACCATTTACAGTCAAGGTATTGTGGGTCATATTTCCTCAAAACATTTTAAACAACTTCAATGTTTTCAGTGTTTGATACATGTAATGCTCTATCATATATAAATACACTTTTTAGAGCTCAAATAAATGAGTATATATGCCATTGTTTAGAAAGCATCATCAGTCTAATGTGTTTGGATAATTGATTTAGCTGTTTAAATGTAGCCTTAAAAAAAAAAAAAAAAAACTATAGAAAAAAAAAAACACCACTATGAGGGCACACATAACAATGTAGCATACTAAATAATGTAGAGAGTCTCAGAGGCATGTACCATTACAGGTCTTCACCATCCCGGACAAACACATCTCACACTTACCAATGTATAAAGTCACAGGCTAGAGCACTGCTGCCTCTCCCCTTATCTGTTGTGTTTCCATGGTGATTTGTGAGCTTTGGAATCTGTAGCTCGGTGTCAGGACCAGGTGTGGCGACAGCAGAGAGTCTCAATTCTTAGTCTAAACACACATCTCTTTACTCCACATTCCCCACAAATGACAGAGAGTCTTAATATTTTTACAACCCAGTGTTTAATCCATGTTTCAAAAATTATATACTCTCTGTTTCAAATGTTACTGAACAGGAAAAAATACAATAAACAAGCAAATGACTAGCCTGTTTGGCAAGACAACACATCTAATTCATTACCATTCATTTCAGCCATTAAAAGACGTGCGAGTTACACATGTATGTGTCAGGGTTGGTTCAAAGGATGGTGAGGACTAAGAGTTCTATGGGCTTTTATTTAATTTTTTTTTTTTTTTTTTTTTTAAATAACAAACTAAAACTACCCCGTAGATGTCACGTTCAGCCTTAGTTTCAGTTTCATGTCCATGGACTCTTATGCTGCGTCCCAATTTGCCTACTTATAATACACCCTAAAAGTATGTAAGAAAAGAACACTTGAGTATGCAGCAGAAGTGTAGACAAGCTTTGGTACATACTACTTCGTCATCATTGTGACTTCAACAGATTGCTCTTTTGCTTAGTTATATGCATCTTGTCATCATTTAACTGCCCCATCAATCATGTCACAGTTGACATCTTCTGCATTTAATTTAATTTCCTATTTGGAAAGAAATGTAGTAATATGTTTATCTACCAGGGTTCTGCATTTCATATGGTGTGGGGTGAAATGATATTGTGTTTGGATGCTGTACACTATAGCATGCAGGGGTACCCAGGTAATCGTAGATAAATGTTTTCGGTGGTCTCCTCTCTCTCCTAGGCCATCTATACCTCCGTTCTCTTTCACTTTTACTATTGTTTGAGGCTGCATGAGCATCTGCCACCTCATCAGGTTGTCCTACAAGTTGTTCCTCGTCCATCGCATCTACTCCCTGTTGAGGTAAGCCTTCATTTTCCGTTTGGGTTGTTGTTTCATAATCATTCGTTATCTCTGGGTTAACTTCTCTTCTTTCCTTTTCAGGTTCGCTGGGCTGAACAACAGGTAAGTATGTGTTATCTAATTTGCTGTTTTCTTCCACAGGTTGCTGATGCTGCACAGCAGTTAAGTATAATAGTAATAGTCTTCATCCTCCCCTTCTTCTGGACTGGACTCATCTTCGTCGACTAGCCTTTGTTCGTTCACTGTCTTCTTTGTCTTTGACTCCTTCCTGAGTTCAACCTCCAATGGTAGGTAATCGCAAGACAGTAAGAGATTACAGTGAAGAACACGAGATCTTCCCTTTCTTTGTTCCGGTTTCACTTTATAAATTGGACCCCCTTCTCCCACTTGACGTACTACCAGTGGTTGCAGAGCTTCCCGGTCCCACCTCTTGGTGTCAAATTTCGCACTAGGACACAATCTCCAGGGCACAATATGGAACTCCTCACCTTCCCATCATAATTCTTCTTATTTCTCTCTGCTGACTTCTTCGCTGTCTGTCTGGTAATTTCAAAAGCTTCTTGCATTTCTTGCCTCCATCTCTTTACACGCTCTTTATAATCCATAGTTCCTGTTTCAGAGGTCAAGCCAAACAGCAGATCCACAGGTAACCTTGGGGACCTTCCAAACAGTAAGTGTGCTTTTGTACGCAAAGGTAAGTTACATTGTGTGCTGTTGTATGCAAAGGTAAGTTTGTTTAGGGACTCTTTCCAGTTGGTTTTCTGTTTTTCAGTCAACGTCTTCAACATCTGGAGTAACGTTCGGTTGAAACGTTCAACCTGCCCATTTCCTTGGGGGTGATACGGCGTGGTCCTTGATCCAGCAACTCCACAACTTTTCTTCAACTGAGCAACCAGCTTGTTTTCAAACTCTGCTCCTTGGTCATAATGAATTCTTTGCGGAAACCCAAACTTCAGAGTGTAGTCATTAAACAACTTGTCAACAACAGTTTTAGCCAATTTTGAGGTAGTTGCGTAAGCTTGTGCGAATCGTGTGAAGTGGTCAACTACGATTAAGATGTACTCATACCTCAAGTCAATGGGAACAAGCTTGACCGGGTGAGTAGTGACAATATTTTGGAGAGGTGCTCTGGTCTCTTTACATGGTTTCTTTGTTTCAGGCAAGCACAACTTTTGGTCACATAATGATCAACATCATAGTTCATTCGTGGCCAATAGAACCTTTCTCTGATTAATGACATTGTCCGATCTAGGCCTTGATGACCCATGTTGTCATGTAATTCTCTCTTACTTGTACTTCGCAAGTAAGATCAGCTGTGTTCGGGTGTTCGTCTTTTTATGGAGGATGCCATCGTCTCCCAAGACAAGTTTGTCCCAACTGTGCAGTAAACTTTTACTTTTTGCACTCAAGGTCTTAAAGAAATGTCCCGTTGGCTTTTTGTCGGACAACTTAAACTGTAAAACGGGTTCAATGTGGTCATCATTTCGCTGTGCTTGTCTGATCTCATCCACAGGCAATGGCTCACATACGTGATCAGATGTCTGGGTGTCATCAAGAGAAATCCTGGCAGTCCAGGAGAGGTTGGAATGTGGTGCCTCTACTGATTGGATGGTCACTTTGACACAGTCAGATGGTAACATTTGTTGAACAATTTGTTTTTCAGGTTCGCTGAGATATGGCTGGGGTATGGCTGGTTTCATTTTTTATTTGGTTGACACTCACAGAGGTTAAGCAAGGTCCCTCAAAAGCAGCAGTTGGACAAACGGCCTGATCTCATTAGTTTTCACTCAGGTGAACACTCAGCAATCAAATAATCGATTGAAGGCTGAGCAAGGAACATCAATCGCTAGAAAAATGTATACACAATGTAAAATACATTTGACATGAAAAAAAAAAATATAGAAAGCAAAATGTATACTTTTAAATGATCCAATTCAAATGAGAAAAGAAAAAAAAACCCTCTCAGGTTATGTATGAAACGTGTATATAGGCGTGTCCACTACTACAGAGATGACGAGTCAGCATCGTTGACTTCATCACTGCAGCCGAAAATACAGAAAACACTAGTTTATCAACTGATTATTAAAATGTTAAAGCTCCTATCTCCTTGCTGTTTTTCCCCAAGGCATTCATAATCATTACTTCGGTGCGCTGTGGCAAGCTTTTTTTTTTTTTGCGAGCACTTGAATGCTGATTAGGCAATGTAAGCATTAAAGGCTCTTTATTATGATTTTATATGTTTTTTTATATATACGTGCGATTAGTCGACTAATCGCTTAAAATGAATGACTACTAGTTGTTAGATACTGATTATTGTTCACTTAAACTGATTTATCTGAACCTCTCTACTTAACCATCGGTCTCACATAGTTGCCATGTTTGTATTTTTTTTTTTGTGCTTGTAGTTATAATCGAATCCTTGTCCAACACGCAAGTGGTTGTGGGCAATATTAGTCATTAGAGTGTGCATGGATCTTCACTTCAAAGAACGCCCCTATGAACCTAGAGCAAAAGCATGCCACAGATTCAGAGCCAGAGCCCACAGCCGCTGGGAACCTCCACCAGTGGAGAAGGCTGTCCCGGAGCAATACTTAATATGTAAGTAATGGGTGGAGGCATATAGTGATGACAAAGTGATTTGCTCTGAGAATACATGTGCAATGTGAGCATTAAAGATACAAGTTCTTTCGTTCCTGAATTGTTATTTCTGCCTCTTCTTTAGTGTTCTCTGTCTTATAAGTGATAAAGGAAAACAACAGAAGGATGATATGGCTGGTGTTATAGGAAATACTGGACAATTCAACAAAATTGTAGAACAATGGAGCACATATATGGAGCAATTTGAATATTTCCTGCAGGAAAACGCTATTGAGAATGCAAAGATTGTGCCTTTCTTCAGTGTGATGGGCGCCAAGTCTTTCACGCTTGTGCAGCCCATGAAACCAGGTAAGAAAATTTACACAGAGGGAGCTGTCTGTGTTAATTATGAGCTTTTTCCCACTGAGGAAGCTCCACTCTCATTTGGCTCTCTTTTTATGGAACGTCCTTCTGGAAGGCTTCAGTTTCCATGGGAGCACATTTGGAAAGAGACTGCTCGTGGATAGCTCGGTTCCTTTCTGGCCATAATCCTCCAGCTTCAGTGGCAGAGCATATGTGGCAGCGGGTCTGGCTGGTGCTGCCTTGCACACAATGGCTGTGTTGCAAGGTAACCAGACAGACCTGCTGAAGGATTTGGACCAGGGGCAGGGTCTTTCCCCTGAAGCGGTAGAAGAGCTGCGCCTCAGATCTCACTCTCCGGGCCACCAAGCAGACTGCTGCGCCGATCGGGAGGTCGATGGCGGCGATGGTGGCCATGGAGGGGTATCTGTGGCTGAGCCTGGCTGACGTCAAGGAGAAAGAGAAGGGCTTTCTTCTGATTCAGATCATCAGCTCATTAGTCAAGACTCTTATTAGTCAACCTTATTAAGACAATTATTATTTCACTTATTGTGAATTCACTGGTGAGGTGTATTGCTTTTTAAACACCTTTAAAACGATCGCGTTAGTTGAGCTACATGCGTGATGGGCTCCGCCATGAGCACAGAGAATCGGATTTGTTGGATTTACACTTCTCCCACTTCTCCCGAAAAACATGAAAGTAAGTGAGCCGGTGAACTGGGAGAAGAATAGAGTAAACTTTACTGTTATACAATGTGTATCTGATATGAATAACGTGTTGTCCAATTATAATTAAGGATTGAAAGAAAGGATTGTTATTGCCGCTTCTATAGACATCAGTGTGTATTTTACAAATTCTAAATGTATTGTTTTGCTAGTACTCATGTGTATTTAAATGTCTGAAACCTAAAATAAACATGTGGTTGAAAACACTGCATATTTGTGATATGAAAAGCACTGAAAGCGCCTGCCAAAGCGCGCAAGCACATTTGAATTTGGCAGTTGATCACGTGATGCGCTGAATATTTTAATCACACCGTTTATTCAAGAAACTGACGAAGGAAGGTTAACCCTTTGACACGTACGATCACACCAGTGTGATCAGTCTTGGCTGGTCCCTGGAGCGTACGATCACACTGGTGTGATCGTACATGTCAAAGGGTTAACCTTCCACTTCGGTCGGGTTCTTGAATAAGCTCCCTTAGAGCCTGAGCACTGCCATGAGCTGACACCTGTGATCTTCTGGAGTAGTAGGCCCCTGGTTGGGCCTTATCCAGAGCATGGTGGCTTAAGACTGTACTCCCCTTGCTTAAAGGGTAAAATGTGTTTTTACTGAGTACACTGCTTGTTGGTAGTGTGATTAGGTATTCCAGGCCTGTAGGCACTGTGTAAACAGTCTATTTCTGCTAGTAAAGATTTGCTATCAGGTGGTTGGCCTTAGCAGGCTTCCCTGAGAGTGAGTCGCCAACACTTTTGGTACTTAGCAGCTAGCAAGACTTGCTATCAGGTAGTTGGCCTTAGCAAGCCTCACTGAGAGTGAGTCCCCAACAATTGGGTACTTGGCAGCTAGCAAAGACTTGCTACTACTCCCCTAATCTAGAGGGTTGTCTTTAGAGTGCATAGCTCCCTAAGTCTGATCAGGCGGTTGAAGGCCTCCCGTGAGGCCTCCCTATTAGATCAGCCCTTAGGCTGGGTGTACTCCTCTCACAAGGGTCCCTAGTAGAGTACACAGCCTCCTCTGTGCTTTGAAAAACAAGTGCTCTGTAGATCCTAGGATCAAGCAGAATAACTTCCCTCGGCTGCAATGGCTGAAAGCGCTATACTGAGTCCTGCTCTCCAGGATGCCTGTCTCTACAATCCGGTCTGAGTTGGTTTACTGCCAGTTTACAGTCCCCCTTACTGGACGCCTCTTCTGTAGGCAACTATTTTTAGAAAACAGACTCTGTTTAGAAAACAGACTCTGTTTAGAAAAGAGACAGGTTGCTGGCCAGACTAGGTTACTTGAAAAGTAAGACTAGGTCGGCCTCCCTGGTGGCATTCAGGGTCGACTATGTTCCCCTGAGAAGTGACTGGCCGGGCCTCCTTTAGGCCCCCTGGCCATATTCATTTATTCATTCATTCATTTATAGAGCACTTTACAACTGCACCTGCAGACCAAAGTGCTGTACAATCAAGAAGCACTTCATTAAAAACACACAACTTAAAATAACACACATCCTACTAAACAACAAAGACTAGCCCACCCTCTCAAAGGCTAAAGACAAGAAGTAGTTTTTGACTTCAACTTTAAAAGCATTTAAAGATGAGACCTCTCTAAGATCCTAAAGGAAGACTATTGAGTAAAGAGATCCCTTCTATGTGAAGTTGTTGGTTCCAAGCCTTTGAGCAGCCTTGGTAGATGTAACGATTTAACGAATTAATTAGCTCAAATTATTAGTGAAATATATATATATATATTCAAATCATAATGCGTTATGATCAATTATAATATAAATCGACCAAAAAGGAAAATATGCATATATGGTAAATTAATTACAATGGATTATAATTAACTACGTATATATGTTCAAAATTAGTTCTAGTTTAAAGTTAATTTTAGAAAGACTGGTCCAGTTTGTCCAGCAAACTATCAGTCATTTTCTTTATCAACTATTACAAAGGAAATTATTCTTCTGGCCACGAGAAATAACTTCCTATTCTAGCACTAAAGTATAAAGCAGTTAGCAAAATCGAAACGTAGAAGTGACTTGATTTTCTTAATGAGCAGAAACAGAAACAATAAAACAATGTAATGGATTTAATATGTGAAACTACGAATACATATACGACTAACTAACAGAGAATACATACATATAATGAAACAAAAGTAAAGTCAGGGAAAACAGAGATGATCACAGAATGGCAAATTACAGACAGTTAAAACCTTTGAAAGCCAGCACGGAATCAGTTCAGCAAATGTAAGCTTTAAAACGCAGTGGAAGAAAATGTTTCTTATACTTGCATAGGGAATTTTGGATGCTGTAGTTCAAAAGATGCACATCGTTCTGCAGAGGTTTCAGTGCGTTTCGAGCTGGGTCTTCGGCGGGATGTTCAAACAAGGTTTAACTGAAAAGTAACATGCCCAGAAAAATAAGAAAGAAGTCCGTCTTGCAGGTCCAAGGAAGACAGTGAGGACGGGCAAATGAAGACTGGTCAAAAGAAGACGAGCTGGAAAACAAAGTTAAGCTGAGCTACTGGTGAAGACGCGTTGGCTCGTTATATAGCAAAACATCTCCACTCCTCTCACGTGTTGACTGGCCAATCGCCAACGTGAATTCTGTAGCGGGAAATATCTTCTTTGTCTGGTTTTATGGTCTAATTTGCATATATTATGAGGTATCAGATCTGGGTACGTTTTTCTCAAATGTACTTTAAAAGTAGCATGTCACAATTTATAGTAACATAACATACACAGTTGATTAAAGCATTCCTATAGGTTTAGAACAAAACCAAACATGGTAGGATGACAAAGACATTAAGAAAGCGCACATATGATTACAAGCATTTAAACTTATTCTTGAATAACTAAAAATCACAACTAGGCTAATTACACATGGGGACATGCATACATAAAAGGGATACACCATATACTTTCTAGAAAGAATGGTTAACTTATAAGTTGAATTATAAGAGTTTTTCCTCTATATAGGTATGTGTGTGTATATTGGGTTGTCTCCTAGCGTCACCCAGTCTGTTTCTATCCCAACAGGAGGTCAATCTCGCACCTTTGGAAGCTCCCATAGGTGCCATAATAAAGCTTATGTTTGTGGTTAGTCTCTTTGGGAGGTAATAAAATGTGACAAAAAGCTACATGGTCCCGACCAGTCGGCGCCACGTGGTGAGTTACAGGAAGGGGGTCAAACGCCACAGCTTACACAAACTTAGTCGACGCGATCATTTGTGATTCGCATCCAGATGCTACATAGGCCTTCATGCATCATGGAGGCCTCTTTGAGGCTTATAGCTTGGGTTGTAGCCGTAGGGAATACTGTCACTGACAGCCTATTTGTGTAGGGGGAGTGGATCTGGCATTTCAGTTGAAATTGCTTGAGAGTAATTCGAGAGCAGTCAGCTGAGTCAGCCGGCGCAGCTTCTCAAGAGTGGCTGTATGAGCTCTGATGACGACACAGCTGTTTTACAACTGGCTGAATTCACTGTTTATTCTAACGCCTTTTTACAAACAGACACGTATTAAGCAGTACATAAAGTATTGAATGAAAAATGTCTCTGAAACATCTGTGTATTTGTCAAATTTTAAATTTATTTAACTTCAGCTGTGATAAAGTATGCAAACACAGTGCAAGCGTCACTATGGGAAGCAGAAAGTTTCTGACTTCACATGTCCGTTTTCAACTCCTCCCCGACTGCACGTGGCAACTTTTGTCGATCGGTTACATCCAGCCACAGCCGGATGTCGAACACACCTATCTATTGTAGTTTGAAATTGGCAATCAGTGGTAAATGCCCATTTTGGTTTTGCATGTGCACTTCTCAGTAGTCTAATTGATGATTCCTCATTAGAGAGAAAACACAGATGCATCCTATACAGAAGTCTTGTGTGTTGAACCACCTGACTGACATGCATGACTTATTTAGCACAGTTTCAAACAATGGTGCATCTACTTTATTATTTCTCTGTTCCTTTGTTTTGTGTGCATTTGATTTGTGTTGTTACTGACAACAGTTAGACAGATAAAAGTTATTAAAGTGCTTGAATAAAGCATCCATTTTTCTACATTCTTAAAAATGCACCTTGCTTTGGTAATGTTTATTAGGAATTTCCTGAATAAAGTTCTAACATCATTTAACAGATTTCTGACAGAGCAAGAATGTCACATTTAACACATAGCCCATGTCTTGCATCTATAAGTGCTTGCAGAGCACATTGCTCCTTTAGCAGGAGTGAAGATGGACAATAAAAAAAGAGAGAGAGAAGCACCCTCCTGATAATGCTGACTTTGATTATAAATTGAGTTCTTGTTGACAGCATAATCACCTAACCTGGGACTTGATGCAATCCTGTGCCTGCCTTCATGTGCTCTCAGAATTATCGCAAATACCAGTTTCCTACATCAAAATTGCACATGAACACCCTCCCATTTTGAAACTTGAATGTGATGAGGTCGTAATCCAACTTCGGAAGTGGGAGTTATCACATTTCCGATAGCATGTGAAGGCAGCATTAACTTCTGCTCCCTGATTACTGCTTAATCAGGTAATCATTCATATTCCTGAATCACTATTAAATTTGAGGAATGTAAATTCCATTCAGTTTAGCCTGTTTCCACTGAAACACAATCACAAAAAAACATCTTGTGTTTATTGAGAAAGTGACTGACATGGCTATTTTGTGATATTTAAAGAGGTTCTACATAAGAAGGTCTACATAAGGTGAATCTGCAGCTTTAAAGGGATAGTTCAGCCTGAAATGAAAATTCTGTCATTTTTTATTCACCCTCAAATTGTTCCAAACCTATATGAGTTTCTTTGTGATATGAGATATTTTAAAGAATGTTGGTAATGTGCGATTACAAATTTAAGAATCTGTTTAAGATCTGCTGATCCTACACAGCAAAATCCCCAGAGTAAAATAAACTCTGCTCAGAGTACATATGGTCCCTTTCTAAATAGTTTTAAAGTTAATGAGACAATTAAGTAATTCATGAAGTGATGAGTGGGTATTAGTGATGAACACCTGCTGTGAAACTTAAGAACTACAACTGACTTCAGCCACAGCCTTAGATGAAATAATCTCAAGAAAAAAGAAGACATTAAATCTCTAAAGATCTGATTAAACAACACCACAAACAGCATTACCAGCTTCAATTATTACTAACCAGATTGACTTTATTTTCACACATCTACAGAAGTCCTTATTGAGAAATAACAGAGGTTTAGACGTTATTTTATTGGTAGAGAAAAGAAAAGAAAAGAAAAGAAAAGCGATGCAACCATCATGGATATCAGTGTTTGCTTTAGTTGGGCTCTTGACCCTTGACTTTCTATGTTAGATTTTTCTCTGCAACAATACATGTGATGTTGTGAAGCAGTGAGGCCAGTGCTTTACAGTGAGCAGATCTTAGCTGCTTTTATTTGACGATATAGTTATTATGTGATGGCTGGGTTCCATCCAAAGCAACTAATCAAATGTTTTGTCATTTTAATATTTAGGTTTTGCAACCCTGAGAAACTAAAGCATGAAAAGAAAGTGCTTCACACAGACATCAAGAATCAGCATATGAATCTCAACACTGGTGATAAAAAAATGCTTCACACTGCAATGCATGCTGGGTATCACCACAGTACAAAACTCCCATCATGCACTGCAGAATGAATAATTATTGTCACCACTGTTGAGGATTGTATGATAAGTGTTCATGTCTAAAAGCCTGAGTGGTAAGAGTTGTTCAGTTTCAGCACTGAAGCATTATGGTGGCATCGATTAATGGAATTTTTTTATTTGCAATTCTGTAATAGCCAAATTGCAGTCAAGAAACTAAAAAGAGAGAGAGAGCAAGACCACTTTGTGATTTTCATTTGAAAATTCAAGCAGACCTGCTCCTTCAATCTTTTGATTCAACAATGTGTAAGTGTTTGCTGTGAAACACTATTGCAATTACTCAAAAGCAAATTATGTTAAAAACTTAAAAGGGTCAAGAGACCGACTAAAGCAAACACTGACCACCATGGTGGTGGCATCTTTTTTTGACCAATAAAACATCAACATCTAAACCTCTGTTAATTCTCAATAAGAACTTCTGTAGATGTATGACAGAAATAAAGTCAGTCTGGTTAGTAATGAAGCTGGTAATGCTGTTTAATCAGTACAAAACAACAAAATAGTTGTTTAATCAGATCTTGAGAGATAAAGGCCCAGTTTCACAGACAGGGCTTAGGCTAAGCCAGGAATAGGCCTTATTTCAGTATTTAAGTAGTTTTTATAAACATACCCTAGAAAAAAAACATTATTGGTGTGCATCTTGAGACAAAACAATGGCTTTGACATATTTTAAGATATGTCAGTGCAAGTTTTCAGTTCAAACATGCATTTTAGTCTAGGACTAGCTTAAGCCTTGTCTGTGAAACTGGGGGTTAATGTCTTATCTTCAGCTGATTTCATCTAAGGCTGCGGCTGTAGTTCTTGTGTTTTTTCTTTTTTTTAAGTGATTCTGCTTGTTAACAGAAGGTGTTCAACACTAATGCTCAATCATCACTTAATTAAACACTTCATTATCTCATTTAACTTTAACTCTGCTTCAGTGTTACTTTAACACTATATAGAGAGGGACCATATGTACTCTAAGCAGAGTTGATGTAACACTGTGGATTTTGCTGTGTATGTCCTGACATAGCATCACATGAAATACTAAGGTGAAGTACATTGTATTTAGCATTTTAAGGTAAAGATGTTGACATCAGATGAATGATTCTGTTAAGCAAAGTTTCCAGCAAGAGTTTTCTCCCAATTCCTGTTCTCTTTATTGTAAGTTGAATGAGCCAGATTACTGAGACTCTTGCCTATTGTTATTAAAGGCTCATGGAGCCCATGTCCCAGAGTTCTTAACTCTTTCTTGATTGCTCCTGCTGATCGATTGCTCCAGTCCGCTCCTCTCTGCCTCGCTGCTGAATAGTTTGCGTCTGTAGCTCCGTAGAGCTTTGTTTTAAATCTATTTATTATCATTACTTGTCTATTTTATCATCATATATCTGATATTGCCTATCACATTAATCTGACGTCGCTAGCGTTTAATCTTTTAATCCAAATTGCTATCACAGTGCATTAGCATTTCGCTAGCTTGTTAGCTTGCCATCCGGGCCACCTACTGTCCTTTTCTCTCGCACGCTCCTTTTTCTACGACTCCAAAGTCCATCAAACAACTATGGTAAGTCGGATCACTCTACAAACACGGTGAGTCATGTCATCCTCTCCTTTTGTTGTTACTTGCACTGCCTGTCACATGCATAGTATAGCTCTCTCTGTCAGCGGTAAAATTTACACATGTGATATATGCAGGGAGACAGTCAGGCTGACAGAGAGAATCTCAGAACTAGAGACACGCATCCAAACTTTAATTGAGGATAGAAAGAATGCAAGGGCATACTGTTTTGGATGCAATTAGCTTAGTGAACTCTGTACATTGTTCGGTTCCGGCTGTAGAGCCCGTGCAGCAGGGCAATTGGGTGACTGTGAGGTGGCCTAGTCGTGAAAAACACCACTATTCCGTTCCGATTAGAACATCAAAAAGGTTCTCCCCACTCAGTGACGCACCCACTGAGAATCCTGTTGAAAGTGCCCTAGTTATTGGCGATTCTATTACACGGAATGTGAAAACAGAGACACCAGCCACCATAGTCACATTTGCTGGGAGCCAGAGCACCTGACATCAAAGCAAATTTAAAAGTGCTGGCTAATGCTAATCGTAAATTCTCTAAGATTATTATTCACGTCGGCACAAATGATTTTCGACTTCGCCAGTCAGAGATCACTAAAATTAACATTAAAGAGGTGTGCAAGTACAATGTCAGAAACAGTAATTTGCTCTGGTCCCCTTCCTGTTCGTCGGAGTGATGAGATAGTTAGCAGATTATCATCACTTAATGGCTGGCTGTCTAAGTGGTGTCTGCAAAATAATATAGGTTTCATAGACAATTGGAAAAGTTTTTGGGGCAGACCTGACCTGTTGAAAAGAGATGGTATCCATCCCTCCTGGGATGTTGCTGCTCTTCTCTCTAGTAATATGGCACATAGTCTTAGAGCTGAAACATGACAAACTGGGACCCAGGTCAGGAAGCAGACAGACTGGCTAAACCGACCGTCTGCTAGCTGTCTCACGTCACAGAAGTCAGATAATTCCCAACACATAGAAACTCTTTCACCTAGATATTATCACATAGAGACTGTGTCTGTACCCCGAATTAGTAATTACAAAAAACTTCCAAACCCATTTAATGGTAAAAATTTAATTGATGTTCAACAAATAAAAAACAGAATATTGATTAACAAATGATAAAGCTTGGGTTGCTGAATATTAGTAAAATTGTAATATCATATTGTAAATGATATTAACACAAACAATAATCTAGATTTGCTGTGTTTGACAGAAAACTGGCTAAAGCCAGATGAGTCTTGCCCTCAAGGATACAGGCAAAGGGGGAGGTGTTGCTGTAATTTATAGTAATATCTTCAGTATTACTCAAAATTCTTTCAAATATAATTCCTTCGAAGTGATGGTGCTTTATGTAACGTTATGCAAGATTTGACATTTGTACTGTATACAGGCCATCATACAGACTTTATCAAAGAATTTGCTGATTTTCTATCGGAGTTAGTACTAGCTGCGTATAAAGTCCTTGTTGTTGGTGATTACAATATCCATGTAGATAATGGTAAAGACGCATTGGGATTGGCATTTATAGACAGTCTAAACTCTATTGGAGTTAAACAACACGTGTCAGGACCCACTCATTGTCGTAATCATACTTTAGATCTAATATTGTCGCATGGAATCGATATTGATGCCGTTGAAATTCTGCAGCAGAGCGATGACATCTCAGAACATTATTTAGTCTTGTGTATAGTACATTTAGCCAAGGCTGCAAAACCGCCACCCTGCCATAAATATGGTACAACCATCACTTCTACCACTAAAGATTGCTTTATAAATAATCTTCCTGATCAGTTTCATTGCCATAGCATACCAGACAGCTTAGAAGACCTCGATGTTGCAACAGAAACTACTGACTACGTCTTTTCCAGCACATTAGACTCAGTTGCTCCTTTGCGCTTAAAGAAGATTAAGGAAACTAATCCAACGCCGTGGTACAACGAGCACACTCAGGCCCTTAAGAGAGCTGCCAGAAAAATGGAGCGCAGCTGGAAGAAAACAAAACTAGACATTTTTTGCATTTTGTGGAGAGAGAGAATGACTTCCTACCAGAGCGTGGTAGAAAGGCCTTAAAAACTGCTAGATCTGCTTATTTCTCAAATCTGTTGGAAGAAAATAAACACAACCCTAGGTATTTATTTGATACAGTGGCTAAATTAACGAGAAATAGAGCTTCAACTTCTGATGTTTCCAAACAGCACAGCAATAATGACTTTATGAACTTCTTTACTTGCAAGATTGACAATATTAGAGAGAAAATTATAACCATACTACCGTCTACTACAGTACCGTGACAGACAGTGCACTGTAATGTTCCTGAGGAAAAATTCCATTCATTTGTTGCTTTAGGACAGGAAGAAT
This sequence comes from Elopichthys bambusa, assembly GCA_037101425.1. Classification (NCBI taxonomy): domain Eukaryota; kingdom Metazoa; phylum Chordata; class Actinopteri; order Cypriniformes; family Xenocyprididae; genus Elopichthys; species Elopichthys bambusa. Next base: position 23,002,648 of record CM074440.1, on the reverse strand, counting down.
TGTCTAAACTTGTTAAATCATCAAAATCAACAACATGTATGTTAGACCCTATACCGACTAAGCTACTTAAAGAGATGCTTTCAGAGGTCATAGATCCTTTTCTTAATATTGTTAATTCATCTTTATCACTAGGATACATACCAAAAACTTTTAAGTTGGCTATTACTAAACCTCTTTTAGCAACTGAAGCATTCCTTCTTTAAAAAAAATGGTATCTTTGAGGATTTCCAGTCAGGATTTAGACCGTACCATAGCACTGAGACTGCCCTCATTGGAGTTACAAATGATTTGCTCTTATCATCAGATCGTGGTTGTATCTCTCTATTAGTGTTACTAGATCTCAGTGCTGCTTTTCACACTATCGACCACAATATTCTTTTGAATAGACTTGAAAATTATGTTGGCATTTGTGGATTTGCATTGGCATGGTTCAGTTCTTACTTATCTATATTTCTTCGAGCCCTGACGAAACCTACTAATTCACAAAATTAACGGAATGCATAGCTGATATAAAAAATTGGATGACCAGTAACAGAGATTAAAATTTTTGGACCAAAAACGTTTTCACGTAATAACCTAGAATACTGTCTAACACTTGATGGCTGCTCTGTTAAGTCTTTGTCGTCAGTTAGGAACCTGGGTGTGCTCTTTGATACCAATCTTTCATTTGAAAGTCACGTTTCTAGCATCTGTAAAACCGCGTTCTTCCATCTTAAAAATATATCTAAACTATGACATATGCTCTCAATGACAAATGCGGAACAGTTAGTTCATGCATTCATGACCTCAAGGCTAGATTACTGTAATGCTCTACTGGGTGGTTGTTCCGCTCGCCTGTTAAACAAACTACAGCTGGTCCAAAACGCAGCAGCTAGAGTTCTTGCTAGAACCAGGAACTATGACCATATTAGCCCAGTTCTGTCAACACTGCATTGGCTTCCTGTTAAACATCGTATAGATTTTAAAATCTTGCTACTTATTTACAAAGCACTAAATGGTTTAGCTCCCCAGTACCTGAGCGAGCTCTTAATGCATTACAGTCCTTCACGTCTATTGTGATCTCAGAATTCAGGCCCGTTGATAATACCTAGAATATCAAAATCAACTGCAGGCGGTAGATCCTTTTCCTATTTAGCACCTAAACTTTGGAACAGTCTTCCTATCACTGTTCGGGAAGCAGACACACTCTGTCAGTTTAAATCTAGACTAAAAACACATCTGTTTAAACTTGCATACACATTATCTACTTCTATAATTCAAATTATGTAAATTGTTAGGCTGCATAGATTAGGTCAGCCGGAACTGGGAACACTTCCCATAACACCTGATGTACTCGCTACATCATAAGAAGATTTTCATTTACGTTAATATTAGTCTCTGAGGTTTGCCGCAGCCTGCCAGATTGACTTCTATAGTATTTTATAATATTCCATAGTACTATTCCATAGGAAGCCTGCATTTATAATGCATCATAAAGGTATTCTTAATGAATTATAATACACACATAATGCCTTATATACAACCTTATAATGTGTGGTATCTTCTCATGAAATGACAAAAACAAAGTCTTGTTTTAAATATCTAAAAAACTATAATGTGGTCATAATATTTATAAGTGGTATTTGTCTTGGCAGTGTGTGAACACAACCACCCTACAGTGATAAAAATCCATCTCGTCTCATTAGACATGCAGTTTTGATTTTCTGTGCAGTGTGACATCACGCTGCTAAGGCCCCGCCCACTGCTGCTGACTGACAGTCCTAGGTTACCATAGTATTCGTCCTCAGCTAGGGCTGCACGATTCTTGCTAAAATGTGAATCACGATTTTTCTCCATGGGAATTGAGATCACTATTATCTCACACGATTCTCTTTTTTTTCAGCCAAAACATTTATTGCACTGAATTAAAAAAAAAAAACACAGGACTTGCATTTATAATAAAGCGCTGGTCTCTTTACCTTATTTTAGATCCCTTGAAGTGAATAACTTAAACTCGGTAAGCTGTTGAACATAAACAATAGAAAGTTAAAGCTGCAGTCCGGCATTTTTCCTCTTTGTCACCATCTCTGTTTGAAATCTGCAGTTGCAGTCATATGCGGAATTGTTATCGTTACGTGCGTTGTGCATCGGCACGATTCCTCAGCGGATGAATCTAATATTTGCTGTCAATCACACTACACCGGTGTGGATACTGTACTTCAGAATCACAGATTGTAGTCTTGAAAATATGACCAATATAAGAATTTTCACTGGAAAATATCAGCTGAACAAGTAAGTAACATTTCTGCCACTTTTGTTCTGACCAACTGAGGAAAAAAGCATTAGGCCTACAATAAATCGTGCTGCCAATGATGATTAAATCTAACTATGGCTTAGCTTGGATCACGCCAAACCGTGCAAATTAATATTACTATTATACTTTGTTCTCAAATGGTTAATGTTAACAACATCAGCGTTGCGTGACTATGTGTATTTAGTGTGTATTACCGTATTACCTGTAGATTTCAATTTCTGTAGCCACAGTGAAAACTGGAGATTCACCCGCAGTCAAAAGCAAAAGACTTCAGACTGCGGGTGAATCTCCAGTTTTCACTGATGATTGTGATTTGGACCTTTCTGGATTACAATCCGCCATCAAAATGATAAGTTTAGCTATTTCAGCTGCTGTGAGAAAAGGCTATAAATGATCCACTACAAGCAGCATCCTCACATGATATAGCTACTAGTTGGAACTCTTTCCTTTCTGTTTTTAGACGTGATGTAATGACGCAAAGACAAACTGCTGCATGCTCGAATTTCCAGCGGAAATCCACCAGGTCGCTCTTATTATAAAACATTATTACAAGCTTACCGTTGTGAATCGGGCTAAGATAAGGAGATAGTTTTGAACACTGGCTGGTTAAAAAATTGATTTTGGATAATTTTTAACCAAAAACAGTTCCTGCAGCTTTAACAATAATAAATAAAAATAATTAATGAATAGCCCCTGTGCTTTTTGGACACTCCAACTGGACAAGAACCTTTAAGGTGGCGGCTGGTAATTTTAGGTCTGGCTCCCTTGTCGTTCATGGCTAATTCGTACGGTATTTTGTGATGACATTTGAGGTGATTGTAGAGATTGATGGTACTTTGCAGTGCTAAGACAATGCACCTAACCAGACGCGATGTGATGCCGCAACACGTGATAAAAGGTATCTTTTCCATGTGAAGCCTCGTACACACCGGGACGATTATCGCGTGTGCTTATCTTCAGCGTTTTTCGAGATGTTTTTCGTGTTCATACCCAAGTGATATTCACTGGCGATTTGCAGAGTGAACGTGCAAATTAACTCCCTGACAGTGCACTTGTGCTGAACGGTAGAGCAAATAAACATATTTATGATATTAAAAAATCAAAGAAGATAAAAATACGGATATAAAATGGCATATACATGACATGAGATGGTAGTCAGAAAGGGTAGTGCAAATAAGTCACAATGACAGTAGTGCAAGTGAACGGTAGTGCAAATAAACATATTTATGAAATAGATATTCTCATCTATATTTCTTGAATGTAAAAGAAAAAAAAAACAAAAAAAAAACAGTAAAAATACAGAAATAAAATAGCATATAATACTCATCTGTTGGTGTGGCCAAGAACTGGCAGAGCACCCATAGCTCTTCCTTGTCTGCTTATTTCCTCTTCCTCGTCTTGGTATCAATGTGTGCTCAGCAAGACCATTTTGTGCTTGAGCGCCACCAAGCCATGTTTTACTGTAACTTCAGCAGCTTTAGGTGCGTGAACAAAAGCGCCAGTCTCATTGGTCGGCCAGTTTTTAACGCGGCGCATGAAACCAAAAAACGAACCGAGGCGTTTTTTAAAAAAATGACGCTTTTACTCCAGCCGTTTTTCACGTCAGTGTGCACACTCACATTGGCGCCCTTTGTTTAGTCACGAGGCGTTAAACGTCGACAATAAGCGCGCGCGTTATTCGTCCCGGTGTGTACAGGCCTTTAATCAGAGTTTTTGTCCTAACTAGCCGCGACACGTGATGATTCTATTTTAGAAACGGTTTCTATTTTTCTGCAACGTCACGGTTGGAACAACACAAAGTATGACAATGATAATCTCAGGTACTATTTATGTGCTTTATTTAGTGTGAAAAGCATCTAATGTAAGTTTGAATATCATTTTGTGTGTCCGCTTTTATAGCCGTACTGACAGCAACAATGGACAATTCACTCAGATCTTTAAAATCAGGTAGTCATTCATATTCCTGAATCACTATTAAATTTGAGGAATGTAATTTTCATTTAGTTTAGCTTGTTTCCACTAAAACACAATCACAAAAAAACATCTTGTGTTTATTAAGAAAGTGACTGACATGGCTATTTTGAGATATTTAAAGAGGTTCTACATAAGAAGGTCTACTTAAGGTGAATCTCCGGCTTTAAAGGGATAGTTCAGCCTGAAATTAAAATTCTGTCATTTTTTTATTCACCCTCAAGTTGTTCCAAACCTATATGAGTTTCTTTGTGATATGAGATATTTTAAAAAATGTTGGTAATGTGCGATTACAAATTTAAGAATCTGTTTAAGATCTGCTGATCCTACACTGCTAAATCCCAGTAAACAGTAAAAACAGTAAAATCAACTGGCCAAGTGAAAATACATGAAAGAACGTTAAAACTGTCAACTCATTGTAAACAGACAAGTGAATTATACGACTAATGAATGTTTCAGTACATATTTTTAATAATGTTAAAATGGTGTAATATTCATGAATTTCATTAAAATTGCCAGTCCAAATCCACCAAGTAAACTGACTAATCTGTTTAGGTCTGCCTCTTTGTTATACACGTCACGTAAGTGACAGCGGAGCGCCGTAAATGAGGAAGAAAGGAGAGAAGTGATTGGGATTTATGACTGAATCATTCGCTAATCACTAAAATATTTTGACTGTTGCAATCCCAATCGGACTTATGACCTGTAACATTGCCTGAATCATAATTATGCACTGTTCGCTGTTGGGCAGAGGAGAACTGGGCCCCCGACTGAGCCTGGTTTCTCCCAAGGTTTTTTTCTCCATTCCTATCACTGTTTTGTCATCTGATGTCACCTGATGGAGTTTGGGTTCCTTGCCACTGTCGCCTCTGGCTTGCTTAGTTGGGGACACTTGATATTCAACAATGTTTTTGGTCTGCCTGCATTGACACCATTGTATGCGATCAGAACTGAGCTGGATGATGACATTAGAATTAATAGTGTTTTGTTTTACACTGCGTGAGTGTGACCAATAAATTAGATTGATATAGCATCTTGGATTGTTGTAAATAAGTAAATAAGTGAACATGTGAATACAGCATGATCTGAATACAGGGAAATACATGCAAAGGAATCGCCGTCATTTGAAAAGAAGATCGCATTAATGTATGAATCGAGATCGTGATTTTTTTTATTAATCATGCAGTCCTATCCTCAGTGAGTTGTGCACTGTCCGCTATTTTCTCCGCGCTTGAGCAGCTGTAGCGCCAACAATGTCTTGTAGGTAATCCCGGTGTTCTGTTGTTGGATGTAAGAGTGAACATAAGAGATTTTCTCCCAACATTTTGAAGGTAATGCACCCAAAATATACCTAAAATAGTTTATGTCTGTGCAAATCATTTCACTTCAAACTGCTTTTATGAACGAGGGGCAATACAAGGCAGGCTTTTACTAAAAAGTTGTTACTCAAGGATGGATCTGTACCAACTGTTCATTATCCAGCTTCACCTCCAGATGAAGTAAGTGTCACACTGTTTAAACCTTGTTATATCATATAACCACAAGGCTCAACACCGGTTCTCTCGCTCTCAGTCATGTTGCTTTTAATGACTGTTTCACAAGTTCACACTTACATATAATTAAGTAGAGTAAAGGTTATACATATTTGGCATGCTGTCCAGGAGGAGGGTTCCGAGCTCAGAATTTTGGCCTGAATCCAGAGTACTCCCCCAGTTGAGATAGGAATAGTTAGAACTAGAGTGAGGAGATGAGGAGATTAGGAGGTGGAGGGATGCTGATAAACTGTAAATGAACAGAGGTAAGTCTGCTGTATATGTACCTCTTGTCTCGTTTATGCTGATTGACTGAATGCGCTCCTCTTGTGTTAATTAGGTTAATTATCTGAATGTGCTCCTCCTGAACTTTGTTAATAAAACATAATTTCACAATTTCATACTTCCATATAATTTAGTAGAGTAAAGGTTATGCATATTTGGCGGGGCGGGGGGGGGGGGCTCCGAGCTTGTAATTTTGGCCCATTCCCCTAAAAAGCAAAAGAGGAAAGGACAGCTGCCAGACTCCAATGGGAGCAGCTCATGGCATTGGATGGGTGAGCCTTACCAGCTGATGAAAGAGGAGCAGCATGAATTTTGTGCCATAATTAAACAAAGAAATACAGCATTTTGCAAACAACTCTATCTGCTTTGCAAAGAAAACTCGACTTGCAAAAAACCCGAAAGCAATGTGCAAATACAATGGCTAGTTTGAGTGAGAACGCAGAGGATTAACAAATGTATTGTTTTAAAAAATATCTCACAGATAAATACAAACCATCCTACAAACTGCATCTAACCTGTGAACAAACACCAAACCTATAGCATATAAATGCATACCTGTCTCTTCTGATTGTGAGACACTTGCCTTTTTATGAGATCTCTTGGCTCGATTTTCTCACAAATGCAGTTGAGCACCTTCCTCTTCCAAAACAGCAGATGGCGCTATGCTAAGGGATCAATTTAGTGCTAGTCTCCTGGGAGAAGCACTGAATGATTGAGAGAAAGCAAACGCAAATCCTGGCAGCGGCAGGTCGCAGCACTACTTCCGGTGGCATCCCCAGATTTGTGACAGCTGCCACGGTCTTTCTTGGAGTTTGTCTCTGTTTCTGCCGTTTGCTCTGTAAAAACTACACTGTTCTCAGTGGCGTGCGGTGGTGTTTTAAAATAATGAAGCAAACACATGTATTATTATTAGACATTTTTTATGTATCACCGTTTTTTTTTTTTTTTTTTACGCTTAATGTTGTCACATTTTCCTGGTAAAATAAACATTACATGAAAAAGGCTAAATACAATTATATTTTGTATTTTCACACTATGTAATATTCTGTTTTTTTAAAACCAATAAATCTCATCAAGTTAGTGTTTTTACGTATTTTTACATTTATTCCAATAATAACAAACGGCAGTAACAATACAAACAATATATTTTATTTGTTAACTGATGTTCAGCCGTTCTTTTTAACCTTACCAGCGGGTGTCGCTGTTGGACAGAGTTACTACATAAAAACTAGTGATTTTTACAAATTTTAATGTCACATTTTGTAACACTTGCATTGTTTTATTTTTGTAATATCGATAATTTTCTTATCCAGGTTTTTTTTTTTTTTCTAATGAGGCTCTGCCTCCCTTCCCTTGACTGATGGCAGGCAACGACTGATGGCAGAAGCCGTACAACACACAAATATATACACAAATATATATATATATATATATATATATATATAAATGTATATATAGTGCCGCTTGGTCTGTTTAGGGGCAGAGACGCCGGCAGAGGGCAGAAAGCCGTGCTGCTTTCCTGCGGCCATCTCCTCACTGCCTCTGGGGTTGGAGGCTGCTGCTGTGTCCAAGCGGGAGTGGAGGAAACCGCAGGGGGGGCGCCTTCGGCGATAAGCAGGCTGAGGCGGCTGAGCCGGTGGAGGTGTAAAGGCAGCAGCGCGCTGCCAGGGCAGAATATGTTTGATTGACTCATACTTCTTCTGTGTGGCTGAGATTTGCTGGGCAAAACTTTCGACCGCCTCGCCAAAGAGGCCAGCCTGAGAGACAGGGGAGTTGAGTCCGATCATACTCCCTCATGTCTCCCTCATGAGCACTCCACTGGAGGTATCCCCGCGAAGGTAGCACCAGAACTGTTTCAGGCAGTTAAAGGACTGCGAACTAGTAACTTTCTGATGCACCTGTGGGAAGAAAGGAACCAGTGGGGGGCACTGGCAATCAGCACGTGCAGCCCCCAGAAACCAATCATCCAGCCTCGAGCGCTCCGGACACAGTGGAGGGTTCCACTTTAGCCCGATGCTCTCAGGTGCCCGGGAAAGCATGGCCGTCAACTTGGGATCAGACTCGGGCAATGCTGGCATCCCAGAGGGAGGCAACGCAGCCGAATTCTCATCTCCAGAGGACTTAAGCCCACCTTGTGATGCGGCGATCGACATTTGGTCATCCACCGAAGCCCCGAATGAGATGCTGGGACCCTAGTGAGAGCTCCACGTCTTGTGGTGTTTGTGAGGGGGGTGTGGCCTGAGGAGGCTGCCTGGTCGGGGAAGCCCACGCCGTCACCCTCAGATCACCCTGACCACTAGCCAAAGTAGCCCTCTCACGGGAAGAGGAAATGGATTGGGGTGTGGCAGAGGGGACTCCATACCGTTTGAGGTAGTCAAGTCTTGACCCGCAGTGAGAACATGAACCATCCACGAATGCAGCCTCAGCGTGCTGAAAGCCCAGACACATGAGACAGCGATCGTGGCCATCAGCCGGAGCCATATATTGACTGCACCCAGGAATGCACGGGCGGTATAACATCTTTAAAAAGACACAAACACAATCTGTATATGATCTTTTAGAGGAATAAAGCTCTTTTAGAGGCGCTAAAGCGCTCAGGGGAATGCAGGAGCTGGAGAGAGAAGTGCAGGAAGCTCTTCAACAAACAGCTGAATTGCACTGTCACACCAACACCACTGAAGACTCGTTGCTAGAAACACTCCAGTGATACAAGCAGAGAGAAGTGCTCGGCTCCGAAGCAAAAGCTTGAATGCGAGTTGCTCACACTGCTCCTTATATACCCACACAGCGGGGCGGAGCTCGCCATGCAAAGTACCAGACCAAGGTACTCAGTGTACCATTGGTTCGTTCTGTTACCACTTTGTTATCACGTCGACCATTACCGACTGAAAGGGAACTTATGTTTCCCTTTCAGCCCACTCCAGTAAGGAAGGGAGAAAGGATTTAATGCCGAAACTTCCTTGACAGACCTGAGTGAAGAAATGAGGCTCTGGCATCTAAGTCCATTGAGTTGGTCACAGCCAATATGGCAATCATTTCCTCTGTATGGTGGAGTGGGTATTTTATTCTCCATAATGACCTCTAGAGGATGCAGTGTGAGTTTCTATTCGAAAGGGAACGTCTCAGGTTACGCATGAACCATGGTTCCCTGAGAAGGGGAATGAGACAATGCATCTCTGCCATACCTCGGGCTTGCCTAAGTTAAATGTGGCGCTGTTGTACGTCTGCCTACTCATGCAGTGCTCAGACTGCTTCTAAGTGGTTCGCAATCAATGTAGGCAATACTATACTGCACGTTTATGCCAAGCGATTGCTTTTGCTGATATGACTAATGCTGTTCAATATTGACAAAAGTTTACGGTAACACTTTAGTATAGGGAACATGTATTCACTATTAACTATGACTTTTCCCTCAATAAACTCCTAATTTACTGCTTGTTAATAGTTAGTAAGGTAGTTGTTAGGTTTAGGTATTGGGTAGGATTAAGAATGTAGAATAAGGTCATGCAGAATAAGGCATTAATATGTGCTTAATAAGTACTAATAAACAGCTAATATTCTTATAATACGCATGCTAATAAGCAACTAGTTAAAAAACCCTAAAATAAAGTGTTACCAAGTTTACTTTATGGTATTGTAAAATATTGTAAATAGTTGTAATAACGTATATTATTATCTACCTCATCTAAACTTGAATGAGCAGCCACAATAGTAAGCATACATATTTCAAAATAAGAGTCAAAATAAGTATTTAGTTCATTAATAAGTCACTAAAATACTCCCCCCTGGTTATTTGGTTACACAACTGTATTTAATTTAATTCAAATTCAATTAATTTATATTCATTTCATTTCATATAATTTTTTATTTTTTTTTATTTATTTTTTTTGTGCTGTGGGTAGAAGGATTTTCCACACAGCTACAAGTATTTCAAATCTGTGGCAAGTACTGTTTTGATGAATGCTATCAGGTTATTGACAACATGATTTTTAAGGCATCTGTTTCTTAAGGTTATCCAGCTTGTTCCTTAAGCTTTTGGGTATTGGCCACATGCTGTTGTCTTAAGTTCATTCAGGTAACTGCTTTTAAAGGGGAATGCTGCTCTCCTCAGCTGCTTGTAAGAAGAGCACCCCTCGCTGCTACTCTCCTCCTGTAAGGGGCATGCTGCTTTTCTCAGATGCTTGTAACAGAAGGGCACCCCTTCGCTGCTACTTCCCTCCTGTAGGGGCATTCTGCCTCCAGTTTGCTATTCAGAGGGATATGCTGCTCCTTTCCATTATGTCCTATTGTCTTTCCATCTTTCCAGTATACTTTTGTCATTCAGATTTCACAGTCAGTTTGTGGTTGGGGGGTTGTCAGCATAGGGTTTTGTTTTGGGGGGTTATTGCTGCTCAGAACAGAACCATACCGCCAGTCCAAACTATATACTAACTGCCAGTCATCTTTGACGCCTGTCACCACATTCATATATACATATGGTCCATTCAGTATTATCAGCAGCTTTATCGCTGTCACGATCACCAGTGAGAGTGCCCATCATTGCCACCAGAGGGCACTCCATCCTGGACTACACACATCATTTGGACTCCATTTCCCATCTACCCTCATAGCCTGGACTGATCACCCTGCACCTGCTACCCATTATGCAATCACTCACTCACACATAAAAGACACTTGCACCCACACTTCCATGCAAAGTCTTGATTTTCCCTGGTGATCTTTTCTGAGCATTATTGTGGATTGCTATTCTTGTGTTTGACTGGACTGTTCCGTTCCCCGTGTTTGATTCTCTGCTGCCTGCCCTGACCTTTGCCTGTTCCTGGATTCTGTACGTTTGCCGCCTGCGCTGATCTCTGCCTGTCTCTGTTTATGCCTTTGCCTTGTCCTTGCCCTGTTGTGTTTGCTTGTCAATAAAAACTGCAAATGGATCCTAACTCCGTTGACCCAATCCTTACAATCGCATTGCTCAGGAGCTAATTACTCTCCTCCGTCCCCAGCTCCTCCTTCGTCCAGTCAGGACTTGACCTTCTGATATTTTTTTTGATCAAAATCATTTCTTTAATTGTTACATTAATTATTGTCATTAAGAAAATTAATGATATTGCAATACTTGGTTCTGTTCTGTTTACCCTAAGGGGGGTTATCGCTGCTATCCCTGCTCTTATCCATGCTAGGCTGCATGGATGGGCAGGGAGTTTTTGCCCAGAACAGAACCATACCGCCAATCCAAACTGTATACTAACTGCCAGTCATCTTTGATGATAGTGATCCTGACAGAAATTGTGATTTGCTGGTTCTGAGTGTATGTTTGTATTATTTTAATGTTGCAAATAGATCTCTTCTTCTTCTTTACTGACCAAGATGATTTGTTTCGATTTCTGTGTTTCTGTTTTGACGGCATTCTTATTATTTATTTTATTTTATTTACGAGTGGTTTGGCAGTCCTGATCAAACTGATTTTTGCTGTTTTTGGATAATGGTTTTTTTTTTTTTTTCGATTTTCATTTACTGTTTATGCTGATTTTTCAAATATGTCATTTATATCTTTTACAGCTAGATTGATGCCTTCTTTAGTGTGAGCATTAGAGTATTCTAGAAAGTTATCTAACAGTGCTTGCATTTTTGATTGTTCTCTGTGCAGATTTTGGGTTTTAGAGGGTGTCCTCAACTCAATGGTCAGACAGCTCGTAAGTCAGCTGTTTGTTTGGGAAATTTCTTAGGAAATGTATACACTAATTTTATCAGATCAGAGTCTGTATCTGTATTTTAAATCACATTTAGTTCTCAATTGAGCTATTGGGTAATTAAATTTGTCCCTCATCTAATTTGTAGTCATTGGAAAAGCCTTTTTCAATTGCATTTATTTAGATTGGCATGTGCTATTCCCTCCAATGAAAAATGAATTAGTATCTTGAAAAATTCTCTTAGCATGACTTGTTTGCTTCCACATTCCATTAATTTATTTTATGTAATTTGCAGTGTGTGCAGCTGGAGAAATTCCCCTGACAAAAGTGGGATGACTCACCAAAATCTTCTCTACTGCCCAAAACTAATCTGCCTTCAAATCCAGCTTTGACATTTCCCTCTGTCACAATTTCTTGTGGGAGACTAAAGGCTATAGAGCATTTAGTGTATGATCAAATGTGACCTTTAGTCAGCTAATGGGTTCCTTCTTGCATAATATGAAAAACTAAGGGACACCTGAAGAGAGGGAATGCTAAAATCTCTTGAGAAATTCCTGTCAAATAAGCTCCCAATGTGGCTTGATAGTAAATGCATTACTGAGGAATCTTGTTGTGTCTGGTCGGTCGAAGAACACTGAATTATGAGTGGTTTGTGCAGTTTGATGCTTTGTCACTTTGAACTTGGTGACAGTTGAACACAGAAAAATGGAAATAACATACAGTATCACCAAGTCAAATTACAACAACCTCAGTTGTATCACTGAAAAACAAGGCTTCGAATTCTAAAACAAACCCATAAAAAGTAATGTAAAGGGAGCCTCACTGATGAGTCCCTCACTGCTGCAGGTTGGTTGCATTACTCAGTGCTCTGGACCATTTCAGCACTGCACAAATGAGATCTTGCTGGAGGCTTCCTCCCTGATTAGATAAATGAACTATCCAATCTTTGTTGTCCTTGTTGTTATTTTCCCTATATTGTCATGGTGATGAGGCCACATAGCCTATGTTTGTCTCCATTTGAGGACTGCACAGGTTGTTGCTGTGGAAATGAACAAGCTCTATTGCCATGTTGAGGAATCGGTAAACATGCAGCACACTCAAATACAAATAGAGGCAATTACTGGGGATGCTTTCGTGTAGTATTCTTGTCTGCCAGAGTACTAAACATTAAATCACCATAAAATTTCATAGTACAACCAACATTAATAGATGTAAAACCTGGGCTAGTAGATTACTAAGGCCAAGAGTGAGTCCTGTTTTACCCTGTAATTAGACAGATAAAGGACTGAAATGTCTCAAGCATCTCTCTTTTTTTCTGAAAGGCTCAAGAAACTGGAGCAAAGCAGAGACCCTGTCATTAACTCATGTCTCTTCCTGCCTTCAACAGGACTGTGCACCCAAGAGCTAATTTAATGATGAGAAAAACAAAATGTTCTTATCCCCTTAGTGTTCAAGGATCACCAACAGCCCAGGATTATTGTTGCTCACACTCTTACTTTTTCGGGACAAACTGAGAATCATTAGAAAGATTAAAGACTCTAGATATTTTCCCACTGTTTACGTATAAAACTATATAAAACTGGGTTGCAGTGCACACAATTACAATAGAATTTTCATACGATTTGGGGTATTTTCATATCAATAATGAATGTTAACATTATAAATGCTAAGCAGTTGTAGTGATTCAACATAATTATATGACTAACATCCACATTAGATTGTGATTGGAAGTTAATACAAACACTTGATGGTAGTTTAAAGTGAGTTTTTAGTAAAAGTGCAATATTAATCTTTTAAATTGTTATGTAACTTGATGCTAATTGTAGCTCTAATGCACTTGTCGTGCCAGGAGCTATATCTCTTTTGTTAAATGAATTCAAATAAGGTCCCAAGAATATGCTTATTTTTTGTTTTCTAGAAAGACTTCAGTTAATAGGTGGATTAATGTATAGTGGGATCAAGGTGGTGTAGATTGGCAAGCAATGTAATGCCAGAATAAAGGCTAATAATGTCTGAATACAATGAATAATGATAAATGATAAAATAATAATGAATATTAAGTCTCATGCTGACAGAAGTGTGAAAGGTTCATTGAGTGAGAACAAAACAAACATGAATTGGTCAGTCATCTAGCCAGTCATGAGACAATAGACTGCAAGTAGGTGTTTACAGGGCAATACAAATTTTATTAGCATCTAATCAGCCTTCTCTAAAAACTTAGAAAATGCATAATAAAATTCAGTGTTTTAGAGATATCCTCGGATTTGAAATGAAGCTTATATATCTCCATATTAATAACAGTCTGAGTAATTCTGAGTATTGAATGTAAACTCTAAAGTGTTGGCTTTCTAAATATACGTTGGTTATGTGTCTATTCAGAATGATATGCGCAGCAACCTTTTTATGTCATTTATGCCCCACTTGCCAAACTGGGGGATGTGCAGTAAGAGGTCAAGGCACATAAAAAGAAAAAGAAAGGAAAAGTAATACACAAGAGCAAGAAGGGTTAATGGAGGTGCTGCTTTATACTGGCTAATAATGAGCCAGTATAAGATGTGACACATGTGAATGGCTTACACATGTAGTTAATGCCCAGTCATAGAATGCAACAAGCCAAAATGTCAATAATCACTGTTTTTTATTTTAGTGATTATATTGTTTTTTTATGGTTGGTTTTATTCTTTGACACATAGGAGGCACTGGCAATGGTCCCCCTTCTCTTTCTGTTTCTCTCGCAGAAGGATTGGGATGTGAATAATTCAGTGTCAGTGTTTAATCCGTGTAAAGGTAAGCAGGTAATTAAAAGCTCTGCTGATGCAGCAGCACAGGGCAGAGCTAAACCCAAGACCACTCAGCCTCCACTCCACAGGGGGAAAACAGGAACAGTGGTCCCAGGATAATTACACAGCCTCACAGAAGCAGGGTAAGCCCAGCAATTCCAAAGGGGTCAGAGAGGTGAAAGAATTAACATGGGGCATTCTCTCTCTTTTGAAAAGGGAGGCTGAGTATTGCCACTTTTAAAGAGGGCGATATTCATTGAGAATGCTAATTACCTCCCACAGATTAGATCAAGCACTCAGGAACGTCATGTTCTAGGGAGGAGAGGTCACCTCTACAACACCTTGAGTATTTGGTGCTTGATTATTGTAGTATGAAGTGTCTATAGCACTTGTGATGATGATGAAAACATAAAGCACTCTATTCTAATGAACTTATGAAAAGGTTGCAGAATGAAGACATGAAGCAACAGCAAGTATACTAAATGTCTTATGTATGCTATTGTTGTTTAAGGCCAACAATCACAGTGTTTGAATTATGAGTGAGTCAAAACCCCCTAGTTCCAGTCATCTAACAATAATAACATTAATAACTTACAGTTTTCTTTATTGCTAATGCACTAAAACCGATTATACTAACCTAAAACAATAAATCATTATCTTCAGCTCTCAAAACAAAGAGAGATTTTTAGAACACTAGTCACCTGTTTTCATACATTACAGTTTTCATGACTTGCATTTAAATAAAAAAGATAGCAAATTATGTAATTTCTCACAGAACCATAATACTATGTGCATAATGTACAAATGCATGGAGCATTTACCCTGAAATGTGCATTAAAACAGGTAACATACCTGAGAAAAAAAATAAAAACATGCATTTTTACATTTATTGTACGTGATGATATTAAGCAAAATCAAACAATTAGCATCTTTAAGACATACCCAGCAAACTCAAAAAATTCCACAGTTGCATTTTAGAACAAAAATAAGATCTTACAAATATTGTGAAAATACCTATGGTAGGGTTTTTTTGTGCAATGTTCTGTATAAAATAACTTAATCTATACATTTGAACATGTCAGAAATGTTTATCAGAAATATTGTCTTTTTTTATTGCATTTAAAAACAAAGCATACAAATCTTTGCAAGAAACAATTTATTACAGCTGCCTACCTGTGAATCACTTCATTGAGAGTATGACTGTTTAGAAATCAAGTACATGCTAAATCAGAGGCTCTAACCTTCACTGATTTAGCATGCATTGACACCATTTTCTTTAAGAGCTGCTGTGCAGGCAAAATTATATACCAGTTATCACTGTAAAGCTGCTTTGACACAATCTGCATTGTAAAAAGCGCTATATAAATAAAGGTGACTTGACTTGACTGAATGGGCCTATCATGAACAGCATGCATAGCAAGATACAGAGAATAAATGTTCAAGTTCTTTTAATCCAACCAATCACAATGCTAAAATAACCATATAAAAAACTGTTACTTACCTAAATCCTCCTGAGACTTTTTACAGCATTTAGCCCCACATACACACTCACAGCAAGCTCATAGCTCAAAGCATTTTTTCTCCACTTCTTAAAAATGAAAACGTCTCAGGTTACAAATGTAACCCTTGTTCCCTGAGAAGGGAATGAGACACTGCGTCAGAACAACACTGTGGGGAACGTCACAATGTCTGAAGTACTTATCGAACTAGTCCAATCTTGATTGGTGTTGTGTCATGACATCACATGTGACTGCGTACACGGAAGCTACAAAGGGGAGCAAGCACACAACAGTGTTAGCTTCTGATAGGTCCAGTTGTTCTCAGGCACCAGGATGTATGGCAAAGGGATGCAGCTTCTCGTTCCCTTCTAGTTACTAAATACATTTTTGTAATACAGAGATAGTATGTTAAAAGCATATTTTAGTTCATATTCATGGTGTCTCCAAATAGCACAGTTGAGTACACTTAGATGTTCTTAAGATTATCTTAAGAAGTACTAAAGAAGAATTTTTAGTGTATTAAGTACAAAATTAGTGCGTGAAAATAGAGCACTTTAAGTATTTTAGGGAAGTGTACTTTTTTTTCACCTGGGGTCTCATGCATTACAGCAGGCCAAAAGGTATTACATTGGACGCATGACAATTACATGACAAACTGTGGCCCAGGTCAGGAAGCAGACATACTGGCTAAACCGACCGTCTGCTAGCTGCCTCACGTTACAGAAGTCAGATAATTCCCAACACATAGAAACTCTTACACCTAGATATTATCACATAGAGACTGTGTCTGTACCCCGAATTAGTAAAAACAAAAAACTTCCAAACCCATTTAATGGTAAAAATTTAATTGATGTTCAACAAATAAAAAATAGAGATAGTAATGATAAACAAATGATAAAGCTTGGGTTGTTAAATATTAGATCCCTTTCATCAAAATCACTTATTGTAAATGATATTATCACAGACAATAATCTAGATATGCTGTGTTTGACAGAAACTTGGCTAAAACCGGACGATTACATTACTTTAAATGAGTCTAGCCCTCAAGGTTATGATTATCGACACAATCCTCGTCAGAAAGGCAAAGGAGGAGGTGTTGCTGTAATTTATAGTAATATTTATAGTATTAGTCAAAAGTCTCTCAAATATAATTCCTTCGAAGTGATGGTACTTTACGTAACATTATGTAAGTTGACATTTGTGTTGGCTACTGTATACAGGCCACCAGGACACCATACAGACTTTATCAAAGAATTTGCTGATTTTCTGTCGGAGTTAGTACTAGCAGCAGATAAAGTACTTGTTGTTGGTGACTTTAATATCCATGTAGATAATGAAAAAGACTCATTGGGATTGGCATTTGCAGATATTCTAAACTCTATTGGTGTTAGACAACACGTGTCAGGACCCACTCATTGTCGTAACCATACCTTAGATCTAATATTGTCATATGGAATTGATATTGATGCCGTTGAAATTCTGCAGCAGAGTGACGACATCTCAGATCATTACCTAGTCTCGTGTATACTACATTTAGTCAAAACAGCTAAACTGCCTCCCTGCCATAAATTTGGTAGAACCATCACTTCTACCACTAAAGAACGCTTTATAAATAATCTTCCTGATCAGTTTCATCGCCTTAGCATGCCAGACAGCTTAGAAGACCTCGATGTTGCAACGGAAACTATTGCCTCTGTCTTTTCAAGCACATTAGACTCAGTTGCTCCTTTGCGTTTAAAAAAGATTAAGGAAATTAATCCAACGCCATGGTACAACGAGCACACTCAGGCCCTAAAGGTAGCAGCCAGAAAAATGGAACGCAGCTGGAAGAAAACAAAACTAGAAGTATTTCGCATTTTGTGGAGGGAGAGAATGGTTGAGTACAGAAAGGCCTTAAAATCTGCTAGATCTGCCTATTTTTCAAAACTTTTAGAAGAAAATAAACAAAACCCTAGGTATTTATTTGATACAGTGGCTAAATTAACAAGAAATAAAACTTCAACTTCTGATGTTTCCAAAGAGCACAGCAGTGATGACTTCATGAACTTCTTTACTTGCAAGATTGATAATATTAGAAAAAAAATTATAACCACGCAACCGTCTACTACAGTATTGCGTCAGACGGTGCATTGTAGTATCCCTGAGGAAAAATTCAATTCATTTACTCCTTTAAGAGAGGAAGAACTGTCTAAACTTGTTAAATCGTCAAAATCGACAACATGTATGTTAGACCCTATACCAACTAAGCTATTGAAAGAGATGCTTCCAGAGGTCATAGATCCTCTTCTTAATATCGTTAATTCATCTTTATCACTAGGATACGTACCAAAAACTTTTAAGTTGGCTATTATTAAACCTCTTATTAAAAAACCACAACTTGATCCTAGAGAATTAGTCAATTACAGGCCAATCTCAAATCTCACTTTTCTGTCAAAAATACTAGAAAAGGCAGTATCATCACAACTATGTTCCTTTTTAGAAAGAAATAGTATCTATGAGGATTTCCAGTCAGGATTTAGACCATACCATAGTACTGAAACTGCTCTCATTAGAGTTACTAATGATTTGCTCTTATCATCAGATCGTGGTTGTATCTCTCTATTAGTGTTACTGGATCTTAGTGCTGCATTTGACACTATTGATCACAATATTCTTTTAAATAGACTCGAACATTATGTTGGCATTAGTGGAACTGCATTGTCATGGTTCAAATCATACTTATCTGACCGTTATCAGTTTGTAGAAGTAAATGAAGAGAGGTCATATCGATCACAAGTTGAATATGGAGTACCGCAAGGCTCGGTACTAGGACCATTGCTTTTCATTCTGTACATGCTACCCTTAGGAGATATCATCAGGAAGCATGGTGTTAGTTTTCACTGTTACGCTGATGATACTCAGCTCTATATTTCTTCGCGCCCTGACGAAACTTACCAATTCACAAAATTAACGGAATGCATAGCTGATATAAAAAATTGGATGACCAGTAATTTCCTACTACTAAATTCAGAAAAAACAGATATTCTAATTTTTGGACCAAAAACTTCCTCACGTAATAACCTAGAATACTGTCTAACACTTGATGGCTGCTCTGTTAAGTCTTCGTCGTCAGTTAGGAACCTGGGTGTGCTCTTTGATACCAATCTTTCATTTGAAGGCCATGTTTCTAGCATCTGTAAAACCGCATTCTTCCATCTTAAAAATATATCTAAATTACGACATATGCTCTCGATGACAAATGCAGAACAGTTAGTTCATGCGTTCATGACCTCAAGGCTAGATTACTGTAACGCTCTACTAGGTGGTTGTTCTGCTCGCCTGATAAATAAACTACAGCTCGTACAAAATGCAGCAGCTAGAGTTCTTACTAGAACTAGGAAATATGACCATATCAGCCCGGTTCTGTCAACACTGCATTGGCTTCCTGTTAAACATCGTATAGATTTTAAAATCTTGCTAATCACCTACAAAGCACTAAATGGTTTAGCTCCCCAGTACCTGAGCGAGCTCTTAATGCATTATAGTCCTTCGCGTCTATTACGATCTCAGAATTCAGGCCAGCTAATAATACCTAGAATATCAAAATCAACTGCAGGTGGTAGATCCTTCTCCTATTTGGCACCTAAACTCTGGAACAATCTTCCTAGCATTGTTCGGGAAGCAGACACACTCTGTCAGTTTAAATCTAAACTAAAAACACATCTCTTTAACCTGGCATACACATAACACATTATCAATTTATTTTTTCAAATCCGTTAAAGGATTATTAGGCTGCATAAATTAGGTCAGCCAGAACCGGGAACACTTCCAATAACACCAGATGTACTCGTTACATCAGAAGAAGAATGGCATCTACGCTAATATTAGTCTTTCTGTTTATCCCGAGGTTTACCGTAGTCAGCCGGATCCGGGCCGTATCCGGGTGAGATCGAGGACCTGCACCATGACACAACCACAACACAGCCCTGAAGTATCAGCAGAGATTGAGTCAACTAGATCATCCACTATGAAGGCCTCATCAACATGACAACCAGTGGCACATCTCCTCAACAACCGTCCATACCGGTGTGATGAATACGATCCTCAACTGGATGGAACTGAATTAAACACTTTGAATGTTGCGATCATATCTGACTTATGATAGCAACCTGAATCGTAACAAAGCACTGTTTGCCAGAGGAGAACTGGCCCCCCGACTAAGCCTGGTTTCTCCCAAGGTTTTTTCTCCATTTTAACACCTGTTTGCCACCTGATGTCACCTGTTGGAGTTTGGGTTCCTTGCCGCTGTCGCCTTTGGCTTGCTTAGTTGGGGACACTTGACAATTGACATTTGATATTCAACAGTGCTTTGATCTGCCTGCATTGACACTATTCCTTATGAGCTGCTGTGCAGCCAAAATAATGTACCAGTTATCACTGTAAAGCTGCTTTGACACAATCTACATTGTAAAAAGCGCTATATAAATAATGGTGACTTGACTTGACTTGACTTGACGCTGCTGCCTTAAGCCCCAGCACTCTCTGAAAGTGTTTGACAGTGATGGCCAAGTGTTTTACTAGCTTGATATTGGAGAGTGTAGTCAAGATGGTCTCTACATTAGCAGGAGACAACTGTGCCTGCATCGTAACAGAGTCCCACACCACCCCCAGGAACGTAGTCCTCTGCTGAGAAGTCAGTGAGCTTTTCTTGACGTTTTAGTCTCAATCCCAAGCACCTTATATGACGAAGAACATCATCTCAATGCTGAACTGCCATCTCCCCCGACTGAGCTAGAATGAGCCAGTCGTCGATACAATTGAGTATGCGAATGCCCTGGAGTCTTAATGGAGCCAGCACTGCATCCATGCATTTTGTGAAGGTGCTAGGGGACAGAGCTAGAACCCGATATTGGTACGCTTTTCCCCCGAAGGTGAACCTCAGGAACTTCCTGTGTTGGGGAAGGATGGATATGTGGAAATATTTGACTTACAATAATTGGGATAGTTAACATCTTGAATCTGAATCTCTTTAGAGAACGATTCAATACCCTGAGATCTATAATGGGGCGTAAACCTCCATCCTTCTTGGGAACTATGAAGTACCTGTTGTAGAACCCGGCTTCCCTCTTGTGAGGAGGAATACCCTCTATGGCCTCCTTCGCTAAGAGTGACTGACCGTGCACAGGAGCCATTGAGATATATTGTGAAGATTCCTCCAAGCTTCTACATAATCTACTAGGGGGATCAGTCTCTCGAGACTGACCTCGGGTGTCATGGGCAAAGTGAGTTCAGTGCCCTGAAGTGGCTCTTGCGTCCCGAAGAGCATGAGGCGGCGGGAAGCAAACATCAATTTCCCGAGGGCTCCGCGGAGGAGCGAGATGTTGTCACTCCACCACAGGGAGGACCACTCTCAGAGGCCTGCGCACAGCGTCAGGACATCTTCCCCGAAGTCTTCCTTGCCTGAATGACAATCCTCAGATCTGCCTTTGGTTTGGAAGACTGGGGTTGAGAGTGTTATCTTGTCCCCCAGGCCTCTTTTGCTGCTGCAGGTGTGAGGAACTAGTGGCTGATGTCAAGTCAAGTCAAGTCACCTTTATTTATATAGCGCTTTTTACAATGTAGATTGTGTCAAAGCAGCTTTACATTGATAACTATTACATTATTTTGGCTGCACAGCAGCTCTTAAAGAATAGTGTCAATGCAGGCAGATCAAAGCACTGTTGAATATCAAATATCAATTGTCAAGTGTCCCCAACTAAGCAAGTCAAAGGCGACAGCGGCAAGGAACCCAAACTCCAACAGGTGACATCAGGTGGCAAACAGGTGTTAAAAAGGAGAAAAAAACCTTGGGAGAAACCAGGCTTAGTCGGGGGGCCAGTTCTCCTCTGGCAAACAGTGCTTTGTTACGACTCAGGTTGCTATCATAAGTCAGATAGGATCGCAACATTCAAAGTATTTAATTCAGTTCCATCCAGCTGAGGGTCGTATTCATCACACCGGTATGGACGGTTGTTGAGGAGATGCGCCACTGGTTGTCATGTTGATGAGGCCTTCACAGTGGATGATCTAGTTGACTCAATCTCTGCTGATACTTCAGGGCTGCGTTGTGGTCGTGTCAAGGCGCAGGTCCTTGGTCTCACCTGGATGCGGCCCGGATCCGGTTGACTACGGTAAACCTCGGGATAAACAGAAAGACTAATATTAGTGTAGATGCCATTCTTCTTCTGATGTAATGAGTACATCTGGTGTTATAGGAAGTGTTCCCGGTTCCGGCTGACCTAATTTATGCAGCCTAATAATCCTTTAACGGATTTGAAAAAATAAATTGATAATGTGTTGTGTATGCCAGGTTAAAGAGATGTGTTTGTAGTTTAGATTTAAACTAACAGAGTGTGTCTGCTTTCCGAACAATGCTAGGAAGATTGTTCCAGAGTTTAGGTGCCAAATAGGAGAAGGATCTACCACATGCAGTTGATTTTGATATTCTAGGTATTATCAACTGGCCTGAATTCTGAGATTGCAATAGACGCAAAGGACTATAATGCATTAATAGCTCGCTCAGGTACTGGGGAGCTAAACCATTTAGTGCTTTGTAAGTAATTAGCAAGATTTTAAAATCTATACGATGTTTAACAGGAAGCCAATGCAGTGTTGACAGAACTGGGCTAATATGGTCATACTTCCTAGTTCTAGTAAGAACTCTAGCTGCTGCATTTTGTACGAGCTGTAGTTTATTTATCAGGTGAGCAGAACAACCACCCAGTAGAGTGTTACAGTAATCTAGCCTTGAGGTCATGAACGCATGAACTAACTGTTCCGCATTTGTCATCGAGAGCATATGTCGTAATTTAGATATATTTTTAAGATGGAAGAATGCGGTTTTACAGATGCTAGAAACATGGTCTTCAAATGAAAGATTGGTATCAAATAGCACACCCAGGTTCCTAACTGACGACAAAGACTTAACAGAGCAGCCATCAAGTGTTAGACAATATTCTAGGTTATTCCGTGAGGAAGTTTTTGGTCCAAAAATTAGAATATCTGTTTTTTCTGAATTTAGTAGTAGGAAATTACTGGTCATCCAATTTTTTATATCAGCTATGCATTTCGTTAATTTTGTGAATTGGTAAGTTTCGTCAGGGCGCGAAGAAATATAGAGCATATATATAGAGAGTATCATCAGCGTAACAGTGAAAACTAACGCCATGTTTCCTAATGATATCTCCCAAGGGTAGCATGTACAGAGTGAAAAGCAATGGTCCTAGGACTGAGCCTTGCGGTACTCCATATTCAACTTGTGATCGATATGACATCTCTTCATTTACTACTACAAACTGATAACGGTCAGATAAGTATGATTTGAACCATGACAATGCAATTCCACTAATGCCAACATAATTTTCGAGTCTATTTAAAAGAATATTGTGATCAATAGTGTCAAATGCAGCACTAAAATCCAGTAACACTAATAGAGAGATACAACCACGATCTGATGATAAGAGCAAATCATTAGTAACTCTAATGAGAGCAGTCTCAGTACTATGGTACGGTCTAAATCCTGACTGGAAATCCTCATAGATACTATTTCTTTCTAAAAAGGAACATAGTTGTGATGATACTGCCTTTTCAAGTATTTTTGACAGAAAAGTGAGATTTGAGATCAGCCTGTAATTGACTAATTCTCTAGGATCAAGTTGTGGTTTTTTAATAAGAGGTTTAATAATAGCCAGCTTAAAAGTTTTTGGTACGTATCCTAGTGATAAAGATGAATTTACGATATTAAGAAGATAATCTATGACCTCTGGAAGCATCTCTTTCAATAGCTTAGTCGGTATAGGGTCTAACATACATGTTGTTGATTTTGACGATTTAACAAGTCAAAAAAGACAATTCTTCCTCTCTTAAAGCAGGAAATGAATTGAATTTTTCCTCAGGGACACTACAATGCACTGTCGGACGCAATATTGTAGTAGACGGTTGCATGGTTATAATTTTTTTTCTAATATCAATGTTGCAAGTAAAGAAGTTCATAAAGTTATTACTGCTGTGCTCTTTGGAAACATCAGAAGTTGAAGCTTTATTTCTTGTTCATTTAGCCACTGTATCAAATAAATACCTAGGTTTTTGTTTATTTTCTTCTAATAGTTTTGAAAAATAGGCAGATCTAGCAGACTTTAAGGCCTTTCTGTACTCAATCATTCTCTTTCTCCACGAAATGCGAAATACTTCTAGTTTTGTTTTCTTCCAGCTGCGCTCCATTTTTCTGGCTGCTACCTTTAGGGCCCGAGTGTGCTCATTGTACCATGGCGTTGGATTAATTTCCTTAATCTTTTTTAAACGCAAAGGAGCAACTGAGTCGAATGTGCTGGAAAAGACAGAGGCAATAGTTTCTGTTGCAACATCAAGGTCTTCTAAGCTGTCTGGTATGCTAAGGCGATGAAACTGATCAGGAAGATTATTTATAAAGCGTTCTTTAGTGGTAGAAGTGATGGTTCTACCAAATTTATGGCAGGGAGGCAGTTTAGCTGTTTTGACTAAATGTAGTATACACAAGACTAGATAATGATCTGAGATGTCGTCACTCTGCTGCAGAATTTCAACGGCATCAATATCAATTCCATACGACAATATTAGATCTAAGGTATGGTTACGACAATGAGTGGGTCCTGACACGTGTTGTCTAACACCAATAGAGTTTCGAATATCTGCAAATGCCAATCCCAATGAGTCTTTTTCATTATCTACATGGATATTAAAGTCACCAACAACAAGGACTTTATCTGCAGCTAGTACTAACTCCGATAGAAAATCAGCAAATTCTTTGATAAAGTCTGTATGGTGTCCTGGTGGCCTGTATACAGTAGCCAACACAAATGTCAACTTACATAATGTTACGTAAAGTACCATCACTTCGAAGGAATTATATTTGAGAGACTTTTGACTAATACTGTAAATATTACTATAAATTACAGCATCACCTCCCCCTTTGCCTTTCTGATGAGGATTGTGTCGATAATCTTAACCTTCGAGGTCTAGACTCATTTAAAGTACTGTAATCGTCCGGTTTTAGCCAAGTTTCTGTCAAACACAGCATATCTAGATTACTGTCTGTGATAATATCATTTACAATAAGTGATTTTGAAGAAAGGGATCTAATATTTAACAACCCAAGCTTTATCATTTGTTTATCATTATTATCTCTTTTTTATTTGGTGAACATCAATTAAATTTTTACCATTAAATGGGTTTGGAAGTTTTTTGTTTTTACTAATTCGGGGTACAGACACAGTCTCTATGTGATAATATCTAGGTGTAAGAGTTTCTATGTGTTGGGAATTATCTGACTTCTGTAACGTGAGGCTGCTAGCAGACGGTCGGTTTAGCCGGTCTGTCTGCTTCCTGACCTGGGCCCCAGTTTGTCATGTTTCAGCTCTAAGACTAAGTGCCATATTACTAGAGAGAAGAGCAGCACCATCCCGAGAGGGATGAATACCATCTCTTTTCAACAGGTCAGGTCTGCCCCAAAAACTTTTCCAATTGTCTATGAAACCTATATTATTTTGCAGACACCACTTAGACAGCCAGCTAGATGTGTGGGGCTGCTGCCAGGAAGATTTGGAACAACGTCGGGGGATAAATTGTTTGAATGCAGATGACTGTGCCTTCGCCTCCTGAAACCTCTCGACAACGGAGTTTACGGTGTCGCCAAAGAAGCCAGAAGGCAAGAGCAGGGCATCGATGAAGAAAGCCCTGTCCTTCTCACCAGTGCCCGTCAAGTTCAGTAAAGTGTCTCTCCATTGCTGCCAGTGCTTCCATGGAGCGGCCGATGGCATGGGCCATCTCCTTAGTAGAACGGAGAGACAAGTCTGCAGCTTGACGAAGCTCTTTAATATTGTCGAGCCCGACCTCCCCGCTGTCATCCAGTTTCTTCAACTTGCGGCATCATCCCATAGCCGTTCTCCTTTGAGCCCAAGAAGGAAGAATAATTATCAAACAGGGCCAGGCGGGAGCGGAGCATTCTGAGTGGTAGCAGCTCACAGTTTGCACAGACAGCACCCTCGAGTGCCACCTGTGCATGCTCCGCTCCGAGGCACATAACACACAGCAAGTGTGTATCTCCCTCTGGGATGAAACGTGGACAGGGAGAAGCACACTGCCTGAATTGCCTCTGACTCACCATGATAATATTATATATGTGATATAATGCACTGGGACAGACAATACCAAATAAGACAGACAAGAACAATGCTTGCTGAAGAGCAGGAGCTAACACTGTTGTGTGCTGGATCCCCTTTGTAGTTTCCGTGTACGCTGTCACATGTGACGTCATGACGCAACACCAATCGAGATTGGACTAGTTCAATACGTACTTCAAACGTTGTCACGCTGGGGGCGTTCCCCAAAGTGTTGTTACAATGCAGCGAAAAGGGAACCATATTTACCCAATATACTCTCTGCAAAGTTCTTTTTCGTTCTTTGCTCAGAGGTAAACAGAATCCAACTTGTGACAGCACTACTGAACCACTCCAAGATGTTAAAGAAGGTACAGAGATTTCTTGGCTTTGCAATTTTTCATTTGTAACTTCAGTGTAATTGCAACTGAAGCACATTTGCAACTAGTCCAAACCTGATTGGTGCTGTGTCACCTGTGACATGTGATGGTGCACCTGTGACATGTGATGGCGTGAAGCTACAAAAGAAGATGGCAACACAGCAGTGTAATCTTCTGCTCTTCAGCAACAGCACTGTTTCAAACTGTCAGTCCTATTTGGTGTTGTTTGTCCCATAGGAACTTAAAATATTAGTCATGAGCACAGCTGAAAGAGTGTTCCTGTCTTCCTGCCCGCATTGAAATTACAGGAGGTGACACACGCGATCTGTTTAGGTGTGGGGCATGCACAGTCAACTCCTGAGGGGGCTGGCTGTGTTCATTGAAAAATATCTCGACACGTACAGCCGTGCGCTTTCGAGTGTATCACCCCCATGCTTGTTGAAATTTTTTCTGGAGGGAAGTCTTATGTAATATTAACGACTTGAAACTTGTGTTTGCCGAGGCAATGTGTAAATTATGAGTCCGTATAAATAAATAAATAAATAAATAAATACTGATATAGCCAATCATTCAGACCATGCTTCACTTGTATGTTGTTTATAGCTACATTTAATTCTGATTAATTAAAAAAGTGGAATAATAAGAGCCCGATGCTGGGTCGGTCTATATTCTGAGCATTGAGGCGGGGGTCTCGATGACTCACCACCTCTGTCCCCCACTTATAGGAGCTCC
The DNA here is from genome assembly GCA_037101425.1 of Elopichthys bambusa. Lineage (NCBI taxonomy): Eukaryota > Metazoa > Chordata > Actinopteri > Cypriniformes > Xenocyprididae > Elopichthys > Elopichthys bambusa. The sequence goes on along the minus strand of CM074440.1, from coordinate 22,975,341 downwards.
TGCAGGGTTTTCTTACAGATTAAATATCATATGTCTATCTGTGAAGCAGGGGGCGCACAAGCAGAGCACAGCCTCCATGTCAGGGCCTGCATTTTCTTTATTGATCTCCATACCGAGATATCAAGATCGTGGAAAGTCATTTTCATCTAGAATTTCGAGTTTCTTTGATCCTGGGCTCGAAGGAGAATGGCTATGGGACGATGCCTCAAGTGGAACAGACTTAGCATCTTTCTCTTCCCCAACGTTGCATCATCCCTTAAAGCCACGACATTGCTCACCAAACCCTGCCAAACTACACCTAATGTCCACCACATATATATATATATATATATATATGGCGTGGACATTAGGTGTATATGGCGGCAGGTCAGGCTGGGTCCATCCCTCTCCACGCTCGGTCCCAAGGGGCTGCCAGGGGGCAGCGCCTCCAGTGCTTTGGTCTCCAGTGAACACAGATTGCACGCTCATCAAGACAAGATGATAGCAGTGTCAGAGCTCTGTCACAAAACCAATAATACATAGAACGAAGTGACAGAACCCTGACAATAACTATATACTTTTAATTGACTTATTTCTTTTCCTTCTTCCCATAGATTGTATACCCAGTTCACATACAATACCAAAATTACAGTGATTTAACCCAATAACCTTTGAATTATTTCTTTGCAGGGCACTTTAAAGAAGACAACAATGATGACACTAAATCTCAGGTTCCAATTAAATGTCCTTGATGGAAACTAACTCAAAGTAAACAGGAATTCAGCTCAGTTCAGTAATCATTTGTGTCACAATTACATCAGTGTAGCTTCAACTTATCTGTCAGTCACTACTGGAGGTGCCACAACATACAGCGACATGTTCTGCAACATTGTCAGTGGCACATGACGCAATCCATCGGCACATACCACTATCCATTATCCATATCTGCTGGCACATGCCAGTGAAAACCGGATGTGCCACCGGATGTCCCACTAAGCATAGCTGCATTTGACAGTGTCTTCTGTGTGTAAGATGCCATGCCACTTAATGTTAATACCACTACTGGAAGTTCATTCAAAAGGTCTCTTTTGTGAATTGTTTATTGATGCTGTTATTTTGTTTTGTTTTGTTTGTTTTGTTTTTATTTCAACTGAAACAAGTCAATAAAAATAAATGAAAATCCTTACCTTTTTAACTATAATCCTGCCTTTTATTTGCCTTGACTCGCTGCAACGCTGGCTCAAGAGCAAACATAGCTTTCTGACCTGGTCCAAGATGTCATAAAGTGTATTCCTTTGTAATTGGTCTCCTTGAGTTTGAGCTGCAAAGTGATTTAAGCTTATGCTGTAGGGCACATGCTACATATCGATCAAACGTGACCTGTTCCCACAGCTAGAATCAAGCATATAGCGTCAGTTCTGGCAGACACGTCAGTCAAGCTCGCATCAGCTGACATTCAGCTGATCCATGCCATCCAATAGGGATACATTTCAGATTAGACCACGTCTTTCAAATACACCTTTCCAGTATTCAGATGCTGCTTGATCACCGCGCTGCACTCGTTATACTAATATGAGATGGATCTGCACTCCCGCATGAAGAAGGATATCAAGAGCGGTCAAGCATCCACGTCACAGCCGGCTATTTCACTCTCCAACACTTCAACATCTCTGAATGTTTTCAGAAGCAAGCTAAGTTATTTTTAATGCTCATTGTTTTAAAGCTATCAGGTTATTGGCAACATGCTGTTGCTAAGGCTATCCGTGTTGCTAGGCTTCTTGTCATTCTCAGAAAAATGTTTGTGCTAAGCTTTTGTGATCGTATTGGCAATGTGTGTTACTTATCTGTTGTCATTGGCAACTGGCTCGATCGCTGCACACGCTGGTCGGGTCGCTTCGTTTGTATAGCAACGCGCTATACATGCTGGTTGACTCGCCTTTGTATAACGCTATAGATCGCAGATTCAAGCAGCTTTGCAGTAGAGACATGAAAACAACGATTCTTGGTGCAAATGTATTATTCCGCTATTATTCTAGTAAAAATGCTTGTTCTAAAAGCTATAGTGCCTTTGGAAAAACACTCGTTCTTAAAGCTATAGTTGCTATTGGGAACATGCTGTTCTTAAAGCTATAGTTACTATTGGAAAAACGCTCTGCCTTAAAGCCTTAGTCAAGTCAAGTTAAGTCACCTTTATTTATATAGCGCTTTTTACAATGCAGATTGTGTCAAAGCAGCTTTACAGTGATAAATGGTATATAATGTTGGCTGCACAGCAGCTCTTAAAGAAAATGGTGTCATTGTCCATCTTAAGTAAATTCAGTACTGATTAATTCCGTTGAATCAATAGTTATTAATTTAGCTAATTTATCTATATCAGCACTGGAGTAAATATAGTTGCTATAGAAATAAAAAAAAACAGCATGGATACACTTGTTCTTAAAGTTATGGTTGCTATTGGAAACACACTTGTTCTAAAGACTCCGGTCTTGTTCTAGTTGCTATGGAAGGCAAATGTATGTATGTATATATATATATATATATATATATATATATATATATATATATAAGGTCATTTCCAATGCTTCTAGTGTCATTGCCGCTACTATAAGTACATGCTGCGGTAAGTTTATTCAAGTACATGCTATCTTAAGCTGCTGTTTTAGATTTAATGCTTTATGCTCCTTATGCTATCCAAGCATATTGCATACTATTTTATGTATTAGGCAACGGGTGTATGCTTCCCTGACCAGATTGCCAATAGTTTAATACTAGTCTGTGATTTTCAACATGTTTGTTGTATCAGATGTGCTGCCACTAGGGGTGTAATCTTCCCCATTAGAGAAGAAAAAGCATGTCCGAATTAGGTTTGCAACATGTTTGTTGCAATAAAGGCTCATCCGAGCTCAGTAACATGCTTTGCTGATTCGTTTTTTGGCAGCATGCTTGCTGCCAAGGTGCACGATACTCAATTGGCAACACGCTTGTTGCTCTGCGATTAGCAACATGCTTGTTGCAAGAATCATACCACCTCCGGCTGGATCGTTTAGGATGCTATGCGTAATTCACAGCCGTTCCTATTAATCACGCTCGCTTAAGGCTGCTCTTTTACCTTTATCATTTATTACGGATGGGGGATGGTTTGTTTTGGGGGAAATGTATCGCTGCGCTCCCTGCTCTGTCCAGGCATGGCTGCTTGAATGAGCGGGGAGTTTTGCCCAGAACAGTTCCATACCGCTAACCTTAAATTGCTATTGCTTATTACTATCGTTTAAATTTTTTCATTGCTAACATTCTTTATCATTAATAATCTTTGACTATAGTTGTCTGACAGAAATCAAGCGTATAGCATCAGTTCTGGCAGACACTTCAGTCAAGCTCGCATCAGCTGACATTCAGCTGATACTGATAGCTGATACCATCCAATAGGGATACATTTCAGATTAGACCGCTTCCACCTTCCAGTATTCAGATGCTGCTTGATCGCCGTGCTGCACTCATTATACCCGCCTCCATCCCCTACTCTTCCAATATATGACTGCACCTGTGGCTCAGTACCGCACCTCTACTCATGTAATCCAGGTTATTATTATTATTGTTGTTGTTATTAATTCCTAATGTCTGTTTATTTCTCTTTCAGGTGATGTTCATGTGTATTTTTAATACACATGAGTGGGGAGTTTTGCCCAGAACAGTTCCATACCGCCAACCTTAATTGCTATTGCTTACTATTGTTTAAATTGTTTTATTGCTAACGTTCTTTATCATTAATAATATTTGACAATAGTGGTCTGACAGAAATATGAATTATGTTGTTAATATAACACTACAGGACAATACATAGAACCTGAACAACTTGACATGACTGGAAAATACAGTTCTGGTGTTTATTCTACTTTTAAGAATGATTTTTCAGTGTTATTACTTATTAAACAGACAAATTATTTTACAATCACAGAAGAGGACAGCGATACAGGAATACTGGTAAGATAGTTTATTGAAACAACCAGGATGGCAGACAGAGTGCATGGTGAGTGAATGCAAGTAGATACGTTGGCAGATATGGATGTAGAACTGATACTTGTCTTGATTTGCAAGAATGGTAAATCGATGACAGACTTGAGACTGAGCAGACACAGTTGAACTCACGGAGGACAAGGAGAACACTAGGAGACAAGGGAACACACTGGAGACAGGTGAGTATCTTCAGAGGAGTCCTTGAGGTAAGCATATAGGTAAGTGCTAGATGCGAACGAGACCGGACAGTGACTGAGTGAGAGCGTGAGTCTTTTATGGTGCTGCTGATGAGGGTGTTGATTGATGTCAGGTGTGCGTGGTTAGTACTCCGGTGATGACATGCGCTGTGTCTGTGTGAGGGTAGAGCCTATCATTCCTGGGGACCCATGAGCGTTCCTCGGGACCGTAGCCCTCCCAATCCATGAGGTACTCCAGGTGACCACCACAACGCCGGGAGTCCAAGATGTCACGTACCAGGTAAGCAGCTCGGTCACCCACGATGAGAGGAAGGGGGGGGTTCCTCAGTTTCTTTCGTGGGAAGAGAGACAGAAGGATGGTGAGGCTTTAATAGTGACACGTGGAAAGTAGGGTGAATTTTGTATTCTGGTGGCAGTTGTAGTTGGTAGGTGATGGGGTTGATCTGCCGAATGATGGTGAAGGGGCCAATGAACCTGGGACTCAGCTTTCTACAGGGCAGGCGCATCCTGATGTCCCTTGTTGACAGCCAGACCTTCTGTCCTGGCTGGTAGTTAGGGGCGGTGGAGCGTCGAAGGTCAGCCGTCATTCTGCGCCTGCGTAGGGCCCGTTGGAGCTGATGGTGCGCGGAGTCCCAGACCCTCTCACTCTCTCGGAACCAGTAGTCAACAGCTGGTACATCCGAGGGATCAGTAGGGGTTGGTAGCCGAGTATGCACTGGAATGGGGTGAGTCCGGTGGTAGGCTGACGTAACGAGTTCTGGGCGTACTCGGCCCAACCCAGGAACTGGTTCCAAGAGTCCTGGTGGCCGTGACAGAAGGTACGTAGGAAGCATCCAATCTCCTGAATCTTCCTCTCCATCTGCCTGTTCGTCTGGGGATGGTAACCTGAGGAGAGGCTTACGGTCACACCTAGGAGTTTAAAGAAAGCTTTCCAGACCCTGGAGATAAACTGTGGTTCTCGGTCTGATACAATATCCTCAGGAATTCCATAGTATCTGAAAATACAGTTAAACATTAATTCAGCAGTGTCCATGGCAGTATGCAATCCTCTTAGAGGGATTAGACGACACGACTTAGAAAATCTGTCCACAACCACAAGTAAGCAGGTACAGTTGTCTGATACTGGAAGGTCAGTGATGAAATCAACCCCTAGGTGTGACCATGGGCGATTAGGAACGGGCAGAGGCTGGAGTTTGCCGGAGGGAAGATGGCGTGGACTTTTCGAGATGGTGCATTCCTTGCATCCCTGCACGTACCTTCTGACGTCAGCTGCCATGTTCGGCCACCAGAAGCGTTGTTTCAACAACGAGAGGGTTTCATTGACCCCAGGGTGGCCAGTGCCCAGTGACGAGTGAGATGCGTGAGTTGAGGGGAGTGCGCCATGTCTAGGTGACGTAGAGCAAACCTGGGGGGCAACCCGGCGGAGCGTTGGTGGAGGCATTGGACTCGGGAAGGGTCTCTTCAGACAATGGGATTTACAAAGATCTTCTCTGGTAGAATAGATTCAGGGACTTCAGGGTTATCATCAGGACCATGGATGCGAAAGAGAGCGTCAGCCTTTACATTTTTGGATCCTGGACGATACGTGATGGAGAAATTGAAACGTGTAAAGAACAGAGCCCATCTTGCCTGACATGGGTTTAATTGCTTTGCATTTCGAAGATATTCCAGGTTCTTATGATTGGTTAAGACCACAAATGGATGTTTGGCTCCTTCAAGCCAATACCTCCACTCCTCGAGGGCGAGCTTGATGGCCAAAAGCTCCCTGTTCCCGATGTCATAGTTAACTTCCGCCGGGTTGAGTTTGCGGGAGAAGGCATGGGTGTAGTCTACTTGGGCTCCCCTGCTGCTGTCAACCTCCACGACGAAGGGCTTGTCGGGATCAGGATGTACCAGGAGAGGAGCGGTGGTGAAGGCTTCCTTGAGTGTCTCGAAGGCTTGGGTGGGGGCTGGAGTCCAGGACAGAGACTTGGGCTTACTGCGTGGGAGATTAGTAAGTGGAGTGGAGATAATACTGTAACCTTGAATGAAGCATCGATAGAAGTTGGCAAAACCGAGGAATCTCTAAAGTTCTTTTACTGTTGTGTGAACGGGCCAGTCCTTAGGCAGAGACCTTCCTCTCGTCCATCCGGATGCCACTGCAATCTATGTAGTAGCCAAGGAACTGCACTGAGGGCTGGTGGAAGGTACACTTCTCTGCTTTCAGGAATAGGTTGAACTCCCTCAGGCATTGCAGGACCTCCGCAACGTGGTGGCGATGGTCGGCCAGGGTCCGGGAGTAAATCAGGATATCGACAATATATACTAGGACTGACTTGTGCAGGAATTCCCAGAGCACCTCATGGATGAAATCCTGGAATACGGAGGGGGCGTTGACAAGTCCATACGGCATGACCAAGTATTCGTAGTGGCCAGCAGGGGTCACAAAAGCAGTCTTCCATTCGTCCCCCTCACGTATCCGGATGAGGTTGTACGTGCTGCGGAGGTCCAACTTGGTGAACAAAGTGGCACCTCTGAGATGTTCCAGTGCAGAGGGGACAAGAGGAAGTGGATATCGAAACTTTACTGTGATTTAATTGAGGGCTCTGTAATCTATGCAGGGCCGCAAGCCTCCATCCTTCTTCCCCACAAAGAAGAAGCTTGAAGCAGCAAGGGAAGTAGACGGGCGTATGTAGCCTTGGGACAGAGCCTCTTTGATGTAATCCTCAATGACCTTCTCCTCCGGGATGGAAAGCGAATAGATCTTTCCTTTGGGCACTGGCTCACCGGGAAGCAGATCAATTTTTTATATCAGCTATGCATTCCGTTAATTTTGTGAATTCGTAAGTTTCATCAGGGCGTGAAGAAATATAGAGGGCCGTTAAACGACACTGCATCTCATTGGCATGATTGTGTCAATGACATTACTAAATGAGCCCAGGAATACTTCCAGAAACCACTGTCGGTAAACACATTCCTGCCGTGCCATCTGCAGATGCCAACTAAAGGTCTATCATGCAAAAAGGAAGCCATATGTGAACATGGTCCAGAAGCACCATTGTGTCCTGTGAGCCAAGGCTCATTTAAAATGGACTGTTTCTAAGTGGAAAAGTGTTCTAAATTTGACATTCTTGTTGGAAGTCATGGAGGCCGTGTCCTCTGGGCTAAAGAGGAGGGAGACCTTCCAGCATGTTATCAGCGTTCAGTTCAAAAGCCAGCATCTCTGACGGTATGGGGGTGTATAAGTGCATACGATATGGGCAGCTTGCATGTTTTGGAAGGCACTATGAATGCTGAAAGGTTTTAGAGCAACATATGCTCCCTTCCAGATGATGTCTATTTCAGGGAAGGCCTTGTGTATTTCAGCAGGACAATGCAAAACCACATACTGCAGCTATTACAACAGCATGGCTTCGTTGTAGAAGAGTGCGGGTGCTGAATCGGCCTGCCTGCAGTCCAGATCTTTCACCTATAGAGAAAAATATGTCAAAGACGACCACAAACTCTTCAGCAGCTGGAAACCTATATCAGGCAAGAATGGGACCAAATTTCAACACCAAAACTCCAGAAACTCATAACCTCAATGTCCAGACGTCTTCAAACGGTTTTGAAAAGAAGAGCAGATGCTACACCATGGCAAACATGCCCCCGTCCCAACTATTTTGAGACCTGTAGCAGGTATTAAATTTGAAATTTTGTGCACAAAATCACAAAATTGTAAAACTTTTCAGTTTAAACATTTGTTATCTATGTTCTGTTGTGAATAAAATATTGGCTCATTTATTTATATATATAATATATACACACACAGCATAAATGAGTACACCCCCTCTGAACAAATACAAAAGATGTATTTTCTTTATGATCACTAATTAAATTCATGGATGGCAAAACTAAAATGTATTAAACATATACATAAAAAAAATCTGAGATTGTATAAATTCATGACAAATTGTCACATCTGTCCTGTTTAACTCCTGGATGATGAGCTCCTTAAATGCCCTGATCTTTAATGGGGAGTGTTGCTCAACTCATCTCTACAGAATCCCTCACAGGTGCTCAAGAGTGTTAAGATTGAGTGCAATACATGTCCACAGAAGGTTTTTCACCTTGGGAGAATGTATATCCTCACTCTCATGTTGAAAAAATGCCCAACAATGCAGGGAATGAGGAAAGGGTAACATCTTCTGTTTCAAGTTTGTGTATTAAATTACACAGGTGTTGTGGGAATTCATGACAGCATTGATAAAGCACAACTCCCTCATACCTTCAGCACTCATACATCACTCAACACCACTGAACTTTACTGTGGGAACCAGGCACTTCTCACTGTACTCCTCCTCTAGGAACACCATAACATTTTGGATGCTGTTAGATCCAAAATGATTGATTTGGTCTCATGAGACCAGAGTATTGATTCCCAGAATCTATATTTTGTAAATATGGGCTTTGGAAATGGCTAACTGACTTTATTGTGCTTTGGCTACAGTAGGTAGTACCAGTGAGAACAACAACCATGCATGTCATTTCTGCAGGCTGCATCTTACTCTGTGAGATAAACCGTTACTCTTTTCATAGCTTTTGCTGGCTCTGAGACACTCGCTTGGTATTTCTCCTGCTCTTTGTCTAGCAAAAAAATCCCTCATCACTAAATGAAAGCTTAAAATGAAGGCCTGATTATTTCAGGGGCCTTGTCACAAGTCCATTCTTTTTGAATGGATTTGAATGAATTTCTGTTACTTTTGTTATATTTTCACACAAAACAATGATTTGGTAATCCTCTTGTACCACTGTCCTCTTTTGTGCTAAGAAACAAGTCTCCTGACAGTTCTCTCCCAAGTGGTTCCATTGTTGTCAGCATTAAGTCTGAGAATGATTCAGTGGGCTATATAACACTTTTAATTGTCAAGAAATTACTTCTCTTTAAATGTTTTGGTTAAACATACTTACCTGTTGATCAAACATTGCCTTAAACTTACACCAGAATTTTTTTTATTTCGTTTTATTTAGTAACTTTTAGAAGGGTTTACTCATTTTTGCTACACAACATTTTATCACTTTGATAAGAATATATATAATTTTTTTTTTTTTTTAAATGTGATGTGCATGAACATAAAATCTGTATGTTTTAAAAAATGCTTCTTTTTTTTGTCTCCGCTACAGGTCTTGAACATTTGCTCAAAGTGACGTAACATCAATTATGAAATTAGTTCAATTCAGCTATAAAGCAACACTGCAGAAAACAGTGATGTCATCATCCAGCTAAGTTGAGTTCTCATCCAATAGTGTCAGTGCAGTCAAATCAGTAATATTGGTGATTAGTAATATTGCTGAATAATAATGTCCCCAATAGTTCTGCAATGATCCAGTAGATGGCGATATTGTATAGATTCAGAGTGGCCAGAATCATTTGCTGCTCTGAATCTATTCAATATTGCCATCTACTGGATCATTGCAGAATTAGATCATTGCATTGATATCACTGTTTTTTGCAGAGCTGCTACTCATTTCATAATTAATGTACTTTACACAGTTATTGAACCAAAATGAATCATCTATTTGATTGTGGAGGTGAACCACACATCCTGATACCACTACTTGCAAAAATTCTTTATTTTAAAATGGCCAATGCACATTAATTAGCATGAGCACTCAAGTTCATCATGTAAATGTGCCAGATTTAGCCATACAGGCTAATTTTCATCTGTGGTCCTGGCAGGTTGATGGTAATGAAAAGTCCATAAAACCTAAAAAAAAAAAAAAAAAAAAACTTATAACACATATAACCAGCAAACATAGCCATAATCAGAGCATATTAACACAATATGACTTTAAATATAAGGAGACAGAAACAAGCCACTACTCCAAATTATGAAGACATGATTGATTATCCAATAACCACTGTTTTATGGATGCAGAAAAAGAAGTAAATATGTAATATTTCTTAATTGTGTGGGTACAGTATTCCAGGTATGTGCAGCTCTATAAGAAAAGGCTGATTGCCCATGGAATGAATGCCTCTTTATAAGTTTTAAAAAATATTTAAAAAATATATATATATTATCCATCCCATATACATCCTTTGCCCTTTGAACTATTAAGAAATGAAATAATCTCATTTTTTTTTTAGAATTAGTCATTTCTCTAAAATTAAATCATTTAAACTAAATCATTTAAACCAGGTACTTTCTGAATCAATGACTTTGTAGAATCTATCAAATAATTATTAAATGCTTCTGTTACCTTATTTGGATCATTAATCATATTTCCCTGTATATTTAACTCTATTGTTTTATGTATGTTATTAAAATGTCCAGTTAATTTCTTTAAATTTTGCCATATTTATTTGGTATTTCCTCTAGCTGCCTTAATAAAAAAAAATGTAGCTTTCGCATTTCTAAGCTCCTTTACAACCGTATTTCTTAATACGGCAACTAGCCTTCCAAAATCCAGGAGGGTGACAGCTCAGTTGGTTGCATGCAGCAGTTTAAAAAAACAAACAAAAACAAAAAAAAAAGTCAGCAAAACAGAAATCTGAAAACCAAACTAAATAATTTTCCATTGCTTTAACACAATATATATTTCTGGCAACTCTCTGAGGGATTGGTGTGGTAATGGATATGGCAATGTAATGTATTTGGTCTTGGCGGAATAGATCTGCTATGCTGCTGCTGTTGATTATTGCTATTGCTGCTGCTGCTGCTGTCGCTGCTGCAGAGCAAGTACAGAGATTTGCTCCTGCCGATACTTTCACAGACATTGCTGTGAGCATGTAAGACATGCTGCTGCTGCACATATAACACATGAAATAAAGCCCCAACAAAGCAGGAAACACAAGAAATAGCAGCATGCATATATTGGCTTGTATTGTCTGAGTGAAAAAAACGAGCTGGTGCATAGGCAGACATACATACATACAGGTGCATCTCAATAAATTAGAATGTCGTGGAAAAGTTAATTTATTTCAGTAATTCAACTCAAATTGCAGAACTCGTGTATTAAATAAATTCAGTGCACGCAGACTGAAGTACTTTAATTTTTTGGTTCTTTTAATTGTGATGATTTTGGCTCACATTTAACAAAAACCCACCAATTCACTATCTCAGAAAATTAGAATACTTCATAAGATCAATAAAAAAAAGGATATTTTAAACAGAAATGTCAGGCTTCTGAAAAGTATGTTCATTTCTATGCACTCAATACTTGGTTGGGCCTCCTTTTGCATCAATGCGGTGTGGCATGGAGACAATCAGCCTGTGGCACTGCTCAGGGTATAATGGAAGCCCAGGTTAGCGGCCTTCAGGTCATCTGTATTGTTGGGTCTGTTGTCTCATCTTCCTCTTGACAATACCTCATAGATTCTCTAACACCATGTTCATTGAACCAGATTTTGGTACCTTTGGCAGTGTGGGCAGGTGCCAAATCCTGCTGGAAAATGAAATCAGCATCTCCATAAAGCTTGTCAGCAGAAGGAGGCATGAAGTGCTCTAAAATTTCCTGGTAGATGGCTGCGTTGACTGTGGACTTCAGAAAACACAGTGGACCAACACCAGCAGATGACATGGCAGCCCAAATCATCACTGACTGTGGAAACTTCACACTGGATTTCAAGCAACATGGTTTCTGTGCCTCTCCACTCTTCCTCCAGACTCTGGGACCTTGATTTCCAAATGAAATGCAAAATTTACTTTCATCTTAAGAGAGAATGTTGGACCACTGAGAAACAGTCCAGTTCTTTTTCTCCTTAGCCCAGGTAAGACGCTTCTGATGTTGTCTTTGGTTCAGAAGTGGCTTGGTATGTGGAATGCGACAGTTGTAGCCCATTTCCTGAAGACGTCTGTGTGTGGTGGCTCTTGATGCACTGACTCCAGCTTCAGTCCACTCCTTTTGAAGCTCTCCAAAGTTCATAAATCGGCTTCGCCTGACAATCTTCTCAAGCCTGCGGTCATTCCTTTAACTTGTACACCTTTTCCTACCACACTTTTTCCTTCTAGTCAACTTTCCATGAATATGCTTTGGCACAGCACTCTGCGAACAGCCAGCTCTTTTAGCAATGACCCTCTGTGGCTTACCCTCATTGTAGAGGGTCTTGATGATTGTCTTCTGGACAACTGTCAAGTCAGCAGACTTCCCAATGACTGCTGTTGGGATTACTTACCTAAACCCAGTATTTATACCCTGAGAACGGTAATTTAATAGAACTTGAAATTAAATATTCTAATAATTTGAGATACTGATTTTTTATTTATTTTGATGAGCAGCAAACTGTAATCATCAAAATGAAAACAAAAAAGTCTGGAAATATTTTACTTTATGTCTAATAAATCTAGAATATATTTAAGTTTTATTTTTTGAATTAAATTACAGGAAAAAAAAAAAAACTTTTTCATGATATTCTAATTTATTGAGATGCACCTGTATATCTGCACATATAAATGAACATAGACAGGACAGGATAGGACAAAACACCACCCAAACAAGCAGATGTTTTAATATCTATGTGTGCCTGGGCCTGCTTTGCTGAATGGCTTAGCTCTAGTGACCCATATGGCTATGAGTGCCTGGGCTACTACGCTAAATGGCTTAGCTTTAGAAATGCGCACTGTGTATTATCATTAACAATAGATATCATGTTGCAAGCTGATAGAGACAGGAAAACCCAGCAACCACTGGAGCGGTATCATAATTTAAGTCATTTGATAATATATCTGGGACATAACCCTTATACTCTTATTTGAACAGTGAAACCAGTGGGAACGAATGATGAATGACAGAGTGTGACTCTGACACTGCATGCAGCTGTAACTGACTAATTCTCTAGGATCAAGTTGTGTTTTTTTTTAATAAGAGGTTTAATAATAGCCAGGTTAAAAGTTTTTGGTATGTATCCTCAGGGGCGCAGGATGTGGGGGTGTTGCAGCACCCCCTGTTTTCACAGGACAGTAAATGCAACACAAATTTATTCATTTTTTATCACATTTGTTTGTAATAAGCACTTTAAATGGGCTATTCAAATATATATATATATATATATATATATATATATATATATATATATTAAACAAAAAAACAACTAGGGTCAAATAAAAAGGTTTTACTGGCTCAAGAATAGGCAGAGTTTCTAATAACGTGTTTTTGCAGTATATGATTATATGATATGATTAATATATGATTATCATATATATTATATATTATATATATCATATAATATGGGTGAACTACAATTCGGTGAACTACAAATGCGGCATCATTTTAGCCGCATCCAAAGATTCTGCAAATGCATTGTTTCCTAGAATGTCTGAAAAAAACAGAATTGCTGAGGTTATTATTCTCCTGAACGTCACGTTTTGCTTGTGCTTGTGTCGTAACGGCACTAACTGAAAACACATCTGGTAAAGTTTCAGCAAGTACATCAGATTGCGTATATTTGCACGGGGCATCAGTCACCTTTACAACCGGCATAACCTTACCACCAGCGATATCATTTCCCATTATAAAATCAATACCTTTTACAGGTAAAGATGGGTGAACTACTACTTCAAAACACCCAGATGGCAATTCACAAGTAACCCATATACAATGAAGAGGAACGATTACAAACCCCATTTCAATGTCCTGCACAATTGTTAGATCAATGATGGCACGGCGGAGCTGCGCGAGCCTATGGCGATGCAGCGCGCCAAAATGGGCGGTGCGACTGACTATATAAGTGGGCATTTCGCCATAGGATTTCAGGTCAATCGACTGAAGCGACGACACGGAGTCGTGCAGCCCCGTGGCACGGCAACTAACGCAGTACTCGTTCCGTATCTTAGGGAACCGAGATACTATTCATGCTATGGCTGCTACGTACACCTTGAGGCACTTGTCCAGACGCTCCTGGAGAAATGACAATATCGGAGATATGTCACACTCAACAGGGTCTTCGTTTCGAGCTGCACACCAGTCGATGAAGACTGACCATTTCTGGTCATAGAGGCATCTAGTAGACGGGGCTCTCGCCTGAGAAATGGTATTCAGCATGTCCGCTGGGAGGTTAACAGGCTCCCATCGAGGGACCACAGGTGTAGAGCCCAGTTCTCTGGCTGGGGGTGCCAGATTGTCCTGTTCGCCTGAGAGAGGAGGTCCCGTCTCAGGGCGATCGGCCATGGGGCTTTCGTTGAAAGCCTGAACAGCCCCGAGGACCAAGGTTGGTTGCTCCAGACTGGGGCCACCAGGAGGACTCTGTGATTGTCTACCCTGATTCGTCTGATGAGCTGAGGGATCAGAGCGATCAGGGGAAAAGCGTAAAGAGGGAGGCTGGGCAGTGAGAGTTGTCTTCTGAGGCTAAGAGGTCAACCTCTGCCCTCCTGAAGATCTCCCAGATCGCCCAGTACGTACGATGCTCTTAGCGATCGCAGCCTGGGCATGGCCCATTCCAAGAGCTGCTTTGCCAGTGCACAGAGTCCACTGGATGAAAGCCCGCCTTGGTGATGTATGTAGGAAACCACTGTCATGCTATGGCTGCTAAGACATGGCTACCAAGACGTGGCGTCCCCTTGGGATCGTCTGAAAAGAGTGAAGGGCTCGACTCACTGCTAGCATCTCTAGACAGTTGATGTGCAGATGGCTCTCGTTGCTCAACCATGAGCTGAAGACTGGTCTGCCCTCGCACAGAGCACCCCAACCCCAGTTGAACGCATCTGTCGAGACCACCGCCTTCTGGGTACCGCCCCCAAGGGAACCCCACGGCTGAACCACAAAGGGTCCTTCCAGGGTTTCAGGGATGCTATACAGGCCTGATTTACCCTGACAAAAAAGTGGCCATGCCGCCAAGCATGAGGTGGGAACCGAAGGTTTAGCCAGTATTTAGCTGCATCCCTAGGAGGCTGCATCCCTAGGAGGCCGAGCTGCAAAACCGGGGAGGCAGAAGCCATCAGCCCTAGCATCCTCTCGAAAAACTTCAGAGGGAGACGGGCTTTGATCCTGACAGAGGCCATGAGCTTCTGAATGGCCAGAGCGTGCTCTGGCGAGACTGCGGCCCTCATATGAGTGGAGTTGAAAACTGCTCCCAGGAACGATATATGTTGGCTGTCTCAGAGGGGAAAGCGCCACGTCCATGCACTTTGTAAAAATGCGGGGAGCTAGGGACAGCCCGAAGGACTGGACTGTATATTGGTAAGCCACTCCCTTGAATGCGAATCTCAAGAATCGTCTGTGATGGGGGGCTATCTGGATGTGAAAGTACGCGTCTTTCAGGTCCAGAGAGAAGAACCAGTCCCTGGAGCAAATCTGCACGAGGATTTGTTTTAACGTTAACATCCTGACAACATTGATCGCCCGATGGCCTGGGCTGTGGCTTTCGTGGCACACAGGGCTAAATCCGTGGTGCTGCGGAGGTCGTGAAAGGCAGGTGTATCAGTTCCAGACTCCAGTGAAGTTTAGCTTGGAACACCTGGAGAATGGCCATGGTTTGTAGCGCAGAGGCAGCTTGGCCTGCAGAAGAATACGCTCTGCCAGCCAGAGCAGAGGTCATTTTGCAGGGCTTAGTAGGAAGGGCCCGTTTATTCTTCCATCCCACGGCCACGGGAGGACAGAGATGAGCGGCCACGGCCTTGTCCAGGGGTGGTATTTGCTCGTATCCCTTCTCATGAGAGCCATCCACGGTGGTGAGAGCTGCAGATGTAGTAGTGCGTAGGCGGGTCGAGTAGGTAGCTGACTTAGTCAGCTCGTCGTGCACCTCAGGAAAAAATGGTGCAGAATGCTAGCGAGGGGCCTGGCGGCGTCCCGGCAGGAACCATTCATCCAGTCTGCTGCATGTTGGCTCTTCAGGGGGAGCCCACTCGAGGCTGAGTTTCTCAACAGCCTTGGAGAGGACGCGGAATAACTCAGCGTCCATTCTTGCCTTGGCATTGATGGGCTCCAGAGACGGCATGTGTGGGTGGGGTCTTTGGAGTCGCCAGCCCATTCCTCCATTTCAGAAGCCGCCGATGATATGCTGTCATCAAACAGCTCGTCCTCAGAACCACCAAACGATACCAGGCCACTCGCTTCAGCCGAGGGATGCAGGAGAACAGGACAGGAGAAGGCTCTCTAGGCGGAGAGAGTGAGGCAAGCAACTCGGGAACCAACTCATACGCCCTCAGAATCGCAATTTTCACAGCGTCGTATTGAATACTATCTTCCAACGAAAGAGATGCACACACTTCTTGTGCCTTACTGGTGTACACTGTAACATCAAGGCCCAAACTTCAGTTGGCCACTTCAAAGCACTCGCGATGCATTCAAAAGCTTGAAAGTAAGCTTCAACTTCTTTCTCACAGAAAGGTGGGACTATTGCAGTATTTATAGCCACGTCAAAATGTGTGGACGGCACAACGACAGACTCTGATTCATTACCTAATGGAACAGAGTTATTGCAGACAAGACTGGAATTTGAATGACCAGCAGCCTTCTCAGAACTACCATTTAAACTAGTAGATGTTTTAGGAATCGTTTGTTTGGGTAGATCTTGAGCAGCCTGCAACTCTACCTGCCACAGTTGCACTTTTGTATCAGCATCAATTCAGGATATTTCAATCTGACGTTTTAAATCATCTTGTCTCGCCTGAGCTCGATCCTGAGTCTCTAATTGTAGACGAGCTAAATTAACTTTTTAAATACAAATCCGAACAAAGTTCAGGCGATGCCTCGGTAGAAAGAGAAAATGGTTCGAATTTAGGTATTGAGAATGGTGGACCTACCTCCGCACCAGCAGTCATTGGAGTAGCCTGAAGAGGGATTCCTGCAGAAATTAGTGTTGGACCAGCTGCTTCCACAGAAACAGCCTCCATAGAAGGAAAGACCCCTTTATCGACCAAAGTAGACACAATACAAGCTTTTATCTCCGCTTTACGCTGTGTTTTAGAAACAGAAATCTCATAGCGCTGAGCAATCAGAAACAATTTTTTCGACACGCAGATTGACTACCCCTCAACACTAGGTTGATCTATGAATTTATTTAAATCAAAAGTTGCCATATTAACAAAAAACAGTGAGTAAACAAATAAGGAAAATCCACACACACTCCAGACCTACCTACCTAACCAGAAGTCGAACTACATCCTAGCTAGTCTTCGGTGGGTACCGATTAAGAGATTGCTCTCTCCCTCGGGAATACCTTCAAACAAAACAAACTAAAATAATAAAGAAAACAATAAACAGTAAACCATAGCCAGAACATTTAAAAAACTTCAGCTAGTGCAGTTGCTTTGTTTGCGGGGTTTCCGGGGTAACCGCTGCATTCTGCTGTTCCATCAGCGCCCTCTGCTGTCAGAGAGTGAACGTGCACTTTCATTCAGCGCGCCTCCTTCACGTTGGGCTTGTTTTCTTGAGTGCGCGTGTCCCTTTGACACAGCATACAGCGGTGTTGTGCATTTTATATGGTTGATTATTCTTAAATGCATTATAAAAAATTTAATAACTGGTAATAAATTATTATGCCCACGATAACAATATCGTGCATATTCATTATCGTGATATCGCATTACCGAATATCGGAATGTCTACTCTCCATACATCTACCAAATCATTCTGAATTGTAATGCTTTTTAAGAAAGAAGCTGATACAGGATGTGGTTCGTCATTATTCCTGTCTAAAAGAAAATTAAGAGTAGGCCTACAATTCCAATCCCCTCCAATGATTAATACATCATCCAAAGTATAACTTTTTTAAAAATTCTCCTAATTTTCTAAATATAATGATTCTATCTGACCCTTTGTTTGGAGCATAAATATTTATGAAAACAAATAACTAATTTTTAACCTTAACTTTCACCATTATAATACGTCCTTTCTCGATTTCCATTTCTGATAAAATATTGTCATCAAGGTTAGTTGAAAATAAAATCGATACACCTGCACTGATATTTGTGCCATGGCTAAAACAAATTTTTCCTCCCCACCACAGATTTAACTCAGATTCATTTTTTATATCGCTGTGAGTTTCTTGTAAAAATATTACTTCAGCATCTTTAAGCCTAAGAAATTCATTAAGTAAAGCTCTTTTCCCCCCATCCCTCAAACCATTCATATTTAAAGATCATAATCTAAGAATCTGCATTGCAGATTGAGAGAAAAAAGAAAACCAAAACATGACAGAAAAGCAAAGCAAAAATAAAGATAGATCCCACACCCATGTGCTTTATTTTTTTCCTTTTGACAATTTCACCTTTTTGAGCTTTACGTACAGTTGCTAGAAACTTTTTCAGCCGAAATCTTTTTTGTTTTGAAATGGCATCATTGCCAACTGTCTTCTGAGCTTTCACCACTGATTTAATAAACTTATTAACAACGGGGAAATTTTTTACGACATCCACCCTTTTCCCTTTAGTTAAATCTAGAAACTCATTTAATTCTTCGACAGAATAGCCTACACATCATCCAAAGACTGACTGCAATCAATCTCCGAAACCTCCGAACAATTATCACAATCCTCCATCAGTTCTTCTTCACTATTTTCATTCTACACAAGTGCATTAGACCAGGGACGTGCACAGACATTTTGGAGGGCAGGGGCTCAAGTGGAAAAAAGGGCACTTCTCATAATTATTTATTTAAAAAAAAAAAAAAAAACATTAAATATATTACCCCAACTCTGACTTCCTTACCAGTTTATTTTAATTCCCTCACACTCACGCAATTGTTTCGTACTCCACAGATTTCTACAAAATAATAAGTTCACACAGAGACCATGGTCTTCGTTAGTATTCACTAGGTTTATCACAACAGCTGTCACGTTCCCAGTCATTCCCGGACTTCATTTCCCATAATCCTCCCTGGCCTTCACCTGCACTCACTTCACCAATCAGTAATCACCACACCCAGCTGCAGCACATTATCTGGACTATTTAAGCTACTCACATTCTGACATACTTTGCAAGGTCTTGTATACTCTGGTTGCAACATTGGCCTAGTATGAACCTTGCACAACTGCTGTTATGTCTCAAGCAGGGCACACGATCAGTGGAGGAATACATCACAGAATATTTGGACACTGCTTATTGGTCAGATCTGCTGGACTGTATGCTCATAGACTTTTTCTGTGAGGGCATCAATCAGCCACTTAAGACACAACTGATTCGTGAAGGACCCCGTTCCTCCCTTAGTCATTTTCTGGATTTCACATTATTGACTGTTGGCTCTCCATTTACTGTGGGTGTTGCGGAGGAATGCGACACATCGTCTCTTCAGGTAATGGCTGCCGTGCCAGAGGACACTCACAAGATGGCGACTACCACAACAACACCACATCACGTCTCCACTGATCGCCCAGAGTCAAGTCACGTCTCCGCTGATCTTCCAGACCCACGCCACGTCTCCACTGATCTTCTAGAGTCGCGTCACATCTCTGGACCTGTCAGAGAGTGGAGAGGG
This sequence comes from Elopichthys bambusa, assembly GCA_037101425.1. Taxonomy (NCBI): domain Eukaryota; kingdom Metazoa; phylum Chordata; class Actinopteri; order Cypriniformes; family Xenocyprididae; genus Elopichthys; species Elopichthys bambusa. The sequence goes on along the minus strand of CM074440.1, from coordinate 22,955,779 downwards.
CTGCTGTCCAGTGTGCACGATCCACCGTTGACTTCAGCACGAGCAGCTGGCATTCCGAGGCCTCCGTCAGCCGCTACGCACCCAAGCCCTCAAGTGTCTACGGACAGGATGGCCGTTCCAGTGACCGAGTTGTCTCCAGAACTGCCATGGCTGCCCGACCCTCCCGACCCGCCTTGGCGTCCCAGGGCTCCCGAACTGCCATGGCTGCCCGAGGCTCCCGACCCGCCGTGGCACCTAATGTTCCTGGACCTGCCCTGGAGTACCCCTTATCCGTCTGTACATCCACCCTCACCTGCCAGTAGCTCCCCTCCCCGGTGGTTCCATCCACGGCGTGAGGACGCGCCTTCCAGGAGGGGGACATTCTGTCATGTTCCCAGTCATTCCCGGACTTTATTTCCCATAATCCTGTTACAACAGCAAAGGAAACTATGCCTAAATGTGCATGTTTTCTACACTACTATTTTCAAGTAGCTATATATTTAGAATAAATGACTGCACCAAGGAGAGGGTCATAGTTTCACTAATAATTTGTTTATTTTGCACAAATCAATAAATTGTTTTAATTCTTTTGGTGTTATTGGAATACTTCTTTCATGTAGTGGACAATTTTAAGATTTTGGTCTATTTTTGCTTACATGTCTTCTTTTACTCTAATGGAAAGAGGCATATACACATTTACTCTAATGGAAAGAGGATATACACATCCAAAATACACATTTAGATGGTGTTTGTTTTAAGCCTACTACCCTCCGTCTGTTTGAATCTGTAGATTTCTTCTAAATGAACCAAAACAAGCTAATCTGCATATTTAAACACATCAAGAGTCTTCTCCCCTGAAATGTTATGTGCATAATATGCCTGCAGAAGGCATTTGTATTCTCCTGTGTAAGCGTAGGTTTAAGAATGATATAGTATAATGCTGTATTATGATTTTTTTCAATGGTTTTAATTAGGGATGCACCGATACCATTTTTTTTTTTTTTTTTTTTTTTTTTTAAGGACCGAGTACGAGTACCGATACTTTTTTTTTTTTTTTTTTCTAGTACTCGCCTATACCGATACCTATACATTTTTTTTTTTTCTGGTGATGTTGCTGTTTTCCAAGCACAACACAGTGAGACTAATGAATGTAGGACAGCTTCTTTATTATTACTCTAATGAAAAAAAAAAAAAAAATTATGTGCTTGTCACAAACTTAAAGAATAAAAATGTCAGTGTCCAATAACTTTCAAAGGGCATAATTACAAATATAATTGTTGTTATATAAAAAGAAATTTACAAACAAGGCGGGGCGGGGCTCGCGTGTGTGCGTGCGGGACTGGCGTGTCGCGGAGGGAGGGCATCTGAACTCGACAAAGCCGACCTGATATATAGTATTTTTTATTCAGTAAATATATTTGTTTGACAGGGAAGCTGTGCGCAAACAGGAATATATATTAATTTATTTAAATAAAAATAAAAACTACCCCAGAAAAAAGGGCACTTTCTCTCGAGGAAGAAAAAGGGAAGGTGCTCAAGCCCCCTTTTATGTCTATGTGTGCATGTGCCTGTACCAACCAGGTTGTCATAACTTCACTGCCGACTGTCTGTCTTCCTTTGCCTTCTGAATCTATGGAAAGTGATGCGGACACTGAGCCTGAACAAGTAGCTTTGCTTACCTCTGCATTGACCGCGGCTTCTTCCTCCTGCCCTGAGATGTGTAAGTTGCGCGCACAGATACAGCAAGGCTGGCCGCGCTCTTCTTCACACGTTACCCCCTCCTGCTTCCATTCTACAAACTGAGACATCAACTTGCTGCAACGGACGACTTCATCCTTAGGGGATCACTTCTCATTGCACCTGTGTCATTACGCCATAGGTTAGTGACGCTCGCACATGAGGGACACCAGGGCATCGTGTGCACTAAGCAACGACTGCGCGATCTATACTGGTGGCCGCGGATGGATGAGTCGGTTATGTGCTTTATCTCATCATGCCACCTGTGTCAGGCTTCAGACAAAACCACTAAAGAACATTCTGCCCCACTTCAGCATGTGCCCTTTCCTGCTGAGCCATGGAGAAAACTAGCAATGGATGTAGTGGGCCCCTTTGAGTCGGCTACCTGGGATTGCCGCTATGCCTTTACTCTTATGGACTATCATAGTAAATGGCCTGAAGTTGCGTTCGTGTCTTCAGTGAGTGCAAAGCAAGTGATTCATTTCCTCACTTCTGTGTTTAGACGTCATAGGAACCCGGAGTGCTTAGTGATGGGGACCTCAATTTACAGCTGCGGAATTCTCTGCTTTTCTTGAAGCGAGGGACATTGCTCATGTGCACACCCCGGTATACCATCCAGCTGCCAACGGAGCAATTTAGCGCTTTCATAGAGTGCTCAAGAGTTGCATTCAGTCTGCAATAATTCAGTCGAAACCGTGGAAAACGACTGTCACAGAATTTCTCCACGTCTATAGAGCAACTCCTCATTCCACTACTGGCGTGACTCCTTTTGAATTGTTGCATGGAGGAAAAATGCGCACTCGCCTTGATGTCTTGCCCTCTCTAACTTCGGGAGCGCCTACTGATGTTGTGCGCGAGCGAGTGCTAGCACAACAAGCTAAAATGAATCAGTGGTTTGACACGAAGCGCAGAGCACGTCATACTCTTCTAAAACAAGGAGACAAAGTGCGTGTTAAACTTCCTTGGCACGTACCAAAAGGACACCCAAGATTTTCAGAGCCAAAAAGAAATCAAAGATCAAGTGGGGAAGAATACTTATTCTTTCTGACGGCAAGAAATGACATGCTTCAAAACTGGCGTTTTTTCCTAGTGGATCGACCCGAGCCGATGTGACTGATTAGCTTATGCAATCACCTCAGGAGCAGGTCCATGTATCCAGATCTGGGCCTGATGAGTGTGTTTTAACTCGTCCTCAGCGTGTAAGATACTCTCCAAGGTGGTTGAAAGACTCTGTGCACTAAAAGAAAAATATATATATTAAGCCTGCTGTTATATTGGATATTTCTTGAATTTCATATTTAGTAGTGCATTCAAAGTAAAGGAAGTGCTTTGCAAAGAAAAGAACTGAGTTACAGATATAGGTGTTCTTATGGTAATTTCTATGTGAAAGTGTTCTTGAGTAAAAGGGGAATATGTTATGTTGTTTTGACACTAGGTGTCACTAAGGGGTTAGAAAAGAAAAGAGGAACCAGTGTAGTAGTGTAGAGGTGGAATGTATACATGGCTGTGCAGTTGCATGGGACTGTTAAAAAGTATCCTGCTTCATCATACTTCCTGTGTCTAATCCACCTGTACAAGACACAACACTGCAGATGTGCACATCTGGGAAATTTCTTTATCCAAATTGCTTGCTTGCAGGCCTCTTGGATCAATGTCACTAAGCCATTGTTTAAGTAATTACTCAGCTAAGCAAACCCAAATTGCTCCAAAGATGCTATAATCTCCATATAATCTCCATAATAACCCCCTCCTGTTTTCCACAGAGCAGGACTAAGCAAATCTTTTCAGAACAAAGAGAAAATAATTCCAAATATTATTTAGCAAAGTTGTGAGACTAGCACACAAATTTTGCCCTTTAATTCAAAAACATTTAAAAAAAAAAAAAAAAAATTAAGATAATTTTTAAACAATAATTATGATTTAAAAAAAAAAAAAAATTAACTCCTGCACATGGAAAAAAGCACATGTAAATCAGCATTTTGGTTAAATAATTTAAGTGGTCCTTTGTGACGTCAGCATACAGCAATCCTGTATCCATCCAAACAGTGAGTTTGATTAACAGGTCATTGTGCTCAAACCTTTCAGCCAGTTTGATTGCAAGCTAGGTTCATACTGTACAACTGTGGCCATGATTTTGCTATCTGAGATCAATTTTGGGGTAAAAGCTCTCTTACCATAGGGAAGTCTATCCAAGTCTTACCAAACTGTGATCACAATGTGACGTTCTCTGGCAGCTGATTAATAGATTTTTTTATAGGTTTGTGGCGACTGATGTGCCTTGTGGCTGTTTACCAGGTTACAAGCTGTGTCCAGTGAAGAGCTGTTGGTCAGTTGTGGCTTCGTGTTATGTAAAGGACTGGTGTCACGACTGGACCTCATATCTGTCTGCTTGGCCTCCAGTCAATGCTTGTTCTCCTTCCTGTCTCTGGCCTAGGGCTTTGTGGCTGATGTAGACATTTAAAGTGAGAAGTATCACCATGTGGGAGCTGCCCAATTTATGGTAGGAACCCTGGTTTCATGTGGCATCACTAAGATAGGGGAAAACTAGTTTACTTACCCATAGAGAACTCCATGTTTTAATCCAGTCCTGTAGAGTCAACTGCATCATTTAGCCACACCTTGCCCCAGTCTAACTCTGATACCTGCTGTTCTTCAAATGACTCACTTGGTCACAGTCTCCAAAATTCCAGCAACTCCAACAATGTTTCCAAGTCAAAGCAAACTAATCCATCACCTATGTCTGTATTTGGTCCTACAGACTCTCTACTCACCCCCATCAACCATCCAATACCAGGACACTGGACAGTGGTTCAAGATGAGGATCTTGTAGTATTTTTGGCCATGTATCAGTCTCATTTTGCAGAAGACATGGTTTGCTGCACCTGCTTCCAGACTCGATGATGGCATAATCCACCTGATCTACGTGAAGGCAGGTATCTCTCGCAGATCTCTCCTGCGCCTATTCCTAGCTATGGAAAAAGGAGGCCATACTGCCCTCATGTGGTTTATGTTAAAGTGAAGGCTCTGTGTCTTGAACCAAAGTAGCCTATATGGCAAATGCATTGCATCAGAAGTCTTTTGAAGCCATAAAATAGCTGTTTAATGTGACAAACAAAATTGTAATTGAATAAAATTCAATTCAAAGTTATTTAATGAAAATATTCCCCTGCACTGTAGTACTTAAATCAAATCAAAAGACAGAACAACATTGAGAGTTAATAATCAATTTACATTTCTGATTACAGAAATCTGAAAAAAATTGCAGGGCAAAAAGATTGCATTATCAAACATCTCTTTTATTTAGTCTTAATGTCAAATTAAATTCTGACATGTTAAGTGTTAAAAGATACTGAATATCATTAAGACAAGATTGCTTTTACCAACAGTCTATCAGGATAAAGAGTAATCTGCCAGCAGCTGTTTCAGTAATAAGCCATCTAAATTGTTGACTAGTACATGCTGCCCTGCAGGCAGGGCTGTTCTTCTGACAATCTATCAGTTTCTGATTTTCCCAAGAGACTCATTTGTCAGTACCTTACGCATATTTGTATAAGGAAGGTTACTTACTTTTTAAAGTAACCTGGTCTGTGGGCAGGCTGCATTTTGACTATTCTGTGATGCTGCAGTGCAATAACTATAGCAAATTTTGTCTTAAAGGGATAGTTGATAATTCTGTCATTTCTCACCCTCAAGTTATTCCAAACTATGAGCTTCTTCAAAATATCTTCTTTTGTGAAAGAAGAAAGAATGTCGGTAACCAAACAGTTGATGAGCCCCGTTGACTTCCATAGCATTTTTTATTTTTTTCCATACTATGGAAGTCAATGGGGGCCATCAACTGTTTGGTTACCCATATTCTTCAAAATATCAGTAACACTTTCTATGAAGACCATGCTTATAATGAATTATAGCTCTATTTATACTTATTTATAAGCAAGTATTACTATATTATAAACACATTTATAAAGATTTATTAAAACCTACACCACATTATAAGAACAGTTATAGTTACATTTATATTATTTTTATAATTACTTATAAGTCATGCATTTTCCTTTTCAATGAATGTTTATAATTCATTATACACCGATTTATAAGAATTAATTAGTCCATCGTATGGTTCCAGGAATGTTTTTATAAAGATGCAGCTTGCATTGCTATAATGTTATATTATAAATTGAAAGTCATTGTAACTATTTCTGTCAAATTAGTGAATATATTGTTATTAATAGCCGTGTTGTGTTCTTATAAATACTTATTGTGAGTAATAAGTTACTAATCTCTATAAATGCATCATTGTTGGCTTTAAGTAAAGTGAAAAATCAAATGTTAAGAAATCACGAATGTGCTCATTTTACATTTTAAGTTGCTTACTTGTAAATGTAACTGATGAACAACAATTTCTGTAAAAAAAAAAAAAATTAATACAAAGTTGAAAAAAAGTATCTTTTTTCAATGTTACATACTAGCAAAACACTGCAACAATATTTTTAAAGTATAATTCCAAACTGCTATAAGCAATACCAATGGCTGAGGAGATATAGAGTTTTAACAAATCAAAATTACCATTCATTACTTCTAATGCAAACTTTAGCTATTAAAGACATAACTAGTTGATACAGCAAACAAGTGTGTCTGGAACTATTTTATATTTGATGATTTATAAATCAGTGTATAATGGCTTATGAGCATGCACATTGAAAAAGCAAATGCATGGCTTATAAGTAATTATAAAAAAAATATATAAATGTATCTATAACTGTTCTTATAATGCAGTATAGATCTTAATGAGCCTTTATAAATATATTTATAGAATAGTAATACATACTTATAAATAAATGTGGTTATAATTATAAGCATGATCTTCATAGAAAGAGTTAGCAAAATATCTTTTGTGTTCAGCAGAAGACATTTGTATAGGTTTGGAACAACTTGAGGGTGAGAGTAAATGATGACAGAATTTAAATTTTTGGGTGAACTACCTTTAAGCATGCTGCTGGACTGAGTTTTGTATTTGTATGCATATACTGTATTTGTCTATAAATTATTGATCAAGTTTGCATTATATGAACTTTCCTTTCCAAAAATATATTTGCTAATGTACTATATTACTTAGCATTGTTAAGTAATGATTGTGACTGTTACTGATAAATTTATAGTGCACAATTTTGCAAACAATATATTAAGATATAAATGCTTCAAAATATTTGATGTGCCTTATAGTTAAATCAACATCAGTACTAGTGAATGGTTGTAAATTATACAAAAATACATCTTTGTTGTAAGTCAGGGTATGAATAAATCAAGCATTCTGCGTTAGTTCAGGCAGGCCTCGTAGTCAAGCTCCGCTATCAGCTGATTTGCAAATTCCAACCCCATAGGATTGAGAAATCTTTTTAAGTAAGCAATGTATCCTAAAGTCATTTAATATTATCGGAGTAATCTATTTTTCCACTAATTTTTTCTAGTGGAAATTCAAAGCAAAGAGGTAGCATATCTCTTTTTTTATTTTTTATTAATAAAAGTTTGTTTAAATGCATGTTTTTTCTTTTTCTGATAGATTATCAATTCCTGAAAAAAAAAAAAAAAAAAGAAACTAATACGTAGGTAAAAAAAACAAAAAAAAAAACAGAATAATTTAGGATAATGCTTGCAAAGTTTAATGCTTCACTTTTTACATTGTTTAATGCAACCAAAATAAATTGTTTACAAATTTACAAATGAAGCAAAAAAAATAAAAATAAAACAATAATAAAAAATATAACACACACTCCATGATACACCCCAAGCATTCACATGACCAATTAGGACTCACTTTTCTGTTAAATATATAATCTATATATTTTATATATTTCTATAGTCATGACTTCTGTACAGAGGATTCAGGCTACAAATCATGTTTATTAGTTTACCAATACAGGCCACTGTGGAAATGTTTACATTGTACAGTCAAGTCTCATGTAGCCGTTAAGGCTTAAAGCAACATGTTACATGCTTTGGCTGTTATCTCTCTTCATAATAGTGTGATTAAATTCATAGTATTTTACACATACACAGAAAACAGTTCCTAGTTTAAAGTTGATGTCTGATTCTCGCTTGAAATTTAGCTTAACATTTCAGTACTGAATGTAGGAAATGTACTGAAAATGAATCATGGAGAGCTGAACTGGTGAAAGAGTTAAAGCGGAAGAGAGACTTACAGTTTAATCTCTGTTAACTGAGCAAATGTGCATATGAAACAATTTGATAAAGCCTTTATTTTTCTCCAAATGCCAAAGTGTAATGAGCTACAAATTCAAGAGAAAACAAGTAGAAAATCAATTTATCTAGAACATCTCAAAAATATCTTACTATTAGCGACATATGCATGGAAACATGTATGAGAATTTCTTATATAAGATGGCACAGAGTCATCAGCCAGAAATGTATTTTTGTCTTTTAAATGACTTAAATGCTAACGTGCAGAAAAACATCAGCAGTATATTACATCTACACATTTGCCAATCAGCCCAAGCCAGCTGCTCACAACTCACAACATAAACATGATGCGCCTTCCAGTGCTAACCAGTGTAATTATGTGCAATCACTTTTGTGCAAAACTAAGAAAATTATAAGGATCTGTTACATGTAAAACAGCCTGATGTCTCCATAACCATATAAAGCTGTGTGCACTTTTCTTAAGTACTGCATCACAAAGAGGAACAGCACATGAAACACATTGTGTCTGTAGGCTGTGCTATAATTACAGCTGGCCTGATGTTGATGTAAACAAAAGAGTGAGGTTGGAACAGTTTGCTCTGAAACTAGTCTGCTGCCTCCTAGTGGTCTGGAGAACCACAGCACCAGGATTAACATAAAGCTTCTAAATCACAGCATCTAAATTGTCACAAAGACACATATGATATCGGGAATAAAAGTTGGTTAAATAGTGTATCAAAAAAAAAAAAATATTATATATATATTTATAAGCATATGCACAAATAAACCATTTCACAGTTGTTGAAAGAATATAACTTCTTGGATTGTGCTTGTGAAAATAATTAGTTAAATTTATGCCTCTCCATCATAACTAGTGTCTCAACTGGGCCCCTTAACAGAAAATGACAATGCAGTAAAAAAAAAAAAAAAAAAAAAAGGAACATAGGGTCAAGCTTGAAATCAGTTTTAAGGCAACAATGTTGGACAGAGGAAAGAGTTATGAATGGGAACGGTGGAACTCATCTGTTCAAACCAGAGACCTTCATGCAAGCAAAGCTCAAAATGTTAAAAACAAGACAAACAAAACAAAACCTCTTCCTAGTGATTAGTTGACTCTGGTTTCCTTTTCACATATATAGAAGACTAATCTGCCTCGTACCACTGGTTATTTACAAATATGTAAACTGCATTTTATGATATATGTGTTTATGGTGAAAGTGTAAGAAAAGTAAATAATATACTGTACAGAGAACACTAGTTAATAAAGTTGAAACTTTTTCTGTTGTGAGAGGGAAAAGATGTTAGATTCCAGTTTTAAGAGTCAGAGTAGTTTAGTGTGTCTGGTTGCTTTTTGTCTTTTAAATGTAAACTTGACACTCAACTTTCATATGATTTCGGTGCAAAACACTAGCAGGAATGATCAGGGTCTGTACAGTATAGATGACTGGGCAGTTGTACAACTTTGTCTTTTTTGGATCAAAAAGCAAGTCACCAACACCTTTAAAAGAATGATGATATTGATCAAGACTGAAAAGCATTGCAATGTATAAAGCAGCACTGGAAATATGGACCAGAGAGCAAGTCATGCTGGGAAATATAGTTATTTGATGAACCAAGGACTAAAAGTCACACCTGATCTGAAACTTCATCCTTACTCCTTTTTTTGCAAGCAAACTTCCTTCAACTTGTGCAAATCAATATGTGGTATGTCTGGTGGCAATCCCATCCAAAAAAAAAAAAAAAAGTTGCAAAGGACAACACCTAGGACCAATAGGAGTATCCCTCTGGCACGGTTTATAACCACAAATCTTGAAAAGTCACAACACAACAAAAGATTCAGTCATGCCTCAGTATCTCTTAATGTTTCACATCTGTCCATACTTCCCTGAGAGAGCGGTGTGACGGCAGAGTTGTTGTCAGGGAAACAATATAGAAGCATATGAAATTTCAACATTGTTTAATACAAACAAATAATGTGTGCTGCCACCCCATGACCAATGAGAGGCAACAAACAAAGCAACTAAAGATGCACTACAAAGCAATTAACAAAGGCTGCTGGGAACATCTGCAGCCTGATGAGGAGATTAAACTTCCACGCTCAGGGTTAAAGGGGAAAAACACAGCTCTTGGGTTGAATAAAGAGGGAGAAAAGAAAAAAGGGAAGGCAATTATTTGTTTTCTGGGTATTCAGGAACACCAGTAGCTGTGAGAGTAGCTCGATACTGCTGCAAAACTACACGCATGCTCTTTACAAAGCCTTTGGAAAGAGGGAAGAGTGGGAATCCGATATCTGGATAGCCACTGCGCTCTGGAAGGAAGCTGCGATAGCTTTTTCTCCGTTTCTTTGGTCTAACAGTCGGCTGAGACTCCTGACATGGTTTTACACTTTGTTGAGACGTCACAAAACCCGACACCACTTCAGAAGCTTCCGGTATTTCTGATCCTGCACCACCCCCCACTGAGCTATCACACTCAGAGTTCTGGCTTAGGTCCCGTTGCCCACCTGAACCAGGAGGTACACTGGCCCCCACTGTGGAAGGACTGAGACCTGAGTCCTCAAGCTCCTCTTCACTTTGCACATCCTGTTTGCTTGGGCTGCTGTGGGCCAGAGCTGAGGGGATCTCCTCCAGAGGTTCTGCATGGAGGCTGCCAACCCCACATCGTTGAACGCGGTCAGTCACTGCCCCATCCAAATCTAGCCAGGACTCCAGCCGATGGACCAGCCGCCAGCCGCTGCAAGCAAAGTGCTCACAGATCTCCTGCTGAAAGACCTCCACAGGCTGCTGGAGAAGTTGAGTCATTGACTGCACCATCTTAATGAGTGCCATCTCGTTGTAGCAGCGACTGTTCTCGTAACCCTCTTGAAGTCCCCGGTCACTATCAAAGCCAGCCTCATTATAGTATGGCTCGTTGACCAGGATCAGACCTGAAATAATATTTACACAATGCAAGAGAGAAATAAAGAGTGCTTCTAATGAAATCATACATGTAAAATTACATTTAAATGGTTAGTTCACACAAAAATGAAATCTCTATCATTAATCACTCACCCTCATGTTGTTCCGAACCTGTAAGACCTTCACTCATCTTCAGAACACAAATTATCTTAATTTTTTTAGATGAAATCAATAGAAATCCAGTTTTTTTTAATCCTCCATAGAAAGCAATGTATTTCAGTCATTCAAGGTCCAGAAAAGTAGTAAATACATCATTAAAATAGTCAACATGACTACAGTGGTTCAACCTTAACGTTATGATGCGACAAGAATACTTTTTCTGCGCAAAAACAAAAAAATAATGACTATTCAACAATTTCTTCTCTACCCTGTCAGTATCATATGCAGTTGAGGCAGTGAACGCAGTTCAGCGCTTCTGTGTTTACGTCCGAACGCCGGCTCAGTATTCTCCTTTCTAGAGAAGAAATTGTTGAATAAAGTCAATATTTTTGTTTTGTTTTTGTGCACAAAAAGCATTTGTCGCTTCATAACATTAAGGTTGAACCACTGTAGTCACATGGGCTATTTTAACAATGTCTTTAATACCTTTCTGGACCTTGGATGGTAATTACGTTGCTTTCTATGGGGGATAAAAAAAAAAAAAAAAAAAAAAAAAAACCTTGGATTTCATTAAAAATATCTTAATTTGTGTTCCGAAGATAAACGAAGGTCTTACGGGTTTGGAACGACACGAGGGTGAGTTCTTAATGACAGAAATTTCATTTTTGGATGTCTGGCAGAAAAAAAGACTGACACTCTAAAAGAGATACTTTAAGGAATAGTTCACCCAAATATAAAAATTCTGTTATTATTTACTCAACCTCAAGTCATCTCAAACCTGTATGACTTGACTTTCTTCAAAATATCTTCTTTACTATTCCACAGACAAAAAAAAAAAAAAAAAAAATTTTTCCAAGAAGAGAAAAAGTAAAACAGTTTTGAAATGACATAAGGGTGAATAAATGATGAGAGATGAACTATCATTTTAATGTAGATGATATTAAATGAGTAGGGCTGCACTCAAATCACAAGATTTCTTGTGGTTTTTAACCAAAATAATGGTTGAAAAGTGCATGTTTTATACTGTATAAGTTTTAATTAACCTTGTATAGAGATAAGCACTTGCAGTAGACTGGATTTGCTGGTCCATCTTTCAGTACCCTGTGAAAGAAAACATTACAAAAATCACACGTCAGCATTGACCAATAATCATACAATGCAATTAAGAGTATCAAGGATTTAGTGATAAAGCCAAACTGTGCTTCATGAATCCTAATGGTCAAGAAAATTAAAAAAAAATAAAATAATAATAAATTAAATAAATAAAAAAAAAAAAAAAAAAACTTTTGAAGTAAAAGAGTTTGATGTAATGTGTGTACATGGACTTTCCAAAACTCAAGTTTCTACTAATGCTACATGAACATGTCACTCATAACATATTTATAGTCTTGCAGGTAAAATAGGAAAAAAAAAAAATGGGCCATTTCATTCGAAATGTCAGAGTTAGCAAATGGTCATGTAAAATTAACTAATTTAGGATATGACCCCCTGAAAAGACAAAAATTTAAGTCATCCAACATGGTAACAAGGAAGAATGACCAAAGGGAGTGCAAAGAGGAGGCTAGTCCAAAATCAGAAATGTATCAGTCAAAAATTTGAACAGAAAGTAGGTCAGCTCACCTTTCCAATCCAGGTGCCGAGAAGACTGACACAAACCTTCCCATTGTCATAGAGGTTGGGGTTAAGTCGTCCGCTGCACTGAGACAGGTAACGAAAGAGAGGAGGAACAGCAGGATAGATATTAGGAAGCTGGATATCAAAGAGGAAGAGTCCATCCTCGTAGGGAGTGCGGTTAGGGCCCTTAATGAGAGCTGAGAAAAGGTCCTAAAGAAAACAACAGGAAAGGTTAATTGAAGAAAAGGGGGAACTTTTGATGGAATTGATTCAGAATTGTTTTTCATACTTTGTAAAATAAGCTAAATGCAAAAACAAAAGAAAAAAATACAAGGAAAAGTTCGTAAATATGTTGTGTGCAAGGCAAATTTACCATTCTGTCCTCAAAAGTCTTCACCATGATGCCATCGGGCAGAGAGGTGGCTAGCAGGGCCATTTCTTTCCTTACAGTGCTAAAGAACTTCTTTGCTTCTGCTGGCTGGAATTCCATTTTTTTAAAAGAGTGGGTGTCTATGGCAAGAAAGAGGGAACATTTTAGATGGCTTCTAGAATGAAACTCATACAACATGCTATATGAAATTGCTGTTATGATTTTTATTTAAGAAGATACCACTTCAGTGACAATTTCTATTACTGTTCATGTAGAAGGCACTTTCATGAAAATATGCAGTAGTAAGTAGTCAATAAATCTAATGTTATTTTTGTTTATTAAAATGAAAAAAATAATAATAAATAAATGTTGGTGTATAGTATGTACCTGGGGCCCATTCCAAAACGGAAAACACTTCCCCTTTAGCACTGGTGAAAGTGACACCTGGTTTGCCTCCACTCTGCTGACACAAAACTGGTGTGTCACTAGGCCACTCAGAACGCACAGGCGTCTGTGGTTCAGCTAGCACTGGCGCTAACACCCTCTCCTCCTCTATAGCAGCCTCCATTTTATCTTCCTCTACAATGGCCACATTGTCTAGAGTCTTTTTCAGGTTTTCCTGAAGTTTCTTAATATCATCCAGAAAGCGTTTTTCTTTTGTGGGTTTGGCATCAGCGGGGGTTGTGGCAGCAGTTGCAGCTGATGGCTCAGCAGTGGGTGAGGTTGGTGATCCGGTCCAGAGCTGCTCAACAGTCATGTTCTTTAAACTTTCTAAAATCTTTAGGGCTTCTTTAAGCTCACGAAATCCCCGTGGTGGAGTCTCTTTACTGGGCTTTTCTTCAGGTGCAGCAACTCCACCTCCACCTATGCAAGGACAAATAATTGCAACATCAAAGACAGACAACACTGATGTTCAGGGCCATCGCTAATGGGGGAAAAGTGGGACTGAATACAAAGGGTCCAAGAGATAGTGAGGAAAGGGGTTGGACCACAATGTTCCCCCGCCCAATAAACTGTGCAAGGGGCCCAGAAAGCCTAGGTGATGCCACTGATGTTATTACATATCCATGAAAATAAATAAAATCTCAATTATACTTTTATTTAAATCATGACAATTCTCTGAATAGTTTCAGCATGTTAATGGATATGACAAAGTTAATAGCAGAATAGAACTGCTATGCATGCTGCTGCTGCAGTTCAAGTATGGATTTGCTACTGCCAAAAGATGCACAGCAACGCTGCTGGAAGCATGCAAGATAAGCTGCTGCATGAATAGACATACATAAATCCTGTAGCAGATCTAGATAGGTGGAGCTAGGGAAGGTGAAGGGTTTCAGAGGAACTCTGCAATACAGGACCAAGCTTACAGTGAACTGGAAATAGACTATTTAAAGGGTTAGTTCACCCAAAAATGAAAATTCTGTCATTAATTACTCACCCTCATATCGCTCCAAACCCATAAGACCTCCGTTCATCTTCGGAACACAAATTAAGATATTGTTGATGAAATCCTAGAAAACGTCCACGTTTACGTCCGAGCTGGACATATACACAGAAGCCTGCACTGTGTTCACTATGTCAACTGAGTATGACAACAGTTCAAATTGTTAAATAAACTAGTTATTTTTGTTTTGTTTATGCAAACAAAAAGTATTCTCGTCGCTTCAAAACATTAAGGTTGAACCACTGTAGTCACATGGACTTTTTTTAACTGTGTCTTTCATACCTTTCTGGACCTCAAAAGGTGCAGTGACGTTGCTGCCTATGTGTGGATCAGAAACCCTCGTACTTCATCAAAAATATCTTAATTTGTGTTCCGAAGATGAACGAAGGTCTTACAGGTTTGGGATGACATGAGGGTAAATACTCAATGACAGAAATTTATTTTTTGGGTGAAGTAACACTTTAAGATGGCTGAATACTTTTTTTCTCTTGTGAAAATGTGAATGGAACATTTTATCTGATACTTAATAATCTTGCAATTTAATTGTAAAAGTTTCATTGTAAAAATCTGCAATTTGATTTGTAAAAATTCACTACCTCCAGGAAGGTCAGGTGTGGAGACAGCTCCTGGTGAGTCTGTAGTCGTGGAGGCATGCACACCATGGGTTTTGCCATCAGCAATGGCACCTGTGGTAGGGGAGGAGACTGAGATTGTTTCCCCAGCACCTGGTTCCTCTTCTACTTGTCCATTATCTGTCTCCCAGCTATCACTCTCATCTTCCCATTCTTCAGATGAGGCACCACTACTGCTACCCTCTGCAGAGTCATAATAGGTTTCTTCAATCTCAGACTCGACATTATACAAGTGCTAAAAGAGAAAGAATAAATGAGTGTTAGTTCCAGGGTCTATACAGGTGGGTGCGCGCACACACAGTAGCAAATTCTTTTCATCAGTTTAAATTAAAGGCTAGATAGACTGGTGCATACCTGTGGCAGGACAATAGTCTTTGAATTATCAGCCCACACAACCTCCACTTTACTGCTCAGATCCACCCTGCACACTTGGCCAACAGATCTCTACAGTTGAGACAAGGCATAAAGACAAAAGGAGAAAATTGCCAATAACAAGGTAGAACTATCAAACTACCTTAAGAGCACCAAGTCATTTTGTCTACTTATATCAAATACAAAAAAAAGTTCTACATCAAATAATAATTTTAAAAAATTACTAGGTGAACTGAATAACAAAAATTACTATAGGGAGTTACATATTAAACTAGAGAATCAGACTCCATATTAAAATGCACACTGGCAATGTGATAAGCCTGGGAAATTTTCTATGCAAAATTGTTTTTGTACCTCATTTTCACAGTCCTCTGTGTCCGAGTTGCCAATCCTTATGACAATATCCGTTGTGTGAAAATGGAAATCTGGATGATCAGCAATGTCATAAACACTAACATCCTCCTCCTCCCTAATCACCTACATATACAAGATTCATTTGTTAAATAATTTTAAAATAGACAATCCCAAACACCTTAATGACAAAATCAAAAATACCTCAACATCGTCGCCCGCATCATTGAGTTTGACCCACTTGACTACACAGGTTCTGGCCTTATGATCACCTGACTGAAGCACCCCATAGACACCTGTATCATGAAGAGCCTGGGCTGCAGGAGCCACAATCAAACAGGGTTTATTACAAGTGAGTAAAAAGCAAGATCTTGTCACTTGTTGTGTCTAAATATCTTTTTGCCAAGCCAATTTTAATCGACCTAATATAAGGACTTTACTGATACAGCAAGCTCCACTAAACAAGCAAACCAAGAGCCATATTGAAAATGACAACTGTGTTATAAAAGAACATACACCGTTTGTCTACAACATAGTCTCCTGGGCAGAACTCATGGTTGTCCAGGTGCTGGATAGGGATCAGGTCATTAGAGCGGATCCCTGTCTCTAATCTTCCATCCTTCCACATCACATCTGCAGAGGTTACAGTGGAGACAACCTCAACTGCCACCCTACGCACAAACAGACATACCAATTAAGAGTCTACTTATATGAAGTTTTATTTAATTTGACAGAAATATGATCTACTTAAAGTCTTTCTTTGAAGGGGTCATATCATAATATCTGATTAACAGATTGTGTAGCACATTTCAGCAAGGATTGTTTCATGTACCTGTCACAACGCAATTCAGTTTTTACAGCTTCAATGTAAACAATATGTAAATCTAAACAGAGCCCATTCTTTGTGCATGAATTAAGTTATTTGGATTTAACAGTTTTGTGTCATGTTGTAATCGTAACATGTCATGATGTTGTTAACATGTCCGTAAGCTCTACCTGCATGTTAGTGTAACAAACAGAATTACATTAGTGGCTTCAATACAGATCTGTCCCAGAGGCCAGATGTGTGATGAGACGTACATCTATTATTTTGTGTTAAATATAAACAATTAACATGGACTTTAAGAAGTCCTTAACAATTAACGCGTATATGCTGTCTTTAATATTACTATTAAAACGGCAGTGTTATTTGTGGCATTTTTTGCTAATATGATCCGTATAGGTCTCTAAGCTGAGAAAAAAAAGACAGATACTATATGTGAACATCAAGATCATTTTCAAAAGGACGAAGACATTGAAAAACACAGCTGTGTTTTGCCAGAGTGATATAATACCACATGTCTCTTATAGTATGGAGATGGCGGAGGAGACCGGTGAACAGATACAGAGCTAAACAAGGTAAGATTTCATTATACTGTTCCTAGTCTCTCTGCATGCACATCAAGATGCTGTTTTGACTTTGTTGCCTCTATAGGATCAATAAACAACATGATTAAAAGGGATGGAAACTTGAACAATTTAGGAGAAATCATAATTTTAACCTTTTTTTTTTTTGGGTTGCAATTTAACTTAATTAAATTATAAATGACACTTAACACTTTTCTTAGAATGTTTATTACCTAAAGTAAATTATTTGCAGTTCAGTCATTGGGTCTGATGTTAATGCAGTAACTACTCAAAGGGAGCAAATTTTAGACAGTTCATTTGTTACTCATTTTGACTAATTCATTAAAAAAAAAACATGGGTCATAAAAGTAATAGGAGTGCTGGCTGCTTCAATTGTCTGCATTCAGTATTGAAATGTTTTTCAATGGTTTCCTGGTCGTTCTATTTTTTTTTTTTTTTTTCCTTTTTTGAACCTCACTTTTAAATCACTTCAAAATCAGTTTAAAAGTGAAAGTAAGATGCACACAGAGATTCATAACGATGTGGAGCAGAGCGAGCGTTTTCAATTAATTCGTATGAAAGTTGAGCTTCCATAGGAAAAAACTGAAAACACTCCGTTTTGAATGCTCGTGCAGCCATGCGCATTTTACTTTCGCTTTCAAATTAGTGCCAATTCAGGGAGGCGATTGCTTGAATGAGGAGTTCATTATTATTCTTAATGTAAAACAACTAGAAAAACAAATAATCCTTTGCAGGTTCCCTGTTAGCACTGAGTTTAAATCCAAAATATTGCCAAATAGGCACTTTTACATTTCGCTTTGAAACCAAATCTTCCGCCATCATCTTGTCAGTCAGCTCCTCACTCTCATAATAAATGAAATCTGACTCCTGCTGCTGATCTGTGCTGCAACTCTCGTTCGGCTCACACTGCATTGAGCAGATGCATTCAGTTTTTAAATGTAGTGTCTGTTTTCTAACTGAACTAAATGATTTCTATTACTATAAAAAATAAAACGACAGTGGGGGGCGGTGCCACGGTGGGCAAGTGACGTAAATGGTTTTGCAACTGAACACTGGTAACACCATCAACACCAACTATCGCAGCAAGCCTAACACAGTGCATGTGAAACATGCCTATAACCAGTGTCAATGGTCAAGAAAATCATTCAGTTATTTAGATTTGTTTATTGATTTGCAAACCGTTAGGTTCTGTCAGTTAGGACAGAAGGATATCAAGGGTGATCCTGCAGGTACTGCACTATGATTTACAACACTTAGCTGGCATAGATAACAAATCAAAATCACATTTGTTTGTGGATTCATTCACCTGTCTCCTGGTTTAAACTCGCGTGAAAACTTAGTCCTCTTCTTCTTGTGCTTTCTCTTTAAGTTGCGGATAGAGAGAGGGATGCTCTTTTTTCGGGTTGGGCCACTCTGCAGTGAGGCCGTTGAGCTGGCGGAGGAAGTGACAGAGCTGGTATCGTCAGTATCATCCCCTAGCTCCTCATCTGACTCTTGGTCCCCCAAATGGGCCCATTGTCCCTGAAGAGCATCCATTGGTGGCTCTTTTCCCTCCTCCAAAGCATCCTGGCATGGAACAGGACCGTTGTTGGGGCAGCATGGAACAGAATTATCATCAGAACAATCCTGTTCCTGCGCTGATCTCTTTTCACCTGGAACATAAGACACATCAGACAGTTTCTTAGACATGGTACAAAATATCAAAATATCCTAAAACAAAGTTAAAAAAAACCAAAAAAATTAAAGATATCAAAAAAAAAAACAATCAGTTACATATTTAAATAGCAAATTGAAGCAACAATTACATGGAATATGCTGACTACTGACAATTCAGATCAGGTTGTAGTTTAAACGTGAATATGACAGTGCAGTACCTTCGATTCTGTCCATTTTCTCTGTTGACTGTGAATTGTTACTCTGTGTGTCTGCATTTTCTGTAATTTTCTTTCCCGCTTCTTTTCTAAACATTCTCTTTAACTGAAAAAAACAAAACAAAAAACAAATAATCAAATGGTCAAAAAGCAAGAAAACAGAATTAAAATAGCCAAAATATTTATTTTCATTTAATAAAAACTGTTTAAATACCAGTTAAGTCATGATATTTCAGCTGACCAAACTAGGACTTAATTAAATAAAAATGTCTTAAAGTTTAAGTAATTATTCAAGACCGATAAACAGTCTGTAGTAAGATAAATTACAAGCAATAGCATAAACAAAATAATAGAACATAGAACATTTCAACCACTGTTTACTTCCTTTGTATCTAACAACATCATCTATTGAAGTAAGCTTTCAGGGGGAAAAAACATATGCTTTATATGGGTCTCACATAAAATAAGCAACAAAACATTAACAGATTCAGTGTTGGCAACGTTTAATAAAGAATCAGGGCTGTAACTGAAATTAGCATTATTTAATTAGCATAAGCATTACTATTTTTCTGTTCTGTTTAATTTTAAAGGCCTGAATTAAAGCTACTAAAGTTGTGAGTAGTGTTCTAGTGTTCAGCAGTGAGTAGTATTCTAAATTTTTCAATATTTTTGTTAGATGAATATTAACAAAATAATAGAGAGCTGCATATCTGTGCAGATCAGACACTGCAAACCCAGACCCAATGTTTCAACATTGCCTTGTCCATTCACTTTAGACATAAAATATTTAAACTGATAATTTGCCAAGATGGGCATTTTGACTAAGAAATGTATTTATGAGCAATCGAACACTGCCACCTCTTAATCACTCTGGTACCGGACTGAGTAGGTACTCTGTACTACAGATACTGTAGAATCAAGTTGGTGCAGTGGTACTGATACTTTAGACTCCTATACTCGGCAGAACTTGTAACAACAAAGAATCAGCTTTTAAAAAACATGTCAGATATGGCCAAATCATCCATACCCTTCGAACAACAGGGTCCTCAGGGTGAGCAGATGCCCCCTCTGGCCCATCACAAGTGATTCGTGTGGTTTCACTCTTGGCAGGAAAAATATACAGGGCTCTCTCCCCAAGTTGCCTTTGAGTATGATCAAAGTAGCCCAGCCGCTTCACCCTGAAGAGAAAGCAAGAGAAAATATTTAATTGACTGTAACATCTGGATTAGTGAGCCTAGATGCTAAATAATGCTAGACAGCACTCAGACATGTTGTTGTTTAAGTAAATCACAAGTAGGTGCCCCGTATAAATAAACTTCCTGTGAACTTGAGCATTGAGGTGTTACAAAAATGGCTATCAATTTAATTAAGTACAATCAGTTTAATATAAAATGAATAAAGCCCCCATGTCAATTAATGAATGGAATGAATCAATTAATTATTTAATTATCCACCCTGTCGACAATCAGGGTAGACCCAGCTGTTATAGGCAATACATCTGTATAAACAGCCCATTTCTGTGGACTATGGGCCAGTGATAAGCTTATTTACAATATGGAAATGTATGTATGTAGACTGCTAAAAAAGATCATGTGATGCTACATCTGCTGAGATTTTACTGGTCTTTTCACTGGTGTTTAAAACAAATTATTTCACGATGTTTGAATAACTGTTCTCTGTGACAATCTTTCTGGCAGTTCTTTCTTGCAGATTTTAAATCAATCAACAGCCCTAGTTATAAATAATCAAAATGATAAAACTGCAGTGTGGAAAGCTGATTGCACCTGCAAAGGTTCTCCTGTGTGATGGTTGAAGGTGGTGGGAAGACACTGTCTGACCCCTTTGGAGAGTAACTTTTTGTAATCCATGTCACCTTTAGCTCCACCACTTGAACCTGTAATTATACACAGACTTCATGTACGAGACATATACAACCAGAAATGTAAATTATTAAAACAT
Organism: Elopichthys bambusa; assembly: GCA_037101425.1. Taxonomy (NCBI): domain Eukaryota; kingdom Metazoa; phylum Chordata; class Actinopteri; order Cypriniformes; family Xenocyprididae; genus Elopichthys; species Elopichthys bambusa. Next base: position 22,934,789 of record CM074440.1, on the reverse strand, counting down.
GTTAAGACGTATAACAGAAACTTGATTTGGTTTTGTTATTTCCTCTAATAATGACATTCCCAATCACTCTTGTCTGACTTGGAGTCAAACTTTTGTCTTACCTCCTCCACAACAACTCTGAACTTGCTTTTCTTACTGAGAACTGGCTTCACACCATACAGCCATTGCACGTTAGCAAAAACCTTTGAGGGCCCAATCAATACCTGACCCGGATAGAACCCATAGGCATCGTCAAAGAATAAACCCTGGAGTAAAAGTCAGAGCAACATTTCACACTAAGACACATTCAACAAGCTCAGTGAGACCGCTGCATAATGCATAAATTAAAAATAGAAAAGTTTTGTACAGCACAGTATAAAACTGGGGCAAATAAAAATGACTTTATTTCTACTGCCACATTGGGCTGCCCCCAACTAAAGTTTTTTGTAGTCGACTAGTAGTTGATCATTTAAGCCATTACTCGACCAATCATATTTTTATATTAATTTTATTACTTAAATATATGCTGGGGAACGGAATATATAGCCTATTCCGCGCTCAAGCACATGCATAAAGCTTGCCACAATGCACTAACAAAAGTAACGATTATGAATGTGTCAGAAAAATAGCAAGAAGACATTTTAACTGTGTAAGTTTATTAAAAGTGTATTTATAAACTAGTGTTTGAGTCAGTGTGGGCTGCAAAGATGAAGTTGACAATGCTGCCTCACCATCTCTGTAGTATAGTGGATGTGCATTTAGAGAGAAATATACTTTTTAAATTGATTACATAATCAGAGAGTATTTGTTTTCAATTCGAATTGGTTTGTTTAAAAGTAGACATTTCAAGCTTTCTATAGATATAGTTCTCATGTCTGTGAGGCAAGTAGCCTGAGTTTCGGTTCGTTTTTGGTATGCGCTCCAGTTCACAGAGATCAAGACGGCAGAAAGCGCATCCTGTTTTTTTCCTAATTTTACAAAAGCACAAAGTTTTGTTGTTATTGTGAGTTTACACAAATAAAAGTAGACCCTTTACCACTTCGAAGTATTACTCAGTTATCTGTATGACCAAAAATGACAGAGTATTTTAAGTTGTTTCTGCTGTTATCAAGAAAAAAATTCAAGTGACCGGGCTGTCGCCTCCATGTCCTGCAGTAAGCACACTTCGATATGCACCCAATAATAGCACACATTTATCTAGGTAAACTTTAGAGTAAGCAGCCATGTAAAGTTGCTATTATTTACATTTACATGGATGATAGGCAAATGTTTGGATTTCCTGCCCGACATACTGTAATTACCACAAGGACCCGCCGTTAACGATCTGTCCCTCACGGACTGCGTGACTTCCTCACTTCCTGTGGAGTGTTTTCTTCCTGCGACTAACCGACTAATAAAATGTTGGTCAACTAAGCCTCTTCTAACGTTTAGTTGACTATTGGGGGGCAGCCCTAGTAAATAACACTATATCACCCAGCCCTAATGAATATTATATGACAACAAACAAGACCACAGTTTGATAATGCAGACAAGAACACAAACATTCTTGGCACCTACCACATCACTGATGTGAGGGTAAATATCATAGAGTTTTGCACCATCTTCCTCACTCATAGAACATCTACAGTGAAAAAATAAACTGTATTAAATAGAAATAGAGTACAGATCAAATCCTAAAATCTCATCAAATTATGTAGAATTATTTATTCTCTGCTACGGAGTTGCACTTAAACAAGATTGAAGGTTTAACGTTCAGCATCATACTGCATGACCAACACTTAAAGAGTTGAAGTAATAAGACATTATGATCACATTACCTTGCACCATTGGAAAGCTTCACAATGATTTGGATGCTGAGATCATACACCTTTCCAAGCCAGAAATCATATACAATGTAGTCACCATACATAAATGACTAGAAAGGTACAAAACATAGATAACATAGTTAGTTAACTAGATAACCAAGTTATCTATATTAGTCATCAACTTTAAGATACTTCCTGGAAATTACCATTACTATTAGTTATTGAGTTTAGATACCTTATGACAATGTTCCCTCCACAAGAAAAAAAGATCATTCAACATAAAAATTGAAATTTTTATTGACAGAAATTTCTTCACTGTTAGTTTTTGCCTTTATTATAAATTTCATTAATAATCTCTTAAAACTGAAAACCCATACAGACCACTATATAACACCTGCTGAAATTTCTTGCTTTTATAACATTTGTATTTATGATTAAAAAAAAAAAATAGGTACAGAAACTCACCCAGACGTGCTGCAGGTCTTTGCTATTTACAGGATATAGAACACAGTTGGTTCCTACAAGTTTCACTGCACATTCTGTGTTTATGTTAGTCACAATGCCACACTGTTTATCCTGCAGGATTCAAAGAACAAATTAATAACCACACCTTCAAGTACAGATACTGTCATCATAAAGACTACACAGGACTTTCCTGTTCCAGAAATTCTAGTAAAGTCCAAGTTTCTGAGACATATTTTTCTCTATTATTCTAAACATCGTTTTATCTTTAAATATAAGTGATAAAAATACAACTTACATTTGAATTCATTCGCCGGACAAAGTCTCTAGGCACAATAGATCGATCTTCAAGTTTGAGCTACATGATCAAGAGAATAGGAATGAGAGAGAGAGAGAGAGAGAGAGAATAGGAGAGAGAGAGAGAGAGACACAGATGTGAGCAGGTGAGAATAGCAATATATCATGCCTTAGGAAAGAAGTCCAACAGCTTTAACTTTATTTTCATTTGACTCTTTACTTGTTAACCAACAAATAATTTTCAGTTCAGGTGCACCTTTATTTATTTATTTTTTTTTTTTCATAAAATCACAGATTTATATTTGAATTAGGGGTGTGAGATATTGACAGTTTTTGGGGGGGATTTTGTCAATAATTATTAGATGATATTTTGTCTGTTAAAAAAGCTGTATCAGACGCTGAGTGTGTTTTTGTTTTGGTACCACCACTGGTTTATACCTGTTGTGGATAGCTGACTACAAAAGCTGTTCATATTCTTTAAATTCTGTGCGGTGGTTAATTCACAGCAGTGACAGAAATTTACTCTTTCATATTGGGGCGATATCTGCCATCTTAAATTGATTTCCAGGGGCATTTTTACCTTTATAAGGGCAATTCTTACTAATCAAATTAAATTAGAATAATAAGATATTATAGACCACATTGCCAACTAAAAATCAGTATCAACTAGGGATGCTAACGATTAATCGACAATCGATTAATCTGTCAAATTAATAATTTAATCGATAAAACTTATCGATGGTCGATTAAGCAAGGTCATCATTAGAGTGCATAGCTTTGAGGTGCATGCAGCCCCATTGCTCAAAACACGTGCAGCAGACACACATGGAAAAATTAAGCAAGCATGCCATAGTTACACATTATGATGTCTGCTCTCTAATCACTCTTGTGGTACTTTGATGGCATACGCTGATCGGTCCGTACAGAGCCGCTTCAAGTCGCACACACCTGTCTTCAAGCCATGCAATGGATTAGGTAGGCTAGTTGTTTATTTCTAAACATAATTAACCAAGGGTCCAAAAAACCCCTCAAACAAGTGATTTTACTGAACATAAGAACTACTTCTGTACACGCCACAATAAATGTACATAGAATAAACAAGTAATAAGATCCTACTGGATGAGTGATCTTCCAGCGCTGTTTCAGCTGTGCGCTCCTATTATATGGTGCATGGTAAATCAAGACCTGTCAATCTAAGCAATCAAACTAATTAAAGCATGCTCCAGCTGTAAAACAGTGTCTGCCTGATTGGTATTTACACATCACCCATGATCCAGTTTCCATTAGCTGAACTTTCAACTTGACATTAGAAAACACTGCGCCATGATCGAGAAGTGCTTGGATCCTGGAAGTCCAATAGCTTTTGCAAAGCAGCATGTCATGTCACTCCTTGATGTATGCATTGTCTTATTTTGTGTTTGGGCTCATTCGAGACCACCTGCTCTAAATAAAGATATGCAATCTACTTTGTTTTACTAATGTTTCACTAACAAAAATGTGGCGCAATGTGTATTTGGTCTCTGACTGAAAAAAAATACAGTATGCTTGTTCTACTCTGCTAGTTGAGACCTTTCAACGATATATGACAAGTGTATCTGTTATGTATGATGATTTTACAGATCACATTTTCATGTAAAGCAGTTATTTTTTCATGCTATGAAAAAAAGAGCACTTCTAATATGTCTGCAAATTTAAAAGCACTTGTTAAGTGGTCATATTCCCTATATTCACTGTAAAGACAAGCTTCTAAAGCTTTAAAACAACACCTAAGTAACGTGATAACTTAGTAGCACCCCCACTTCAAATTTAAGAGTTTCGTTTTTAAGTTAACGATTAATTGATTGTTAATTTAAACAACGATCAATTATGGAAATTTACATCCCAAGTATCAATAAAATCCATTTTTGCACAACAGAAGTGGCACAGAAGCTGCATCTAAAGCAGCACTGATATGCATTTACACTGCAATTACAATTTCATAAATGCTATGAGATTGTTTTAAAAAATAATATTTCGAATATTGAAATATGAAATTACTTTTTGACGAATGAAACTAAAACCACCAGTAGTTGGCAGCAAGTTAATAAGTGAGTCACTGAGTCATTCATTCAGTCGATATGTTCATATGGCTGATTGATTTAGGAACAAAGTAAGTCACTGTGTAACTTGAAGCGGCAGCGCTGCGCAAAACCAACAGTGTATGATATCAAAATACTGCGAGAGCGATTACGGGGCAGACGGCTCCGTATGCTGGCAAATGTTTTTATACCATCTTACACTGGATTTAACGTATACAGTTCATGCATTCTCTGGGAAACGAAACCCATGACCTTGGTGTTGCTAGCCCCGTGATCTACTGTTTGAGCTATGGGAAATTTTTTGTTGGCAACAGAGCTTTTTTGTGTGTACAAAAGTAACTCACAATATTAACTTATTGTTTACTGAACTGTTGTATAAAATTAAAGTCGCTTTTTCAAACATGCAGATAATCAGCATGCTCAAGAAATCATGAAAAACAGCATGCTTGCTAGTGTGATATGTTTATACTTGGTATAATAAAGCAACAAGACAAATGCAACAGTAGGAGTTTACCTCATTTTTTAACCCCTAAACTACATACCAGTAGGTTACATTACACAGTGAAAGCGTGCACTCTATTATCATAATCAAACATGTCCCAAATGGCAGACTTTCGGTGCACTTGCGGTCTTACGATGGCCACCACACGCTCATATCCGATAGTGATGGGTAATATGACCAGATTCTTATTTCACAATATGAGACATTTTATTTCACGATAATGATATACATCACAATATAGTTTTGTGTCATTTTATCTTATTTCTATTATTAGAAATAAGTAAATTACAAACAATAGGACAAATACAATATAAAAATATGAATTAAACAAATTAAGTTTTTCAGGTACAATAGTTTTATTTAACATGTAGTTAGAATTAGTACAGAAATGTAATAATCAGATGTAAAAAATAAAATATTGCATAGACTTCACTGTATGAATTAAATATAAATGTATTCTTATAAAAGCTAAAAAGTTCCTAATTCTTATTAAAGCACAGTTTTTGTTTTTTTTTCAGGATATATTGCACACCCTAACCCTAACTTTTTAACATCAAGCACGTGCCTCTCTTTATATTCTTTTTATATCATGCATTTCTTCACTCTAAAGTGTCAATAGTGCTATATACAGTTGAGCTCAAAAGTTTAACATTTTTGCAAATTCTGCAAGGGGTATGTAATCATTTTAACAAAATAAGAAAGATCATGAAAATTGCATGTTATTTTTTATTTAGTATGCTCCTTAATAAACCATTTCACATAAGTTGTTTACATAAAGTCCACAAGACAAAAAAAAATAGCAGAATTTATAAAAATGACCCCGTTCAAATGTTTACATCCCCTTGATTCTATATACTGTGTGTCATTACCTAGATGATCCACGACTGTTTTTTTGTCTTGTTTTGTGATGGTTGTTCATGAGTCCCTTGTTTGTTCTGAGCAGGTAAACTGAGCTCTGTTCTTCAGAAAATCCTTCAGGTCCTGCAGATTCTTCAGTTTTCCAGCATCTTCTGCATATCTGAACCCTTTCCAGCAGTGACTATATGATTTTGAGATCCGTCTTTTCACACTAAGGACAACTGAGGGACTCAGACAAAACTATTACAAAAGCTGCAGAAATTCACTGATGCTCCAGAAGGAAACAATGCATTAAGACTCAGGGGTGAAAACTTTTGAACAAGAAGTTGATGTGCAAAGTTTTTTTAATTTAAATTAAAAAAAACATGTTTCGCAGAAGACAAAAAAAAAAAAGTTTACATCCCCGACTCTTAATGCGTCGTGTTTCCTTCTGGAGCATCAGTGAATGTTTGAACCTTGTTTAATACTTGTGTTTGAGTCCCTCAGTTGTCCTCAGTGTGAAAAGATGGATCTCAGAATCATCAGTCACTGCTGAAAAGGGTTCAAATTTGCAAAAGACTCATGAACAACCATCACAACAAAAAAACCCCCCAAAAAAACAGTTGTGGATCATCCAGGTAACCACACAGTATTAAGAATCAAGGGTATGTAAACTTTTGAACGGGGTCATTTTTATAAATTCAGCTATTTTTTTGTCTTGTGGACTTTATGTAAAAAACTGTTATGTGAAATAAAAAAAAAAATAACATGCAATTTTCATGATCCTTCTTATTCTGTTAAAATGATTCACATTTTTCTAGATTCTGCAAGGGGTATGTAAACTTTTGAGATCAACTGTATTTACATAATGCAATATACACGATATAGCAAAATCTCTAACAATAGACATTATATATCGTGGTAATGATACATATCGTCACACCGCCCAGCCCTAATGTCCGGCAAGTCCACAAGACCGTAGGGTGTCTCATTTGTCATTTTAGGTTTCAGAAGGGTGCGTCTATTTATGAGACTCTTTTTTTGAAATACATTTATATTTGTCAAAATCATAAAACTACGGCAGAAACAATGCAACAAAATACAATCTGTGATAGAGACCCGAGCGGTCATGAGGATCACACCAAGATGTAAGAAACATGGCGATGTTGGCTTCCAAAAAGATGTTCATTCAAGTGGATGTGCAAAATTTGCAAATAAATATGGTTAAGAGAAATGAAAACAGGTTATCAATAAAAACATATATCATATAAAACTCTGCATCCGAGGACAGTTTCGGTGTGCTCAGACAGCGCTTCAAAAACCTCGTTCAAATCTCTAAAACCATGATCTGTCCTTCATTGGTGGCTGCCTTATACACGCACATTTTCCCGTTTGATAATCGGAACATAGCACCTCTTTCCTCACAGTGATTAATAAATAATACAAAAGATGATTAATAACAAGTGTTAAAACAAATCAATAAATACAATAAATAAGACTGATAAAACCAACACATACATTTGTACAAACATTTCCATAATAGCTCAAAGAAGCACTCCCATACAGTTTGTGCTTTCATTAAGGCCACACCCATTCAGCTAAAACAAGAAATAAAACAGCAAACCCTACATAAATATTATAGAGTGCACAGAAACAATAAGAACACAGTAAAAACAGTAATGGAAAACAACTTCCAGGTCTCTCTATCACACAATCTGACCAAGTGTACCAACCTGTAATTACTGGGTTAAACTAAATCTGGATCCAGGACAGCTCTATCTGTTAAGTGGAGCATCCTTGAGATCCTGTTACTGACCCACTCTAATAAAGGCCAAATTTAACCAAATTGAACTCAAAAAAGCAGATCATTCAATTCCAATATCTACATTTTCATACAGTAATAAAAGTGGGTAGATAATAACAAAGTGACCATTCAAGGGTTAGTTCACCCAAAAAAATTTTGTTATTAAGTACTCACCCTCACGTCGTTCCAAACCCACAAGACCTTCTTTCATCTTTCATCAACACAAATTAAGATATTTTTGATGAAATCCAAGAGGTTTTTCTATCTCCCATAGAAAGCAACAAAATGACCAAATTTCTTGTGCAGAAAAGCAGTAAAGACATCGTTAAAATAGTCAGCATGTCTACAGTGGGTCAACCTTAATGTTATGAAGTGACGAGAATATTTTTTGTAATCAAAAGCAAAACAAAAATAATGACTTTATTTAACAATTTCTCTTCTTCCCTGTCAAGTCTCCTACACAGTTGACGCAGTGAACACAGTGCAGAGCTTCTGTGCTGAGCTACAGTGTATCGGCCTGCTCCTGGGTCAGCATCATAATTTGTGTTCTAACGATGAACAAGGGTCTTTCAGGTTTGGAACGACATGAGGGTGAGTAATTAATGACAAATTTCAGTTTTGGGTGAACTAACCCTTTATCATTTTTATTCAATACCAAGTTGTAGATAAAATTTGCATGGAAGTATATAATCTTAGGTTCAGTAACTGGTCACTATAGAGTGCTGCTGTGATTTCGGTTTGGTTCCCTCAAAAAAGAAAGAAAGAAAGAAAGAAAACAATGGGATCCATTAGCTTTTGGATAATTGCAGAAAATTTTCTCTTACTGAAAAGATTCTTTTACTGGACAATCTATAGGGTTGGCCCCACCCCCACCGCTGAGTCAGGAGTGACAAAGAGACAGAATGAGAGAAACAAAGAAAAGATGTTGTAAGACAAAAAAAACAGATGGGACATTGCAACCTTCTGTTTTCAATCATGTATTCAGGATTCATGCTGTGTCCTGATGAGCTGCCATCCAGAAAAATCTCCAGGGACATTAATCTGATCTCAGTTTAACCATCTGTAGCATTCATTCCAGAGATATTTTCGCATTACAGACTCAAAATGGGACCAGTTTTACTCTGACTTAAACCAGTTTAATTCAGTTCAAATGATCCTTAAATCACACCCTACAGTCCTTTACAGATACAGTTTGTTTGCCTCCATAGTAAAATAATATTATAGCTGTGATTCATATCAGGCCCTGGGCTCATTCTGTCTCTTGTGAGGGTATACTATTAATACCCATTTGTGAGCTCTGCTACATCTTTCTGTTCATGAAGTGTGGGGTGAATCTACAGACACAGAAAGAGTGACTGAGTGACAATGGTGTTCTTTACAAAAAAAAAAAAAAATGCACTACACTCAAGCTGTCTGTTTCCAAGTGTATCCTGAACAGAGTTGCTTAAAGAGGACATATGCTCACTTCTACTGCTGTAAGCAAGGAAATTGTGGGAAAGATCATGATTTGATATTAAAAAAATAAAATAATATAATAATAATCACATGCAAACCCATATATTTGGACACATTTAGACCATGCATACCTAGAAGAAATTAGGCCAAACAATTATTTTGCTGAGGTTAGCTCCAGAGGTAAACAACCCCTGATCCAAAAATAGACTCTTTAAACTCTGCTCTACAAGTTTTACCATTTCACAACATTATTGTTCTAGAAAGAGCAATCCTGTTTTTTTGTGAATTGTAGAAGCCTAGAACTAGTTGATTACAAATAGCTCCAGTTCAGCTCCGACTCCTAGCAGGCATTTTTTAAAGCACCGAGCAGTGCAGAGTATGGTGATGGACGTCAGGTGGGACGTGAAGAGTGAAATGGGCAGTTATCCCAGCATTTCCAACATTGTCTTTCTCTTTCTCATCTACACGTGCACACACACACAGTGAAAAGAAGTGAATATATCACTGACAGTTCAATTATAAACACAGGTGGTACTTATTCCACTTTAAAAAATTTCCTGATATTAAATTTAATTATTTTTCTTTATTCTTTGATCCTTGGAAAAAAGTGTCACATTTTGTCATGTTATAAAGTCACATATTATGGTGCTAAATTTGTGAACCTTTTTCAGTAAAATAGGCTTTTATTCAGTTTTCAGTAACCTTCACTGCCCGGGCTCAAAACAAGGCTTGATTACAAAGATCAATAAGAATCTGCTCACTGTATGTTTGTTTAGACTTTGTGCTAATGAACAAAACACTGTACATGTACGTGTGCACTGGAGCAAAGAGGGAGGGACTGCAGCAGCACACTGCAGCACTACAGGAGCCACACCTTAAAAGGACACACCCCTTTTCATTGATTGTTTAAATACCTTACTTAATCGATTAAAAATGTTCAATCTTCCTGTCATTATGTAAGCAATTAGCAGTGTTCAGCAGTTAAATACTACCTATTGCCAAACTGGGCCACTGGTTCACAGTTCACACTATAGAGAGTAGGACTGTTCAAAAAAAAAAAAAAAAGATATATATAGATATATCTAATCTAATCTTATCTATCTATTATATAATATATATATTATATACCTTCCACAGACCTAGGCTATGTTATGATGCAACACTTCTGAAAACAACCTGACCGTGGCTGACCTGCCGTCTCTTTGTTTACGAAAAGCTGAACTGCATATGTCTTAATGCAAATACAATAAATATATTGTAACAATAAGAAAATTCAAGAAATAAAAATAATTATAGTACTTTACAGTTTGTAAAATAAAATTCTACAGATTTCTTGTTAATGATTTCAGCATTAATCAATTTTCTGACCTTAAATGTGAGAAACAGAAGAAAGAGGCCTTACATTGCGCTTGATCACAAGCAGCAATGCAAGTTATCTCTTCCAAACATTTGTCTTAACCAGCCACAACTGTGTCAAACAAAGACCAGCAGGATTTTGTAAGTCACTTGGTTTCAATTTCCTGTGAGCTGTACATGAGGTCTAGGTGAGAATTCCTGGTTTGAATTTTAAAAAAAATAAATAAATAAATAAAAAACCTTGGTGACAGACACACTTTGCACACATCTTTCTAATACAGAGCTGAACTGATATGCACATATCACCTTCCCTGCTTGATGCCATCCACAATCACTGCTACAGATTAGGCGTATTATCTACACATGGACAATACACAGAGCCCTACCTCTGATACATATCCATTTACCTTAGAAACTACCAGCATTCACCTTATTAAACTATTTAAACAAATAAATAAATAAAACAAGACAACCTTTGGTTTATGGGATTAAAAACGGACAAGCATACTATGAAAGTAAAATTAAAGGGGGAAAACATGAGTGAGAGTCTAGGTTTCAAACTACAGTTAAGTCAATTAAGGACTCAGTGGCATGGCAAATGGCGATAGAGCAAACCTCAGCTCAAGCAGCCTGCTGCTAAAACCTTTAAGACCTATGCAGAGAAGACTAACAGAGAAAACTGTGGTATTAACCTGTATTGGGCTATTAACATGACAACATAATACTGCATTATTGCAAAGCAGAGATGGACATAATGATGGAATGGCCTATCATGACTGCACTGAATCTAGACAAATAATTAATCCTGAAGAGTTTCGGCTACGAGGATATCACCTAATATTGAGTATCGCGGATATGTAATAGAGATATTATTCAGAAACGATATAATTTAGCTTTGGTGAAATAAATACCGTAGAGAGCTCATGAACAATTCCAGACTACTTTCCATCAATTTTCTCTTTGCAGCCATTTGATGAGTACAAGGAATAGGATAAAGCATACATAACAAAAATCCAGTGACTGGACAGAAACATCTGCTGAACAGATGAGATGTAGAGCAGGACTCATCTATAGAAGCAGACCGATCTTCCTGTGTACTAAGCCTTGTCATTCTGAGTCTGAGCACTTAGAGCAAGGAAGAAAACTTTGCTTGGATAGGAAGGAGATGCTAATTGCTTATCAAGGACAAGCAAAGTCATCATTAGCATAACCGACATCTGTCCTAAAGCTCAGAAAAGAAATAAAGAGCTCCAGAACTGGATGGTTCTTCCTCCCCACTGGGTCCCTTTTCCCAGCAGACCACATGCTGACACATGCTTTTGATCCCTGACAGCTTGAATGCCGCATCGCAGACAACACATACCAAATTAAAGCAAAGTGCATGTGCAGAAAAAGTAAAATATGTCAGATAACAATACACTTCATACAATATGGGCCTTTGCTAGTGACAATGCAATATTAATACAGGCCACAATAAGAAGTAGGAATTTAAAAAATATACAGTAATATTAAAATAAAAATGATTTATGTTTAAGTATATATGTGATTAGTCATGAGCACACTGTTGATGTCTTTTCAGTGCTGAGAAAACTATACTGTGTACACCTATAATTACATTTATTGTACAACTGAGAGAACACTTTACATACATGACTTAAAGAAGAAAAAGAAACATACTCCACCATTATTTTTGAAAATTAAAGAAGTAAAACATCTACATATTCCACTCATAGTACACATACTCTTTTCTGTAAAAAAAAAAAAACAAGTGCATTGTGTGCATCTTTTTCGAGTTGGTTTTTTAAACAAATAATTCTGCATTGGCACCAGAAACATCATAAGATCTACATTTATGTTAGTATGGATACAACTGACTTTTTGGTTTTCTAAATCATAGATCACTCTTGTGCTCATAGTAGGCCTTAACCATGCATTGAAGGGTGGGGTAGTTATCAGCCTGATGGTGGTATGTCTTTGTTAGGAACAACAGCTGTCCAGTGTTTTATTCTGAAACTACAGCTGAGAGCTGGAGAATAAAATGGTGTGTTCTAGTCAGGGCTGGTCCATGCTTTAACAGGGAGCTGACACAAAAATCTGAAAACCATTCTGCAAAATAAGACACTGAAGGTCCAGAAACATCAGAGAAAGGCCTACCTGTCCATGATTAATGTGCACTAACATTGTTTACCACTGGCTGAGTTGGAAATACAAACACTTTTTATTGACCAGTGATTGGATATACTGTCCACGGCTGAATAAATGATAGGCTACACAAATGATGGTCAATAACTCGTTACAATCAAGAGATTAAAACTTAACTGTTCACAGCCGATCAGCTTCCACGTTAGCCCTGAACGATTAATTTAATAAATTCACTTGTTTAAGTGTTTTTATAAGTAACTGCGCCCTTTTGATAGATCATATATGAGATTCAGCGGCCGTGTCCCTAAAATCGTGGGCTGCCTACAGTATTCTGGCGAACATTAATCAAATTACATCATCCTGGCCATGTTCGGATGGAAGTAAAAGACAATAAACCTATCTCGGTCTCGTTTAAATAATTGCGACAGAGAAAGTGACAATGAAATACCGAGTTGCTGATCATTGTGTTTGGCTTTATGGCTAAAGAAAGAACAATACGCACGAATCATCAGCGGCTTTCAGTACCTGTGTTTCCCGAACATCCTGCTTCGTTCCTTCAGGATACCACTGAACCCGCACGAATCCTCTACCGAGAGGCCATGTCGGTGTGTCCGCCGCCCCGCTCTCGTTGTCTGAGTTACCGGGCGCGCCTCCACCTCTTCCACCGCCACCACCACCACCTCCTCTCCCTCCGCCATCACCGTCAATCTCGGAGTCCGAATCTTCAAAATCCTCCTCGCCGTGAATCATCCGTACGAGCCCAAAACGCATCGCCCCGCGGTGTTTTCCGGAGACCAGGTCATGGGTAAACAGGAGCCGCTGTGTTCCGCCTGCCGTGGGAGAGTGTGTGCCGGACGGAGGCTCGGAACTCGGGCTCATGGCCGGAGAAAGCGCTGCTGTGGCGGGTTCCGCCATCTCTGCTGTTGCTGAATGATGCAGGAGGAGAGGGATGGAGAAGTGAATAGAAACCTGTGAGCAGGAGCAGCACGTGTTTACGTCTGTACGTAGAGCGCCGCATGGAGGACGGGTCACCTGTTACCACTGTTCTGAATTACATCAGTCTCCAAGCAAAGCACTCGTACATTTATTTTACAGAACGGCATTCAACAGAAAATGCAAGTCTTTAAAGCAAATTTTGACGTCGCGTTGTTTTCCATCAGACTGAAAATGTCTTCTAATAAGGGAGTCTTAGATATAGAGTAGTAATAAGTATAGAGTAGATAGGTTGAATAATAGTAGTAGCGTTGCGAGGGGGTGGGGCTTCGGGGGCTTAAGCCCCTTAACTTTTTTAAGATTTAAAATGTTTCACTTCATATAAAATAGATTTTACTATTATGGATTCTAATGTAAATAATAAATCAACTCCACAGCAGCTTACAAGTGATCAAGGGCTTAGGACGTTCCAATTCAGCCCATTGCAAGGGTTCCGCCAGTAGTGGGCACTCATGCAACGTAAGCAATGACGTACATCCGAGTCAACGAGACTAAGGGAAGTTAGCTAGGGAAGGGCATAAAAAAGAACTGGAACGCAGCCTAGATGCAATTTTGTTTATCTAATCACAAGTGGACGAAGCTAAAAGGTGTAAACGGTGTAAAATGGGCTTGTCCACTTTCGACCACGTTCAGAGGTTGTCGGAAATGTAGACAATCATGTGGTCGAATGCGATCGAACAGCCATAAAAGACCGACTACTCTCCGCCTACTGACCTTAAAGGCCCCGGTTTACTTCAAACGAAGTTCTTTTTCGTTCTTCGTTTAGGGGTAATACAAAGTGAGAAGCGATATACTGTAATCGAATATCTGACGCCGCCCACACTGCTGAGAGCGGCGTTTAGATAAATATATGTAAATATGTGCTTTGCACTTTCTTCTCAGTAACAAAATAAACACAACAAAAATTAGAAAACAGCAAGCATTTTTTATAGAAAGCATAAGAAAATCGTATGATCATTACAACATTGGTATGTTAGCACAAGCTCTGTAAATTAGCACTCCAGTAAAGTCACATCATGTTTATTTATTTAGCACTTTATACAATAGATTGCTTAAAAGCAAGCAGCTTTAGTCAAGTCATGTCACCTTTATTTATATAGCGCTTTTAACAATGCAGATTGCAAAGCAGCTTTACAGTGATAACTGGTATATAATTTTGGCTGCACAGCAGCTCTTAAAGAGAATGGTGTCATTATCCATCTTAAGTAAATTCAGTATTGATTTATTCCAATGTAAGAATCAATAGTTATTAATTTAGTTAATTTATCTATATCAGCACTGGAGTAAACAGCGATGTCATCATCCAGTTCAGTTCAGTTTGCATACAATGGTGTCAATGCAGGCAGATCAAAACACTGTTGAATATCAAATGTCAAGTGTCCCCAACTAAGCAAGCCAAAGGCGACAGCGGCAAGGAACCCAAACTCCAACAGGTGGCAAGTTTGGGTTAAAGTGTTAAGGTGTTAAAATTACAGTATCAACATCAGTTCATTCTTCGATTTAGCTTGAAGTATATCACCTTAATAGATAATCATTGTAGGATGTGTTGTTGGGAAGTGCGCTGGACGAAAACTGCGCCAGACTGAAGCAGAACGTTTATTTTAAACCACGAAAGAATAACAGAAATATATATATATTCTATAACAGTTTCTGAGCAATTTTATTGACAAATCACAGGACAGTGTTGCAATTAAGTTTCTCCACCCCTGAATGTGTGCGTGAGCTACTGTCTGTATGTGCTACAATGCAGCAGCACATTCAGGGCCTGCAGTGCCGGTGTTGTGGCGAATTTCGACTCCCTGCCAAATGATATCCCCTTTGTTGAAGTCGCTACCTGATTGCCTGATCCTAACCTCACCCTTAATCCTAACCCCTCCCCCACACCTAATCTTAAACCTACCGATACTAGGGGGGTAATAATTTGGCGGGGGTCAGAATTCAGCACAACCTGGTTGCCACCCCCACATCTAAATGAAGAGGCAGCACTATCAGTCTGGTGCAAAAAGAGGAAAGAAATTGAGCAACATAAGATTTTGAAAAGATATTGTTGAAATGGTGGTTGCTGCATCGTAGTTTAATTCGTGAGCACTTTGTCAGTCTCATCCATATTGCAGTAATGAACATGCATTATGTTTGTTATCATGGCCACTTCAAAATACGTGCATAATTCTAAATACCTATTTATCCAAATTGTTTAGTTTTGTAGAATGTAATCATTAGCTTCTTTCCCATCAACCAGTTACATTTTACAACACAGTGTATTGGCTGCGTAAAAAGTCTGTCCGGGGGTGTTAAAAATCTGCTTAGGGCACCCAAAATGCTAGGGGCCGGCCCTGCTTACCTGTATGATAAACTGCTTACCTGTACAATAAATCCTGGGTTATCTTTCTTCATGTTTCACACCGCTCATAATTTACCTGGGGTTAACAATTAATCCTAGGTATTCATAAGCATATGTTTTACACTGTAGCCTACATTTCTAAACCCTGGTTTAACATTCTTGTTTGCATATTTGTGGTGTCAGTATCATTGATTGGATGAATGCAGCATGCGACCTGTTTACATATAAGCTCTGCACATCCTGGTATTGCTGACTCTACTATATATATACTGTATATACTGAATGGACATTTCAGACATTTCAGCATTTGGCATTTTTCCTCCCAAACGCTGAATTTACTGTTTATATGTGCAGTGTGTTTCTGTGACACAGCTGGTTATGTCCTAAGTGAACGAAAACTGTTAAGAAAATATCAGATGCGTGTCAATATAATGATCCATGCATTAATATTAATAAAACAACAACAAAAAAACTTTTGTATCTCTATATTTATATATTTTCATACAATAGTACCATTTTCACAAACACTGTAAAGTACTGTTTATTTAATTTGTATCTTTATTCTCTTGTATTTATTTGTGCTACTGCTTGTAATTTGTTTATTTGTTATTAGCAAGGCCATTGTGGTGCACAGGTGTCTCTCAATAACAATCATGTCACCGGCATCCCTACACTCCCACAGTTCTCAGCCTCGCCCCACTCATCATAAACAGTAACACTAACACTAACTTATGCCTTCCTATTGGCACAGAGTCAGCAACACCATCTACCCAGCCATCAGCACCAGATCCGCCCACTTGTTCACTGTCTCCGGAATTCTGATCACCTGCACCTGTTCACCATCATCAAGTCACCCTTTATAAGCCTCCACTGCTTTCACATCAGTGTCTGGTCTCGTTACACGTTTACAGAATCAGTCTGTATTCACCTGAGAACTTACCTGCTCATCCTGATCCTGATCCTCGTCTTCAGTCACCTGTTACTTCGTTGTCTTCGTCATCCTGTGCCCTTGTTTATCTGTCTGCTTACAACGCCACCTACACCAGAGACACTGTGTTACCCTCAGCTAAATTACAGACAAACTATCCTGCTTCAAATATCCTTACCTGTTGTGTTTCTGCTCTGCTCACATCTACCTGCAATAAAGAACTGTTTGTTATCACTTACTTCATCTGTCCTCTTCTGTTTGTGACACCTATGTTAATCGTGTGCTAAAACACACAAAATAACACTTAATTTCAACATTTATTTTCCTTATACAGTCTGATGCAAAGCATGCTGGAAATTAGAAATCTGAAACTCAATCATATTAAGTTCAGCTTACTACAATGAAAAACTTTTTTTCTATATAGTACAATGAACTTTAATTATTATTTGAGTGAAACGATCTCATCTCATTTAATTAATTTAACTATTTGGTTTTACAGTGCATTTATTTCAACTTCCAATTGTCTGCTTTAATTGATTTGTTGAGGCAGATGATTAATTGTTAAGTAACAGAAGTTACGAAGGACAAATGGACTGTCATGTCCAGTGTAGACAGCTGTTGCGGCATGACGTGATAATGGTCACGTACAGTTTAAACATGGTGTAATACGGTGCAATGCTGATATTTGTGCAGCCCAACTTACCCATCCTTCCAACACATTCTTTTACATAACCATAATTAACACATTAATTTACACTATTAGTTAATACTATATGTTATTAAGGAATTAATACATGATGACACATTTAATTAATAGCAATTCCTATGTTACTTCATCTATTAATCATAGACCCTTTATCTGGTGCTGATGCAGTAATCATTAATTAATGGTTAAGTTCTTCATGACTCATACATTAACATGATTATCTGTGCATTGGTTAAGCTTGAATTAATGCATATTAGTGCACTCATATTGTAAGGTGTTACCACAGTACTTGTTAATAATATTATGATGACAGTTTTCTGTTATCTGTCAAACGGTAGCTTACACGTGCACCGATTGGAACTGTACTGCTGAAAGAATGGTATCATTATATAATTTATAAAGTTTTTGTGTTGACTTGGTACCAATTTAAGTACTGGTAGAGTACTTTTGACTTACTAGCCTATATAGTGGTGCCAGTTTACAAAGAGGCACCACTTAGTCAATGGTCTCTTGCTACACATTCTCACTAAGGGCTAAGCCCCCCTGAAGATCAAATCACTGTCCCGGTTTCTGTACGCGAAAAAATGCAGAGGAAAAACTTTTCCGGTTCTAGTACATCGCTGTCGTGTAAACTAAGTCAATCATAGAGCAAAAGAATCCACCACACTGTGAGCAATGAAATGCGCTGAATCCCTATTGCCACATCAGGGGCAAGGTAGGGGCGGGAGTTATGCTCTTAGGCCAATTACCTGGCTGAGCGCTTTTCTTAAAAAAATGTTGCCTGCTCAGTTTCATTCAGTCAGAAGCACAAAGAAAATGGATTTTAAAAATGGCTTATGGCAGCCTCCGTAAAAAAAAAAAAAAAAACACACACACACACACACAACAAGAAAACAACGAAAAATGCTGATAAGGGAAGTTGACGTCATTCTGGTGAACAAAAGGTAAACAAGAGGGCACAACGAATAAATACAAACCAAACAGCAACGTGTTTTGTTTTTTAAGGAACAAATCTGGCGATCAACGAGAAAGAGACAAAGTGAGATAAACATAAAGAAAATATTTTAAAAAGAATCATACAGTAAGCCTAACTCTTTTTTTTTTCTTTTTTTCAAGCTATATGTTCCAAGTTGCAAAAAATGTGGTGTAGCTAGGCCTACCATATGTATTGGTTTGGTATATCTAATCACTCTATGGCCGGGTTTGCGTTGAGGCATTGCTAAGCCATAGAGTGTAGTAGTGTATTCCACGCTGGCCAAATGTGGGTTGAATCTGGGCTGACAGTATATTGCACTCTGGGAGAAAGCCTAGTGTGTGTGTGTGTGTGTGTGTGTGTGTGGACATCATGTATAGTGCTGACTGTCTTTTATGTTTGTCTATGATAATTCATCTGCTGCTCCCACCCAAACACATGATCAGTTGAGAGATCAGCCACATGGTGTCAGTGTCTGACAGCAAATAAAGGCTGCTGTTTAACTCAAGATTGTTAGTTTAATGCACTTTGTCAGGAATGAAACGTTCCTTGCAGTAGTTAATTCATATAGACGTACAGTACTTGATGAGTAATAGCTCACCACATTAACATATTTGATTAAGTATTAAGTAATTTGATTAAGTATTTTTAAGGGAAAACCTGTCACTCCACTCCACTATTCCAGACCGCTTTTATCCTGTAGGCTATGTTAGCATGCAAAGTGGCTTGGAACTATTTTTGTTTGCAGAGAAGAAAACATGGCTTTAATAACTGGCTAGCCATTTTTACAAGTTACTTAAGGTCAATAAATTATTACTACTGTTGTATAAAAACAATATTTCACTCACAGTCGTGCAGTTGTACTGAATATCAGCATATAATGTGCCTATGTCAGAATCAGTCTTGCTAATGCTCAGAATTACAATAGCAATATTGCTCGTTGATATAGCTCTATTGTAAATAACTCTAATCCACCAGCTTTGCTGGAAATGTACTGAGCCGTCAGCCCAAGTGAAGGTGATTTGTTTGTACAGGTAGCCTACTGCTTTAATCCAGACTTTCTTATCAGATGTCAGAAATAGTTTGCCACTTTCGTTTAATAGGTGAAAAAAAAAGAAACTGTTTCTAACCACATCCAACGGGTTTAACAATCTCTGCCTATTTACCATCAAACACACTCACGCGGTTTCAGTAAACGTGATTAATGGTGAAATGGGGGCTGGTTTAAGGCTTATGATGACTAATGGATCTTAAGCAGATCGAGGGGTATAAATGCTCATGGTACGCCTCTCCATGATTCACTTTTGACACAGCTCTTAGAAATCGAACACCTGTATTTGAATATTATTTCTTTATTTTAAAGGCAAAAGAGATTTTAAAAGCAGCAGAAATGTCAGTAGTGAGCGCACTGCCTTTCCTGAAGCCTATCCACATGAGAGCTCCGATCTCCCCTGGCCGCCAGCGCCGGCACACGCTCCCCGCCAGCGAGTTCCGCTCGCTCAACACTGAGGACGCCATCAGTGTGTTCGAAATAGAGAGAGAGGGTGAGACAAAACTACAACACTCCTATTACAACCAGCGAAGTGTGTTATTAATTATTTTGGGGAACAGTGTTTTTCATAGTCCTACACTTTGCTCTTTTGTATAGTGTTAAATGTAAAATTTGTATATGTTTTGATATTAATAAATACTATACATAGCCTACATTTGGTTACTATGTGATTCATGTACATGTAAATTAGTAAAAGTTATTTTCTCGTTTTATCACTCAGCTTTTATATCTGTGTCTGGGGAATGTCCTCTTCATCTGGATGAGGTCCGACACTTCCTCACCCTCTGTCCTGAGCTTTCTTTGGGCTGGTTTGAACAGGGGAGGCTTGTTGCTTTTATCATTGGATCACTCTGGGACCAGGACCGTCTTACCAATGTAATCTAACCTTCAAATCATGTATTTGTTATTGTCAGAAACTGATGATTTTAAAAAGTGTCATATTATTATTATTTAATCTTAAAGTGTAGTTGTTTGTTTCTTATCATTGGCGTACATGATTTATTTTTGTTGTCTCCCTTAATAGGATGCACTGATCCTTCATAAGCCTCATGGGACTACTGTCCACATCCATGTGCTGGCAGTCCACCGGACCTTCCGCCAGCAGGGAAAAGGATCCATCCTCTTGTGGCGTTACTTGCAGTATCTGCGCTGTCTACCATATGTCCGCCGTGCCGTGCTCATGTGTGAGGACTTCCTGGTGCCCTTCTACCAGAAGTCTGGCTTTAAAGGGCAGGGTCCTTCTGAAATCACTGTAGGGCCACTTACCTTCATCGAGATGTATTATCCTGTACGGGGACATGCATTCATGCGGCGTAACAGTGGCTGTTAAGGGATCAATAGTCGTGTATCATTTTGGATCCCCAAAAGGCCAAAGTGTGAAGCAGCTGATGTGTTGAAGCAGCTTTTGGTTTTGGTCTAGATATTGTGTAGTTACATTTGTGTCCACTTTTGTAAGACTTTGGTCAGTTTAGCAAAGATGGTTAAAAACATTTTTTTTAAAAAAAAAAAAAAAAAAGGAAACATTATAGCAAACTGCATCCCACCCTTTTACCTAACCTAACGGTGATGGCTGATATTTATTATTATTTTAATTCATCATGTCTTTTTCGTCAAAGTCAGGTTATCTAGGTAGACTAGGTTTATATTTATTATTGTCTATTTTGTATGGTATTTGTTATTGTTATGCATTTCCCTATATTTTATTTTATTTATTTATTTTTTATTTTTAATTCATGACAGATTTTCTGTTGTGAGATCAGAGGTCAAGCCTGGAAAGATAAGGCAGTGGTTCAGCTGTAAACCTACTTTGGGCTAGTTTTTGTGTTCAGTGACTTGTGGGTGCTTTAGATGTGTGTCTATTCAATGGAAGCATTAAAATAGCATCAACTGAACACTTTTCCACTGTGATCTCTTATGAAAAAAGCCACAAGAGAGCATACAGTGTTGGGCTGGTATGTCTGTGAGTGCCAATGAGACAAACGTTTAATATACAATCTCATAAACATGAAAAGACTATTGGTTAGGCACCAGTACTATTTAATTTATTGATTAAAATTATTTGTTTACTTGCTTTAAAGCAAAGGATTGAACAGTTAATGTTCCATGTACAGAGGTGTTGCAAAACAGAAATCATCACCTAAATGTATGACGGAGAATTTGAGATGTTCAAGACTGGTTTCAATTGCCTTTCCCTGTAGAAATCCACCACTTATGCCTCCACAGTCTTGAATCAAGACATCTATGATTTTGTACATTTTGTAAGTAAAAATAAATAAAGAATATATTTTTCAGAATGTTTGTTCTTTTCCCTCTTTAGATTAGTCCAAGTCATTGTGTAAATTTCTATAGCGTTCACAGGATGATCATTCTGGTCTTAACAATGCTTTTATTTATTAAATAAGGCACAGAGAATTAGTCACATTTAAGGATTTTCTTTCACAAACAAATTGTAAAGGACAAAAGTATAAACATATGTTTCACAGAAAATAACATTCCCAAACTTATTTGTATTATTATTTGAAGCACCAGTTAATTGGTCCATCTCTAATCATTTGTTCAAATACCTTTAACATAAAAATATTCCAGATTGTAAGATTGTCACTCCTGTTCTCTTTTAAGGCACAAGTGCAGCACCCAGTAAAAACAATGAAAGGAGACAAAAAAAAAAAAAAAAAAAGCCAAGGGAAGCAAGCCACACATGTCATTATAGCTGGTTGTCAACAACAGTTCCCCTTGTTCAATTCAAAAACATTATTGAAAGACATGTGCTTGCAATCCAGGAACAGAAGTACAGGAAGCTACAGCTCACAACATTCAAACTCCTAGTATGTTGATAAATGACAGAGGTTTAAGTTGTCTATAGAGAGATTAAACCTTATTATTCATAGCAGTTAAGTAAAATGACTCTTTGGAGTTTATTTAATTGCTCTGCAGTTCTTTGGGCAAATACAAACAGCCAAAATAATAGGAAATTAACCATTATGTGAATGGTATTTTATATTTCAGGGATTGTTAGTGTGTTAACAAGTTAACAGCTGCAGTTTAAAAAAAGTTTAAGGAGAGATGAAACAAGTATAAAGCTTACGGTACACAATCATTTTGGAAGGACATTTACTCTCAGATATTTTAAGCTAAATGGACAGCAAGAGTACAGAACAGGCTTTAGTAACAACACATCAGTTTAGTTCTGAACTGCTTAGGGAAAACATTAGCCATTTTGCATAAGGGTTACAAAGGTGCTGAATTCCAAACTTAATATAGAATTATTTGCAGTCTTCCTCTCTCTTTTTTTCTTTCTTTTTTTTTTTAAATTGGGGATTCAGCTTCCTTTCCCTCGCAGTCCTTGGAGAAAGTTTTAGCCTGCAAAGAACAAAACTAGTGTACCACATGATCAATGTCATAACGTTCACAAAACTTGCTGGTAAAGGGCAAGCAAGTCAGATGCTCTAGCCAATGCCAGTTTATGGGGTATATGTAGAACCAGACAATAAGTGAGGACACCAACCCCACATAGACAAGCAGCGACAACAAAATAAGAGCACGTTTGCGGTACTTGTCCAAGGTGCCAAAAGTGACATACGGAAGGAAAGTAAAGGACAAGAGAAGACCACTGAGGAAGCCAAAGATGTGAGCAATGTTGTCAATCCAGGGCAGAAGGCCACAGGAGAAAAGGATGAGAACAATACATAATAGCTTCAGGAAAGCCTTCCATGGCTTTTCCAACATCTGCCAGGCCTGGAACAGCTCCACAAAAAGACAGGCTAACAAACCGAACTGAGATCCTGCTGGACCTACCTATAGTAGAAGAGAAAGATTAAGTCATGTCAATATCAGGAAGGGTGAAAGGGTGCATTCCTTAAAGGCACTTGATGCTAGTTATGCTGTAATCTTTCAATAAAATTTCAATGGGACATCATTTCAATGAACTCTTATAACTAAACCTCTAAAGACAATTTAAAAAAAAAAAAAAAGATTTAAAGGAATAGTTTTCCCATTACTGTAATTCAACTTCCTCCTCTCTAAAACCTCTATGATTTCTGTTATGTTTAATAAAATGTCCAGGCTATTTTGTGTCTTCTAAAACCATACACAGCTTTGATTGAAGAAAAGACCAAAATTTATACATCTTCCCTTTAACATATTCACAATATCCAAGAACTACTTTGTTTGCATACATTTGGAAGCTCGGTGTACTCAACACCATATAAGGCAAAGGAGGAGAAGAAACTACACACAAATTTCACTGATTCTTAAATGTACAGTATTGAGAGTGGTTTGAACATGCAGAACTGTGGACAAGGTGCTTAAAACATACAGTATTTGCCTGGTTTCACAGACAAGGCTTAAACCTAGTCCCAGACTAAAATGGATGTTTGAACCGTCTTAACTGAAAGCAACTTGCACGGACATATCTTAAAATATGTCAGTGACATTGTTTTGTCTCAAGATGCACACCAGTAATGTGTAACTTTTTTTCTAAGGCACATTTATAAAAGCTACTTAAATGCCCTAATTTAACCATGGCCTACTCCTGGCAATGGTGAACACAACATTTTATAGTTTTAGAAAACAGTATATAGTGCACATGTCATAATATTATATTGTATAAATCTTTTTTTTTTTTTTTTTTTACATTCAGGGCAATTTATTTATAAAGCATAATTTAAAATAACAGACTGTTGACCAATATGCTACACAACAATATACTATTATATACTATATATTATATATAATATACTTTTACTAAAAATAAATAAATAAATAAAAAAAATCAACAGAAGGATAAACACTTTATCTTTCAGCGTGATTAAATGGCAAGTATAAAAGATGGGTTTTTAAGACTGAGTTTGTCAGATAAGATAAGATGATAAGATGGGTTGTGGGTCCTTAGGACCAGGATTGAAAACCACTGTTCTCAGCAAGGGCTTTAAAGCATTGTTCATTTTCTTCTTAAGTGACAGATAGATATGCATGTCATCATTGGAACGATGAAAAGAAATACTATGCTTTTTAAAAACAGACCCAAAGGGTAGTATCTACAAAGAAAACCAGATGGGACCAAGAATAGAATCTTGAGGGACCCCACAGTTGAGAGGAGCAGAAGCAAATGAAAATTCACCTTGGTTAACTAAAACATCTATTAATTGAGCAGTCCCTTGGATAACCACAGACTGATCAAGATGGGAGATAATAATACCATGTTATTGTGACGCTGAGGTTTAATAGAAAACACCTGAATCAACAGTTAACATTACAATAACTCATTAAGCACTTTTTAAAATGCATATTCTGTACTGATGTGTTCTAAACCCAGATGGAAAACTTAAAAACATTTTTATATAAAAAAGTCTGTAATTTAAGGAGAGTCTAATCAGTCTTAAATTTGAGAGAGCTGTTGTAATAGAAGCATGGATGATAAAAGTATGTTTAATAACTAATTTTGTATTTACTGAAAGAAAAACAAAACAAAACAAAACATGACAACCAACATGAGGCAGAGTAGATGATGACACAATGTTAATGTTTTGGTAAATTATCCCTTCAAAGACCAATGTTTAGATGATTAGGGTGACTTCCTGTTACATTGTCACAGCAGCTTTAGTCTGATGTTATTTCGTTGATGGAAATGTTTTAGAAATTTTCTAATGGTTTGGCCAATATTAAAGCCTTGTTATTATGTAAAGGGGTAGAGAAACAAAGCGCTGAGTGTCAAGCAGGTGCATAAACAGTGGCTCAGATAAACAAAGCTGGTCTGAATCTGAGAGCAGACGTGCCATTTTTTTCTAATGTTAATGCATGCCACTACAGGGTCAAATATGAATCCATTTAGCTATTTTCAGCCATCAGTTGATGCAACCATTTTGTATGATGAAAAAGATGATGCTGAAAAAGGAATGTGCTACAAATTATGAGCCAATATAATTTTAAATAGACATAATGGCCCATTATCGGACCACTGGTTTAAAAAAAAAAAAAAAAAAAAAAAAAAAAAAAATTAAGGGCAATTTTAAAAAATTTAAGTTAATTTAGATAATGGAAGTCTCTACCTGCATAATAAATATGACTCCAGGGCTTTTTATCTTTCTAACTGATTGGATTTTTATCATAGATTTACAAAGCTTGTATTATTTTTACTAGAGCAAAGAAATTTATCCAAGCACATTTGCACTTGTTCCACACAATATTTAAAGGGTTAGTTCGCCCAAAAATGAAATTTCTGTCATTAAGTACCAGTGTTGGGTAAGTTACTTTAAAATAATAATTACTAATTACATCATCAATGTTGTATTCGAAATACTTTTCTAATTACTCTGTCTGAAAAGTAATTACTCAATAAGTAACTTATCACTAATTACTTCTTAAAATCCCTATAAACCTTGACTGGATTGACAACAGAAAGGAAACTTTTAATAATTTTAATATGAGTCAAACATGGAATAGTTTAGCCTTTTATAGCTTTTTAAAACATTTTAACTTTATTAAAACATATACTATAATACTTTTATTTACTTAAATTTTTTTAGTAACAAATAGGGATGTCACTATACCAAAAATCTAGTAGTCGGTACCAATACCACCAAAAGTGCACAATACTCGATACCAAAGTCGATACCACGGTAAAGATACATAAAAATACAAATAAAACAATGCTATTTTTTTTTTCAGGTAGTAGTAGTACTACCTAATAGTAGTAAGTAAAAATACCACAGAAATTTAATAATCAAATATAAAAACTCTGCATAATCATAACTGTATAAATTAAATATAGATTAATGCTTATTAAAGCTTTTTTTGTCATTTATCATTTATAATACAGACAGCCAATAGTAGACAGTAGCATGTTTTAAAGGCTGCTGTCACTAAGACCTAATGGACAGAGACAATATGCGGTTACACATGCTGTTCACATTAACATAACCAACGGGAATATACGCCAAGACAGGCATTTTGATATAACTGTGTGTGTATTTGAACGTTTGTGTGCGCTTTGGTTGAGAGCGCACTGCCTGAAGACCTTCTCTCAGAGAGCGCGCACAGTTTTTTTCTCCCTAGGACATAGCTTACATTTTCCGTAATGTTCTTGCCTACCGGTGTCAAAAAAGTGAAGTAATTGGAATATTTCCATTCTGCAAAACAGCCACCTGCTTCTGCCGACATCTTCAGACAGCGACTACGCAGCCAACTGGTTCGAAGTTGCGAACTCACGCGCAACTGCACTACAGCTAACGATTTTAAAGAGGCAGCGTTCACTTTTACCTTTAGACGACAAATTTAGATTTTAAATTTAACATTGATTTAAACAGAACTGTTGAACTAATTTATAGTATGTAACGCAAGTACATTATACATAACTGCAATTAAATTACCTAAAAATGAACAGTAATCCCTTACTTTACTTTTTCAGTGGATAAGTAATTTAATTACAGTTATTTAGTAACGCGTTACACCCAACACTGTTAAGTACTCACCCTCATGTAGTTCCAAACCCGTAAGACCTTTGTTAATCTTCAGAACACAATTTAAGATATTTTTTATGAAATCCAAGAGGTTGTTTTTTTTTTTTTTTTTAATTTTTATCTCCCATAGAAAGCAATGAAATTGCCAATACTGAGCTGGCATTCGGATGTAAACACGGAAGCTCTGCACTGCATTCATTGTGCCAACTGCTTAACAGACTGAAAGGGAAGAGGAAAAATTATTAAATAAAGTAGTTATTTTTGTTTTGTTTTTGAATATAAAAAGTATTCTCGTCGCTTCAAAACATTAAGATTGAACCACTGTAGTCACGTTGACCATTTTAACCATGTCTTTTATTACTTCTCTGGGCTAAATGTGGTCATTTCGTTGCCTTCTGTGGTAGATAAAAAATAAAAAAAACCTCTTGGAGCTCATCAAAAATATCTTAATTTGTGTTCTGAAGATGAACGAATTTGTTGCGGGTTTGGATTGACATAAAGGCGAGTAATTAATACCAGAAATTTCATTTTTGGGTTAACTAACCCTTTAACATACAGTGTGTTTATGTTTGGCTGTATAGATCATCAGAACTGGTAAATAGCAGCCCTAATGCACGCAGTGATGAAAATCCACTGCAGAGGCTACTTGTTGTGACCTGATTAGAATGACGTCAGGGCTGAAAAAGGTTGCTTGGGCAGATGGCTAATCTGAGATATCTTACCTTTCCGCAAGGCCAGGAGAAGAGGAGTGAGACAGGAAACATGCGCTCTCTCTCTCTCTCTCTCTCTCTCACACACACACAGACACACACACACAGACACACGAGAAGTGCCACACCTCCCACACACAGATCTCACACTCACACACCCGCAACAGGATTACATGCCCCTTTCACACTTTAGGGAGGAGCTCTGTCGTAAAGGTGTGGGGTATCAGACAGGAGTGTGAGTAAGGTCAATAAGATTACACTGCGTGTGACCCAACCCTTTAAGAGTAACGTCCTTTGTCTACATGTTTCACTCAGATTTTAAGATCTGCCTCACATGTAAACTTTAGGTTACTGCTACTACAATATAAAAATAATTGTCTGTAATATCATTTTACAATTACATGCTTACATTACACTGGTGATTTTGAAAAAGGTGCTTATGATGTACATGAATAACCTGGTTTCATGTTATATATAAATATATAGACAAGGAATGTGAGACACATCTCAAAACAGGAGTTCTGCTGTGTTTAAGATTAATGTGAAGAACTTGAGTCTAATTTATGCACATTCTGAGATGACTGTAAACATTGATCTAGAATTCTAAATGTTAATGCAAGCAACAGAGCAAACACTCCAGTTTTGCTCTTTTCATAGGTTTGCTTAATATATTTTTGTCTGCTATAGGTTTGGACAAATCACATATACTACCAAGTTATCACTACAATTAAATTACAAGTCACATTTAAAGAAAGACTACAGTACTACTCCCTTGACCTTTCTCATACCATTTTACAAAATAAATGGTAATTTAAAGGTGCCATAGAATGGGAAACTGTATTTACCTTGGCATAGTTGGATAATAAGAGTTCTGTACATGGAAATGACATACTGTGAGCCTCAAACACCATTGTTTCCTCCTTCATTTGTAAATCTCATGCGTGAAAAACACCACAGAAAAAAGGGCGAATCCCAACATAACACCTGTTACGTAACAGTCGGGATCATTATTATTTACACCCCCAAAAGTTGCATATACCAGCCCATGTTCTAGGCAAGGCAGTATTATTGTCGTGGAGCTGCACAGCCAAATCATTCAGCAGTTCTGCGGGTACTGATAAGCAAGCAAGCAAGCAAGCAAGCAAGGACAATAGCAAAAATGGCAGATGGATTGATAATAACTGTTCATGATCCATGATATCATAATATATTTAGTGATATTTGTAAATTGTCTTTCTAAATGTTTCGCTAGCATGTTGCTAATGTACTGTTTAATGTGGCTAAAGTTACCATTGTTTTTTACTGTATTCACGGAGACCAGAGCCATGTCGTTATTTTCATTTTTAACCCGAAAACGCTTGCAGTCTGTATAATTCATAAACACATATTCATTCTTATTGAGTTTCTCCAACAATGTGTAGCTTTAGCCACGTTAGCCGTGCAGCACATTATCAAACTCATTCAGAATCTAATTTTAGCATGCATCCACAAAATACATGCCATACTTACGTGATCTGATATGCTGCTTAACGAACAGTTTGTAAAGATCCATTTTGAGAGTTATATTTGCTGTGTTAACTTCTGTATTATTTATGCAATGTTTAATGGAGTCGCGAGCTTGGGGGTGGGGAGCACGAGCATTTAAATGGTGTACACACACCAAATCAGCACATTTTTCCTCCCACTCCAACATAGGCAGTTAAAACATGGTATAATAAAAAATCTATGGGGTATTCTGAGCTGAAACGTCACAGACACATCTGGGGACACCTTAGACTTATATTACATATTGTGAAATGGCCATTCTATGGCACCTTTAATAAATGTTAATAAATAGTAAAAAAATGGTAATAAATACAAACTTGGCTCTCATGCTGGAGATGGTTCTCACCCGGGAGATTGGTTTGTTTGTTGGCTTCCATGGCTATTTTCATGGTAAAGAACAAGTTAAATACAACTAAAGGTATAGTAATTAAAGATTTTAAAATTTTTCAATAAAAACTTTGTTTCCGAACTGCCCACTACAGTTGTTAAATAACCTTGTACCTACTAATAAATATGCCACATTGCGATCTTGATTTACAAGTATGAATTTTGAAACATTTCAAAATCCAAAAGAATTTGATTAAAAAAGCCTAAAGTGATTACATGATAATGACTTTAATCGGATGATCATTATTAAATTAGTTTACTAGTTTTAGCTTTAACTAGTAATACTAGTTTTAGCTGAAAACCTATTTACAAAAGTTTTACTAAGGAAATCTTAATATAACACTATACTCTTAAGAGTAAGGCAGTGTTGACCCCGTTTCTATAGATGATGCCACTTTTTATGAGCACACTTTTATAAATCGCACACAGTGATTGGTAGTAAAGTGTAGCTAAAGATATAAATATATACATTATGTATTACAGTACGTATAACAATCAAGTATTACACCTATGGCTAATTTTATTGGGTTTCCCCTAATCAATTAAACTAATAGATGGATATATTTGTGGATATCCACATTTCAAAAATACTATACGCATATAGCGATGAATAATAGAGAACCACCAAAGATGAGAAAGAAAAAACTGGTTGATTTCATTGCAATATTCCAATATATTTACTCAACATAAATGTTTATGCAGTGTGGATTGTTTCACTTAAATTTCCGCATTAGGAGCAACTTTTAGGTGAAAATGCGGTTAACTGGAGTGTTCAGATAAAGGCTCATAGCATTTACATATTGAACACTACCAATTAAAAGTTTTGAATAACTGAAGCTGCTCTCCATAACTTTTTTATTGGTTAAAAATAATCAAAAACCAAATTTTGAGCAATTACATAACCAGCCAGTGTTCAAAACCATCTCCTTACCATAGCCCGATTCACAACGGTAAGCTTGTAATAATGTTTTATAATAAAATCGGTAGTGGTGGGTTTCCGCAGGAAATTCGAACATGTAGCCACTCGTCTTTGCGTCATTACGTCATGTCTGTAAACAGAAAAGAGGAGTCCCAGCTAGTAGGCTATATGTGAGTATGCTACTGGTAGTGGATCATTTATAGCGTTTTCTCACAGCAGCTGGAATAATTAAACCTATAATTTTGATGGCGGATTATAATCCAGAAAGGTCCAAATGACAATCATCAGTGACAACTAGAGATTCACCAGTAGTCAAAAGCAAAAGACTGCAGAGTGGCTACAGAAATTTAAATCTACAGGTAATGCTAATACACACTAAATACACAGTCACGCAATGCTGATGTTGTTAACATTAACAATTTGAGAACAAAGTATAAGGATAATAATCATTGCACAGTTTGACGTGATCCAAGCTAAATGATAGATTTAATCACCATTGGCAGCACTATTTATGCTTTTTCCTCAGTTGGTCAGAACAAAAGTAGCAGATTTGTTACTCCTTTAGATGACATTTTCTGGTGAAAATTCTTATTTTGGTCTTATTTTTTCTACTCTAAAATGTAATTTATTCCTGTGATGGTAAAGCTGAATTTTCAACAGCCATTACTCTAGTATTCGGTTTCACATGATCCTTCAGACATCATTCTAATATGCTGATTTGCTACTTAATTATTAATTATTGGTAATCAATTATTAAAAATGGCTCTTATTATCAATATTGAAATTTTTTTTTTATTTATTTATTTTTTTTTTATTTAGCCCAAAGAATGTTTTTTTTGTATTTTTGTTCAAACAAACTCATCTTTCAAACTTTAAATAAATATTGCTCTTTAATCTAGTATAGCAAATGACTGTAGTGATTTACAAATCTTTACTAACCTCTGTCAGAACAGGCTAGTCAATTTAAAGTTGGAAAGAAGTTATATCAAGAAAAGAAACACAAATGAATATGCTGAAAGATACAGTGGCAACTAACCAAAATGTATCATCAGATAATGAGGAGGAGAAGTATGCAGTTCATTCGCCCCACTGGAAAGAGTCGACCACATTGTATGTTGGGATACAACATTCCACACATTCTGTTGTAGGTGTATACTATAGTGCAAATATTACCAGGAATTCCATGATTCAAAATTTGTATATACTATATAAATAGATTAGTATGCTATTCTGCACATAGCCAATAATCTTCTGCAGAAGTTAATTGTTGCACTTCCTGTATAAGTTTTTTTTTTTTAGATCTGCTAACTCAGCAGTGCTTTTTAATATCTCATAAACATCACTAATCCATTCCTGACAAGAGGAGTGCATTCCAACTTTCCGTCAGCACATGAGAGTGGAGATAAGAGCCTGGATTAGCCAAGGACTAATAAGCAGATAACACACATCGATCACCAGATCTACCTGACACTGAGACCGGTAAAGAACATTTAATAAGGACATGCAGTGCCAGAGTGGAGGGTGACCAACTTAGTATGTCTTAGTAAGTATGATGTAAATAGACAGACAACTGTCAAACACGTTGCTGAAATTTGACCTGTAACTATCAGTTCCTCTGGTATAAACATCAGCATTTGACTATTTTGATGTTTAGGAAATGAGAGG
The DNA here is from genome assembly GCA_037101425.1 of Elopichthys bambusa. Classification (NCBI taxonomy): domain Eukaryota; kingdom Metazoa; phylum Chordata; class Actinopteri; order Cypriniformes; family Xenocyprididae; genus Elopichthys; species Elopichthys bambusa. Next base: position 22,902,397 of record CM074440.1, on the reverse strand, counting down.
GAAAAAAACAAGAAAAAAAAAAAAAAAAAAAAAACAGAACAGGACTGGGATCATTGTAAATCTCCAAGCTCTGGGTCAACCCCACTTTGAATTCGATAATGTGTTAAAAGCCATTTAAGCAGTTTGTGGGTAACTGCCTTGGCTGTAAGGAGGTACAGCAACACTGTAACACTTCAACACCTAATTTATAACCCTCTCTTTAATAATTCTTTATGAATATGTAAAATCCATCAGCAGTGACTGAGCCTCATACTTCTGTACTGCAAACTACATTGTTATCATCAATCCTGGTAGCAGCAGAAAATGTAGATTGGATTTTATTATTGCTGGTTAATTTTTTTTTTTGTTTGTTTGTTTGAGAATATCCTGCTTGCTGGTGAGATTTCTGGACTTCCAATAAATCTTTTGCTTTCATATTCTCTATCCTGAGAAATATGAAATGGTGTACTTGAAGGGACACGCCAAGAAGTGACAGCAGCACTATTTAAGTGAACTGCCATTCAAATTGTGAAAAAAGAAACCGTTTTCCACGATACATTCATTTTAATGTTGGAAAAAAACAATGCTCATCCATGTTATTTAGTTACTGCCCAATTTAAAACTTTGCATGACTTATTTGGGATTTCTTTGTTTTTGTTTTTCCCATCACTGGGAATTTAATCTATTGAAGCTGATGACTTGGAAAACTTGGACTTGGAATTCTAATTACAATGTGGACAACTGAAAAAGAGCAAACAATTATAAATAATAATGTGATAATATTAGAATTGAAATTGAGGAATGCATATAGTGTGAGTGGTGGTCAGTATGCTTTTGCTTTAAACTCTAGATTGAAGCAGATCTTTTAACCGAGGGAAGCTGAGGTTACAGGAGGTTGAATAAGGACAACTACAGTGGCTTTAAGTTACATTTGACCATTGTACAATTCAAGTAACTTTCTACAAGAGTAGGTCAGAAAGGAAGGGTTAGAGGCAGAGAAAAAAAAAAGAAAAACAAATGCAGCAACAGAGGAAAGGTAAGACAGATAGGCCACTGGGGGAACTTTTACCCTCCAGACAGGGTTATTTTTTTCACCCAGTAATCCCAAACAGCTTCTCGAGTTAATGAATTAAGCTTCTGTACTTGGCAGGTTTCAATGGGGGCACATTCCTCTTCCCTCTTCTTTTCTTTCTTCACTTTCTCTCACCCTCACTTTCTCATTTGCCAGATTTTCTGTTTCTCTTTCTCTCCCTATTAAATAATAATAATAAAAAAACTAAAAAAACTAAAAAAAAATAAAAAAAAAACTGACCATCTGACGCAAGTAGAATTAACAGTCTTCTCTTTTCTGCTTAATGGTACACAAGAAAATTTACAGAAAAGAAAAACAAATAAAATTAAGAAACATGTCAACAATTTAAGAATTTTAAAGGTAAATTTAAGATTAAGAATAGAAGGTTACTCTTTTACCCTAAGGCAAGTGAACAGAAGTTTACATTACACTACATATGCTTATAATTTGCACGCATGCTTATTTACACCATCAACCAAAACTAAATTATCTGGGTCAATACAAGTATACAACTATGGGGCAATGCCTGTACGAGAGTATAGAAGCAGGAATGTGAAGGTAATTTTTATTAAAATACTTATATAATAACGTAGATACAGTATATTGCCAGGTGATATTCATGGTGCCCTCGCATATACCAGGCAATATATCGCATTTACCAGCTATTATCACACTTTTTATCAAGCAATGTTACTCTTTTATCAAACAATCTTACAAGTAATATTATTATGCTGTTGTATAGGCATAATTTCAAAAATGTGTTTAATGTGACTTGGCTCATAGACTTCTATTGTGTCACTTTAAATACTTTTTTAGTTTGTTTTAACTAAGCAAGGGACAAATCGACATGCCAGTGATGTTTTTGACAGAGCTTAAGTAGCATTTAATCTACAACATTCTGTAATGGTAATGTGTGTTGTCATAGGGTCATTTTAATGCATTAGGTGAAGTTTAGGTGAAGTTTAAAATGTGCTGAGCACTTGTGTCATACCTCTGCTCTGTACGGTAGGAAGAGGGCGCTGGCAAGGTTTCCTGTAATACCACTGAGAATGTAGATGATGGAAATGCGTAACCAGCCTGCTAGTTTCTCCAGGTCTCTAAGTACAGTCATTTGGAAGATCACTGACACCAGGCAATGCAGTAAACTGAAGAACAATCACATGAGCATGGGTCAAAGAAACTGTCAATAACATTTTTGTGCCAAATCTAGTAATACTCTCAGTCTGTCTCTCATTCCATGTACAGACATAAGAAAGAGTGGGAGAGAAAGAGTGAGTATAAAGACCAGGCATGTATTGGCCATAGGGAGCACCAGGAATTTCCCGGTGGGCCGGTCAAGTAGTGGGCCGATCAGTGAAGTGAGGGAATTCTTAAAATGCGCATGAAAAAATTGGTTAACACTACCTGGTTAAATTGTGCATCCGAAAGCTGCGTTTAAAAGCAGATCGAACGTGTGCTATGCTTCTGCCGCTCTATCAAGTGATAAACTGCGCAAGTCGCTTAATTCATTCAGATTTGACTTAGAATTTTGTGATATAGTTGTGTGGTGAATCTACATGTAGCTGAAAATGACCCTGTAAACTGCATGATGAGTTAAATTGTCAACCCAGCACCCTTATCATAATTTGCCTTGCAGCTACGAACACTGTAGAAATATGGTGTTTTGGCAGAAATGTATTTATTAAAAATATTGCTATTTTTACTTACATTAAATATTGTATATAAATCTCTTTCATAAATTTGTTTTAGTAGTCAGTTATAATCATCAAAATTGAAAGAAATAAACATTTGAAGTATATCAGTCTATGTGTAATGAATGAATATAATATCAATAGTTTCACTTTTTGAATGGAATTAGTGAAATACATCAACATTTTGATGATATTCTAATTATATGACCAGCACCTGTATATATATACATATACATATATATATACATATACATATACATATATACATATACATATACATATACATATACATATATATATATATATATATATATATATATATATATATATATATATATATATATATACATATACATATATACATATACACATATATACACATATATACATATACACATATATACACATATACATATATACATATATATATATATATATATATATATATATATATATATATATATATACACACACACACATACACAGTGGGTACGGGAAGTATTCAGACCCCCTTACATTTTTCACTCTTTGTTATATTGCAGCCATTTGCTAAAATCATTTAAGTTAATTTTTTTTTCCTCATTAATGTACACACAGCACCCCATATTGACAGAAAAACACAGAATTGTTGACATTTTTGCAGATTTATTAAAAAAGAAAAACTGAAATATCACATGGTCCTAAGTATTCAGACCCTTTGCTCAGTATTTAGTAGAAGCACCCTTTTGATCTAATACAGCCATGAGTCTTTTTGGGAAAGATGCAACAAGTTTTTCACACCTGGATTTGGGGATCCTCTGCCATTCCTCCTTGCAGATCCTCTCCAGTTCTGTCAGGTTGGATGGTAAACGTTGGTGGACAGCCATTTTTAGGACTCTCCAGAGATGCTCAATTGGGTTTAAGTCAGGGCTCTGGCTGGGCCATTCAAGAACAGTCACGGAGTTGTTGTGAAGCCACTCCTTCGTTATTTTAGCTGTGTGCTTAGGATTATTGTCTTGTTGGAAGGTAAACCTTAGGCCCAGTCTGAGGTCCTGAGCACACTGGAGAAGGTTTTCGTCCAGGATATCCCTGTACTTGGCCGCATTCATCTTTCCCTCGATTGCAACCAGTCGTCCTGTCCCTGCAGCTGAAAAACACCCCCACAGCATGATGCTGCCACCACCATGCTTCACTGTTGGGACTGTATTGGACAGGTGATGAGCAGTGCCTGGTTTTCTCCACATATACCGCTTAGAATTAAGGCCAAAAAGTTCTACCTTGGTCTCCTCAGACCAGAGAATCTTATTTCTCACCATCTTGGTGTTTTTTAGCAAACTCCATGCAGGCTTTCATGTGTCTTGCACTGAGGAGAGGCTTCCGTCGGGCCACTCTGCCATAAAGCCCCGACTGGTGGAGGGCTGCAGTGATGGTTGACTTTCTACAACTTTCTCCCATCTCCCGACTGCATCTCTGGAGCTCAGCCACAGTGATCTTTGGGTTCTTCTTTACCTCTCTCACCAAGGCTCTTCTCCCCCGATAGCTCAGTTTGGCCGGACGGCCAGCTCTAGGAAGGGTTCTGGTCATCCCAAACGTCTTCCATTTAAGGATTATGGAGGCCACTGTGCTCTTAGGAACCTTAAGTGCAGCAGAAATGTTTTTGTAACCTTGGCCAGATCTGTGCCTTGCCACAATTCTGTCTCTGAGCTCTTCAGGCAGTTCCTTTGACCTCATGATTCTCATTTGCTCTGACATGCACTGTGAGCTGTAAGGTCTTATATAGACAGGTATGTGGCTTTCCTAATCAAGTCCAATCAGTATCATCAAACACAGCTGGACTCAAATGAGGGTATAGAACCATCTCAAGGATGATCAGAAGAAATGGACAGCACCTGAGTTAAATATATGAGTGTCACAGCAAAGGGTCTGAATACTTAGGACCATGTGATATTTCAGTTTTTTTTTTTATAAATCTGCAAAAATGTCAACAATTCTGTGTTTTTCTGTCCATATGGGGTGCTGTGTGTACATTAATGAGGAAAAAAAATTAACTTAAATGATTTTAGCAAATGGCTGCAATATAACAAAGTGAAAAATTTAAGGGGGTCTGAATACTTTCCGTACCCACTGTATATACATACATATATACACACACACACACACACACACACACACACACAATTATATGTTTCTGTCATTATATGCTTCACGGGTGAACTTGTGGGTCGGATGGGCTAGATTTGTCCAGGGCCAAATTTTATAGATAAAGACCTAAACCTTACCCAGCATGAAGAAAAAGGGAGAGCCACAGTCTATAGAACTGATCTGGGACACTGGGGTTCAGGAATGGCAGCAACCCACACACATCATCCAGGCAGTGGACCTATCAGGGTACAGATGTATAACAACAAAAAATAAAAGTCCTTTCTTGAAGTGTTACCATTTAATTCTGTCTAGAGAAATCTATTTGCAGAAAAACAGATAACCCACAGGGCATTTTTAAGTTAAGCTTTTAAAAACTAGGGGTGTGCACGAATAGTCGAATATTCAATCAATTTTGATGGCTGGGCTGAAATAATTTTTTCAATGTAAATGGATACCTGTGAACAGAGTGTGGCCTCCTCATGGAAATATCCACGCATGAATTGGCAGTACTCCCAAGTGGTAATTTCACATCTTTATAAATAGATCAAAACAGAACCGATTTGAATAAAATTTATCAAATTTGATTGTCAGACAAAGAGGAGCTGGATACAAATTCACCCCAAAATTAAAATTATGTTCTTGTTTTTTTCCCATTTCTCATTCCAGACCAATTTTTTTTTTCAGCTAAAAATCTTTACATTCTGCCACAGCTCAATTGAATTCACTGAAATATGATTTGAGAGTTATGGTGGATGACAAGATTTAAAGTAAACATAAATTTGAGTTTGTTCCTGACACAAACACTATTATAGTGCTTTTTGTTATTTCTGGAGCTCATCAACAGTGGTCCTCATTCACTTTAATTAAATGGAAATGCATGAACATTATATTGAACATTTATTTTTGTGTTACAGGAAAGAAAGAAGTGTTATGGTTGTAGAACAATATTAGCGTTAGTAAATGAGAATTTAATTTTTGAGTTAACTATTTATTTCAAGGCAATTACTATGTGTATGAAACTAGAACATAAAGTGGCTTTGACTGCAAGTATATGCCAAAATTGTCTACATGTTTAATGTAAACTGTCATCATCTAAACCTTGCTTTTAATTCTTATAAATGTTCATTCATTACCTTCCTTTAGTTCCAATACAGCATGGCCTGCCCTTCAGTGTGCAGTCCATGTGTTTGTAACCTGTGTGGTTCCATGTTTTAGGGTATGTACAAATCTGCATTAGAGGAATAGAGATACACATACATATACATATACATACATATATATATATATACACAGTCCCCCTATTTTGAGGGGCTCAAATGTAATTGGAAAAATGAATATCATAATAAACAAAATGTTAATTTTTAATATTTTGTTGAGAATCCTTTACAGGCAATGACTGCCTGAAGTCTTGTGAATAGTTTGCACTATGTGGAACCCTCTGGATTTGCTCTTGTGAAGTCTTTTCTTGATTGTAAACTTTGACAATAACACACCTACCTCCTGAAGAGTGTTCTTCACTTGGCTGGATGTTGTGAAAGAGTTTTTCTTTACCATGGAAAGTATCCTGCGATCATCTACCACTGTTGTCTTTTTATGTTTCTGAACTCAGTGCATTCTTTTTTTCTTAGAATCTACCAAATAGTTGATTTGGCCACTTTTAATGTTTCTGCTATCTCTCTGATTGATTTGTTCTGATTTTAAAGCATTACGATGGCCTGTTTCAGTTGTATGGAGAGCTCCTTTGACCACATGATGTGGGTTCATAACAACAGCATCCAAATAAAAATACCACAATTAAAACCAACTCCAGATCTTTTACCTGCGTAACTGATAAAAAAAATTATGAAAGGGGGTGGCTACTCTCAAGAGCTGCAATTCCTTCATCCAATTTGATTTTGGACTTCGTTGGCAAAATTGTTAGACAAAAAAAATGTCAAGGCAGATCTTCTATGAAGGTAAAAACAACTGTCATTGGTGAACATTTCTCACCGGCCACTCTGTAATGTCATCAGGCCAAACATGGGGTCCTGATGAGGCTGGCTCCTCACAAGTCCTGCTCCCAGCATGGATTGTAAAGATAAAACAATAAAATAAAAGTTCAAAATTTTCTCACAGAATGAGAGATATTTCATTGAAATTTACCTTGGGTCCTGATGGCAGACTGCACCTGAAGATCTCACCATGTCTACGTTCTCTTTGTTCCATTTTATAAATGTTGCTAACATCTCCTGAGATCAGAAAAAAAAGCAAAAATGTATTTAGTAGTCAATCCTTTTGTGTGTGTGTGTGTGTGTGTGTGTGTATACAGTTGTACCGAGCAGTCGTCACTCTGGGTCAGCACACATCCAGAACCATCGTTCTGTACACAGCAGCCGGACTCTCTCTCTAGATCTTTGGCCTGCTGTGCTAGCTTCTCTATTTGACTATCTCGTCTGATACATGGGGAGAACTTTGCTCCCAAGTGAATTAGATCCTCCTATAGAACAAAGAACACAGAGCAGTAAAGAGACCCACAAAGAGTGACATTTCTCTCATGAATAACATTGTAACGACAGTAGAAGAGCTGAATATTTCATTCTAACAACCAATCACCGTCATTGTTCCTACATTAAGGTCATGTAAGCTTTCCATTAAAAGAGGCATATATTCTCTTCCACTGACTGATACTCTGACCAAAGGTGATCCATCCATACTGTATAACCAGTTTTTAGAGAACACTCCCAGACAGTGATGAAAAAGGGGGTTTCAAATATACAAGCATAATGGCTTCATGTAAACATCAGAGGCGTTGCTAGACCCTATTTACTGGGGCTCGTGCCCCAGTAAAAAGGGTCTGTGCCCTAGTAAAATTTTCCAGAGATATCTTTGTCTGAAGAGGCAAGTTACAGTAGATAGATACATCTGAAAACAGGCTTTCCTATTCATTGAAAGTTATCGGTTACATAATTGAAATTATTTAAAACTAGAAGGCTGATTGTAACACCAGCTGAAGTGAAAATATCTTGCGCATTCTCTTCCATTATACACCACAGCCTAGCCCCCTCACTGTGCTCCTCCTCTTTCACTTGTCCCTGTGGAATCTTCTACTTGCAGTCAGTCAGACTCATAATACAGACTTAGTCAATATTCATAATATAATGTTGTAGGTGAGGAGAAGTAACTACCAGGCTAACACTTATCACTGTTTGTACTTGTATTATTTATTTGAAGGAGAACATCCCGTTTTCCAGATCTAATTTATTTAGCACATATTTAATTGATAATGTTAGCTTGTTAACTGCTTGTTTATCTCTTCTAATTTGTGGCCTGATTTAGTCATCATTAGTGAATTAGCTTTTTGAAGTGATTGGTTAATTGAGGGGGCTAGTAAGTTTGCTGACAAAATGCTTGTGAATTTTATAAATAGATTTTTTTTTTAAATGTGTTCTGTTCGTAAGGAGTGATCTAGTACTACCTAACTTTTTATTTATCCAAATGGATATACAAACTTTCATTCCAAGGGGTGGAAAAGAGAGAGAACAGCATCATCAGTCAGGTGAGGGTAAGCAGACATCAGGACCAAGTGTTGCATCTGAATGATCTACATTTCACATTTTTAATTTAATTCACTACCCTTCAAATTAAAATATTTTATATTTTAAAAGAAACTCTATCCAGAGACAGGATACAACATAGCATATTATAGGACATGGCTCAGTTGGGGGAAAAAAAATCTGAATTTAAATTAAGATCATGATGCATTCCAGTCTTGGTTTTGATCTGCCTTTGATCCAAAAAAGTCTTATAATCCTGATCCCAGCAGAAGGGTGGATTCAGGGAGAATGTCAGGAACAAATTGTAAATAAAACTTCTTGTAAAAATTCTTTGAACCATATAGCATATATACACATTTGTATTTTACACTTGATTTGTTTAACTGTTACAATGATAAAGTAGAAAGAGTAACTAGGCTATCTATATACCTTTCAGTACAGTCAAAACAGCAATATTAAACAAAAAGGACATATTTAATTCTAACTTATTTATCACTGCATATTTATTATTCTAACATTTGCAAATTTTATTGCATGTATATTTATTTGTTTATTTATTTGTTGTGGGTCAGATGACTGTTTCAAAGAAAATGGAAGGTAATTTTTTGTATTATTTTATTACACTATTTTGTGTCTACAAACACTTCAAGTTATCTCACTCTGACTGCTCTACCTGTTGCTCTTTTGATGTTTTTGATGACAAAAAAGAAAGAAGGAAAAAAAAAAAAAAGAAAAAAAAAATGGCATAAAAGTAACATGGATTACCTTCTCCTGGATATCAAACCATGGGATTTCTAAATCCAAATAAAAAAATTTGAACAACAGCGCCCTGAATAGAAGTTAAAAATAATGAGTTATGACCCTTTACTACTCAGCCAGTCCCACCAGGATTTCACAGAATGTGAAAATGACTGAACTTGCTGCATTTTTTCTCAAAAATTGTATTTTTTATTTGTAGTGGTCGGGTATTAAAAATAATCTTAATGGAAATGTAAAACAAGATTATTCAGAGTCTATTTACATTAATAGCACAAGTGATTTGCCGTTTTCAGTGGTGTAGGCAGTAGCGCGTAAGGTGCGCTGAACTAGCTTGTGATGCACATGCTGTTGCCATGGTGAGTCGTAATATCGGAGCTCCATTGATCATGGCTTTTCATAGTTGTGTTGTACGCGCTTAACTCAGATTCAGCCTACTCAGAGTTGATTGAACTAACTCAATTCAGCTGTTCTAAAACCGAAAATTTAGTTTCCCATCTCAGGGTAAGTAAACTCAGTATTTTTTTTAATTAAAGGTACATTAAGTTCTGATACGATTTATCTTAGTTTAAAACCTTCTGCTTTAACAGGGGTGTAATTTTTTTTATATACACTGTAAATATAGCAGTTTAACAGTTTATCATTAAAACTCTAGCAGTACTCTAACGGTAACCGTGCCTATTCGGTTGTTAAGTCCAATGTAATGAATCACTCTATGTGTCACTTACAGAGCAAGGACCAATCCAGAAGTTCTCCTGCTGCACATGCTTTACACTCTCATAAATTCCTTTGTTTCTCAGTACCTTAAACAGAGAGAGAAAAAAGAATGGAATGGATAATGGGCAACCAAATGTATAACAAACAGTTTTGTAATTGCTCACACTCTTATAGCAGTAATACAATTTCAGAGCAGGCCCCCACAGAAAGAGCTGCATAATGTCTGACATTATGGATATAAAATGGAATGTTAACAGCATGGCCAATTTACACGGTGTACATATAACTGGGTGACTAAATGGGCTGTTAATTGCTTTCTGTCCCCTCTTAAACGATCCTATCTTTAATAATGTGACTAGCATTTTCTGACTAGCACTTAAAAAGTAATTTTAAAAGTAAAAATACTACTTATGTAAGCTGGCTCAGTATAAACAAGCTTTGTTTTTGCATACAAAAAGTATTCTCGTCACTTCATAATATTAAGGTTGAACCACCGTAGTCACGTTGACTGTTTTAATGATGTTTTTAGTACTTTTCTGGACCTTGAATGTGGTAATTTCGTTGTTTTCAATGGAGGATAAAAAAAACCTCTTGGATTTCATCAAAACATCTTAAGTTGTGTTCCGAAGATGAACAACGGTCTTACGGGTGTGGGGCGACATGAGTGAGTAATTAATGACGGAAATTTCATTTTTGGGTAAACTAACCCTTTAAATCATAATTATATATTGATTTATTGACTACCATACCGGCAAACTCAGGTGAAAAAAGCCACATGTTTACAAACTCTGACATGCAACGTTTCCGCCCCCTCACTCCAGTCTATGGGAAAGTAGCCCATTTTCAATTCTTGCAAAGTTTATCATGGTGCTTGCTGCCTCTACCCCATGTGATCCTGTATTGTGATTGATGTTTCCCACTTGTTTATGGGTCATGTTTTCATTGGTTCATTGTCTTGTCAAGTGGTTATGAGTTCTGTTTGTTCATTGTTCGTCATAGTCATGTGTTCCCCTGAATAAGGTATTTAGGGTGCAGTGACACCATGTTGTAATTGCCATAATTATGATGGTAATTTCAACTTGTAAAAAGCGTTCGCTTCTGCATGGAGCTCATTAAACAACTTGTAAGCTAGGAATCTTCTGAGAGCTTCTACTTGTACCATGTGACAATATATTGACAGTGTTGCAATAGAAATGCATAGTTCCCAGTTTGAGAATGTCACATGTTGCCATTTCGAAATTACAGTAATTATGACATGGCGTGAACGCAGCATTGGCCCTCATGCTTGCCTTGTCTAGTGGTCGTGTATTAAAGTATGTATTGCTGTTTCCATATCTCATGTGTCATGTTATTGTTATCAGTCAAGTCAAGTTCTTAGTTCATGTTTAGGTTTTTGTTTCATGTAAAGCTCAAGTTTGTAGTTCATGTGTCATGTTTTTGGATTATCATCTTTGTAATAAACTACACCATTGTCTTAGTCTGCTTCCATGTCAGCTATGTTACATAATATATATTCCTATAGCTGAGAGGTTCAGTGTCATCCTAACACACTATTTTTGTTATCTTACCAGCTGAGTAGTAGAATGCTGGGCAAAGCCCACAGGAGCAAATCCATATGTAATGCAGGCCAGCAGTGTTATGACAATATGCACAAAGGTGATCCAGTAGGTAAAATATGGCCTGACAAAGAAACAATTAATGATCACAACTTCTCTGAATAATTTAAAAGCAACATCTAAGGCTGAGAAGCTCCTGGCAATTTTGAGGAGCCTAACTGGGTTTTCTTACTCACCGATGACTGTGAAAATCTTCCAGTTGTTTCTGTACTTGGCTGCTGAGGCTGCGTCTATAATGTCGGTTCAGCCACTTCCCCACCACACCCATCCCATACTGTCGCCTCTGCTTATCAAACGCAAAGTGCTTCACTTTGGAAGCAATTCGACCACCACGATGAGAAGAGGCTTTCCCAGAGGTCGTCACAGTTTTGGGGACATCCTTTTTTCCTCTGGAAATGAAGAGAAAAGGAACAGTAGGATTAAAACAGGTGTGTACTAAATTGAAATAGCTACTGAATAGGCTTTGTAAGGCAACGGATGTACTGTTATAATTTAAAGTCAAGTTAAAGTCACCTTTATTCATATAGCGCTTTATACAATACAAATTGTTTCAAAGTGATAACAGGAAAATTATGCATTTCAGATGTTGTTCAGTGTCAGTTCAGTGTTAAACAAATTCAGTGTTTTTAAATTCTTTCAAATTTCTGTTTTTAACTTACAAGCTTGGGAATAATATTCCCTCGTCCAAAGAAACATTTGCCACAGGACAAGAAGCTGATATAGGGGGTGACTCAAAAACATCATCTGCCATAGAATAAAGCTCCTCATGAACATCTACCTGTAAAAGAGGAATAAAGACATTCATTAAAAACATGTACGCATTATCTATCTATCTATCCATCTACCTACAGTACCTACCCACCTACCTACCTACCTACCTACCTACAGGTGCTGGTCATATAATTAGAATATTATCAAAAAGTTGATTTATTTCACTAATTCCATTAAAAAAGTGAAACTTGTATATTATATTCATTCATTACACACAGACTGATATATTTCAAATGTTTATTTCTTTTAATTTTGATGATTATAAATGACAACTAAGGAAAATCCCAAATTCAGTATCTCAGAAAATTAGAATATTACTTAAGACCAATACAAAGAAAGGATTTTATAGAAATCTTGGCCAACTGAAAAGTATGAACATGAAAAGTATGAGCACATACAGCACTCAATACTTAGTTGGGGCTCCTTTTGCCTGAATTACTGCAGCAATGCGGCGTGGCATGGATTCGATCAGTCTGTGGCACTGCTCAGGTGTTATAAGAGCCCAGGTTGCTCTGATAGTGGCCATCAGCTCTTCTGCATTGTTGGGTCTGGCATATCGCATCTTCCTCTTCACAATACCCCATAGATTTTCTATGGGGTTAAGGTCAGGTGAGTTTGCTGGCCAATTAAGAACAGGGATACCATGGTTCTTAAACCAGGTACTGGTAGCTTTGGAACTGTGTGCAGGTGCCAAGTCCTGTTGGAAAATGTAATCTGCATCTCCATAAAGTTGGTCAGCAGCAGGAAGCATGAAGTGCTCTAAAACTTCCTGGTATACGGCTGCGTTGACCTTGGACCTCAGAAAACACAGTGGACCAACACCAGCAGATGACATGGCACCCCAAACCATCACTGACTGTGGAAACTTTACACTGGACTTTACTGAAACTTTACAAATTTACTTTTATCAGAGAACATAACTTTGGACCACTCAGCAGCAGTTCAGTCCTTTTTGTCTTTAGCCCAGGTGAGACGCTTCTGATGCTGTCTGTTGTTCAAGAGTTCAAGGAATGCGACAGCTGAAACCCATGTCTTGCATACGTCTGTGTGTAGTGGTTCTTGAAGCACTGACTCCAGCTGCAGTCCACTCTTTGTGAATCTCCCCCACATTTTTGAATGGGTTTTGTTTCACAATCCTCTCCAGGTGTGGTTATCCCTATTGCTTATACACTTTTTTCTACCACATCTCTTCTTTCCCTTCACCTCTCTATTAATGTGCTTGGACACAGAGCTCTGTGAACAGCCAGCCTCTTTTGCAATGACCTTTTGTGTCTTGCCCTCTTTGTGCAAGATGTCAATGGTTATCTTTTGGACAACTGTCAAGTCTGCAGTCTTCCCCATGATCGTGTAGCCTACAGAACTAGACTAAGAGACCATTTAAAGGCCTTTGCAGGTGTTTTGAGTTAATTAGCGGATTAGAGTGTGGCACCAGGTGTCTTCAATATTGAACCTTTTCACAATATTCATCTGAAGTTTTGGTGCAGGCAGTTTGTTTTGCTGTTGTCCACTAGCGCAAATGGAAAATTTGTTTGCATGAGATCTCAGCGGAGAATTCAAATGTCAAAAGTGCTGCTAATTCACCTCTGCCTGCTTTGCATTCGGACAATCAAACCTTGTGTAGTATGTTTCGTTTTAATACGAACACAAATAAAAATATGATTGTTACAATATAATAGGAGCGAGCATGTGATAATTAAAATATTATTAATTAAAATATTATTCATTTTAAATGTTCTTCCACATATCTCCCTTGAGCTTGGGATTTTCTTGTCATTTTCCTCAATGCTCATTTAATAATATTCATTATTCTGTATAATGAGCGTGTTGTAGGTCTGTGTTTTATTGGTTGTTCTCTTCCAATTCCACTTTTCCAGAGCCCATTTTTCTCAGACTTTTCCAGCCCTGATGTGTGAACGACCAGGCTAAAACAGGGGGGATATCATGACACTTTAAGTGCAAACAGAATATAATGATTTCTGACACTTAAGTGCATATTATTTACAATAAAATAAAAATGTATTACGGCTGTTTCACACCGCAAGTGTAAGCGGCGCATATTTTTTTTCTGGCGTGCATGTTAACCAGTAAGTGTATTCACACCGGAGCAGGAGCGTCGCGTGTTTCGGCGCAGAGACTATTTTTGCTGTGCTGCTGATGCTCAATTAAAGTGAAAGTACACTTTTCATGGACAAAATAAATATGATTTCACACAAGAGTGCTCAAAACGCAAAGAATAAGCATGTTTTAACAAGAAGTGGAATATGTCAGAAAAGAAAACTAAGAATCAAAAATATTTATAAAAGATTTACCCATTTAAAAACTTGTTTTTAATTATTCAGTTTGGGTGAAAGTATGGTGTATTATAAAAAACTAAAGTAAACTAGCCAGAAAATATGATTATATAAACATTCTTTTAGTTATTACATAGACAGGTATATAGGCTCTAGCACTACCCAAATCAAACCTGAGTTTGCGGTCTTTTTTGATGCATGTCTGCAGCTGCAGTGACAATGTAGTTAGGCTGATGTGAAGCTAATATGCTGCTCACGCTTGCGGTGTGAAACGGCCGTTATAGTTAAAATGTATACTGAATGCAATTAGTTGAATTTAAGTTCTACTAAAGTGGCTCATAAAAGCACTCCTAAGTAAACCTTTTTATGTAACTTCACAATTCTACTGTCTCTGAAGTATGGTTGAAGTGTACTGGCAAATTTACTGATAAGCATTTAGTCAACACATCAAAATAAGTGTAATAACAAAAGGTTATTAAAACAATGATTTAAAACGTACTTTAGGGTAAAACTTTTCATTTTAACTTATTACAAAATGCAATTTTTAAAAGTGTACAAAATTGTGTTAATAAACATTCATGAAAGTGTACTCTCTTTAAGCACACTTAAGTAGCATTTTATTTCATTATTTTAATTTTATCTGCAAGTGCATTTTTGAAAAGAAGTACACTACAAGTATACATACAATACAATTAAGCACAGAGGAGTAGAAAAGATTGGAGACAAACCCAGATAAATATACGCACTTTGCTAAAAAACACTGAATCAGAGGTGTCTGCTGTGTCCACAGTGTCTTCCTCGAGCCAGCTGTGCCGAGCAAAACTCCTCCTCTGAAATCCACGTGCAGTTTGAGTACCTTGTAGACCCTGTCGACCCTACAGGACCAGAAGGAGAGGACAGTACCACATGACACAACCTCACTTATTGCAATATAATACAAGAAAAGAAAAAAAGAAATAGAAAAGAAAAAGAAATTGAGCTCAGCCATATAGCCATTATAGGATTGGAGAGTTAATTTATAATGACAAAAAGGTACATACCCATTACTATAATTTATTATAATCATGCAGTGGATAGTTCACCCTAAAATTAAAATGAAGTCATCATTTACTCAAAAGGAGATTTTTTTTTTTTTTTTTGAATGTCCTCTTAAGCTCGTCCATATAAGCCCTATCATATACCCCCAAAACACTTGGAATATAAAGTGTTGCATGCTTTCTGTGATTCTTTATTTAAAAAGCTTGATGCTGGTCACTATTATTATATGGTTGAGGACGAGTGGGACATTAAAAAAAATAAATAAAAAAATAATCTCCTTTTGTGGTCCATAAAAGCAAAAAGGCATACGGCATTAAAACACCAGGGTGAGCGAATTATGAATTCATTTTCATTTAAGGGTGAAGTATACATTTAAAGGGTTAGTTCACTCAAAAAAAAAAAAAATTCATAATTTACTCACCCTCATGTCGTTCCAAACCTGGAAGATTTTCGTTCATCTTCGAAACACAAATGAAGATATTTAAAATGAAACCGAGAGATTTCTGTCCATTTAAAGTCTACGCAACTACCACTTTGTCGCTTTAAAAATGTCATAATGAGATCATAAAAACCAATCCATATGAATCTAGCAGTTTATTACAAGTTTTCAAAGAGACTTGATGGTTTTATATAATAAGCAGATTTAATTTAGGCTTTTATTCACATATAAAACACTGATCAGCAAACATAAACAGAAGCTCAATCATATTAGCTTGACACACAAGAACAAACCTCTTTGGTTCTTGCGGAAGCTCAAACGTGCTGCATAACACACAAGAATGAACATCATTGGTTCTCGCACATCAAGCTTAAACAGAAATGGTAAACAGAATTTATAATTTCTCAAAGTGGTAGTTGCATGGACTGTCAATGGAGGGACAGAAATCTCTTAGATTTCATTAAAATATCTTTATCTGTGTTTCGAAGATGAATGAAAGTCTTACGGAACGTAAAATAAATGATGACAGAATTTTCATATCTGGGTGAACTAACCTTTTAAATGTATACACATACAAGTACTTTACCAGGAGGTGAACTAACATGCAAAAAAATCTTAAACACTAATTAAACATCTATAGGGGTTTGATGTAAAGACTTTCCATGGTGACAGACACACCTTAAGAAGGTTGGATGCGGCACGGAGGCTCATACGTGCCACAGATTCTCTTTTTCTTCTCGGCAAATGTGTGTAACCAGAGCGCTGGCTGGTGAACGAACAGAGAGAGGTCACACCTGGGGTTAAAGGAGGATATGCTGTATGGGGTGTCCTCGGCCGCTCAGAATCTTCATAACGGAACTGTCTCCCACGAGCCAAAGGATCCACAATCTTAAGAGTGACAGAGACAAAGACTGTGATTTAGTAGTGCTGGCATTAAATTAAAAAACACATATTATTAAATACCTAGTTCTGGAATGAAACTCTGTGGCATGATTTACTAACCATATAAGCTACAGTGTTCACGCAATTGTGTTCATGAAGCAGCAAGCAGTCTATTCTATGTAATTGCTGTAAGGATACGCTGTCTAAGCTTTAGAAATAATAAAGTGAAGTGAAATAAGCATTTGCGCTTTTACCGGGGTTACCATGTTTCACTGAATAATTCTAATGACGTGTTAATTTATTTTCAAGGGTAATGTTTTCATTAGCTATGGTAATGTGTGCGGTTGATTTCAGCTGCACACAGCATCAGAACACAGCCTTTCTTTATGGTCTACAGCTTTCACTTATCAATAAGAGTATAAGGATCATGTCAATGATACATCAAATGATTGAATTATGATACTTGCTCAGGTGGTTGCTGGGTTTCTGATCTCTATCAGTTTGCAACGTATATCTTTTGTTAATGAGAACACATATTGCGCGTTTCTAGAGCAAAGCCATTCGGCAAGGTAACCCAGACACACATAGTCATAGGCCACTAGTGTTAAGTCCAGGCACACATAGATATTAAAACATGCGGTCTCATGGCTCTTCGAAGAAGCAAAAAAAAAAAAAAAAAAAAAAAAAAAAACCCACTGGTTGGTGAGTTCTATGTTTCTTGTTAAGCCATGCCATACCAAGCCAAGCCTTTGTTTTTTATTTTGTTTATGTTTGGATTATTCTCTGCAACTTGCTTCCAGTGGATAACTTACAGTCTATGTTCTTTCATATGTGCAGATGTATGCATATCTGCCTATGCAGCAGCTTGTTTTCCCACTCAGCAGCATGCATATATTGACTTGTATAGTCTATTTCTCCCAATACCCTGTGCAATTGTGCAGGGCAAAAAGTTGCTTTACAAATGTATAGCAACAGTTTGCTTGTTAGCTGCAGCAGAACTGTGCTCCATACTCCAAACCTAGAGCAGTGCACCTTTTTTCTACAAACCCGATTCCAAAAAAGTTGGGACACTGTACAAATTGTGAATAAAAAAGGAATGCAATAATTTACAAATCTCAAACTTTTATTCACAATAGAACATAGATAACATATCAAATGTTGAAAGTGAGACATTTTGAAATGTCATGCCAAATATTGGCTCATTTTGGATTTCATGAGAGCTACACAATCCAAAAAAGTTGGGACAGGTAGCGATAAGAGGCCGGAAAAGTTAAATGTACATATAAGGAACAGCTGGAGGACCAATTTGCAACTTATTAGGTCAATTGGCAACATGATTGGGTATAAATAGAGCCTCTCAGAGTGGCAGTGTCTCTCAGAAGTCAAGATGGGCAGAGGATCACCAATTCCCTCAATGCTGCGGTGAAAAATAGTGGAGCAATATCAGAAAGGAGTTTCTCAGAGTAAAATTGCAAAGAGTTTGAAGTTATCATCATCTACAGTGCATAATATCATCCAAAGATTCAGAGAATCTGGAACAATCTCTATGCGTAAGGGTCAAGGCCGGAAAACCATACTGGATGCCCGTGATCTTCGGGCCCTTAGACGGCACTGCATCACATACAGGAATGCTACTATAATGGAAATCACAACAAGGGCTCAGGAATACTTCCAGAAAACATTGTCGGTGAACACAATCCACGGTGCCATTCGCCGTTGCCGGCTAAAACTCTATAGGTCAAAAAAGAAGCCATATCTAAACATGATCCAGAAGCGCAGGCATTTTCTCTGGGCCAAGGCTCATTTAAAATAGACTGTGACAAAGTGGAAAACTGTTCTGTGGTCAGACAAATCAAAATTTGAAGTTCTTTTTGGAAAACTGGGATGCCATGTCATCCGGACTAAAGAGGACAAGGACAACCCAAGTTGTTATCAGCGCTCAGTTCAGAAGCCTGCATCTCTGATGGTATGAGGTTGCATGAGTGCGTGTGGCATGGGCAGCTTACACATCTGGAAAGGCACCATCAATGCTGAAAGGTATATCCAAATTCTAGAACAACATATGCTCCCATCCAGACGTCGTCTCTTTCAGGGAAGGCCTTGCATTTTCCAAAATGACAATGCCAGACCACATACTGCATCAATTACAACATCGTAGAAGAAGGATCCGGGTACTGAAATGGCCAGCCTGCAGTCCAGATCTTTCACTCATAGAAAACATCTGGCGCATCATAAAGAGGAAGATGCGACAAAAAAGACCTAAGACAGTTGAGCAACTAAAAGCCTGTATTAGACAAGAATGGGACAACATTCCTATTCCTAAACTTGAGCAACTTGTCTCCTCAGTCCCCAGACGTTTGCAGACTGTTATAAAAAGAAGAGGGGATGTCACACAGTGGTAAACATGGCCTTGTCCCAACGTTTTTGAGATACGTTGATGCCATGAAATTTAAAATCAACTTATTTTTCCCTTAAAATGATACATTTTCTCAGTTTAAACATTTGATATGTCATCTATGTTGTATTCTGAATAAAATATTGAAATTTGAAATTTCCATTCCATCATTGCATTCCTTTTTTATTCACAATTTGTACAGTGTCCCAACTTTTTTGGAATCGGGTTTGTAAAACAGTGCAGCTTTAATTGCATTGGCAGCAGCGTAGCAGATCTATTCCGCCAATACCAAATATATTAACATTACCATATCCATTATTACCATGCCAATCTTTCGGAGAGTTGTCATGACATAACTGACAAAAATGTCCTTAATATCTTATTAAAGGATTCAGAGCTACACAGAAACTTGTGCATCCATAAACCGAATAAATATACTGATCAGAGCTCTCAACTATAACAGCCATGAGAATACATTTAAAAATAAGTACAAGGCAAAGTCATACTATCACTTTTAATGTTTTGCTAGTCTGCAGTCAGCCCAGCCCTAGCTGCTACAGGAAAGGCGTCTTGCCAGACTACACTTACTGAAAGCAGGCAGCACAGAATATCCAAGGAGTAGTTCACACAGGACATGGTCTTGCTTTTAACAACAGCTAGATGAAGTGCATGGGAATGGAATGAAAACAACTTTAACATAGAATGTTTTCAACAACAACAAAAAAACAGCGAAATGTGATGCACCAACCAAAAACACCCCATCTGGAACAAAAAACACCTGTAATACTTGATGGCTGATTGTAATGCCAGCTGAATTGAAAAAAATCCTGTGCATTATCCTCTCAATCATACGCATTGCCCCCGCTCCCTCGCTGTGCACCTCCTCCTTTGCTTTTCCCTGTGGAATCCTAGACTTGCAGTGAGTCAGATGATTATTCATAGTACTATGTTGTAGCTAAGGAGAGGTAACTACCAGTGCTGTGTTTCCCAAAAGCATTGTGAGCTAAATTGATCGTAGAAATTATTGGTGACAATGGTCTTCACGATCAACTTGGGCTCACAATGCTTTTGGGAAACGCAACCCAGGCTAGCGCTTACTGCTGTGATAATGAGTAGTATGTGAATTTGCATTATTTAGTTGAATGAGGACATCCTGTTTTCCAGATTTAATTTAGTTGACACAGATGGGTGTCAAATCAACCAAATTTCAGAAACTTCCCCAGCCCAAATTTTTGATTTTGTATTAATATTTTTTTCTATAGAAAGACAAACATAAATAGTGATGAAGGACAAAATATTAAATTTCACAGATGTATATTTACTGAGTAATCCACTATTTTGTAAAGGGGGTCAAAATGACAATTTTCATCTGCGATTTGGAGGCAATTTACAGGGGT
Organism: Elopichthys bambusa; assembly: GCA_037101425.1. Classification (NCBI taxonomy): domain Eukaryota; kingdom Metazoa; phylum Chordata; class Actinopteri; order Cypriniformes; family Xenocyprididae; genus Elopichthys; species Elopichthys bambusa. Next base: position 22,881,699 of record CM074440.1, on the reverse strand, counting down.
GTAAAAATGACTTTAGAAAGATGGCAGCATCTTTATTTTATTTTTACACAGAGATTGGTCAGTCTATTAGTAAAATCTGTTGACTTTGGCAATCTTTTTCATTATATGCCAACAGTGACAGTACAAAAATGTCCAAGGACTTCTTGTGTTTTTGCCTCAAGTTTACTTGCCTGTAACTCAAGAATTATTAAAGATATCTTAATATACTTTTAGATTCTGCTTAACTAACTTTCCTTTTGGTATCTTCATTTTGAAGGCCCTATATGATTCAATCCCAGAGATATGGAGATCTTAATGTGGCTTCATGAGTAAATTGGTAAATTGTACACATTTTCAGTGGTCAAACACCAAATGTGGGTTACTTTCAATACAGCGGATACTTTTTTTCTTTTAAAAAGTAATATCTGAAGAACAAATAATATTAAAACGAGAAATGTATCATGTTTTTCTATCAACTCAACAGAATAGAACATAACTGTCTTAAATATTAAGTGCCATAAATATTCCTTCTCCAAAGTTTGCATGCCTGTAACTCAAGAAGTATTCAAGATATCTTAATATCGTTCTAGATTCTCTTTCTTAATAAACTTTCCCTTTGAAATCATTTTCAAGGCCCTATATAGTTTAGTCACATAGATATGGGGATCTCAAAGCAGCTCCATGTTCAAATTTTACCCATTTTTAGTGATCGAAAATCAAATACGGTTCACTTTTTAAACAGCTGATAGTTATTGTGTTTAAACAAGAATGTCTGGGGAAAAAAACCCCACTGAAACTAGAAATGTATCTAAATTCAATGGTTTGATGCAGTTTTTGCAAAAAAAAAAAAAAAAATTGTTCATGGGCATGTGCCCCAAAAATATAAAAAGCATCTTTTCAAATACAAAGTGCTTTTAAACTTGAGTATAAAAGATACAAGATATAATGGATTTTTGAAAAATAACATTAACATGACAGTTTTTGAACATAGCCTGTGTACAAATATAAAGCAAACCATAAAGGTTTAAAAAAATAAAAATAAATCAACAAGTATTTTTAATGTATACTAGCAGCATCAGTACTGTTGAGTCCATTAGTTTTACACATACATACTATGAGCAAATGAAAGGTTGTGGACTGTATGCCAATGATAGGCTTATCTTCAATTATATGGAAATAAAACAAATAGCATTTTAAATTCTTAAGCTACTTTCTGTAATGTCAGTTGAATACTTTAATAATTTGTTACAATAATGTCTTAAATTATCTTCATTTGTGAACTACAAATATTGATATATGCAATGAATAATCAGCATATCATGTAATGAAGTATGATTAAAATTTTTAATTGACTGACAACCCTACTAACATATAGAAAAGTATCAAAAGACTGTTTTGACACTTATTAGTATTATTTTAACTATTGTTATTAGTATTGCAGATTAATTGACAATTTGAAGAAATCTAAAATACTGTTAAAATAATTTTTCTATTTGTTGTACATTAACTACAAAAATTAAATGGCAGTAAACATGTATACATGTATGATACCTTTGGCATTCTGGGGGCCACAGGTGACTCTGGGCCATAGTCCAGACTGGCTGCCTCATTCTGCTCATAATACTGGGGCTTCAGTTTGCCATATCTCTGACTGCAGTGCCGGAGGCTCTTTCTGTGCCATTCCTGCTGCTTGGATTCACCAACACTGCCCACTCCAAACCACTGAGCAGTACCCCTTTGTTCAGAAAAAAAAGAGAGAAAAAAAAATCATCAGGGTTCAAGCACCACTGGCTTGATTGGGATTAGGTGATACAATTACTATGTAAACAGCACCTTTTCAAATACAATGTGCTTTTACATTTAAGTTCATCTTGAATCTTCACTGATAGTTGGGATGAAACAGTTTACAGCAATACACATTAGTGTCAGAAGAGACAACTGAATTCCAAAGAAAATCACTCTCTTACTGTTGGACTGAAAAAGTAGTCCAAAAAAGCTTGTAAAAAATTATGTCATAAGATATATGATCACAAGATATGTGGTATACAGGTATGTGGACCAGAAATTTAAGCCCTGTTTACACCTGGTATTAAAATGAGTTTTGGTAGCTCGACATGTGAACAATGCGTAGAGAGCGCACATACCTATCTTTATTTTGTGCATCAATATAACAGACTCATTCATGTTTACTGTAGAACTCCCGTACATCCAGGTAACCATTGCTAACACAAGAACACAATGATTGGAAGCATTCTTCCCTCCAGTTAGTCTGCTCTTATATTCTAATCAGAATGATTGATTGATTTCTCATGATTAGTATATTGTGCACACTTTCCCATGAGCTGATGATATGATTAGAGAAATGCTGTTAGCTGGTCATTGTATATATATAGATATATACACAGACTGATATATTTCAAATGTTTATTTCTTTTAATTTTGATGATTATACCTGACAACTAAGGAAAATCTCAAATTCAGTATCTCAGAAAATTAGAATATTACTTAAGACCAATACAAAGAAAGGGTTTTTAGAAATCTTGGCCAACTGAAAAGTATGAACATGAAAAGTATGAGCACATACAGCACTCAATACTTGGGGCTCCTTTTGCCTGAATTACTGCAGCAATGCGGCGTGGCATGGAGTCGATCAGTCTGTGGCACTGCTCAGGTGTTATAAGAGCCCAGGTTGCTCTCATAGTGGCCTTCAGCTCTTCTGCATCGTTGGGTCTGGCATATTGCATCTTCCTCTTCACAATACCCCATAGATTTTCTATGGGTTTAAGGTCAGGCGAGTTTGCTGGCCAATTAGGAACAGGGATACCATGGTCCTTAAATCAGGTACTGGTAGCTTTGGCACTGTGTGCAGGTGCCAAGTCCTGTTGGAAAATGAAATCTGCATCTCCATGAAGTTGGTCAGCAGCAGGAAGCATGAAGTGCTCTAAAACTTCCTGGTATATGGCTGCATTGACCTTGGACCTCAGAAAACACAGTGGACCAACACCAGCAGATGACATGGCACCCCAAACCATCACTGACTGTGGAAACTTTACACTGGACCTCAAGCAATGTGGATTGTGTGCCTCTCCTCTCTTCCTCCAGACTCTGGGACCCTGATTTCCAAAGGAAATGCAAAATTTACTTTCATTAGAGACCATAACTTTGGACCACTCAGCAGCAGTCCAGTCCTGTTGTTCAAGAGTGGCTTGACACAAGGAATGCGACAGCTGAAACCCACGTCTTGCATACGTCTGTGCGTAGTGGTTCTTGAAGCACTGACTCCAGCTGCAGTCCACTCTTTGTGAATCTCCCCCACATTTTTGAATGGGTTTTGTTTCACAATCCTCTCCAGGGTGCGGTTATCCCGATTGCTTTTTTCTACCACATCTTTTCCTTCCCTTCGCCTCTCTATTAATGTGCTTGGACACAGAGCTCTGTGAACAGCCAGCCTCTTTTGCAATGACCTTTTGTGTCTTGCCATCCTTGTGCAAGGTGTCAATGGTCGTCTTTTGGACAACTGTTAAATCAGCAGTCTTCCCCATGATTGTGTAGCCTACAGAACTAGACTGAGAGACCATTTAAAGGCCTTTGCAGGTGTTTTGGGTTAATTAGCTGATTAGAGTGTGGCACCAGGTGTCTTCAATATTGAACCTTTTCACAATATTCTAATTTTCTGAGATACTGAATTTGGGATTTTCCTTAGTTGTCAGTTATAATCATCAAAATTAAAAGAAATAAACATTTGAAATATATTAGTCTGTGTGTAATGAATGAATATAATATGGCAAAAATGGCATTTTCGTTTTTTGTCCAAAAGAGAAAAACATCCGAAAATATGAATACATACATATACACACACACACACACATATATATATATATATACATACACATATACATATACATACACATATATATATGTACACACATATATATACACACATATATACAGACTAATATATTTCAAATGTTTATTTCTTTTAATTTTGATGATCAGAGTAATAATATATACACATACATATACACACATTATATATATATATTATATATATATATATATATATACACACACATATTTTTTGTCCTTTTGCTTGTAATAGACTGTTTACCTGTGTTGAGTAAACTTAAGAAATTTAACGAAGAGATGTCATATCGATCACAACATTTTTTTTTAAATATTTATTTCTTTATTTTAATACACTTGGGATTCTCATGCTAAACCTGGCCAAAGTTTCAAAACACGAGTTTGACGTATGACGGAGTATTTCTGTGCCAAAAATACTCTTCCAAATCCTCACGAACTTCGGGGCCTTTTTTTCGAGTATGGGCCTGTGAGACGTCAACGGGGTCGGAATTCCTTGTATGGCCACTTCTCCCGGAAGAGTGCACAAGCACACGTCGACCAGAGCAAAAGAGCAAGAGCACGCCCATCAACGCACTTTCGCTTTACGGAAGTCATCAGCAGCGCTGCACAGGATTTGTTCAAGAAAGATTTGTCACTTTGTTTTTAGACCATGAAATCAACAATGTCACCAAAGAAGTGTGTTTTTGGTTGTGAGGGAAAGATAACCTTGCTTCCCAAAGAATCCAGTGGAGCCGAAAGATTTGTGCTCAAGCATTACATTGATGTGCTCTCAATATTTGTGATTAAAATAACCATAGAAACTGATAGTTTCAATCACTTTTTTATTGGTTAAAATGAATGGAGAATAAACAAGGCCCAGTTCTACGCTTGATTTACAGATCGTTTGAAACTGAAAGATGGAGTGGTCACAGCGATAATGATCCCGTTCATGAGTCGGAACCGCAGGTGGTAAGTAAAACTGCATCAAATGACTGTTTTGTTGGCAATAGGCGCATAAGTGTATAAATATAATGTAAACAATACAAACGTAGTGAATTCATACATTCATCATTCACTATACGCTATATTCATTATAGTGATTCAAAAGTTATCCGTGGATAATGCGATGGTGTCTTGTGTGTGTTTAAATTTAGCTGACCATTGATAGCTTGCAGAAGATCTCTACACAAAAGCTGCGTGTGTTCGCGACAACTCATCACCCTATCTCCGCTCACACGACACGCCTCCAGACGCTCGGCTGTTTTCAGAAAGACTCGGTACAGCGTATGTATCTTTTATAAATATGATCAATCTAAAGACTTTTCAGCAATATGAAGGATGCTATACTACTCTATAGGTACTTAAGTTTAACATGAGATTGGCAGAACCTGCGTGTGATACCCCCCCTTTAAACACGCTCTAGACGGACTTTGACCTTTTCGCTCGAGTCTCGCATCCTTTGCACAGTCTTTTGCATGACGCGGTGTTCTAAAAACACAGCGCTTAAGTTAAAATAAGTTCAACTTTTAAAAAGGCGTCTCTATACAAAAACGCGTTCTGTGGGACTAGTCGAAAAATAAACAATTAATTCTTACTTCAGTGTATTTAAGCAGACAGTTTGCCTCGTAGTTTAACAGCATTAACAGCAAGCAAAAGAGGGCAAGGTTTCAAATGAACCATGCATATGCATTTTAAAACACTTACATTATGTTCTTGCTCCGTCCATGCAATAAATGCACGTTCTTGAATTCATTTTAACTGCTCATGACCCATTTAGTATGCGCCGGCGGCCAAATGACACTTTAAAAATCAGTGCTATAAATGTATATATAATACAGTATTTACAAGTAATTTAGGCAACACCACCCCGCAATTCGCACTTTAGTACGCAAATTGTTCTGCCCGTTTTGGCTCATGTGATTGTCAGCCTCTGCTTTTCCGCCACACACTGAGGCGCGTGAGTGTATAACGTGTATACTTTCAGCTAAGAAAAGGAATAATATTCTACTGCAATTTTCTTGTTATTTTTTTTTTATTGCTTGGGTATTCTACAGCCCTTCGTCAAACTTCTCAACACACAGCCCACTTCAGTGTTTTTAATCAATGCACAATGCTCAGCCCACCCCTGCCCATGCCTAGAGCTGGCCCTGATCACAAGTTCAATATGGAGTACCACAAGACTCAGTACTAGGACCGTTGCTTTTCACTCTGTACATGCTACACTTGGGAGATATCATTAGGAAGCATGGTGTTAGTTTTCACTGTTACGCTGATACGGAATGCGGAATGCATAGCTCGCATAAAAATTGGATGACTATTAATTTCCTACTACTAAATTCAGAAAAAACAGAGATTCTAATTGTTGGACCAAAAACCTCTGTACGTAATAACCTAGAATACTGTCTAACACCTGATGGCTGTTCTGTCAAGTCTTCGTCATCAGTTAGGAACCTGGGTGTGCTCTTTGATACCAATCTTTCATTTGAAAGCCACATTTCTAGCATCTGTAAAACCGCATTGTTCCATCTTAAAAATATATCTAAATTACAACATATGCTCTCAATGACAAATGTGGAACAGTTAGTTCATGCGTTCATGACCTCAAGGCTAGATTACTGTAACGCTCTACTGGGTGGTTGTTCCGCTCGCTTGATTTAAAAAAAAAAAACAAACAAAAAAAAAACATACAGCTGGTCCAAATTGCAGCAGCTTCCTCTTCTGCAGTTCTTCATAGAACCAAGAAGTATGAACATATTAGCCCGGTTCTGTCAACACTGCATTGGCTCCCTGTTAAACGATGTATAGATTTTAAAATCTTGCTACTTACTTACAAAGCACTAAATAGTTTAGCTCCCCAGTACATGAGCGAGCTCTTAACGCATTATAGTCCTTCACGTTTATTGCGATCTCAGAATTCAGGCCAGATGATAATACCTAGAATATCAAAATCAACTGCAGGCGGTAGATCCTTTTCCTTTTTAGCACCTAAACTTTGGAACAGTCTTCCTAGCATTGTTCAGGAAGCAGACACACTGTCAGTTTAAATCTAGACTAAAAACACATCTCTTTAACCTGGCATACACATAACACATTATCTACTTCTATAATTCAAATCATGTAAATTGTTAGGTTGCATAAATTGTGTCAGCCGGAACCGGGAACACTTCCCATAACACCTGATGTACTCACTATATTATAAGAAGAATGCCGCCTACACTAATATTAGTCTCTCTCTGTTTATCCCAAGGTTGGCTGTAGTGTGCCAGATCCAGAATGTATCCAGAGGAGATGAAGGACCTGCGCCTAGACACAACAACAACGCAGCCCTGAAGTGTCAACTAAACTATCCCCTGCGAAGGCCCCCTTCTCCTTCCTTTCCCTATGTATAGATAAAACGTTATCAAAATTATTCCAGTTTGCATAGATCCACAGAAACGCTAGACAAGAAATTTGGCAATGTCACTTTGTAAAAAAGACTTAGCGTCTGCACACATACACATTCAAACGTGCAAACCTATAGACTAAACACGTAAATGAATGGCAAGAACGCTTTAAAAGTCTTCTGTTTTCAGTTAAAAAGGTGCAAAAGCAACAACAACAAAAAATCCTTAGTGTTTCAGGCTACTAATTATTACTATAGCTTTTTACTATGGTAAATATGGAAATATACAGTAATTATATACAGGTGTGGCTCGTGTATATAGGCAGGCAGTTCAAAGCCTACCAAAATATTCATCAACTTGAAGTTCATACAATAAACTTCCAATAATGTAATTTGTTAATCATAAATGCATTAAAAAAAATAAAAGTTTTGTGTTGTCCCTGAGCCAAAGAAATTACTTGTAGGAGCTTTATACACAGTGCATTGTAAAGACTCTAGGTCTGTCCCCCTCACAGCCTCATTTTCATCCACAAAAAAATTTAAATCTACCCAGACTAAGGTCTAACCACCTGTCATATAAAACTCATGCAAAACACACAGCCTCAAACAGAGAGAAAAGAGGTGCATTGGCTCTTCAGGTCCCACTAGGCTGTTCCCATTCACCAAGTTACCCTGATTACCACCCATTGCCTTGAATTCATAAATTTATATTGATGTAAAGTCAAGTCCTGCCCTATAGCTTTTTACATTCAAAAAGCTGTTTCACTCAGAAATGTTACAATACAGAAATCAAGTCAGCCATAACTTCCATTACATGACTTTAAGTTTGCTGAGCAGAATACTAATTATGAGATGACGTGAAATCAAAAATCAAAATAGCAAGATGCAATAGAGGTTTGCTTTTGTTACATTTTGTTTACATTTACATTGTTTTTTACAGTATTGTTTAGTTGGACTTGGACTCAACTCTGACTTAAGTCTGACTTAGACTTGGACTTGACCCAGACTCGATTGGTTAAAGACTCATACTCGACTAAGGTGGACTCAAATCCAACACTACTAGAAAACCTTGCTCATTTAAGAACGTGTATTTATTGCATGGACAGAGCAAGAACATAATATAAGCATATAAAATGCATAGGCATAGTTGCATAGTTGAAACCTTGCCCTCTTTTGCTTGCTGTTGATGCTGTTAAACTGAATGTACAAGGCAAAAATGTTTAAATAACACAAATAAGAAGTGCTGTTTATCTTTCAATCATTAATAAATAATGTGAATATTCTGATCAAAATCTGACTTCTGACCTGTAATGCTGCCTGAATTATAAATCATGCGCTGTTCGTTTGTTGGCCAGAGGAGAACTGGCCCTCCGACTGAGCCTGGTTTCCCCCAAGATTTTATTCTCCATTCTGTCACCTGTTGGAGTTTGGGTTACTTGCCACTGTCGCCTCTGGCTTGCTTAGTTGGGGACACTTAATATTCAACAATATTATTGATCTGCCTGCATTGACACCATTGTATCAGAGCTGCTGTATAGATAAATTAACTAAATTAATAACTAATGATTTTTACAACGGAAATGTATCAATACTGAATTTACTTAAGCTGGACGATGACACTATTTTCTTTTAGAGCTGCTGTACAGCCAATGTTCCTGCTATCACTGTAAAGCTGCTATGAAATAATCTGCATTGTAAAAAGCACTATATAAATAAAGGTGACTTGAAGTGTTAAAGTTGTGTTCGTTACTATAGCAAAAGTAGGTGTCAGCAGTGTCAGTAGTTTTCTTTCTGAATTGTTACTGGTCAGTAAAGAAGTGAAAATGGTAGAATTTTATTTGAAGTGAAAAGATAAAAACCCTCTTATCATGGAGAGGTGTGCTATAAAATGTATTAAAATATATTTATTAAGAATAATCGCCAGTAAACGTGAGAACAAAGAGAGATCCATCCATCCATCCATCCATCCAAAGATCTGGCAGCTATAGAGGCCTGCATTTCCACTTGAGATCAATGAAGAACATTATTTATTTATTTATTTATTTATCCACGCATTCATCTGTGATAGTTAAGTTTACCTGCGTATGCTCTGAGAGAGTGACGTTTGCCTCTTGAGCGTCCCTCTTATGTCCCTTGTAGATGGACTGCTGTCCGATAATCCTTCACTTGACTGCTGTAGACTCACACTCTTCTTAAAGGATGGCCGCAGGGACTGTAAAACACAAACACTCATGCAGTTAAAATGAAAATTTTCAAATGAAAACTACCCAAAGCTACTCATCCTCAAGCCATCCTAGGTGTATATGACTTTCTTCTTTCTTATGAACACAATCGGAGTTATAATAAATAAACATCCTGATGCATCCAAGCTTTATAATAGCAGTAAACCAATGAGTATGAATTTCAAGAAAGTGCATCCATCCATTATAAATGTACTCCACACGGCTCCAGGGTGTTAATAAAGGCCTTCTGAAGTGAAGCGATGCGTTTGTGTAAGAAAAATATCCATATTTAACAAGTTATAAGGTAAAATATCTAGCTTCCGCCAGACCGCCTTCTGTATTCAACTTACGAAGAAAGTGTAAAATTCTTGCAGTTCAAATGATTCAATAATGATTTTAAATCATAGGTTTTAATTAGTCTTGGCAAACCATGCAATAAAGTCATTTAAAAAAAACAAAAAACAACAACAACAAAAAAAACAATAGTAATCCACTGTTTTTTGTTGGACATGCCCCATGGTGAAATGTAATTTTCAGTTTGTGTCAGTACACATCAATAATCAAAACATTCTTATATGTAGTTAAATGTATAAGAAATAAACACATTCCTGTTCAGTGACACAAACTGTCGTATGACTCCTGTCACTGCTCTAAAATCAACACCCAAAACTAAAGTTTGCATACTTTGAGAATTATTGTTGTAATTTCATGTTCACTTAAGCTTTATTGAACTATTTATCATGCTTTAGTTTTGTTACTAAACCACGCATTCGTAAAATCATTTCAGCTATGTGTTATAGTTTTTCTGACAGCTAGATGGTGCATTACTTTCAGAAAGCATTTACAGTAGGAACCACCCGAGATTGAGAGTTCGGGGTGACGGAGGGATGCTCCCTCTGTAGCTAGGTGAGTTACTGTGGTAACAAGTAACTGTGTATATGCTTCCTCTTGAGCTGATTAGATAAACCAATTGAACGTGCTCCTCTCGAACTTTGTTTATTTGTTGCTTGAATTCTGCAATCTCTCGAGATGTAGACATGCAAGTGGCTGACAATTAGCTGAACATATACTGGTTTAATTAATGACAGCCTACATTTTAAAATCTTTATTTGAATTTTTATTTCAACATGATACCTTGTTCTACAATATTTCTATGAATAAATCACTGACAGAGATCCCTCCCCTATCAGCCAATCACTGTTGGCATAGTTAGTAAGCGTGTTGACATAATCCATAGCAATGAGGTCAACCCCGCCCCTTCTCTTAGCTTAAAGTCCCCCTGTAGTCAATCATTTTATCCCTTAAAACTAGGCCTGGGCGATAAAACGGTATTGATATTTATCGACGTTACGCCTTATACGATAACGATAGAAAAAATGTTTGATATAACTCGATATAGTTTTACTTAAATGACGTGCTATGAGTAACAGCAAACAAGTTGCTGTGGAGTTCAGTTGCGCAATCGCCACGTGAAATCAGAACACACAAACACATGAAAACGAGTGCTGTACCTGCCGGTGACAAGGAGATTGTGAATAAAAAAAGTACGTCTGCTCGTCAGTGTGGCAGTTTCATGGTCCTTACGTCTTACAGTTGATCTACTTCAAAGTTCGTCGACAGAGCAGTCGAGAGAACAGTTGTCCTGTCGGTATTAACAGCTGCACAAACAGTGTTTTCAATCACTTTATTTCTGTGCTACAAATATTCAAATTATCACAGAAGTATTGAGATGAAAGTTTATAGTTCAGATAAAACACTAATGTCTGTTATCGATCAAAACAGAGCAAATCAGCTTTTGAAAGAAAATTGAACGCACTGAAAATGACGCATTTATCGATTTTTTAAAAAATGAATTAATTCAAATATATTTAAATTTTTAAAATAGACTGCAGCAATTAATATTTTGTCAGAACCTCTAGTAAATTAGGTTATTTTGTTTAGTTGACATTCGGAACCTGGTCAAATCCACAAGACAGTGTTGATGGGAACACTGCAGTTGACATTTTACTGTACTGTACTGTAGTTTTTCTTTTCTCTCTTTTTAGCTAAAATTTTCCTGTGATTGAAAGAAATCTATATTGTGTTTTGATTATTTATTCAATAAATGTCAGACTTTGTTCTATTATTCCACTGTGTACTATTCTCTCTAGTCCTATCACAGTGATGTATGTACACGTAGAACCATAAGGAAACCTACATTACATATTTTGTACAACAATATTTAATGATTTCACTAACAACTACAGTGAAACTATGGGTATCTTGTATGTGGGTAATCTAAAGTAATGTTCCTATGATATTTTATAGTTATTTGAACCAATGATTTTGCAAGTTCAAGGCTTCTTTAAAGATATGAATGCACAAGGCAAAGTTCAGGGGCCACATGTATAATTTACATGTATAATCAGAGTAAAATTTTAGTCTTAAGTGTCAAAATTCTAAGAATGACGTAATTTTACTCTCATTCCTAGACTTAAGAATAAGTATGATAATACTTAGGAACCTTACTTATTCTTACTTAAGACTAGGTCTCAGCCCCTAAATTATTTAAGAGAGCTGGTGTGGTCTCCTAACCTAGTTAGTAACAAGATGGCAGCAAAGAATAGGAGAGTATTAGAGATATGATGGAGTTGATAAAAATATAAACTTGATTGACAATTCTTTTTGTAACTGAGATAATGTAATAACGTTAAATAAATGTATAAAATATTACTTAAACAATAATTAATACATTTAATACATTTTAACAAATTTAATGACTTTGAAAAAACTTTTTAGAACTTTAAATGTAATAACTTCTCCCACTCTACAAATCAAAGCTCTAACTGTAGAAATGAAAATAGTAATTACATTTTTTGGTAACTGGAAAAATGCAGCAGTGATGACTTGGACCCATCAGTCCACAGTAAGCAGGTAATAATAGTAAATATAGTAGTGGCCAAAATTGATGTGTTTTTTTTTTTGTTTTTTTTTTAAAATGACCCTACAACTTTGCTTAAACCATGCAAATATGAGGAAGATATTTTTATTTGTATGTCTATATTATTTAAATGTTTTAAAATATGAGGGAATAATAAAACACTAAACTAAGCAAAGGTATTTATCTGACAAAATTTTGGGCAAAGAAGCCAAACTACAGCAGAAAAACAAAAACGCTCAGAAAAAAGCACACACTGACTACAACATAATCATAATTTTAATATTTCATTGGTCCTCTCATTTTTGCATGTGTTCATAATTTCTTTGTATGACAGCCTGGCCAAAAATAATGTCTGCAAAATTTCATTGCATTATCACAAATTAAACAATTGACTCCAAGCACAGCTACACAATATGCTTACATCTTTTAACACTTTTTTTTTTTTTTTTTTAATACTTGAACTAAGGGGCGAAATGTCAATTTTCCTAGGCTGAACATCACTTTTGGCCATGGGAGTGGGCCACTTTTACGTTGACTGTGATGGAGTTGTTGGAGCCGTGGATGGAATGTTCACATCATTGCTCCAATTGTAAATGAGGAGACATATATCAATAGAAAAAGATTCCATACCATCAAATACTAATTTATGATAACTTTGCACAATGCAAAACTATTTTTAAAAATACATTTAAATAATAAAACATTTCAATGTCTTTTTAAAAATTGTATTCGTTACATTAACCGATTGGTGTAGTGCTGCTGTGACTTCACCCTTGCAGGCTCACTATTGGCTGATTCAGAGGTTGAGGGCGGCCATTTGGAGTTGACATCATTGTAGTCCTTAGTTTACAACACTTAAAGGGATAGTTCACCCAAAAATGAAAATTCTGTCATCATTTACTCACCCTCAAATTGTTCCAAACCTGTATGAATTTCTATCTTCTGCTAAACACAAAAAGAAGATATTTTGAAGAATATGGGAATACCAAACTGTTGATGGACCCCATTGACATAGTTGGAAAAAAATACTATGGAAGTCAATGGGGTCCATCAACTGTTTGGTTACCAACATTCTTCAAAATATCTTCTTTTGTGTTCAGCAGAAGAAAGAAATTCATACAAGTTTGGAACAACTTGAGGGTGAGTAAATGATGAGTTTTCATTTTTGGGTGAACTATCCCTTTAAGTCTTAGACTTTTAGTAAAGTTGCTTTTAGCTTCTTTATAAAAGTAATCTTAGAAGTCCTACTTGTAACTAAGAAATTTTTAACACTTAAATCAAAGCTTAAGACTACTCTTCAGAGCATTTCTAAAAAGTTTTATACATACGGGCCCTGAAAATCGGTTTTGAGTTTTGTGTCTAGAGTTTTGAAAAATGACATTCTGAAATTGGTGCCGAAATGATTGTAAAAAGCTGTATTTAGGAATCAACCAAAATTTGGATTTCAATTTACTTCATTGTTCTTACAGCCAGTTTAATGTGTTTTGTCTTTCAGTCTTTAATAATGGGCTGGTTGTATATAGCCACGTTGGATTTCCAATCTAGTAAGTGTGTGCATAGACACTTCCGGTTTCACCTGATGCCAGTGCAGAGAGCCGGAGAAAGCCGAAAATTATCTTTTATAGTTGCTTATGAAATCTATTATATCACTTAAAATACTACTAAGATCTATATTACCTTTACATAAGCCGATGGCATTTGAAACACATGCATGCATGAGTCAGGTGAATGAAAGAAATAGACTTTAATGTCCACAAAGAGAAAATTGACTTTGATTCATGGTGCATATACATACGCTATGTCTTATTCTCTGACCAAAAGCAACGACAACACTTTTTGTATGCAAAAACAAAACGAAAATAATGACTTTATTCAACATTTACACTGTAGACTCAGTGCAGCGTTTCCAGGTTCTACATCAAAACAGCGACTCAGTATTGGCCGATGCTGTTCACGTGAGCAGCATGACACATGCGTGTGAGCCGGCCAATAATGAGCCAGCGTTTATAAAAAATAAATTATATTATTTCATATATAAGTTTCTTCTTACAGTAAATGCTAATGTCGCTAAGACCGAACGAGTGACCACAAGGTCAGAGGAACTGCCCGATTAAAGTAATGGACTTTTAACTGGCCTTCCCAAAAAGACTATAAGACACCTGCAGCTAATACAAAATGCTGCTGCCAGATTCAAAATTAAGAAGACTGAACACATCACACCCATCCTTTGTTTCTTATGAAGCTTTTTATGATTATCATTTCTTTTTCTTGTCATTATTTATTTTATGTAATAATGCTTTAACAATACTGTATAAATCAATGTTGATCAAGTCTATTCTTCAACAACCTACTAAGCAAAAACTTCCCATAAGCACCATGACATTTTGTGCGAGACATGCTCGCAACAGAATTTTTTTTTTTCCCACACAAGCCTTCACAAGACTCATACCTTTTTGTCAAACTCAGGTTTGGGAATTGCAATCATCAGACTGGGTGGTTTCTTGCTCTTCAGCCTGCTTTTTGATTGACCACTGTTACTGTCTGAGGCCTCCTCTTCCTCAGATGACATTGTGATTCAGATTTTCAGGTCTATTAAGAAAAAATTCAACAAAATTCAATTCAACACAGCAAGGAAACACAATCATTATTAATCAAAAATATTATTGAATGTGACATTTAGGTTTTAAATCTAATCGAAATTGAACCAGAAATCTTATATGCACCACTTGTAATGACATTTCTACATAAACATTAACTCTAATGGGATGACAATTACTGAAAAATAAAGGGTAATCATCTTTATTAAGAACCAATGCACATTAAGAAACTAGGCAGTATACAGAAATGCATCAAGGCAAATATGAATGTTTGTGTAACATGTGTAGCCTCGGACCTTGAGCCGCAAGGCCGAACTCAAGCTGCGATTCCACTACTGGGAAAGTAGCCCAGCAGTGCTACTCTAAAACCCTTAAAAGTTTAGTTCACCCAAAAATGAAAATTCTGTCATTAATTACTCATTAATTACCCTCATGTCGTTCCACACCCGTAAGTCCTTCGTTCATCTTCGGAACATAAATTAAGATATTGTTATTTTAAGATGTCAAAATCCAATGGCCTGCATTGCCAGCAAGACAATTAACACTTTCAATGCCCAGAAAGCTACTAAATATTTATACGTATTTAAAACAGTTCATGTGACTACAGTGGTTCAACCTTAATGCAGTAAGAATACTTTTTGTGCGCCAAAAACAAAAAACAAAATAACGACTTTATTCAACATATAGTCATGGGCGATTTCAAAACACTGCTTCATGAAGCTTCGAAGCTTTACGAATCTTTTGTTTCGAATCAGTGGTTCGGAGCGTGTATTAAACTGCCAAAGTCACTCCTCCCAGTGGTGAACCATTGAAATTTCGAAACACTTATGACGTAACGAAATCTCGCATACTGAAATCATGTGACTTTGGCAGCTTGATACACGCTGATTCGAACCACTGATTCGAAACAAAAGATTCGTAAAGCTTCATAACTTTAAGGTTAAACCACTGTAGTCACTTTAATTGTTTTAAATACGTCTTTAGTAGCTTTCTGGGCACTGAAAGTGTTAATTGTCTTGCTGGCAATGCAGGCCTCACTGAGCCATCGGATTTTATGAAAAATATCTTAATTTTTGTTCCAAAGATGAACAAAGGTCTTACGGGTGTGGAACGACATGAGGGTGAGTAATTAATGACAATTTTCATTTTTGGGTGAACTAACCCTTTAACACGCCTCCATAGAACAGCATCACACAACCCCCAACATTTCACCAGCATAGGGCTGGCTGACTGCAGTGATGCCAAGTCTGGTTAAATTGAATTTTTAATTCCACAGGTTGATTGGCCACCATTGGGAGTTAGGTGGGCACCTCAGTCATTTCCTGCTGGTACTGAGAATCAAACCAGCAACCTTAGCAGGTTACCAGTCTGACTCTCTAACCATTAGGCCACGATTAGCTTTCTAGCATTGGAGAGACCTAAGCAGGAAGGCCTGAAAATGGACGCAGAGTTTGCGTTATTTCTACTCCATAGGTGAGTAACTTTGGTTGAGTGTGCTGCTGTATATTTATCATCGCAGTGAATAGGTGGTAAAGATTAATGTAATTTTAGATTCTTGTTCTTATGAAACCCTTCTTTTGGAATCTTCATTTTTAAGGCCCTATATGGTTCAGTCTCATAGACAGGGATAGGGATGTCAATGCGTGTAGTTACGATGCTGCGTATTTGAACCCTTGTTAGCTTCAGAAGCTGTTAAAACTGAACAAAATCCCATATTTCTAATATCCCTAAACCGGATTCAAATATTGATTCTTAATAATACACTTTCGAGAGCAAGTTAATGTGCCTCAACTTAACCACAAGATACATTTCTAGATTAAACATGATTTATTCTTTAGACATTCCTCTTTAAATGCAATAAGTATCAGCTGTGTGCAGACTGAACCACATTTGGTTTTTGATCACTGAAAATGGGTAAAATTCAACAATTTGAACATGGAGCTGCTTTGAGATCCCCATATCTATGGGACTAAACTATACAGGGCCTTGAAAATGAAGATTTCAAAAGGAAAGTTTATTAAAGAGAATCTAGAAGGATATTAAGTTATCTTTAATTTTAAAGTTACAGGCATGCAAACTTTGGAGAAGGAATATTTATGGCACTCAGACAGGTATGTTCTATGCAATTGAGTTGACAGAAAAACACGAGATACATTTCTAGTTTTAACATTATTTGTTCTTCAGATATTCCTCTTTAAAAGAAAAAAGTATCAGCTGTATGCTAAGTGACCCACATTTGGTTTTTGACCACTGAAAATGTGTACAATTTACCAATTTACTCATGGAGCCGCATTATCTCTGGGATTGAAACATCGAGGGCCTTTAAAATGAAGACACCAAAAGGAAAGTTAGTTAAGAACCAGAATCTAAAAGGATATTACGATATCTTTAATATATTCTTTAGTTACAGGCATGCAAACTTGAGGCAAAAATAAAGTGCTTTTTGCCATTTTTGAACAGTCACTGTTGGCATATAATGAAAGAAAGATTGCTCAAATCAACAGATTTTACTAATAGACCTACCAATCTCTGTGTAAAAATAAAATAATGATGCTGCCATCTTTCTAAAGTCATTTTTACACGCCTGTAAAGCAGCTCCAGATCTCAGGTGAAAATTGTCATTTTGACCCCCCTCTACAAAATAGTAAATATACATCTGTGACATTTAATATTTTGGCTTTCATCACTATTTATGTTTGTCTTTCTACAGAAAAAATATGAATAAAATCAAAAATATGAGCCGGAAACAGTAAAGGAGAATGTGGACAGCCCCGCCAAGTTCCATGTGGGGACAAAAATGTGAATAATCATTGGCTACGTTCACATCGTCAGTTTTTGTGAGTCTTGACTTTCACACAGAAACTTACAGTAGCGTCTCGAATACCGCCTGTATGAATGTGCAATGTGAGTCAAGCCCGTGTTGTCTTATCAGTAACCGTAGCTAGCAACAGTGACTAAAATAATATTAAAGATGGCAATGTCCATAAAACTGAAGTCTTATCACTTTTGACAAGACAAAGAGTCTAGTCAAGCCGCTTGTTCATTGGTCAAATCTTCATTTGCAAGTTATACAGTCAGTCTATGCCATGCATTAATTTGAATGGTGACAGCTATTATGGGAGTGGTGATGCAGTGCAGGAGATGCAGATAACTTAGTAAAAAAAATGCCGTCTGCTGTGCTGTCAAACTTCAATTAATTCTGTAACAAATTTGCTTCTCACAGGTAAAATTACATGAATTGTTAATTACAACATTGAAATAATGTAAAGCCTGTACAAATAGCCTACTAGAAATTGTGAAATAATAGAATTAATTGGCAATCATGTAACAAACAGTACAAATTTCAATTATCCATTATTACTTTTCTCTTATTTTGGTTGTTTCCATTTATAAGTCCAGATATTTTAATCAAATACGCCAGAGATCATTTATCATGATTAGAAGATCTGGCATCTGTCAAATCATCTCGGATGTATTAAAGGATTAGTCCATTTTTAAATAAAAATGTCCTGATAATTTACTAAATAGTCATAGACAAACTGCCAGTGCAAGTATATAACAGTTAGTTCAAACTTTGACCTGTGGAGGGCAGTAATACACTTAGCAGCACCTACACTGCCAGAATTCTAATAGAGGAGAAAAAGAAGAGAGCTAGTTCAAGATGAGTGTCTATGGTTAAAACGTATATAATTTATCATCTTTTTTAGAAAATGATTGTTTCGTTAGATAAGACCCTTATTCCTTGTCTGGTATCGTTTAAAGCCCTTTAAAGCTGCACTGAAATACCACTTCTCTGTATAGCAAATGAAGGCAGCTTCAAAAGCGGCACAAAACCAGGGACTCCAGAAGCATAAATGTCTGCCAGTTTTCAATTTTGGAAGAAGAACTGAAGCCAAGGTATTGTGTTGGAGCTGGGACAGCCACAGCATGTCACATTCCTCAGGTACCAGGATCTCTAAATCCACTGACACAGGTCACATTGTAACAGCCTAGCAAGTTGCCTCATTTCTTATAATGCTAGAGACCTATTCCACCCAGTGTTCCCACAGTCGGTGGTTGTTACGATATTCGGCATCTGTGTTTTCTGTGTGGAGTATTTTTCTATATGTCTGGTTTGCTGAAGATAAATGTGATTGGCTGAAGCTGCTGATGCTCCGTCTTAAAAGGGCAGCGCTCTTGGAAAATGGCAAGCTCATTCTGGTGTTGGCTTTCTGGCGTGAGGAGCTTCAGATTCCTTTTCCCGTCGACAGATTTCAAACCACTTGTTTTTTTGTAAATGGTTCATATTTTCATTTTGAAGTGATTTAGTTAAATTACTGTTTGTGCTTTAGGAGCATAGGGGTGTCCTGCCATTTATTTTGACCTTGTTGGCGAATTTGTTTTTTTTAGGAAGTTAGGGAAGTTTATTGTTTCTTTTGTTAGGATATTTATGTTTTATTTGTAAGTTATTTTGTTTGTTGTTTTAGCCTTGGGACACCCTGAAACTATGGCTCCTTTATTTAATTCTTTTATTCCAATCATTTGTGGATCTTACTTTTTATGTCTGTGGTGATCTGTCAGCTGGGGTTGGCTTCCCGTTTACCATCAAACTTACTTTTTCTTATTAAAACGGGGCGTAACAGTGGTGAACAGTAACTGTATTTTACTTACTTAGTTACTGTACTTTAAGTACATTTATCAAGTATCTCTATTTTTATTTACTTCACTACATTCAAAAGAACAGTATCATACTTTTTACTCCACTACATTTCATAAAGCATGTCATTCCTTATTTTTTTTAACTGATGAAATCGTCACCCACTCTGAGACAAGATAGCAGTGTCCAATTCGTGAACGAGCTGATTCTTTTGAATTAACCAGTTTAATCGATTCGCAAGCCGCACCGAAAGATTCATTCATGAATTGGACCGATCCGATTACATTTATTCTTGAGTCAACAACTCACTGAATCGAATGATCCAGTCAGAGCAAGTTTTTAGTTAACAATCCAGTGAATTTACAAGTGTGACTCAAAATGAGCCAAGAACGGGAGATCTTTAGCGCTTGAGTTTGCACTCGACTGATGGTGAAAAAAAGTAAACTACTAATTGCCGAATTTTAGGATTTATTATTGTAAATGAAAGTCATATTTAGGAAACAACTGTAAGTTGTTTGTTAACTAAATCTGCTGTTAAATGTGAGCTATTTAAGCCCACTGTATGAAATGCCTCAATGTGGACATGTCAATATTTGTGTCTAAACCATATTATCATCTAAACAAGGAAGGTTTTAGGCAAAAACTAAACATAACGCAATAACGCAAATTAATGCCAATGTAACATCTTCCCTTCTGCTGTAACAGTTTCAGTTGATAGTAGTACAATTATAGCATTTTTCTTAAAATGTTAACACATTTTGCCCCATGTGATGTCTGTTTTTATATTGTATTTGTCAACAGACATTCATTTTGTTTTTCCTCATTTTACATACTATATGGTCTATTTTGTTATTTTCTACTTGTTTGCACACTTGAGTTATCAGTACTAGTTATCAGTGTATGACGAGTTTTGGTAATATAATAAAATAGCGTTGACTGATACCATGGTAAAACCATATCAACTTGCTGGCATCTTGAGCTTTTGGTATACACTATTTTTGACCAAAATAATATTGCAGCGACCAAAGGCTCGTTATGTTTGACAATTTTAAACAAACCACCGTTGACAGAAGCATCGTGTTTTATTTATGCTTGAAAGGCTACTTCGCAGAGCACTCACTTGCAGTGTGATATCGACTTGTTATAAGCATGTTTGGTACTGTTTTTTGGGCTTGGCTCATAAAGCAACCCAAATTGTGGGTCATGATATTTTGTCCTTATTTTCAATATAAAGCATTTGGACCTATTTAGGATTATTATGGGCTTGTTCTTGTTTGCATTTTTTTTCTAGCAAGATTTGGCAAAATGAATGAGTCAAGGCTCGTACTTCCTTCCTTGTGATTTTCATGCACAGCGCATACAGAAGAGAGTTTAAATGTGTCATTAACAACTAACTGTTCATTTCGGTTCTGTACACACTGCATATAATTTTGTATACTACAAATACTACATGTCACTACTCAACCAGCTACTAAGAAAACAAGCAGAAAAGCATAAAGAACTTAGATTTTTGATAGGAGTCTTTGGTCAACCAAATTATAGAAGGAAAAAAAAAAAAAAAAAAAAAAAAGTTGTCACTTCCTCTGTACAGAACTGAATATTTCACAACTGCAGACTGCTTTACGATTTGATCCAGTCCTAAAATATGTTAAATATCAGCAAACAATTATTTATGGCTTACATGCTGTGAAATTACACTCTCTTAAATTCACATTATCAGTGACTGCACAATGAAAAGTTCAAAATTCACCCCTATAGAAGTTTACCCATCTATGATGACATCTATAAGAACCCCAGAAATGTGAAAAGGGTCAGTTAATGGATTGAGGGTAGAGGGGGATAAAAATTTCTATATTTTACACAACAGCAAACCTGCAAGTTAGTGTAGGAGCACCAGAGACTAACATTAAAACATCACACTTACTATGTCAGACGGAACCACTGTTTGTCTTGTTTTTTGGAACAGCAAGAGGAACAGTAACTCACTGACTCATCTTCAGAGCAATCTTTCTGCTAAACATACAAAAGATGTAGTTATGACCAAATTAAAACAGTCTCACACTGTAATAAAAAAGAAATGCTGAGGACTTCATTTCTGATGACAAAATCATTTTCACAGACAAGGCTTAAGCTAGTCCCAGACTAAAATGCATGTTTGAGCTGTTTTAACTGAAAGCAACTTGCACTGACAAATCTTAAAATATATCAGTATCATTGTTTTGTCTCAAGATGCACACCAGTAATGTTTTTTTCTATGGTATGTTTATAAAAGCTACTTAAATACCCTAATTAAAATAAGGCCTAATTCTGGTTTAGCCTAAGCCCTGTCTGTGAAACCAGGCCAATATGCTTAAAAATAATGTGCATCTCAATAAATTAGAATATCATAAAAAAAGTTTTTTTTTTTCGCCTGTAATTTAATTCAAAAAGTAAAACTTAAATATATTCTAGATTTATTAGACATAAAGTAAAATATTTCCAGACTTTTTTGTTTTCATTTTGATTATTACAGCTTGCTGCTCATCAAAAAAACAAAACAAAAACAAAACAAACAAAAAAAAACAGTATCTCAAATTATTAGAATATTTAATTTCAAGTTCTATTAAATTACCATTCTCAGGGTATAAATACTGGGTTTAGGTCAGTAATCCCAAAAGCATGGGGAAGTCTGCTGACTTGACAGTTGTCCAGAAGACAATTATCAAGACCCTCTACAATGAGGGTAAGCCACAGACGGTCATTGCTGAAAGAGCTGGCTGTTCACAGAGTGCTGTACCAAAGCATATTCATGGAAAGTTGACTAGAAGGAAAAAGTGTGGTAGGAAAAGGTGTACAAGTGAAAGGAATGACCGCAGGCTTGAGAAGATTGTCAGGCGAAGCCAATTTAAGAACTTAGGAGAGCTTCAAAAAGGAGTGGACTGAAGCTGGAATCAGTGCATCAAGAGCCACCGCAAACAGACGTCTTCAGTCCTCAATTCAGATGAAAGTAAATTTTGCATTTCATTTGGAAATCAAGGTCCCAGAGTCTGGAGGAAGAGTGGAGATGCACAGAAACCATGTTGCTTGAAGTCCAGTGTGAAGTTTCCACAGTCAGTGATAATTTAGGCTGCCATGTCATCTGCTGGTGTTGGTCCACTGTGTTTTCTGAAGTCCACAGTCAATGCAGCCATCTACCAGAAAATTTTAGAGCACTTCATGCTTCCTTCTGCTGACAAGCTTTATGGAGATGCTGATTTCATTTTCCAGCAGGATTTAGCACCTGCCACACTGCCAAAAGTACCAAAAGCTGGTTCAATGACCATGGTGTTACTGTGCTTGATTGGCCAGCAAACTCGCCTGACCTGAACCCCATAGAGAATCTATTGTCAAGAGGAAGATGAGAGACACCAGACCAAACAATGCAGATGACCTGAAGGCCGCTATCAAAGCATCCTGGGCTTCCATTACACCTGAGCAGTGCCACAGGCTGATTGCCTCCATGCCACGCCGCATTGATGCAGTAATTCATGCAAAAAGGAGTCCCAGCCAAGTATTGAGTGCATAGAAATGAACATACTTTTCAAAAGCCTGACATTTCTGTTTAAAATATCCTTTTTATTGATCTTATGAAGTATTCTAATTTATTGAGATAGTGAATTGGTGGGTTTTTGTTAAATGTGAGCCAAAATCATCACAATTAAAAGAACCAAAGACTAAAAGTACTTCAGTCTGTGTGCAGTGAATTTATTTAATAAACGAGTTCCACAATTTGAGTTGAATTACTGATATAAATTAACTTTTCCATGACATTCTAATTTATTGAGATGCACCTGTATATGATGAGATGAAGACTGCTGTCATGTCAGTAGCCAAATAAAAACTGATTTAGCCTTACATGAAGTGGGATGCCTCTCGGTAAACCCTGTTATTAGAAATTTTTCTCCAGTTCACAAAATATATATATATTTTTTTTAAAAAGCACAGCATGCAGAAACAAAACTCTCATGATTAATTAGCATTAATTTTAGGTTAAAAGCATCTTTTCATCTGTTCACACAAAGTACAAACATGTATATTAATGCACAGAAACCAAGATCAACTCAATCACCACTAGAGGGCTTCATTCATACAGCACAAAAAGAACAAGCATATAATCTGAATTTATACTGTATAGTTTGAAATTGAAATTTAGTTTTTGAGTAATTATTGAGTATAATAAAAAGTAATTTCACGTAACATATTAAGATTTCAATCTATGTTCATATCAGTAACACGTATTTGTCCACATGATGCATTTCTCTTGCAGTCATTGTTAAGTAACAGTTGTTGCTTAAATGTCAGCTTCCTTTCTTGCAACGTTGCAAAATACTGTAAAGATGTGATAACTACAAGGCCCAAGAGGATCATTACAATAAGTGCTATTAAAGGCCAGGAGCAGAGAATCCTTTCAAGATGTTTATAAAAAAAGATGTGAATAAACCTTGTAGTCTAGTCACATATACATAGACCTCCTGGGTAACAAACTGATGGCTGGACAGTTTTCCACCCAAAAAGCAAAAAGCAGCAAAACAACATTGGACACTGACTTTCATTTCATAGACAAAACATAAGATTTTTTTTTATATTACTCAATGTCTGGCTAAATACTATATATTAGTATTAGGCAATTAGGCAATAAAATCTTTAATAATAGAAAATTTCTTTTTTTTTTCATTTTCCTCATTAAAACGTGACGTTTACATTTTTAAACAAAGATATTAACAGTGACTGACAATAAGCAATATGTTTAAAATCATGTGCATTTACATGATGAGATGAAGACTACAGTCATGTCAGTAGCCAAATAAAAACTGATTTAGTCTTACATGAAGTGGAATGCCTCTCGGTAAACCAAGTTATTAGACACTTTGCTCCAGTTCACAAAATAAACTTTTTCAACCTTTTTTTTTGGTAATTCACTGTATGTACTCTGTTGAATGGAGGAACAAGTCTGAACTTGCTATAAGGAAAACCCAGTACACATTCCTCAGCTTCCTCATCCTTAGGCTAAATTATTTAAGTAATGGTATAACTATAGAGAATATATTAAACTTAGAAAATATTGACTATGAAAAGCCAGAACATGATTGACTTTCTGTCTGGGATGATCAGTCAGCTCTGGAAGTGATGATTCTGAGCATGATGAACACAATGATAAACCTTATATGATCAGACATTTTAAGAAGTTAGTATGGACTAAATCTTTGTTTTCCAGCAGACATGCCATGACATGATGAGCCTGCCTAAATCTGTTTGACATATTTGATTTACATCTACAATTAAAACCTGTTAAAAGCATTTAAAATTACTTCAAGATGACAAGAGAATCAAACTAAAGGGCCCAGTTGATTTTATCTAAGAACATCAAATGTGATTCCTGTTTCTCTCTTTAGCTGGTGTTTGTGGTCTAACAGAAATTTCCTGACACATCAAGTATGTTAAAATATACTGCAACTATATTTTGGAGTAGTTATATACTGTTCTACGGGTGGGGTAGATATTTTAGCAATTAGCTAAAATATCTAAAAATCAAGATATGTCTCATATTTGGTTATTTTTCTAAAGGTTATACACATCTTTCAAGTTATGCTAAGATCTAAATCGGGTAGAAAGAGCGAGGTGGTAAATGGGCATTTCAAATATTGTTGTGGACAATGCGTGAGCCTTGAAATGAAAAAGGTTGAGATCCACTGCTCTATAGGCGTTACTATGCAACACGTGGGCATATTTTACTGTATCTTTGCATCGGTTAGAGACCTTATTGTTCATGGTGTGATACTCATGTAATGTTACATTGACTTTACTTTTAACACTCATAGTAGCTGACGCGCTGTCACGTTTTATCTAAAACCGTTTCATAACCACTTCCTCGACACTAAACAATTCACAAACACAAAAGAAAAAAGTCATTCGATTTTCAAGCAGGCGTGAGTTTTTTTTTTTTTTTTGTTTGTTTGTTTTAAACCAGACATTTATAAAAAGTCGCATTGCCTCGTCACAAAAAGTATCATGGTCCATTAGTATTGCCTCACCTAACAGACAAGTGAGTGTGCACGTCCTCCAGAAGCGCTCCATTGACTTTAAGACACTAGTGAATCTTTTTCTTCTTGGCCGTGGGCTCCAGTACTCCACGCGTTTCGCTTTTTTCATTTACACATCACAGCAGGACAATCCGGATCTTTCGGGACTCATTTAAAAGACGTTTAACCATAATAAAAGGTATTTAAACGTTGTAATTTTATGTTTAGTGCGTTGCTGGTATGCTTAAATTGTGTTTATGAAAGGGAACGAGTGTTAAGAGAAAGCCTGGGTTCATTTCTCCTCCCTTCCTGCTGCGCTTCCTACATGACGTCGAATGGGAAATGGGAGAGTTCTCCGCTTATATACACCACTGGATCACAGTGACAGCCCAGCTTACAGACTTCTTTTTTTTTTATTAATTTTTGATTAAATAGTTAACTTTAGAGATATTTGAGAACAAACAAACAGTTACAAATTCCAGTGAGCTGCCTATGCAACATTTTAAGGTATCATAAAGGCATCCTGGTCTAAAGGCTATACGGCATTTTACGGCAGCATCGATAGTCTACTTCACAGAGGATGCCAGAAGTTGTTAAGGTGTTTTAAAAAAAAAATGCATGATGACAGACGAGTACAGAGAAATATCGATTATCTAGATCCAACTCCTCCCACTTTACATATCCCTAAACCTACCCGTCTCCGCCCTCTGGATCTAAACCTACCCATCTCCACCCCCCTGGATCTGGATCCAATTCCTCCCACTTTACATATCCCTTTACCTACCCGACTCCGCCCCCTGGATCTAGAGTGTTCTGCAGTGAGGGGCTACTGGGAAAAGCTTGTGATGTCAAGTGACCAGTTGTAGTACTCGGAGCCAATCACCAAGATATCAGAGATAAAGATAATCCTTGGAATACTGGAGTCCGTTCATTTGACCAGACATTCATATCCAGCCTGGCAATCATTCTCAGCTGCATATTCATCTCCAATGGCCCTCAGGGAATCATTGTGTACTCCGTTCTCCCCTGTCCAACTCAGAGGCCTTCTCCTTCAGTCTCAAACATGCTACATGCTACTTACTAATAGATTCACTATCAAAATGCTACAGCAAGTAACTAGGTAGCCACTGCTTCAGACAACCCATTAGTAAATGATCATAAAAGCGAAAAACCTCAACAACACTGCTCGCTTCAGAAAGGTGAAGAAACACATTTTACTGCAGACTCAAAGCTGTGCCAATTATATACCAAATAACCCCCTAAAAGGATAGTTCACCCAAAAAAATTTTATTCTGTTATACTTTACCTGCCCTCATGTCAATCCAAAGCTATGAAAAAAATCTTTGGTTAGTCTTCGAAACATAAATCAAGATATTTTTAATGAAACAGAGGTTTCTGTCCCTCCATTGAAAGTCCAGGTAACCAAAACTTACAAGATCCATAATGGAGTAAAACATCCATATGTATCAAGCAGTTTAATCCAAGTCTTGTGAAGAGATCAATACATATGATGAACACATGTAATTTAGGCTTTAATTTAATTCTAACAATGATCGACACAGCACATCACATATGGTAAACACCAAAACTTAAACGTACCAATGAGATTTGTTTTAGCACGAGGCACACACAAGCTTCAGTGTTTACCATATGCTCTCGATGGATGTGTTTATAATTGATTTAATGTAAATATTTACTTTTGGAAATAGAAATGCATATTCCACTACCTAAATTCATGAATAAAAGATACTCTGCTATTTACACAATGTAAATGTTATATTTTTTCCTTTATTAAATGTAGCATAAGAGTTGAAATAACAACAAGGTGAAAAAAATATCTAGTCACAGATCAGTATAACTATGTAAATAGTGTAAATCATTGCAATATACCTAATACACCGTTTTTTAATCTTGCTACAAAAATTAAAACATTAGGCTTATTAAGGCATGATTTTAAAAGGATGTGTGTGTGTGTGTGTATCTGACCCTCAAAAATGTAATTATTTAGTAAATAGCATTTCAAACTCAAAAAAAGTTATTCACAGTATTCATAGTGCAACATTCACTTTTAGCATTTCATTTGAAGTGTGTGACCCAGAGGATTTTGGGATTTATACAAATATGGTTTGATTTTGAAGGATCAGGACTATGTTTATTGTAACATCACTTCCTTTAGAGACAAATTAAGCAAATATTACGTACAACAAATAATCTGGTAACACTTTACAATAATGTTCATTAGTTAAACATTAGTTAATGTATTAACTAACATGAATTTACCATGAGCAATACATTTTTTACTTTATTTACTAATCTTCGTTAACGTTAATGAAAATACAGTTGTTCATTGTTTGTTCATGTTAGTTCATTAATGTTAGTGCATTAACTAATGTTAACAAGATTTTAATGCATTATTAAATGTTGAAATTGACATTAACAAAGATTAATAAATGCTGTATTAGTGCAGTTCATTATTAGTTCATGTTAACTAATGAACCTTATTGTAAAGTGTTACCAATAATCTAAACAATTACAAAAAGTAATGAATGTGGATTCACTTGAAATTATAATTTATTTTAAGTGCACAGAGAAAGCAATCATGGTCTACTGCTCTAAATAATTAGAATGCATAATGGAACCATATCCATTTAAAATTAATCAAAAATAATCTCATCTCTGACAGCAGAATCCTTTCATGGGATGAATAGAAGGTTCTTTTCTACAGTAGATGACAAGGAAATCTTGAAGTGGTGGAGCTAACGGTATAAGTTGTCTTGGACAGACTCTTCCCTTTCTCGCATTAATGCACTGCTTACAATTTGGACTGTAGGGGCTTCAAGTACTTGTGGTAAGACTCGTGCACCTTAAGAAAATAATAAATATGAAGTTCTTGTAATATCATTTGACAAAAAGTTTTTAACTTACACAACATAATTTGTCATTGCATTCTAAAATGATCACCAGACATGAATACACAATACATACACAATTCTAAAGACTAAATTTTCACAGACATCAAATGCATTTTATACACACCTCAGTATGGTTCAAAGGCGATCTCTTGGCCCACTCAAACATGTGCTCATAGACGTTGCCATCGTATCGCCCCAGAACAGAATTAAGCATCTCATCACGGTAGTCAAAGGCATCAACCAGAGCCACTGCATTTGGCCTTAGCTCTGAGAGGAGACCCTTCAGCCTCTGAGAGATCTGAGCCAGCTGAGGAACACTTAGCAGACCAGCCTGACAAAGAAGAACAATATGATCAGGAACAGCTGTTACATCTAGAACATATATGCTAAACTTGCAGCTTGTTTCTATCTAGGAACAGCTGTCTCCATGTCCAGCGGCATATCTGCACATCTGCGGGGCACCCCTGTAAACCACGAGACAGGGCCCAACCCATGAACAGGACATTCTCTTTCTAGACAGCATTGTATTAGACAAAAACTTTTGATGACTTTTAAGACAAACTAATTTTTGTCTGTTTTACCAGAATACAAAGACTGTAAATGTGCTTCAAAAGAATCTTGTCAACTGTTTGGAGTATACTTGCATATACACTGCTCAAAGGTATAACAGATATGGACTAAATGTCACAAATTCGATTTAATGGGGTCTTAAGTATATGAGTGGCAGCAGTCGGAATTCATGCAAACATGAAAGCTCTAGTAGTCCACTGTCACTGCCCTAGTTTTAGACAAATCAATTTCAAAGCTCACCAGAGATATATGTTTGTCACAATAACCGTAATAATAACAAAAATAATAGTTTGAGCAAACTCTGGTTTTATGGGCTCATGAAGGTGGATTGGTTTTTAGCGGGTTCCATTGCTATGGTAACTTGTGCTCTGGAGCAGGTTTTATTCTGGGTTAGAGGTCGCAAACCAAAACTTGACCAATCAGCTGTGAGTAAAGTGATGCAATAAAGCCACTCCCCCTGTATCCCTCGCTCCAAATGAAATCAGTTTTTAGTGAAAACATTTTAGAGACAAAATTGTTTATCTTTTGCTGCTAATTATTTATTATATTTATATTATATGAATGATAATTATGTATATGTATAATTTATATAATATATTCATATAATTATTATATTAATTGACAATATTAAACTTTGCTTTTAAATTAAAATAAATATAATGCGTGCATTAATATATAAACTTAAAACAGGTTAAGCTTACATGTATTCTTTTGAGGTCTTTGTGAAACTATATAAATTATAAGGCCTATTTGTTTGATTCACAAGCATTGATATAGTCAGACTTTTTTTTTTTCTTTCAGTTGCCTTAGTGTTTATTCCTGCTTTGCAAATGCATTTAATTTCATGATATTCTTCATAACGATCTCTTACCCTGCTTCTCAATCAGCTCCCTAGCTTCTTAGGTCGTGAATTAGTATATCGTGTAAATGAATGTGGCCGACTCACTGATCAGTGCCCCTGACTACTGAACTAGGGAGCTGATTGAGATGCATGCTTAATCTTCAGAAGAGACGTAAATTGCACCGACTCTCTCGCGAGAAGTGAATCAAACGGACGCTCTCCATGTTCCGTGTGATTGGCTGTTTGCTGCACATTTTCAGGTGCACGCGCTTCAGAGTTAATCGCAAACTCTGGATCAAACCTGAGTTGACAGAGAACGTTTATACAGAGCGTTGTGAGCCTGTTGAACCTGATCTAAACCAGGTTGGATTTATATGGATTTGTCAACTCCAAACCTACTCTGAAACTCAGAGTTTGTTCAACTAGCTTCATGCAACATGCCTCAGGGGCCTATAGCATGAAGCTGGTTTAGATGGCTAACCAGGTACGTTTCAGTTTAGTTTGTGCCAACTCTGGGTTTCAGGCACCATGAAAGTGGTTTGGCTTTTAACTGTGTTCATCGCCATAGTAACTTATGCTCCATGGCTGGTGGGCAGGTTATGTTCTGGGTAAGAGATCTCAAACTGAAACTGGACCAATCAGCTGGGAGCAAAAAGACACATCTCTGATGCAATAAAGTCACTCTCTCAGTTTCTACTCCAAATTTCAGGTCACTGTAAGAGATTTTTAAAAGAAAATTGTCTGGCAATTAGTGATGATTATTTATTATAATTTTTTAAAAATATAATTCATATACTATTTATATAATTATTATAACCTTAATCCATTGTACAATGAACAACTGTAGTTCAACAATTGTTGTTAAGCATTTAGTTTAAATAAATATGTACAGACATGTATTAATGTAGTATCAAAACTAATCCTGTAACCCAACTACTATCATGGTACAGGCCCCAGGGGTGTCAAACTCAGCTACTGGAGGTCCACAGTTCTACAGTTGATTTCCAACCCTGTTGAAAACACACATACCTGTAGTTTTCAAAAAAGCCTGAAGGACTTGGATTAATTTAGGTTGAAGCTGTGGATTTAGAAACCCCTGGTATAGACAGTAAATAAATCATACTAATGATCAGGGGTATAGTTTTGGAGCTAGTATTAGATACATATCTCCTGTTTTCGAATGCATCTCTGGTGAGCGAGATGCTGTTCCCTCTATGATCAGTGACAAAACTATTCATAATTGTTACAAATTAATAAATGTTGACATTTCGCAACATATGTATTCTCTGGGTTGAGCAAAATGTATGAACTAAATGTGTCTTATATACTGTATGGTATATAACCTGTAAAAAGTCTCCAGAGTTCTGTGCGACTCCATGAAGGGCATAAAGCAGAGCCAAAGTGCTGAGCACAGAGTAGACAGCCGTATCCCCAATCTCACTTAGTTTAGCAGCAAACAGCTTCACTACCACATAATGACAATGAGCCTGTGGAGAGAGAATGAAAACACAGTCAAAACACAGCTCCAAACAAATTATTTCTGCACAGCTGAATGTGTACAAATCATTTATAATTAAATGATTTAATGGGTTTTGTATATTGAAGCAATTGTTTAACAGGTTCTTGTTTTAACAGAGGGGTGTCAATCCTGGTCTTGGAGGGCCAACGTCCTGCAAAGGTTAGCTACAACTTGTCATAACATGCCTGCCTGGAAGTGTGGGGGTGGTCAAATTGAAACTGAGAAGGCATAAAGTCAGATTCTCCTTTTTCTCCCTCATGGTGCCTGCCTGGTTATGACCAAAGCTTTCTGTTGTAGACCTTTATGATGCCTCAGAAGCTGTTTAAGATTATTTTTGGAGGCACCTTCAATGCCTGATCTAGGCAACAAGTCAGATGCCTAAGCTTTCGGGCAACAGGCCATGTCCTGAAGACCTCTATCTTGGTTCAGGTTTGTTTAATTCGAGTTAGAAATAAATCCAGCAGGACAGTGGCCCTCCAGGACCAAGATTAGATACCCCTGTGCTAATATTATTACTCAGAGGTATGTTTAAGAAGGCTCACATCAGATGCTCGGACTAGGTCAATGGAACTGTTGTTCCAGGCGTCCTCATTGCTCTTGCTGTGCTGTAGCTCTGCCTGTAGATTCTTAGCTGCGATTTCAACTAACCTGTGTGCATTTTTCAAAATCATTTTAGTCACTGCAAAAATTCTATGCAAGCAAGTTTTTAACAGTACTGTTATCTATGGCACATTTTACAATTTGCCAAAAATGTACCACAAAATCGATCACAATATATATTATACCAACTTACTTTGCAGCTCTGAATTTGTATGCCTCCACGAGGCTGGCCAGGTCAGTAATACTGACAACAGTGGGCCGGGAGGACACAGAATGGGGCTGTATTCTGTTCTGAGGTTCATTCAAGTAAGAAACAATGCCTGTCAACTGCTGTCCTGCCCGTGCTTGTTTGTAGCTCTTCACCAAATACCTAATTAACAGAAGACATGTCAGGGAACACAAGTTTGTTTGTACAAATCAATTAGTTCACTGAGATACATGGAAATCATCTCCTTGAATATTGTGAATAACATTAATGTAGCTTTGAACTATTTCAAGATCAATTTAAAAACAATTTAAAGACTAGACTGCACTTGTTTCTTTAACCTCTTGCAGTTTAGGATTTGCACCTTTTTAGGTAACATTTTAGGTTATTCACTGGAATAGGAAATGAAAATGAAAATGAAAATGAAAACTGCTTAAGTCTTGTGCTCAAGTGAACAAATGTTCAGTATGTGTTTTATGGCTTTACTTCAGTGGCTAAAAATATATACATGTATATTTTACTAACAAAGCAAAAACTTGATTTTCTCAAAATACAAACTTTTGCATACATTCTGCTCACATATTACTGAAGAGCCATTTTTACTGAATAAAGTGCAATCAGACTTTAGCCATTAAAAATGTTATAAGTAACTGAAATAATGCACAAATATCAGGGCTTGTCAAAACATTTCTGGGGCCCAAAATATACATCAAACCCCAAATAGTTGACTGTTTATTTTTAAATGTTTCCTCTGTTCTCCATCTTTAAACTTTCTGTTGCTGCCATTATAATGTCCCATTTCAATAGTTTACACACAATTTTCTTTTCTTTGTTTTTTCTCTTAAACTCCCAGTCACTGTAGTGAGGTAGTGACTTATTGACGTTTGTTTGGAAGCTGTGCATGTTAGGGTGCTGGTTGTAGATCAGCCTCGTTAGTCATTTTGTGTCTGACTTTTCATCGACCTTAATTACTCATTTTTTTTAATTGGATCGCTTTCCAGCCCTCTCCAGTTACTATTTTCTAGTTTTGTTATTATTTTTCATGTCTCTGCATTCAGTCTACATGTGAAAAGTCAGAGATTTATTCTTGCCTAGACGGTCTAGTATTCTTTCTTGTTGGATTTTTCTGCATTTATGGTTGTAGTTTCCTTCCCTGCCTAGAGTCTCTTTAATGTTCCCATTTTGGATTATTCTCCATCTACGATTCTACACTTCCTGTGTTGGGAATTGTTTCACCTTTTGCCCAGTCCTGTGATCTTTCCACTGTCTCTCTCTGTCAACTAGACTTGTTAACTCTCCTGTGTTCCCAGGTACACTGGGCTTCCATGCTGACAGATTACATCAGTCTGTGTGGAGATCAGCTCCTTGCCTACTCATCCATACCAGACACTGCTACTCTCTCAAGATTTCATCACTGCATATTATCCCTTGAGTGGACAACCCATTCCATGAGACCTACATTTGGCAAATTACTCATTGTATTGTCTCTGGTCAGCAGTCACTCCTATCATGCCATAAGCACCCGGCTCGTCACTTGAAACCAGTCTCTCCAGACTCTTAAGTCTTTGATACAAGCTTCTGTTATACCCAGGGACAAATGTGGCCTGGCCTAGACCAGGCAAGTGCAAAACTGTTAGCTACCGCACACATTATCAGTGGTCAAAAAAAGTTTTTGTACAGTAAGTCATTTACCACACGACAGATATGGTAGTTATGGTGTGAGTTCAGTTGCTTCACTCAGTAAGTGACAACTATATTAATGTCAGTACTGACACCAGTCTCTTCTTATTAGCCAAATTTAATTTAAAGTCGTTTGTCATACTAACCAGCAATTGTGCATGTTAGCATGCTAAAGACATGTCTGGTTAGTATGAACTTTAACGTTGGCTCAACAAAACATTATTTGATTATTAACGTATTTCATTCTTATTGTACCAACCTAAACTAACCGCGTGGAAAAGTTCTTTATTCAGTGAACAAACTTTCTTTCGGGTCCTCTTAGAAATCTAATTATATCTGGAATAGCACAGCAGCACTAATTTATTTTGACATTTGTTGTAGGATAACTAAAGCAAATGTTCTTGCTGCTCTGCATGTTGCACATTTGTGGAAAATAACAGCTGGTAGTTCAAGTATTCCCATCGAATGTAAAAAGAAAATTACATCAAATTAAATAAAAGTCTGATCACAAACTGTCAGGTATGATTATCAATTATATATACATAACATTATAACACATTTCTCATTAATTTTAAATGGGTTTTGTGATGTACAAATGATGACCTTCCATAACAGCTACATCCACAAAACAGACACTCCAACCTTAGTAAAAAAATAAAAAATAAAAAAAAATAAAAAAAAAACTACAGAAATGACAAACCTGTCCTGTTTCTTAATGGCTGGGACAGCATGAACAAACTTAAAGGATTGGCATCTCTGTTTTCTATGTCAATTTTCATCCCCAAAACCAGGTTTCAATTAGGGCTGTAAAATTAAAATTTGAATTTAAAATATTCATAGAATTTAAAATAAAAATTCACATTTGAATGCAAAAATGTCGTCCCAAACCCGTAAGACACTCGTTTGTCTTCGGAACACAAATTAAGATATTTTTGACGATATCTGAGGGTATCTGATCCACACATAAGCAGCAACGACATTTGCACCTTTTGAGGTCCAGAAAGGTATTAAAGACATTGATAAAATAGTCAACGTGACTACAGTGGTTCAACCTTATTATGAAGCGACGAGAATAATTTTTTTGCGCAAAAACAAAACAAAAATAATGACTTTATTTAACAAATTCGTCTGTCCCTGTCATACTGCTATGCTATTTTCGTTGCAATGCTTCAGTGTTTATGTCGGAACTCGGGTTCAGTATCCAAATGTGTGGATCAGATACCCTCGGATTTCATCAAAAATATCTTAATTTGTGTTCCAAAGACAAATGAAGGTCTTACGGGTTTGGGACGACATGAGGATGACAGAAATTTCATTTTTGGGTGAATTAACCCTTTAACAGAAACATATGGGTTAATCTGCAGTGCCCTGTTCGACAATGTGTGTACATAATATGATCCCAGAGATTTTCAAAATGGACACGTTTTACATGCTGTTTTGTTCATAATTGTTTATGTAATTTTTAAACTTAGTTTAAACATTATGCAATTTTTATTTTTTTTTTTTTTACAGGCAGTCATGTTTCATTGCTTTGAATAATACTTTGCTCATTGCGCCCTCTTGTGGCCTCAGGAGACAGGCCAAAAGCTTTTTTTTTTCTAACTGAAATTATGCCTTTTAAATTTTAATATAATTTGAATATTAGTAATATTTAAGGTTCGAATTTAGTTGGTTTTTTTGACACCCTAGTTTTAATCCCACTCAAATCACTGCATCAGTTCAGACATATCAATCTATTTTACTTATTCATTGCAACCGAATGTTTTAAGAACTAATTCCATCGAAATAGTGCTAAAGTTTTAAACAGTTAATGTAAACAGGTATTTTTACCTAGCTGTCTGCAGCATCATTACTGTATTTTCTCCCTCATAAGTGCAGGTCGGCGTAAAGGTGACATAGATGTCGGGTAAACTGCTGCAGCGGGAGTAACCATGTCCACCACATGACATGCGACAAACCTCAATACCTGTATTCGCCGCCCAGGTGGTGAAAGCTTTCAGACCTGCAGATAGAGCATGCAGCTATAGAAAGAATAAAGAAAAGATATAATTAAAAAAATTAAAAATGAGATAAATGAAGACTGAAATTTAGCTACAAAACAGGTATATGCAAGCACGTAAAAAAAGATAAACACATATATAGAACATTATTTTTTTTGTAACATATTTATTGCATACTTCTGGCAGCTCGCTGAAGTCACCCTGATTAATGTCCCCTGAGATGCGATGGTATGTTTTACTCATGTATTGCCCCACAAAGTGGAAGGCATAGGCAGTGGCCAGCAGAGGAAATAGTTTATACTGCTGCGTCTGATAGTCCAAGATCTGTGGCTCTGGTTCTCTAAAAGAAAAAAAAAAAGAAAAAGAAAAGTTACTTAAATCACCTAAAAATATTTTTTTCCACCGTAATAATGTTTTACTTTTACACATTTGCTCAAACAAATGTGTGTTGAGTGAGTGAGTGAGTGTCCCACCCTGGGCGTAGTTCAGACTGGTGTCGGACTGCACTGTATCGAATGGCAATAGTGCAGGACTTAGAGAGAGCTCGTGCTGACTCCCCCACTATCATGGAGCGAATAAACACCATAGTGCCATATGTGAGCTTATCACTAGGAGGCTTCACATATGTACCGTCCGGCCCAACCTACGCAAGTACACACCAAGTAAAGCAATTACATTTGAGAATGTTCCAGTGGAAACAGAGAATTCAGACTTAATTTTTTTCTTCATAATTTATCTTAGTTAAAGTAAACATCTAAAAATAATTTAGAATCTTTCTTATTCTTTTTTTATATTACTTATTTATTTTGTCATAACATTTTTTTGCTTTTTAAAATCCTAAAACTAAATTTTATCTAGTCTTTTGGAACCCACTCAATTTAAAGGAGCACACATAATTATAAATATTTAAAATTAGAGAGCTTCCTTGATTTTGCTTAAAACTCTAAACGCAAGTTCAAACACAATTGTTGTAAAAGTTTTATCTTTCTGTGTGTGCAGGATATGCTCACCTTGGCATACTTCATCAGCATATTCTCACGTGGAATCCTGACATTTTCCAGTTTTAAGTAGCCATTATCCACCTCATCAAAACCAAATTTGGGGCCAATATCACCAACCACTACACCTGTTCAAACACGACAGACTTGAAAACAATGGCTTAATTGTGCACACACAAATCATATCACTACACAAATGTCGAATGTCTATCTAAATGTAGGGCTGTCAAGTTGAAAATAAAAATGTTACCAGGGCAGAATGAACTGAATAATAATATTTAAATACAAAGTCTATTAAAATAAGATACAGCAAAACAACTAACAATTTTAAAAAAGGGTTTCATTCAGTTTTTCTTTCACTGCTATTCAGTTTTCGGTTAAACGTTTGCCATGTGGTACTGTCAAGTTTTTATTTAGACATTTAACTAGAAAGAGCTATGGGTGTGGG
This sequence comes from Elopichthys bambusa, assembly GCA_037101425.1. Lineage (NCBI taxonomy): Eukaryota > Metazoa > Chordata > Actinopteri > Cypriniformes > Xenocyprididae > Elopichthys > Elopichthys bambusa. Next base: position 22,844,309 of record CM074440.1, on the reverse strand, counting down.
TTTTTTTTTTTTTTTTTTTTTTCAGTTTTTTCAGTTCTAAAATAAGATCTCAGAGTTAAACTCTGTCAGAAATAAATAATCTTAATTATGTCAGATAACACTAAAGCGAAACATGATCAGGTCAAAGTGTCTGAATAATTTTTAGTCCCAAATGTTTATCAAATTTACTGGTAGTCCACTGTATAAAGAATTTTTGGGTATAATATGTCACAGTTTACTTTATTTTGCTATCCTCACTTACATAAATGAACTATAGTGTCCTGCAACCACTAGTAAAAAAAAAAAAAAAAAAAAAAAAAAAAAAAAAAAAAAAAAAATTATATGGAAAATCTAGTGCAAAGTGACAAGATCAAACAATCATTCCATAATCTGGTGACTTTGTAACAACTGCAGTCCATTTAAACCAGGGGTGCCAAACTCTGCTCCTGGAGTTCCACATTCCAGCAGATTTTTAGTTCCCTGCTCCAACAAACATAGGTGTAGCTTTCAAATAAACCTTACACATATGCTCCATTCTATATCTCTATATATCGTCACAATATTAGGGACATACACCAAGTCAAGGTTCTGTACCTGGCAGTGGCATGTGTGTCTTCATACAGCGAATGGGTGTGATGAAGGCATGTAGGCCATGACATTTGCCCTGCGTGTACAGCTGAGCCAGGACTATAGCGTGATTTGAGGTTTTACCCACTAGAAAGACAGAGAGTAAATTAATAATAAAAAAAAATGTATGTTATGTAATCAGTTGTACACAGTGCCATCTTAAATTTTACAATTGTGATTTGAGCAGGGCTTACTCACATCCACCTGGCCACCATTTAATAGAGGAGATTGTTGGACTGTTCAAAACAAACTCTTGGGTGGAAGGGTCATAAGTAGCAGTGGTTTCAAGAGCACGAATGTGTGTACCTGGAAGGATATTATACATGTAACACAACTGTTACTAGAGATCGAACCCATGTAAATCAAAGTGAAATTCATGCATATTTAATACAGTTCCAAAGTCAAGTATTGCCTTTTATTTAAATAAATATCTGGGACTGAGCAAATTCACTTACAGATCAACTCTAATCCCCTTAGTGGTTCAGTATGTAACAGTATTCATAATCTTTAAGCTCAAAAGTTCTAATAGCGTGGTTAAGCTAACCCTTGTAGGTGTTTGACAGCAAAAAAAAAAAAAAAAAAATAGATACCTTACCCTAATTTTTCAGATTTTATTAAAAATTGAAAATAAAGCATATAAGAAATAATCAGTTAGAGAGTCGATTGGCTCTTATCAAATAACAGCAAAACACCTGTGGCATTTATTCTAAAATGAATATCAAACATTGTTCTGACAAGTCTTCCCAACACCATTAGAGAAAACACTTGTATGTTGCTTTGTTTACACCTTTCTGCCTAGTTCATCCCAAATCATGTAGATGGAGTTTACATTAGGAGAATGTGCTGGCCATTGCTTTGAAAATATTGTGGTAGTCTTTTTGGTTCAGGGTGCCACTGACACTGAATCCAACAAAAGAGCCCTAGACCATTAAGCTTCCAGCTCCACGTTTAGAAGTTACTGTCGACAGTATCCAACGGCAGTGCCACAGAGTCATCCGACACCACCAGGCCAGCTGTATCAAGATGGAAGCTAAGGCAAAGCGTACAGCCTCAGTGAGGTTAGGGTTAGTGGTGACGTCAGCTCTACCCGAACTTCTAGTCTGAGACTGCTAGCCTGGCACTGCTGGTTAGAAACTACTGTCAAATATGGCTCCACAGGTAAATATGTCTCATTGGGGTCATACAATTAGGAACCATCCTTTATGTCAGTCTGTCTCTTTGATATTTGCCCTTTTCTCGCCATGCTCCAGCATAAATTTCTACAAAATCTGGAAAAATTGCTCTGTAGTATACAGATCCAATGCAATCCAGTGCCTCAGTATAGTAATATGTGCGTGCAGGTAGGTTGCCAGATTTGTTACCGTGCCCCATCTCAGTCTGCGCGTAGGTGCCAATAATCTCCAGGTTCCATGCTGGCATGAAGAAAGCTTCCAGTTGTTCAGGTGAGGATTGGTTCAACAGCGTCGGCAGGAACATGCCCAAGTGCAGGTCAAGGGGCTCTGGACGCCCTCGGTGCACACAGCTTTGATAGGGCAAGGGTCAAAGTGAGCGGAGTGTTTAAAAGAAAATGTGCAAGAAAGAGAGAATTGCAAGTAGAAAGGTGTAATATTTATTTAGACAGCAGTGAAACAAACAAGGGAGTGTTCATTTCAGAAGACAGAGCAGAAAAAGAATGTGGGTTTGTATGAATTTAGATAAATAGGGATGGGATTAAAGATAACGAACAGAAATGACAAAAAAGGAGAAAAAAAATCACTTTTAAAGCAGGTCATGCAGAAGCTGATTAAAAAACATCAGATTCAATAACGATTAATAATTCTATTATTGCACACCAATTAAAATAATAATATTTGAATGCTGTAAAAAAATAACTGCACAAACTATTCCTTAAAACAGATGCTCTTCAATGGCAATAAAAACAATTTCAAAGAATGCATAAGTTATAACGAGTTTACATGGTTTATTTATTTATTTTTTTAAAAGCAGCGGCACATTAAAAAAGGTACTTAAGGCTGCATCCTTGTTTATATGGCAAAAGGCAAAACAGCATTCATGTTGCAGACTATAGGGCCATTCATACAGGATCCACACTTGGATCAAAAACAGATAGAGCTGGATGCTGAATGTTGATATTACTTTTACATTACTCAACAACATAAGTCAAAGCATCTTAAAAACATGGCATTTTTGTATGAATAAATGAGGAAAAGGGGAAAGAAAAACACCTACAAGTGTGTCCATTTAATGCATGTGTATATAAAAACATCAGCTTAACCTCAGGCAGCTATTTCTATGTAGACAACTGACAAAAACCAATATAGCTCCCATCTACTTAAATGGGGTAAGCACAAAATCAAGATTGTTTCAATAATACATTTCAAATCACCCAACTATTTATATGTCGAGCTAATGCACATGCGTGTTGAATAGAAAATAGTCAATGCCTCGATCAAATGGTTTTTATAATGTCTCTCACATCACATTCTGAAATTTAACTTTCGAGAGAGAAACAATAGGGTGACCTGTTTGTCCCATATTCCCAGTAGTGTCAAAATATTAAATTTTTTAGTTTAAAAAAAAAAATTCTAAATAATGCATTTAATTTACATACAGTAGAAAACAGGATCAACTACTGTATAATAGGCAAGTGTCAGATTTCATACTAAAAAGCTGGACTTGGCAATCAAAATAAACATTACAGGCAGTGGTTGACATGCAGTCCTTAATCCTTAATGTTTTTATGCAAATAAGGTCAGGATGAAAATGTGTTTTAGTAAAGTGGACTAATATATACAGGGTGGGATGGAAAATGCAAGGTGAACACTAGGAGTACTTATTTTCAGGTATTGAGTGACTTCAGCCAGCTAACTATTCATTATACTTTAGGAGACCATTAAACCTGAGAATATGACCATACTGAGCTGTCAACACCTGCAAGGGTCATACTTAACTATATGCACCATTGACTCTAAACTCAAGAAGAACAACACTATCAGTTTGGTCTAAATAAAGAAAGTACATTTGTCATAATTGTTTGGGAGAGAGAGACTGACCGTGCCCCAGCTCTGTCTGAGCATAGGTGCCTAACATATGGAATGACTCTGCTAACGGGATCCATTTTTTGCGCTGTTCAGCAGTGCACTGGTTGTTTAGGGTGGGCATGAACATGACATAATGGACACCAAAGGGCTCTTGATACACACCCTTCGCAACACTGCAGGATGGAACAGACAAACTTTAACTAGAGATACATGCAGATATGTAGTTACATAAATTTACACTGGATTATAAAGGCTACGATATTTAAATGTTTATACAGACCTGGTTTAAATTATTACAGTTTTTTTCAACTGCTTACACACAAAATCCTTACTTGTCACACAATTTCTGAAACCTGACACTCAAACACCAGAACTACACACCAAATATGCAAAACCATACACTAATTCTCGGCCTTCGACGCAGTTTTCAATTTCATAAAACACTTTTTGCAAAACAACACACAATTCTCTATGTAACAAAAATCTTAACAGGAAGTATCTTAATTTCCTTTTTCAAACACAACCATTGTTTCTGTCCAACTACACATGGCTGATGTATTTCTTTTCTTTCATACTGTGTAATACTGTACACACAACCACAAATGCTTACAGTAAAAAACAAATAGTTTGGTTTCAATCTTGCTTTCGTGGTTACCATAATTTTTCAACATCTCTCTGCCAATTATTTTCAATCTTGTACAGGCAAGCATTTTTTTTTTTTTAGCATTTTGTGGGTGCAGTTCTTGGATTTGTGTGTTAAGTTTTGAAAGAAAAAAAAAAAAAAAAAAAAGAGGCAAAGTTTTGAAAATGTGTGTAAGCAACTGAAAAAAAACTGTAATTAATTAACAGTTAACAAACAGTGGCTGCACTGGTTGATGCGAACGCTAACGCAACTATTTTCATTGTGCTAAACGTGTATAAAAAATGAATTTTCAAGTATGTCTGAATCACCTAAATGTGAATAATAACGAGCTCAGTTAGCTTCAGCTTATTCGGAGTCGGTAGCACTGGCTTCAATTCCCCTTGACACACTTTTAATCGGAGACCTTTGCTCAGGCTGTCTCTTTAAACACTTTAGAACTTGCCATTGCCAGTAAGTGTAATTAGCTTTCATGCTACTCACAAGCCTATTTTTACAACATCATACTCTTGGTTTGGTGAAAGATCTACAATGTAACAATAAGTAATTAAAGTAATGTGACACTTTCTTAATGCACATTTACAAGATGTCCATTCATTATAAAAACTAATAATAAATTAAAAAAAATAAACAGAACATTTTTACTCCAAATGCAGGATGGATGCAATGTGGGCACTATGAAGCAAGAATGTAACTCATACATGACATGTCATTTGATTACAAAGATGCTGAGACAAAGGTGACAAAGACACCATGGCACTCATGAAGGAGTAACTTACTTTCATATATGTTAAGACTATTACTTTAAAGAGTGAAAAAATGTAATAATAAGGAATGAGTAGACTTTTCCAAACATTTAACTGGTAGTCTGTTATCTTTTTATATGAACTCCACAACTCAAATGTTTTCTATATTCTAAACATCAGTTACACAGTATCCATATACAATAACTGAGAGAGTTTCTTGAATAATGACAAATATGCATACCTCTTGTAGGAGTAAATCTCCTCTGGATCAGAGATGCCATATTCCCTAAGTTTCAGAATCATCTGAGCACTCTTGCGCACTGCTGCATCGTATCGCTCGCTGCGGGAGAGGAAGTTCAGGTCTTCATGCTGGAAGTCTGGATCACTAATAACCAGAGACTCTAGGGAAGAAAAATAAAGCAAGCACTATAGGTGATAAGTGCCATTTTTAACCTAGCTTTTACCTTAATGTCTCAAACTAGCTGGTGTAAAAAAAAAGTTTCTGTTTGAGGAGCTACAGAAATAAATGGCTAAAAAGCCACTTTCTGTTTTTGGATCTTTTGTTCATTTTTAGTCATACACTGTACAGGTTATTTTTACATGGGTATTAATTTAAGAGATATTTAAGAGGCTAGATGCCCAATTTATAATAATTTAAAAAAAGAAAGAGAAAGAGAAAATAGTGATGATAATAATGAAATGGGGATCTCTGCAAATAAGAATCACCTCACCATTTTTTATTTAAGAGTAACATGACAGCTGTGAGAGGGCCAATGACCTCAATGTAAATGAAAGGTTTCTCTTATCTGAATGGCATACATGTAATTTTCATGAGAAACACAAACTGAACAACTGGGGGGAAAAGCACATTAATCGTTTGCAGAAACAAATATGACAATTGTATTTTTGGGGAAAATAGCAATAAATAAATTTGAGACATTTTTAACTTTCTGCCCTTACAATGAATTATTTTAAGAGTTATTAAGTTAAGACTGTTTCAAATATTGTTGTTTTTTGGGGTTTTTTTTTTTTTTTTTTTGTATACGACACAGGAGTATGGAAAAGACAGGAGACTCATGCTCAGTGCATGAGAACAATCAAGTGCATGAGTCAACCCAGCCACAGAATGCACCTAAAAAAGACTACAAGCAAAACTAAAATCCATTACTATAGTTAATAAAGCTTTTTTACAATAAGAAAAAATGTTTTGGCTAAACAAATGCAGTATTTTACAGAATAATAATAATTAATAAAATTATTAAATAAATAAGTGCAGATGATATCAGATAATTCTGATTACAGCTGACCTATTTCTCTCCTCCTGCGTGTCTTTTCTGCACCACCGTCCAGTATGTTCGTAAGGATCTCCGGGTTAAAAGATGCATTTTCACGTTCACGGCTAATATCAGGATTCATGACTGCACCGCTGGACTTTCTTCTGGACGAAGTGCCTTCTGGTTTGTGTACTTTTATTGATGTTGTATAACGTTTCAACTCTGGCCTAGTGAATTTGTTGCTTCCTTGAAGGTGGGCATTTCTACGTCAGTTACGTGTTGGCCAATAGACGCTTTGATAACACAATGGGCGTGACCCTCTGGGCGCTTGGTGTTGTACGGCAAGGCAAAAGGATCATAATTCCTGCATGGGCATGAAAATGTATGAAAAAGCGTTTTAATCTGAGTGACGTCCTTTTTGTCTTTCTATAACTGTTAAAGAAAAGAAAAGCTGAACGCAACACAAAAATAAATAATTATGATATAAATAAAACGAACACACCGATGCTTATACAGTTTGTAATATATTTATTACGTATGTTTGTGGAAGTCTTGCCTGGTGATGGGTCACGTGACTATGTGGCATGGCGCCTTTGTCATAACGGAGAGAAGTGCGAAGTAACTAAAAGACACAAGTTTCTATATGCATGTTAAACTGATATGCTGCCTCCTCCAGCCGCGTTTCAATTTGCTTGGGAGATCAACTCAGACCTAGTGAAAGATGGTGCATCAGTGCGAACGTGTGGCAGGTCGGTCCACTTGTTAAAGTTGTAAGAAATGCTTAGGTGGGATTTGTATTAATTTAACCCCATTATATCTCTAATTTGACTGTCTAATCTAGTCTGAGAAGTGCTCATATATCATTGATACGTTGGGCTGCTTATAAAATGTGTTAGGATGTAACTAAATTGAATCTTAGGAAAGGCTTTATGTCATGATGTCTTGTGTGCTTTTTTATGCTTAAGTTTAGTTTGTAATATATCTGGGGCCATATTAAAAAAAAATCTTAAGGCTAAAAGTAGCTAACTTGCCAATATAGGAGAAACTCTTAAAATCATGGGTGTGTTAGTCCTAAATTTAGGACTCCTACATTTTTGCTCTAAGAGTATTTCACAAAGCATATAAACAATCTTAAAATGATCATTGCTGACAATCCGCCTCAGCAGTCCGCCCAAAGACACTGTAAACCAGAGGTCTCCAAACCCGGACCCGGGCCGCTGTCCTGCAAAGTTTAGCTCCTACCCCAATTAAACACACCTGAATCATGACGCTGTCCTGGTCACTCCATCTAGACTGTGTTTTTTTAATATATATTTTATTTATAACTACTCTTGCCTTTTGCACATACGATATTTGCAGTGATTACTTATGATAGCAGAACCTTTTTAACCATCAGAAACCACTTTACTCACCTATTCTGTGATGTTTTATCTATCAACCCAACGTGGCCACCCAAGATACTCCGTGCGATGAATGCTGAAAAAAATGCAGGGAAATGCGCTGGGGTTCATAATAGACTGAGGACTAGAGCACAGTCAACCTTTGCCCAGTATCCTGCTTGCCAACGTCTTGTTGCTTGAGAACAAGATGTATGATGTAAATGGCCCTGTCGAAGCTCCATGATGTGCTCAGTGTGTGTCTAAACAGTCATCTAGACACTGACATCATTGTGACTGGAGATTTTAATGAGGCAAATCTCAGACAGGTAATGCCGAACTTTTATCAACACATCTCCTGTCCAACTAGAGGAGAAAACACACTGGACCACCGCTATTCTCAATTTTAGAATGGCTATAAAGCCAACTTGCTGCCAACTTATTTCCTCATACCGAAATATAAACACATGCTTGTGCGGGTGGCTCCGGAGAGGCAGGTAGTGAAACACTGGTCTGCCCAATCAGAAGCCACACTACAGGACATGCGCTCGATGACGTGGACTGGGATATATTCCAGTCTAGTTCTGCTGACGTCTGTGAGTTTGTGGACGGTCTGAATGCCCCCTTCTGTGATTGGGTTCTGGATTTTCTTTTTTGCAGACCACAGGTAGTGAGAGTGGGTCAGACCATTTCTAACATCATCACCCTGAGTACAGGATTACCACAAGAATGTGTTTTGAGTCCCCTGCTCTACTACCTCTATACGCATGACTGTGTGTCTTCTCACAGTTTCACTTCCATCATCAAATTTGCAGATGATACAGTGGTGATGGGCCTCATTTCTGACAACAATGAGGCTGCCTACCTGGATGAGGTAGAGAAACTGGCATCATGGTGTTGGTTAAACTGTCTCTCTCTGAATGTCAGCACAATGAAGGAGATGGTTGTTGACTTTACATGGAGGCGGCAGCAGCACTACACCCCACTCAGCATCCTCCACAGGACACCAGTAAAGAGAGTGAGCAGTTTTAAATACCTCGGAGTGCACATCTCTGAGGATTTGACCTGAGGGCTGATTCATAAAACAGGATTATAAAACAAGCCAGGATTATTTTAGTTAGTCAGACTTATTGTCAGCAAATTCTGTTTCATAAATAAAACTTAAATTAGTTCAAACTCAGTTACTCTGGCAACTTATGCTGGGAAACTAGCCTGGTCCGGGGCAGGCTAACTGTCAGGCTAAGCTGAGCTTCTCTAACGTTGACCAATAGGAACGCAATGATATTACAGCTGACTCACATACAATTAAGTTTAAGGCAATTTTTTATTAAAAGGTAAGTATGATGAACCAAAACATTTAAAGAGAAGTAATTTCTTAAAAATTAAGTGTTATTTAGCCCACTGAATCATTCTCAGACTTAATACTGACAACGATAGAACCACTTGGTAGAGAAATGTCAGGAGATTTATTTCTTAGTACAAAAGAGGACAGTGGTACAAGAGGATTACCAAATCATTCAAGTGTGGAAAATATAGCAAAAGTAACACAGAAATTCAAAATCAATAGACCTGTGACAAGGCCCCTGAAACAACCAGGCCTTAATTTTTAAGCTTTCATTTTGCTAGACAGAGAGCAGGAGAAATACCAAGCAAGTGTTTCAGAGCCAGCAAAAGCTATGAAAAGAGTGACAGAGTAAGATGCAGCTTGCAGAAGTGACATGTTTGGTTGTTGTCCACACTGTAATTACCCACTCTAGCCTGCCATATTTACTAAGATATAGACCTCTAGGAATCTATACTCTGGTCTTATATATATATATATATAGGGTGAATTAAGGTTGGTTTGGACACCACTTTTTCCCAGTCATTTCAATAGCAAAAAGTGTCCCAATCAACCTGAATTCACACACACACACATTTATTTATATATATATATATATATATATATATATATATATATATATATATATATATATATATAATATACAAAAATATATACAAAACATTTAGCCAGTAAGAAAAGAGAACCTGTAGGTTACACACACACAGGTTTTCTTTTCTTTTCTTACTGGCTAAATGTTTTGTGCCCAAGATTTAATTTGATTGTTTTAAAATATATGAATACAGTGAGTAGTATGAGTACTATAAGAATATGAGTAGTACCTTTTATGGTTATTAGAAGAGTAGAAATTAAAATCACAAAATTAAAATAAATATGCACAGACTAAATTTTAATTGGTAAGATGAATCTAAACTCAGTAATTGGCCTACAGTATATTGATTTACCCCATTACAATAGTCCATTTACAGGTACTATCATAAAAATACACTTACTTGTAGGTTTAAAATTGTACATAAGGCACATTTAATGTCCAACATCAAATATTTTAGCAAAATGTATATTTTAGAATTATTGCACTTCTGTTGCGTTCTGCCTGTTTAGCGCACATGCACGCAGCAGCACTCGTTCACTGTGAAGTTTAGCAGCAAAATGGAAATATTTGCATGACTTTCTAACATTTATAGATGGAGAATAAACTTGTTAAAAGTAAGTTATGCACTGAGGAAAACACCATGTCTCAAATGCATAAAATAGCACAAAATTTATGCTGTTTCCTATGGTGGATCGATTTGATCCATGATCTACCTCTAGGGCTGCTTAAAAAAAGCGTGCACGCGCAATTATCTTGACTAGGTAAACCTGGATCGAATTAGCGGGACTGAGTGAACTTCAATTACCTTTTATGAAACTGCTTTAGCCCCAACTCATTTGTTAGGTTAATCCTCGCTTTTCTTAGCATCTTTTATGAAACAGCCCTCTAGACTCGACACATTCAAGCCCAAGAAAACAAAGCCAGGCTATACCATCTGAGATTACTGAGGAAATTCAGGGTTTCCCCTGCTATCTTTAAAACTTTCTTTACTGGGGCTATAGAAAGTGTATTGACTCAATGTATCTCATCGTGGTATGAGAACTGCTCAGCCCAGGATTGTAAAGCCCTACAGAGAGTGGTGCGCGCAGCAGAGCGTAATCCCCCCTCTGCATGACATTTACATCAGGTGATGCAAAGTCAGGGCTGTCAAGATCCTCAAGTACTCCACCCACCCTGGTAACTCACTATTTAAACTGGTGCAATCAGGCAGACACCTTCATAGTCTATTGGCTAAAATGGAAAGGCTCAGGAGGAGCTTCTTCCCTCAGTATTCCAAAAGTTCCAAAAGTATTTGCAGTTTGAGATCTGTAAAGAATTACCTTATATTTTTGTTATATAAATTCAGAGTTACCTTCTTAAATGTAGTTTAACACTTATTTTTCCTGTAAATTGCATAAAACTGATAAAAATGTTTTAAAAATACCATTCATTTAAGCATACTGTATCAGTGATTCATATTTCAGCCACAGAAATTAGATATTTTATTTTTAATTTAATACAGTTATTGCTCTTATTGGTTGCACCACATGTGTCGTCGCTCCAAATGACACAGACCTTAAATATAATTAAAAATCTATTTAAAGAGATCAATAAACAATCAATTTTATAAAAAAAAGATTTAAACCAGATTTTATTATTTTCATGAACACAATTTTTAAAAACGTTTTTATATTAAAAGAATCACATCGCAAACATAAGTGCACCATTTCATTTAAGTTTAAATTAATTAATACTTTAATTCATCAAGGACACATTAGGCCTAAATTGATCAAAAGTGACAGTAAAGACATACTTTTACAAAAGATTCTATTTCAAATAAATGATTTTCTTTTGAACTTTCTATTCATCAAAGAATCCTGACAAATAAAATATATCACAGTTTCCACAAAAATATGAACATCGATAATAATCTGAAATGTTTCTTGAGCAGCATATCAGTATATTAGAATGGTTTCTAAAGGATCATGTGACACTAAAGACTGGAGTAATGATGCTGAAAATTCAGTTTTGATCACAGGAATACATTTCAGTTTACTATATATTCACATAGAAAACAGATATTTTAAATTGTAATAACATTTCACTCTTCTCCTAGCAAGGTGTAACTCCATTCTTGCTGCACGGTCAGAATTAACACGCTGCCTATGGCCAGTGGTTTTTACTTTGTAGGACGTATATCTATTATGGAAAACACTCTGCAGTGGTCGCACCACATGATATTTTCAAATTCAGTCAAACTTTACAGGCAGAGAATTGGTTACCTAAACAAAACAAGCTAGCATCCCACAAAACATCACTATGAAATTTGTAATAAAAGTATATATTCGCAGAAATAACTCAATATTCATTGTTTTTTTTTGTTGTTGTTGTTTTGTTTTTTTTTGAGGTCATGCCACATGATATCCAAATGTGGTAACTACATACCAGTCGTTAAAAAGGTTATTTTTTTTTCCAAATTTAAGACAGTGTTACAAACCTGCTCGCTGCTTCCATGGGTCCTTCGCAAATTGGTATATGATGCAACTTCCTGTCTTTGAAAGGATTTCAACATCAAAGTCCCAAAGTGGTAGTATTTTGATGGTCGCACCACAATATTTCATAAAATGGACATCATCAGACAAAGTTTGTTTGTATATTATGATGGAAATATAAATACAAAACACGTTGGAAATCATGCCAATTACTGCAGAAAATGAATGAATTTCAAAGACATTTCCAAAAAAATAAGTTATGGCAGGACGGTCGCGCCACATGACATTTTGACACTTTAAATAACAGAAAATTACTAATAACTAATGTTTTTTGAAAAGTTAAACTGAGTACATGCACGGGAGAGGTACTACATTTATATGGTGTCCATTTATGCATTTTTTTTAACTGAATTTTAACTGGAAAAAAATGCAGTCAGGCACAAAATTTAGGCATCACGTCATTGACCCATATATGGCCCCAAGATTCCTGTTTCCCTTGATATTTCTCTTGTTACCCATTTAACTCTTTTGTTTCCACTGTTCGTGTCAAGCCTTATCTGTTTGTTTGTAATGAGCTTACTTGTTTGTTGGTTTCTTGTACTCTTGATATTAAGGCTATATTAAAAGTACTGTTTGGATCCAGCTCTTCTTTGTTTCTTACCTCTTTCTTGTTACAATTTCCTAGTAAATATTGATCAATAGTTTTAATTGTTTGATTTTTCTTTTTTTTCTTTTTTTATAGAAAAATATCTAAAAATAAAATTTAGGTTTTGTCCATCTTTCCATCTAGACTTATAAGTTACGTGCCAGAAGAGTCCAAAGCTGTTCTAAGTGGTCAGCAGTCTTCTGCACAGTGCCACGTGTCTGTACAAACAACACTTGTTGAACCTTTTCAGCCCATACTTGGAGCTCAGTATTTTGTTCTTGGCGAAATTGAAAAGACTGATGGTGAGTTTGAGTAAGATTTAAACCCAAGTTGCTGCCTACTCATAGTCTAAATCTAGATGCAGTTTTGTTGTTTATATTCAGATTGTGTGTGTGTTTTACCAGGCTTGTTGTTTTAACCAGTATTTTCTGTTGCTTCTGCTTCCAGGATTAAGTGGAGTGCTGCGTGCCCGTGCTTTGACTTGTGTTGATGGAGTAGACCTTATACTAATGCAACAGGCCATTGTGGAACAGAGACGCTTCTTTAAGGAGAGAGAAACTAAAGATGAATATGCAAGCTCACTGCTGTGAGAGCCCTCATACGTAAAGAACCTGTGAATTGTGATCATTTCAGAACTATTTATTATTGTGTTTTGTACAATTTGAGAATCTGTGACTTTGTGTCAACTTTTCAATAGCCTAATTTTACAAATAAGCAAGTAAGAGGTAAATGGCTCTCAATCTATGTATTGTATTGCTATATAATATATGGTATTTGTTCTGAACTTTGACACACCCTATGTATATTGGATGTCTAGTGCAGGATGTAGGTCAAACTCTGTACCGCTGTTTATTTAGAAAGAAAACACTTAAAATGTATTTTAAAAATAAATAAATTATACATTTAGTACAATTACAAATATCACAGTATGTGTTCTGCTTGCTAAAATGCTATGCATATCTCTGCAAAGAATACATTTGATACCATTCTTGCATTGTGTGTTGACTTCATTTAATAGAAACAAATTAGATGTAACAAAAAAGACAAGTCATTTATTGCATTTTTAATTATTCTCAATTATTCTCATCAGCAGTATTAGAAAGGACAGAGAATGGTAAAGACATAAATAATTAAAAGTATAATGATTTCAAATCAGAAATTGCACTTCTGGCCCATCATACCATACAAATAAAACATGCATAACATTTTTGTTTTTTGATAAATATTCCTTATCCTCTGTTACAATATTCTGCCCCATTACATACTGTAAAAATAATAGTATAACAGTAATAATAGTAAACAATCTCATCAGTTGAGATTTTTAAATGACTCTTAGTGAAAACTAACTAATGTGATGTGGTCAAATTGACAGATTTTATAGCACCTGAGATTTACAATAAGTTGTATTACAAGTACAGTATTGATCAGATTAAGCATTACTTTTAAATTTCAAGTTCAATTTTTTTTGTGAATCTCTAACCACATTTATTATTATACATTAATTAACTTAAAATCAGTTACATCTTTTTCTTTTTTTCTGGTGTGCAGATTCTATTTGTTTTTTAACTTAAGAACACATTGAATCAACGCACCCACTAAACGCTTGCATTTATAATGCAAGGAAATGGTCGAAACTTGAATGCATGATCAATTTTGTAAACTGATGTAGACTATTGAGTGTCTATGTATTAAAGAAAGTATAGGCAGAATCTTTGGAGGAAACAGGAAGCATTAGAAGACCTGAGAGTGGATCTGTCTTACAACGAGCCAAAGCCTGCTTGTAGTTGATCTTCTCCTTTGTGATGGGATCAATCAGCTCTTTTGCATAGTTGATCTCTTCCTGAAGCTCTCTCATCATTGTACTGTCAATCATCTTAGAGCTGACAGCGTCAACAATGTTAACTCTTCCTGCTTTGTTGGGGTTGACCAACCCACCTGTCAGAAATTGTGCCTCCATGTATCTCATGGCATTCTCTTTGGGCATCCACCCTTTCTGTACAGCTTCTCCGACTGAAAGACATTCTTTGGTCATAGGGTCTTCTACTCCAGTAAAGGCCTTTTGAGCATTTAGTAACCGCTGTAGTTGACTGGGCTCAATCAGACCTCGATCAGCTGCTTTGTGGACAGAATATTTTATGCTGTTGCTGATGTCCACAATGCCACCAGTAGCTGCCTGTGCTTCAAGCAGCTTTTGGGCAGTGTTGGTGTCAATCATCTTTCGACTCATGGCAATGCGTACATTTAGACATGAATCAGTGTGTACATCATACACACCACAGATGGGGAACTCTTCATTGAGCTGAGTTGGTTGGCTGGTAACTGGGGTGTATGACCGAGGTTTTGTTTCACCAGCCACAAGAAGAGCAAACTCTGAGATAGGCATTTTGCCATCCTTGTACTGTTGCAGTTGGTATTTAGTCACCCTGCCTTCTGTTAGAGCATTTTTGATTGAGTACTGATTGCCACTCTTGCGATCTTGCAAAACAGAAATTTCACCATCAGGTCCCATTGTGGTGGTTTCCTCCCAGTCACACTCCAGTTCCTGTAATTGCAAGTACTGGCTGCGATCGAGGAAGCCTTGCATGTAGGCATCGTATGGTGACATGTCTTTACCAGTGTTAGGGTCCAAGATGCTAATCTTTGTGGAGACATTGACTTCCTTAGTACGAGTTTCTGAGGAATCCTCTTTCCTCAAACTGTTCTTGAGCTCCCTGATTATGTTATCTCGCTTGTGAATTTTGTCCTTCTCATCCAGGATCTCTCTTTCCAGCCTTTGAACATCTGATTCCATTTTAATGCTTCTTTGCCTATTCATTTGATTTCTTTCACTCATCAGCCTAGACTGCTGGTGGAATGAGATGCTGATATTTTGTCTTTCAGATTCTAATGTTCTTAGCTCTCTCTGGAGGTTTTCTTTTTCTCTTTGCAGCTTGTCCCGATCATGAATCAGGTTGGTCTCCTCCAGGGATGTGGTAGTTTTTTTGCTTGCTTGTCGCTGCAGTTTCTCATCTAGACGATGGAGTTCATCCTCAAGGTCTCGTCTGGCATTTTTCTCCTGTTGTAACTGTTCTCTAAGGTGGGACCTTTCTGCTTCTACTGCTTGATCTTTCTCTACACGAACAATCTCTTTATAGATGGTCTTCTCAACTGATTTCTCTTTCTGCAAAATTTCTATCTCGAGTGTCATTTTCCTGATGTCTCGCTCTAAGCGCATAATGTCACTGCTTTCCTTATCCATGTCTGTCCGAAGACCATTGGTCAGTTTATCTAGTTTTGGATCCCTCTCAACTTTTAGAACTTCCTCTATTACTATGTTCTCTTCAATAGGTGGTGGGGCAGTTTCTAGCTCATGGATTCTGGATTTAATTTGTCTCAGCTCAGTTTCCACCTGTATTTTTTTTTGCCTTTCATCACTGCTCCTTACGGATATCTCCTTGTCTTCTATGAGTGCTCTCATCTGCTGCACCTCTAGCTCCAATTTTCTACGATTCTTCACTTCTTCATCTAGACTCCTGCCTAGCCTATCATGATCAAGAATCTGCCTTGGGTCCTTCTGTAGACGCAACACCTCTTGCACTACTACTTTTTCCTCTGGTTTTTGTCTCTCAAGCTGAATGTATTTATTCTGAAGATCAAACACCATTTCCTCTATAGTTCTTCGCCTCTGAGTTTCCTCGCGGACATCTCTCCTGAGACGATCTGCCTCCTTCTCCAGAAGTGGGTCATCAATATATTTAGTTACATCTTTAGTGACGATCTTGGTCTCAACCTTCGACTTTTCAGTCTTCCACTCATCCCTGTCTTTTCTAAGACGGATAAGCTCATCCTGTAAAGTACTGTAGGCTTTTTGCAGTGAATATACTTGATCAGAGAGCCTCTGTATTTCTTTTACATTCTCTGGACTTCTTTCCTCTTTTACAACCTCCTGAACTACTTCCTTATACTCAACCTTTGGTTTCTCTGCATGCAGAGCACCAAGCTCTGTTTTCACAATACTAATTTGTCTCTCAAAGTCTGAGCACTGCCTGCTACCGTCTTGAAGCTCCCTTCTCAAGCGTTGCATCTCTGCCTCTGTCTCAGGGGCCACCCTGAAGTTCTCATTTATAATTTCTTTGACTTCCACTTTGGGCTTCATCTGTTGTATTTGAACATGGTGTGACTGAAGGTTACTAAGCTCAATCAAGAGACTTTTGTTCTCATTTCTCACTTCTTCTAGTCTAGTCAGAAGCCCTTTAGACTCACTTATGAGTCCAGGGTCCTGCTCAACCCTTTTCACCTCCCTGGTAACAACTTTTGGCTCTAAAGTTGGGATGAGCCTCTCTAAAGAGTTTATCTGGCTTCTGGTTTGGGAGATTTCACTCCTCAGTGACTTGCACCTCTCACCTTCATCTGAGATATCCATCTCAAATGTCCTAACTGCCTTCAACATTTCTGGATCCTTCTCCAGTTTTACCACTTCCTTTTGCACCACCTTCTCTTTTATGTTTTGCTTCTTTTGCTCCAAAATTGTCATCTCTGTTTGCAAGTAAGCCTTTTCTTGTTCTTTAACTCGGAGTTCACTTCTCAGTTTGCTTATTTTTTCTCGAATGTTTGATGCTTCTACATCCAGCTGAGGGTCTTTCTCTACCTCCGTCACCTCTCTTGTGACTAGTTTGGGTTTGGTGTTCTTAAGTTCATTTTCTAAGCTAGTGATCTTTCTGGTCAGTACCTCAATCTCACTCTGTGTTTTGGTGCGTTTCAGTGCTTCTTCGTGAATCTCCTTTAGAAAATCCTCCACATTGGCCTCAAGTTTTGGGTCACGGTAATACTGCAGAACCTCTTTCTCCTCCACTCGCTCTACTCCTCTTCGACTCTTCAGAGATAAATATCTGTTCCTAATGGTGCTCAGGCTATTTTCTGCATTGGTACGTTTGGCAGTTTCCTCCTTTAATTCATTCTGCAGAGCTTCAGTGTCCTCATAGGCCTTTTGTTGCTGTTGTTGTTGTTGTTGTTGTTGTTGTTGTACAGCATTTACTTTTTCCACATTCTGTGTAAATAGAAGTAAGACAAATAAGATCATTTCAAAGATGATTAGTTTGAACAGTCATAGGATTATTTGCTTTTCATAACAAAGATAAAATTAATTGCAGTATAACACAGAACAAATGAAGTTTGGTAAACTACAAAAAATATTGATCTCTTATTTGCACCTCAGCCATGATGCACTTTGCCAAGTTTATCTGGTTGAGCAACTGGTTACTCTCAGCAGCTGTTTCAGCGTAATGGTTTGTAAGATCCTTTTCCTGTAGCACAACAGAATAAAGAATTAAGTATTTAATTCATATTAAAATTTGTCATGTTTTACATATCAAATATCTCACCTGCTTTGCAACAGCGCTAGCTAGGGAGGTGGTGTGAAGCCTTTTAGCATTTGTCGCAGGTGTGTCATCAAGAGTAGCTTTGTACTTATCACAATTCATCTCATATTCCTGCCCAAAATAAATGCAATATACAATTTCATAACAGTTTAGGCCACAAAATCATAACATTAAAGGTTTTTCAAAGTTTTATACTCTAATACTTTAAATATAAAGTTATATTTGGTGTGTGATTCTGGATACATACATTCACTGTAGCCCAAACATTTGACTTACTTTAAGAACATTCTGGAGATCCTTGGAGAGATCAACCACCCTGTCCATGTCATCACCTTTCCTCTGTATATCCTCTATCACCCTCTTTTGAGTAAAAGAAAACAACCACATAGTTAGAATTGTAGTTTTTTTTGTGTGCTGTTGTTGTATATCAGATCATTTGTTTTATTTTATATAATATATAACAATTATTTGATATAATATTTTATATAAATAGATAAAGTCTACAAATCTAACCTTTTGAGAGTTCTGCTTGGCATTGACTTGAGCCATATCATCTTTGGGGTTGATCTTGTTGTTCGGTAGATTATCTAAGAAGGAGCTCAGTGATTGGCTCACATTCTGGAAGTCCTGGTGTTTTGTGTTAGCCTCTTGCAAAAGCCTCTCTCTAAGGAAATATAAAAACATTTTTCAAGACATGTTTTAGGTAACAATTTTTTGTTCAGCTCACCACTGAAGAAAAGACAAGAGAAAAGAGAAGGTATATCTAAGCAGCACCACATTAAACTCATTAAACTAAAAATTTGTTTTAGATTATTGCCTTTTAGATTTAACTTTTGAGTAAGCATATATAACTCGCCTTTCATTTAGCTGGTTGCTCACGTTGGCATATCGGCTTTGAAGATTCTTTACTTCTGCTTCATGTCTGCGTATATCTGGACAATACTCCTGGTAACCCTGCTGAAGTGAACTGCATAGCTTCTTAAGTGCCTCTAGGTCCTCGCTAAGCTTTTGCATCTCACTTTGAGCACCTGCAACGTCTTTTCTCATACCCTGGATGAATGACAATATACTTTATGCATAAGATTTGGTTTGTTGGCAAAATACAAGAAAAAAAAATATTTTTAGCTACATTTATTATTTATTTATAAACTTTTTCAAAGCATTAACAGAAATCTTCATACAATTAAAATGTTACTCCCCCCTTCCCCATACCCTTTCCCGCCAAAATAAACATACATAAATTACCACAACAGTAATGATAATAATAACGATAAAAAATAAACTTTAAATAGCATGTACTTTAACAAAGGAACAATATTATTGTAAGAACAGATAAATTACAAATAATAAATAAATAAAAGTGCATAATAATACAATTAAACTCTGATATATTTGTGGTCTATACATAAATATGCAACCATACAAAACTTGTGATCATACTAAAACATGATCAAGTATATTAGAGTCAGATGGCCTTTCCAAACCTTTAGTCTTATAATTAGTTAGAAGGTAGGGTCTTCATCTTTTCAAAATATGTAATCATAGGTTTCCAAATTTTATAAAAAAAAAACTTTAATAGATCCTTTTTTGACATATTTTATTCTTTCTAGTTTTAAAAATAATATCAAGTCACAAATCCACATTGAAATCTTTGGTGGGTTTTTTTTACTTCCATTCCAACAATATTCTCCTTCTTGCTAATACAAACATATGAATAATGTCAGCTTTATCACTTTTGCATCGATCACATCTATCTTCAACATTTGGATACATTTTTGACAGTTTAGATTTAATGTAATATTTGCGGTGAAGAATCTTAAATTGTATTAAACTAAGGCATGCACAGGAGGTGGATCCATTTACTCTTTTTTGAGCATCATCCCATATT
The DNA here is from genome assembly GCA_037101425.1 of Elopichthys bambusa. Lineage (NCBI taxonomy): Eukaryota > Metazoa > Chordata > Actinopteri > Cypriniformes > Xenocyprididae > Elopichthys > Elopichthys bambusa. The sequence continues at coordinate 22,824,330 of CM074440.1, read as the reverse complement.
TCATAAATTATTACAGAGATCTTTGGTCCACTTTTCTTTAATTTTTTCAGTTGGATTATTTCTTGCAAACAAAATCATATTGTATAACACAGAAATTTGACCTTTGGGGGTTACAGGTAACAGTCAAATTTTATCCATCAGTGAGGCAGGGGGTAAGTTAGAAAAAGGTGGAGCTTTGAGATCGAATAAAATGTCGGACTTGAAAATATCGGAACAGATCAGAGTGTGTCAATTGAAATTTCTGTCGAAGGTCGTTGAAACTAGAGAAAATGTTATCTATGTAAAAATCACTACATTTAGCCAACCCAATACTCTGCCATTGTATGTATGTGTAGTCCATTTTACCAGCGGGGAATAGAGGGTTGTTACTGAGAGGGCTTAACATGGAGAAGTCCTTGTCTAAATTGAGACCATATTTTAAGTGTTGAACTTACGACTGGGTTAGAAATTATACCAACAATTGACTTTTTGAAGATTTTCTGCCCAGTAATATCCCATAAAATTAGGTAAAGCTAAACCTCCTTGAAATCGCTGTCTTTCCAAATGGTCTTTATGAATTCTTGGGTTCTTCCCTTTCCATAAAATTGTTATGAGTTTATTTAATGTACAAAAAAAAAGGCTTTTGGAATAAAAATTGGGAGGGACTGGAATAAGTATACAAATTTTGGTAGGACATTCATTTTAATACAATTTACTCTACCTGCTAAAGATAGGTATAATGTATCCCATCTTTGTAGATCAGTTATAATTTTATTTATATAGACCTGAAAAAGTTTGGGTAATATGTACTCCTAAGTATTTAACGCCGGATTGGGAGATGGGTGGCTTCCATCGGGACCAATAAGCTAAATTACAGTAATCTACTAGTGGCAATGTGCAAAACACATTCAAAACAAAGACTACAACCCAAATAATGGGAGGGATGGGGTTTTAATTTGTAGAGCCAAAGGATTAATGGGAAAGCATACACTTTTAGAAAAAAATTAGTTTATATCCTGAGAAACTGCCAAAAACAAAAAGATGTTGCACTCTTTTTAAGTACATTTTTACCATAAGTAAATGTTTTTGATAATAATCTGAAATAATTTATGATTCAGACAAAAGACATGAAGTGCTGACGTGATTACATTCTACTAAATTAAGAATGACCTGAATCTCCTGGGTACGGGTCTGAGTGGCACTAGGTTTGTCTGGGATGGCACCATCATCACTGAGCTGTTTCTCAAAGTCTGAGACAGTGCTGTCCATCTTCCTAAGCTGTCCCTCCAAAACCATAGATGCATTTAACCTAGAAAAAGAGGCAACAGAGTTGCAACATCTAGAATTTTCTTTCATTTCCTTTATAAATAAATAAATAATTATAAATTTGTAATTGTACATACTTCTTTTTGTAGAGATCAATGAGAGCAACTAGACTGTCTTGTTTGTTTTTGGCATCACTGAGTTTTTGGGGTAGAGTAGAAGAGGTTGGCCCATTAGAATCCTTTGAAAGTAGAGGTTCCAGGTCCTTTTGGGCTGCAGACCTCTGTTTTTCCAGCTGGTGGAGAGCTGTAGTTGTTCTCTGTTTAGAGAAGAAAAATCTCAAATAAGCAGAGCATTGTAAAATGTGGTGCTCTTCATCCACTTTTTCCAAAACCATTGCTTTAGAGATTAAGGTTTTTGACAGCCATGAATCTGCTTTATATCGGTTATCTTGCATCCAGTTATCGACAGTCAATAACCTGGTTGTGTAGTTCATTATAGTCTTAGTCAACAGTATTAACCTAGGAGGCTTATCTCTAAGCAAGGCAGCTTATATATCTATCTAGATGTCTAAAGCATTTCTCACCTCTTGCTCCTTCATACGTTTAGTGAGGTCTGTGGTAGGGTCAGTGCGGTTCAGTGGGGCTCTTAGACTGCTCAGAGTGTTCACCTCAACTTGAGCTAGATCTTTATCTATTTGGTTTAGACAACTAGCCAGCTCTACAGCTTTGGAGTTCTCCTCAGCTCTTGGAGCAGGAACTACAACAACAAATATGACAATGATTTATTATCTCAGAGGTAAGTTCAGTACATATGTCACAAGTGCTTCCTAGTTGTTTCATGAGTACCACATGCATGATCACATGATGATTAGAAATAATGGTCTACAGTATGTTTTCAAAACCAGAATTTATAGCTAGGTAACTTGACCACAACAAGAAAAACACACTTTTAATAGTTGATTGAACAGGCCATCAGAATTGGGGTGTTTTTTTTTTCAAAAGCATCATTTAGTTCCATTGTTACCAACATAGTTTAATGATTCAGTGTTTCCCACAACCATAATTCCAACAAACGTTTGCAAACAGCATTGCAACTACAGCTTTCGACATGTGGATAGAAGCGTAGTTCTTAGTCTAACTTAAATATATAAAATATCTCATTTCAGTAAAGTAAGCTAACAGGCACTAGGTACAATCTAGACGGTACAATATGTCATTCGATATCTATATACAGATTTCATTCTACGTCTTTTAGTTCGTCATGAGAATGAAAATGCTATTTTTGAAGAGTGTGCATGTAAGTGATCTAGAGTATAACCCAAGACAGAACACACGATTGAATAAAGCAGAACAACAGAGAACAAATAGTGAAGTAGACATCAGATGCCATGCTCATTATTAACAGCAATAATCTGACATTAATTTGATTTAAATTATATTTTCAATTTATATTGATTAGTATAAGTTGTTGCTCCACCACCTGCAAGACATCATTAACGACTTTATGGTTTCAGGAAATTTGTAACTAGCTAGTACATCATTGTATGGGAAACCCACCCCAGGATGGATCTAACCCAATTCTGGCCCACCCCTACATAAGTGCCTGGTGTACAGGCACTTTCACACTAAACATGACACAAAAAAGGTAAACATATCGCTGAGAAAATGGTCCTTTCACACCAAAAGTGAAACTAATAAACATCAGGCTGAAGGAAACACATCTGTGCTCGTACAGTAGAGGGTGCAAAACAAATTACCTGGAGCCTGTGAAACAGGAGCCTTTGATGGATGACTGTTCAGCGAAGTTCTCAAAGCAGCTCGCCTTTTCTTTAGATCTTCCAACTCTTTCCCCAGCCTTCTCATACAAATACAAATTATTAGTTATTCTTGGTCTCTGAAAGCTTTACTCATTATTTTTGACATAAGCATACATTAAAGGTTAACAACAAACATTTTACAATGTTTTTGGAGTATGAAAAGTAGTTTTTAGTCCTACAGGTCAACTCTGTTGATGGCTTCAGGATCCGGTGGAGGAATCAGGAAGCAAACTCCAGGAAATTTTTTGCTTGTCCCATCATTGGACTGAACCTCCCAGTTGTCATTGTCTGTGTTGGACTTCAGATTAAACAGCTCTCCTCTGTTCAATGAAGCCTGAGAAGGATCCCATGATTAACAAATGAATAGAACAATAAATGAATAGAAAATTAGTAACCATAGCTTTTCATACTACATGTACTGAATGAAGGTATTGAAAATCTCTTTATTTAAGAGATTTTCAACACCACATTTTTTTTCTAGAGATTCTAACCTTGGGAGTTTTCCAGTCACATAGAGACTCAACCATGGTAGTTTTGCTTGGAGGAGTGTGGCGAAGTTTTAGTGGTGAGATGGCAGTGCTTCGCTTTCTCAGGTCAGCTAAAAGCTGCTCATTGCGCTGTAAAGGCCTTTCTTCAGCCTGCAGACACAGAATACAAGATATTGACACAATCAGAGCCGGTTTTTCTTTTATATATATATATATATATATATATAGTGGCTGGAACTGCACAGAAACTTGTATTGCACTGTAGGAATAATCATTTTATTGTTATTTAATTTATAATTATATAAAATATAATTTAAAATGTGATTTGACCTCAAGCTGCATCTGAATTTCAGTGTTGGTTTTGCCATCAATTGCTTTGGCATCAACAGTGGAGCCGAGCTTAGACAAAGACTCAGACAAGGTATCTGCATCCAGTTGGTACTGTTGAGAAGAACACAAACTTGTTTAGGCTTTACTAATGCACAAAATGTTTATTACAAAAATGTGCTTAACACAAATGATGGATCCATCCATCTGCCCTACCTACCCTTTTGTACTCCTCTATATTGTCCAGATGTGATTCCTGACAGATGCAAAGATTCAGAAAATTCTGCCATTCATTCCTCACAGTGTCTCTTTGTGCCTGAACACACAAACAGCACATCAGAGCTCAGCTTTGCTTAAGTTTTGTCATACTGAATGCAATATTTAACTATTGAAAAAAAAAAAACAACAACTAATAATTAAATAAGTAAAACTAATTAGATAAGTCAATTTTTTTGCCATACCACACATTGTCAGCAGTGTAAAACACAAATGTCAAACTCAGCTCCTGGAGGACACCTGTCCTGCAGAGTAGTGATGCAAAGTCCGATTCATTTCGCGAACCGGTTCTTTTCGGAAGGTTCGGCTCAATAAACCGGTTTAAAAAGCCGATTCACAGGTTCCTGACGTCATCATGCTATGATGCCACTATGCATTTATTTTCTAACAACTCATGTCATGTTATGTTATATCAATGAAACATTCAAATAAAGTTATTTGTGTCAACGCATACTGAAACATTAAAATAAAAAGTTATTTGTGTTAACACATATTGCTGATTATTGCCTTTCATTCACATTCAAACAAGTTTGTTTGGATCGCGGATCCTTTATGTCGGATACGACCGACCAATATTGATTTCCTACATCTTGGATAAGATTCGCAACTACAACACACATATTTATGCACAAACGCAGATATGTTCTACATGTCAAAAGTATAGAAAGAATAAACTCATTGATTTCACTTAACACCTTAAAATATATTCTGCATGTATAATAAACCATAGTAAATCTCTCGACAAAAAGGTTTTTGCAGGTTTTAATAAAATGTTATTTAATAACAGTAGTCATAATAGCATATTTCCAGTACGTGCCTCAGGCTTGCATATAAATAATGCCGTTTTTACTTTTTACATCATTTTAAAATTAATTATTAAAATCTATTTGCGTACACTTATGACATATTAAAAATCAAGAGAGAATGAGAATAAATAAAGGAGTGCGTTTGTGTGTTGTAAAGTCAAATGTGTGTATATGCGTGCGTGGGTGAATAGAATAGAAATCTGATTGGCTGTTGTTGTTTTTTTCTCTCATGAAAAATGGCTTTACAGATAGTTAATGTTTAAAAAACAAGGTCAAAATGAGTAAACGCTCTCTAAAACAGCTAAATTCGATTGAAACAATTGCAAAAAGGCCTAAAACTATTGAGTTGGGATCGAGAAATTAAGCCTCTTAAATATTTGAAGCTTTTCTTTAATGTTTCGGGAAACGTTTCAAAGCATCAAGAGTGTCGAAAACAGTGCCATCTCGTGGCAGGTAAAATTTACAGAAGCCATAAACCTAGTTCTGTGCGTACCCGGAGATAAAATCCTGCAGGCGCCCCTGTCGTCAACTCACTCATCAGACTCCTCGGTCATCCTCGGCAAACTTGGTTGAACCGGCTCATTCGGTTCTTTTTGAGTCGGACGTGCTACTTCAGCTTGTGCGTCTTGCGTCATCAACCCGGAACTAAAGTTCGATTCAGTTCTGGTGAACCGGCCCGACCATAGACATAATAAATACATAAACGCCCTATTGGCCGCTGGATCGCACGTCAACGGCGCTGCCATATTGTGCGGGGCAACATGCCTTAACTCTCATAAATGGACTGAAGAAAAGATGCCTGACTATTTTGAGGTTTTACAAATCGTCGCACAATCCAAACCACATATCGGGGAATTACCTTTCACATGTAAGTCTGTTTCTGGTTGTTTTTGGTCATTATAACATTGTTTTGACAGCTAGTTGACCACCAAAGTCAGACTATTAAAGGCTAACGACAATGCTAGTTATCTATAAAAAAAACTGAGACTTTATAAGAAATAATATAAAGTTTACATGATTCTTAAGATGATTCTGAAGTCTGAGATTATATTATAGTTTATATCATTAACTAATCAAAATCGCAAGTGAGTCTTCCGTGCAATGAAGCCAGAGGACTTTGACAGGACAACTCAGGGTGTCAGAATTACAGATAGACCTAAACCGACTCGTCTCCGAAGAGCAGGTGATTTGATTCATCTAATCGTGGCTCATTTATATTTTTACCCCAGTTTAGCCAGTAAAACCAGGACAACACAAACCTCAAAGAAGGCTGAAGAAAGCCTATCAGCGGACTGTTCTGTGCTTTTCCAAGAGACCTCGTCTGCCTATTATTATTATTATATGATTGTACTATTCACTATTTTATTTGCTATTTTTAATTTTTTGACTATATTATTTTACAATAAAGTTTACATGACTTTTAGGAAGTCTGAGATTATATAATAGTTTTATATCATTTTATTTGCTATTTTTATTTTATTGACTTTATTTTACAATTTTAATGTTGTCCACTAGAGGGATCCACAGGATAAGAAATCTTTTAAGCCCAATCCTTTTAATCTTGCTGCAATCCATTTGAATGGACAAACATTAATTTAGTACATTAACTATGGTGTACTGACATTAAATCTGTGAAATGCTTAGGCCTATAGATAATTAAACGATTAATAAGGTTTTGAGATGCAAATTATCTTCATATTCAAATGAAATTGTTCTGTGATGTGATTCAAGAGGAAAAACTAAAGGCAGGAGGGACAAAGCTAAAATGCCATTGTTGAAGACCGAAAAGCATTTCAACAATTAAAATCGATGTGCACATTTCATGTACATTAAATTATATTACATTAGGAACATTTATAAACCAAATCTATGCTTGAGAAGCGCGAGTTCACAATTCCTTATGACAATGAATATTTTTCAAGATCAAACTAGCGAGATTTTGAGTGATTAGAGACAAAACCTTTTTCGTACTCCACGCAGATCATAAACCGTTGGAATCGGTTGAGAAATGTAAACTTTATTGCGCTTTTTGTCCAGAAAAGCCGCAGCTCCCCGTTGACTTGCATTTGTTTAATGAGGAGTCTTGCCCAGCACAATATGGCGTCCATGTATTTATTATATCTATGGGTTCGACGACCGGTTACTGCGATACGTCAACGAGTCCGCCATATTGTGCGGGGCAAGACTTACTTCTATACGTGTGGCCTCCAAACCTTATTCTTGCAGTTTAACACACAAATGTTTGCTTTATTATTAATAAACAATAAATGTCTTTATAGACATTTTATATTATAGTAAAAAAGACAAAATTGTCTCCATTTTAAATGGACAACATTATATTTAGCCTAACTGTGTCTGGCAACTTTATTAGTAATATAATAACTGAATAAATAGCAGATAGTATAGGCCTATCATAAATTGTAAAATAAAGTCAATAAAATAAAAATAGCAAATAAAGTGATATGAAACTATTATATAATCTCAGACTTAGTAAAAATCATGTAAACTTTATTTCTTATAAAATCTCAGTTTTCATAGATAACTAACGTTGTCGTTAGCTTTTGATAGTCTGACTTTAGTGGTCAACTAGCTGTCAAAATAATGTTATAATGACCAAATAAAACCAGAAACAACTGTTCAGACTTATATGTGAAAGGTAATTCCCCAATATGTGGTTTGGACTGTGAGACGGTTTGTAAAATCTCAAAATAGTCAGGCATCTTTTCTTCAGTTACGGCATGTTGCCCCGCACAATATGGTGGCGCCGTTGACATGCGATCCAGCGGCCAATAGGGCGTCTATGTATTTTAGTTTGTCTATGGGTTACTTCCTATGAACCGGTTTCAACCGGCTCAAAAGAACGATTCGTTCAAGAACCGAACATCACTACTGAAGAGTTTAGCTCCAACCAGCTGGTGTTTGTAGCAAAGATGGTCTTATTATTGGGAAATATGAGGGTCCATGGCTCTGGAGAAAGCACAACGGCTAACTTGGAACGTGTGCCTTGGTAACCAATCACGATGGGCTGTCGATTCATTAAATGATAAACTGTTGTCCCACAAAAGTAGTTTATTCAGCGTAGTGAAGCCTCCATTCCATTGACATCCACAAAAAAAAAAAAAAAAACTCTGATCACCTTCCCTGCATAACGCAACGTTAACAGGCATTATGCTTTCTTTTTTCTTTTTCTTTTTTTTTTTGCTAACCTTGCAGGATTGCCTTCAAGTGGCTTTGATTAGCTGGATCAGGTGTGTTGAATTAGAGTTGGAGCTAAACTCTGCAGGACAGTGGCAGGGAACTGAGTTTGACACTCCTGACGTAAAACAACAAATCTGATAATATCAAATAGACAATATTGCTGCAGGTGCCAATGCTAAAAGTATCATAAAGCTTGTTTCTTGTTTTTGTTTTCTTACCTTAATAGTGCTGGCAGCAGGATGTTTTAGCTCAACCAGTCGGTCTCCATCATCCTGCAATTTGTTGACCTCACTTTCATGCGACAGCAGACTGTTATTTTTGAAGTTCTGCAACAGACAAGAGTTCACAGGTCTAATGTAATGTTTTATTTAAGATATGCTGCCACTTTTGCAATTAACCAACGGGAGAGCAAAACTAAAATGTATTTCTTGCCTAGATGATCACTCTTGTTTATTGTCATTGCTGTCTTAATTTTAGACGTTAATAAAAGTAAAAAAAAAAATGTAGTTTGGAGAAATAAAGGTAATTTGCAACCCCACAGATAGTCTGAGAAACACTGCTATAGACATTTTTTGAAGCCCTTTCATAAGCCCAAACTGTTTGTGGATTGCCCATTGCAAGGCAAGAGCATTTATACAGTTGCTATAAAAAAGTCTACACACCGCTGTTAGCAAATTTATTCAACAAAATGTAAACAAAAGTATACATTTTTGTATGTTAAATACCAAAATATAATACACATTTATTTTTGATTCACTGACCATATGTAAATATATATGGGGGGAAAAAAATCACAAACATGTTCAGGAGTACAAGGATTTGCAGTTAATGTAAATGTATTTTCTCTTGCAACATAAATTAGGTTATCAATGTACAAAGACCTGTTTTTTATGTTCTTATAGGGCTGAATAAACATACAATTAAAAAGGCTGCTGCTTATATATGTTTTGTTACCCTAACCTTAATGTGGCTATAATCTTCACCATAACTACTGGTCTGAGACTGCTGTCTGGCGCTGTTGTCTTGCTGCTGTAATGTTCGGTACTGAAGCTCTGCACTTTTGGCCAATGTTGCCTTAAAGTCATTCATTGTTGAATGTGGCAGCACATGCACTGTTCGCAAAATAAGATATGTCCAGCTGCTGACCCGCAGTGCCAAATTTGACAGTAGTTTCAGGCTAGAAGTCTACCCCACCACTAACCTCAGTGAGGCTCCACCCTAACCTCAGTGAGTACCTTGGTGCCAGAGAGTGAATGGAAAAATTGGTCTTGGAAAATAGAAAAATTGAATGATCTTAGTCCTGTCCTAAAACAGCTGTCATGTTTGGCACTGTGGGTCTGCAGCTGGATACTATTGCACAAAATGGGGTCTAGCGAAGTCAATGCACACTACTGCCAGTGCCGTAATGACAATATCCTGTAGCTTTTTTTTCAAATATCTGGGCTATAGGGTAGGGTGGACAGACCAACAAAAAGCCATTACTCAAAATATAATTAATTAATTAATTAAGCCAAAATCATGTGGAAAATTGTTTTATGGTCTGATGAAATAAAATTGAACATCATTTTAACAGGTACATTTGGCACGCTCGTCATCCAAACAATACCATACCCATTCTGGCTTCTGTATTAAAAGCAAAAAGTGTTTGTAACCAAGTATTAGTTAAGGTGTGTGCACACTTGTGCAACCAGGTCATTTTATTTTTTATTTTCCACATTATATGTGGAAAAAGATCTGACATGATTTGTCTTGGATTATTTTTTTCATCTCAAAAACCACTGTAAAAATGTTAGTAATTTTTACAGAAAAATACTGTAATTTTAAATTACCCTACCATATGCGGTGAAAAACTGTAAATGGTTTAACATCATATGTGTAATACTGTCAAAGGTATAGTTTTTGCAAGTAAAAACTGAATTACCATATTATTTACGGTAAAAAAAAAAAAAAAACTGTTAAAGGACATTCCCAAAAGCTCCTCTGGTACACATCACACATGATTACATTTTTTATAATTTTGTTTCTTCTTATTTCTGTTATTATTAATGTATATTGTGTTACATGTTATGTTATTTAGTTATGTTTTAAGGTAAAAAGGCAGGTTTTGGTAGTTAAAGTAGGTATATTAACATGCGACCACAGCGGCCGGTTTTTACTGTAAATTTAACAGGATTTTTTTTTTACAGTGTGTGATTTTTGATTGTGTATTGTGTAGACTTTTTAGTTATCTATGACTAACTTTTTAGTTAGTCATGTATATATTTTTATATTTTCTATAGTGTTTTACAGAAATATTTTGTAATTAACTTCTAATATATAATATTCCATACACATGGTCAGTATTTTTAAAATGTTATGTAATGTGATTCATGTCAGAGCTGGTTGGTTTGCTTCATATCTTAAAACTGTTCATTGAAGATTTGAAAAATGAGAAGTCTCTTTTGCCCTCTGTCATAATGCAACTTTTGTTTCTGAATATTTTTTTCCAGCCCCCCGGCTATTGAGATATACCCCAAGCCCCCTTGTTTGAGAAACGTTGGTCTACAGGAATATCAGTCCTTCAGCTCATTCCATTGTACAAGTCATACAATCAGCTTGCTTACCTCATACTGTCTGCGAACGTCAGCATGGTCAACCATCTGATCACTCCAGTCCTGTTTAAGGATCTTGTTTTGCTCTTCCCTCATGTATGCCACTTCCTTCTCACAGTCCTGCATGTAGTCGTACAGGCTGTTGAGATAGTGCCGTCTCCATTTTGAGTTATCCTGAAACATTAAAAAAGCTAAATGAGAATTTTTCCATTCACTCTCTGGCACGAACAGTATCTCTTACAATTTAAAGAGGCATGACAATAAAAAAAACAACAACAACAAAAAAAACACGTCCATTTATTCAATATCAGTCATAATGTGAATGATTTCTTACCAGTAGGTTAGCATATTGCTTCTTAATGGCAGCATATTCCTCCTGGAACAACACGTGGGATTTTAAGTTGTGTGATTAAAGAGTTAGTTCACCCAAAAATAAAAATTCTGTCATGAATTACTTGCCCTGTTGTTCCACACCCATAAGAGATGTTCATTTTTAAAACACAAATGAGATTTCTATCTATCCATTGAAAGTCCACAAAACCAAAACTTTGACGCTTTAGAATGTGTTAATGTTAATATGTAAATAAAAGACTGAAATAAATCATCATATGAAGAGATTGTGGCTTGGATTAAACCATTCCATTCATAGTGATTACTTTTACAATGTCTTTATGAACCTTTTGAAGCATCAACTTTTTGGTTTTGTGAACCTTCAATGGAAGGACAGAAATCTCTCAGGTTTCATTAAAATGATGGCATTGAACAACAAGAGAATGAGTACTTGATGACATAATTTTACTTTTTCAGGAATTTTGCATTCCCAAATCAAAGGCTGAGGAATGCATGTCCTGGTAACAAAAAATTGGACAGGTGAAGAAAAAGGTTTCTTTCTTAGCTCACCTGAGAACTGGTTGATCCAGGGCATAGCTGGTTGTTGTAAGACTCAATCTCCTTATGAAGGATGTTATGAGCTGCAATCTGCTTCTTCAGGTCAGCCATAGTGGGGCCATACTCCTCTTTGCTTGCATCTTTCTGTAATATTCCGTATTCAAAAATACTAATCAACATATTTTGGTTTTACTATGTGGCTGGCAAAGATGTTGTTATAAATCAAAATAAGATGTATCTTTGCTTTAATATCTGTAATTTTTTTCCTCAGCTATGAAACTCAAATTTCTACCACATATACAGGTGCTGGTCATATAATTAGAATATCATCAAAAAGTTGATTTATTTCAATAATTCCATTCAAAAAGTGAAACTTGTATATTATATTCATTCATTACACACAGACTGATATCTTTCAAATGTTTATTTCTTTTAATTTTGATGATTATAACTGACAACTAAGGAAAATCCCAAATTCAGTATCTCAGAAAATTAGAATATTACTTAAGACCAATACAAAGAAAGGATTTTTAGAAATCTTGGCCAACTGAAAAGTATGAACATGAAAAGTATGAGCATGTACAGCACTCAATACTTAGGTTTTAGGTTTTCTGACCTGTTTTTGGTTAAGCACCAGAGCCCAGTTAATTCTTGGCTGTAGTTCCACCTCGTTCAGTGGCTCATACAGCTCTCGGTAAAGGGAACAGTCTTTCAGCCAACGTTCATGAAGGCGACTAACACTAATTAGTGGAAAAAGTAGAAATTAATATTTATGTAGCTTTTGGAAGTCAACACAAATTAGTTTTAGATATAACCATATAAATGAGATAGAAAATATACTGTGCAAACTTAGTTTAGATCTGACAGAGCAACAGACTGAACATGGTCATGAACAGATGATTTTAGTGTCACTTACTCATTCTCTATTTCTCCTGCCTGAGGGTGTTTCATTTTCTTGGCTTTGTCCATATCCAGGAATAGATCTTTCAGGAGCCCCTCTGCCTGGCCTAAGAGATCTGCAGTTTCCTTCTGATGTTGTAATTTCTTATTATTTTTCTCATTGTCAGCATCCTGAGCAAATAAAAATGGGTGGAATAATTTTTTGTTTGCCATTTATAAATATGAACATACATTATACAGTAGATGTGCATAATGAAATAGAAAGTGTTTTCTTACAATGAGCAGCAGCTCTTCTGCACGCAGTACATCTTTCTCAACAGTGTCTGCATTCTTCTGCATACGTGCAATCAGCAAGGTCAGGTTACTCACCTGCGATCTGTCAGTTCAAAATTAAAAGTTAGGATTCTATGTGCTATAGATGGTCAATGTGTAAAAGACACTCAAATGCAAAATAAAGAAGATTAAATGTGTTGCATTAGACACAAGGATATATATATATATATATATATATATATATATATATATATATATATATATATATACATACACACATATATAAAGCATCAAATCATACAGGATAATCACACATATCAGTAAGATTTATTGTAAATGAAGCCTGAAAGTCAGCAGAATTGTTTCAGGCATGTTACATGAATGCATGTGACTGTTTCAGGCACAAGTGAGGTATGAGAAACTTCATTTGATCCGGATTAGAACCAGGGTTTTCAACCAGGGATCCATATACCTCTAGGGATCCGAAAAGTACCTGAGGGAGTTCCATAGAGATTCTATACAGTCCTGCTTGAAAGTTTGTGAACACCTTGCAGAATCTTCAAAATGTTAATTTTTTAACAAAATAAGAGGGATTCTACAAAATGCATGTTATTTTTTGTTTAGTACTGTCCTGAATAAGATATTTTACATAAAAGATGTTTAGTCCACAAGACAAAAGCTGAATTTATAAAAAATACCCCCTCAAAAGTTTACATACCCTTGATTCTTAATACTGTGTGTCATTACCTGGATGACCCATGGCTGTTTTTTTTTGTTTTTTTTTGTGATGGTTGTTCATGAGTCCCTTGTTAAACTGTCCAATATTCTTCAGAAAAATCCTCCAGGTCCTTCAAATTCTTTGATTTTCCAGCATCTTATGCATATTTGACACCTTTACAGCAGTAACTGTATGATTTTGAGATCCATCTTTTCACAATGAGGACAGCTGAGGAACTCAAACAAGTATTAAAAAAGGTTCGAACAATCACTGATGCTCCCAAAGGAAACACGATGCATTAAGAGCCGGGAGGTGAAAACGTTTGAACAGGATGAAGATATCCGAATTTTTTGTTTTTTGTTTAAATATCAGATTTTTTCATTTAGTACTCCCCTTCGGAAGCAACAGAAGATGCTTACATGCTTACCCAGAAGACAAATTAAGTACAATTTACCTTCATCTTCAAATTCTTAATGCATAATTTTTTTTTTTTTGTGTGTGTGTGTCTTGTGGACTATATGTAAACTTTTATGTAAAATATCTTATTCAGGACAGTACTAAATAAAAAACACTCATTTTGTATGATCCCTCTTATTCTGTTAAAATAATTAACATTTTGCAGATTCTGCAAAGGGTTCACAAACTTTCAAGCAGCACTGTATATTACATTACATTTTAAATACATTTATAACTAATTAACTGATTTCTAATTTCTAAATAATGATCTGTTAAGCGGTTTATAATGCAAGTATATAAATCAGGGGTGCAAAACCTGGCTCCTGGAGGGCCACAGTCCTGCAGAGTTTAACTTCAACCCTAAATAAACAAATCTAATCTAGCTAATCAAGTCCTTCAGGCTTATTTGAAAACTATAAGTATGTGTGTTGGAGCAGGGTTGGAGCTAAACTCTGCAGGGTTGTGGCACTCCAGGAGCCAGGTTTTGCACCCCTAATATAAATATTCCTAATGATTTTAATTATATAAAGTTTTACTGATAAAATTAAGCTTTTTATATTGAGATCCCTGAATGTGCTGAGAATCTAGGTGCAGTATCTCTGTTTTGAAATTCCCTGTATTAGAACTCTAGAATTTAGTGTTTTTGAGAAGTATGCACTTCTTTTAATGTTATGTTATCTTCAGTGTATTTTTCCCTCCCAAATACATAAAAACAACTAATTTGAGAGCTCACAGGGTAAAGGCACATTTTAAAAACATGTTCCTATTAATGGGACTTCAGTGGGATTCCAATCTAATTTCTTATTGGTCATCCCAGTTTGTTTAATCATGAAGCTGGCCTTATTAGTTGGTGGATATTGGTTATATCCATTAATTTAAGCTGCTTTGTTATATTATGAATCAAATATTATTGATCTTACTCAGATTAGTGAAAACACATTGTATGTTTTTGCTGTTTGTGACAATCCTCTGAATGAAAAATAACTGTCAAACAGATAAAACATGTGACATTAATGCCTCTCTCTGTGCTGTTAAATATTGTTTTGAGAACCTGAAGAGATTCAGAGATCATATCATATCATTATATCTTTTCTCCTTCATGCCATGCTAGTCCAGAGAGTTCCATCATTGTTCTTATCTGGTGATCTTTTATATGTAAATGACATGGTAATAAATTAGGTGGTGTTGTTTACCCTCATACTGTAGCAAATCTTAAAGAGTTTGATTTCTTAAAGTCAGTGACTTTGGGAAAGGAAACTCATAACACTTAAGGAAAATCGTTAAAAAAATAGCATCAGAAGATTACTGCTGCAATGTTGGATGGTCTTAGCTAAGTCCTGAAGAATTCATACACTTAGACCTAATTCCATAAATTCTTAAACATATGCTTTAGTTACATATTTTACTTTACAAATTCCTTCTTTGGCATTTTGTCATTTACATTAGTTTTCCCTAGCCCTGTTCCTGAAAAACAAAAAACACACTAGACATATTTGAACTCTTCCTAACTCATTAGTGGAGACTCCAAGACCCGAAATGGATGGGGCAGATAAGGGAGACATCCAAAATTTGTACTGTTGGGGTGCCTCCAGGACCAGGGTTGGGAAACACTGATTTACATAATACATTGCATAAAAATAAATATTTGATTTTCTTTAAGGTTCTAATGTCTAGTTAGTTTTTGTTCTAAACTCATCATTCTTATTCCACCTAAAATACCCCACAATCCTTACTACTTTAACATCTAAAACCAAAGAATACAAAGAAAAAAAACTATTTCTTTTTGCCTTTTAAAATGTTTTACAAGAACTATATTGTGTTTGTTTTTGAAATGTCACGTTTGCATTGCCATGATGAAACAATGGACCAACACCCAGCAGTCTAGTGGAGGAACAAAACACGTCAGCCCTTACAGGAACTGAGCTTTACGACCAAGGACACTCCTTTCACTGTTTCGATCATTTTTTCAGATTTGGTTTTATTCATTGATCCTGATTATTACACTGTACTGCACTGACTCAAATGATGAAGATAATTATTGAGAAAAAGAATTGCTTCTGACATAGTATATAGGTGTAATTCTTAATTACATTGCTGGTGCATCTATAATGACCCTTTTAAATGACAGTTTTATAGAAAACAATAGTATTGCATTATATTATATTTTCTTGAAAACTCGTGATTGAATTTGTAGCAAATTAAAAAATAAATACATTTTACATTATACAAGGAAATGTTTCTATTTAATAGAGCAAATATAGAGTTCAAAGTGGAATAGACTGAAACTCAAATTGTAATTCTAATATTGTCATTAAATTAATTCAAATAAATAAACCATTGACTGAAAACAAAACTTTTGCATTAGAATATAGTGGTCTTGCATTTTGATTGTTGTATTTCACAGAAATCTGTAACCACATGATTTTTATTTATTTATTTATTTAATTTTACTTTTTTTGACTAACAAATATATGATGAAATATTTTGACAGCTTTTCTATTTCATATCTCTATACTTCACCTTTGAAAAATTCTAAGATTTTTAACCACTGTAGTGTATTTTCAACAAACCATAATCATTCCAACTTGTGTTTCCAAAGCAGAGGTTATATTATTACCAAAACAGTCGGCATAAGGGCCCACGGAACTTAGATATCCTTTGTGCAATGTCTCCATTTCCTCCTATTAGTAAGCCTATACAAACTCATGATCTGTGATCTCATGATCTAGCTGATTTTCACTTCTAATTGGAATGGAGTGAATTGGCATTTTAAATACAATTTAAAATGAGAATAAAATATGACTGATCAAGAAAACAAATATATTCATATATTGGTTGTTGTAGACTACAGCAAATAACATTGGTTAAAAAAAAAAAAATAATAATCACAAGAGCATTTTTTGATTTTTAAGGTGAAACATGACAGATTTCAGATTGAATGTTTCACAGGAATAAGAGTTAACCACCTTTACACCTTCACTTTCTGGGCTTTGGTTACCTGAGTCTATCTAAACTGATCTCAGACCTGCCTGAACACAACAGAACAGAACCAAGGGTATGAATTACCAACAACACTCACTTGCTCGTCTTGGAATCATCTTTCACCGTGTTTTCTTTCTTCTTGAACATCCTAAAAGTTTTAGTGAGGTGAGGTTCACCTTCTCTGCCGCTGGTGTGCGTTTGTGAATCTGTCTCACTTCCGTTTTTCCTTTAACCCCACAAACTCCTCTGTACACTTTCTACCTCTTTAGAACTGTCATAGAGCGGTGAAGTAAAGCAGTTCTTCTGTCTCCACTCCTCCCTGAGAAACAGGTGTTTGGGCGACACCCAGACCACCTCCTTTTGCAGGACCGGGCAGACCAGTTTCACCTTCCCATTTTTCACTCACACTCACACACACCTCGGTCATTCTTTTTTTTCTTCAAGCCCAGTTGATAGCAATTAAATGTGTGTATATACTTATATATACAGTAAAATAGAAACAAGTCATGACAATAACAATCATTTTGTTGTGGTTATAGTCACTCTAATCAGCTCTGATTTCTGGTGATTTAATATTTGGTGTATTAAAATTGACCCGATTTTGTTAGACATGTTGCACTTTTGAAGAATTAATTTTATTTATTTATTCAGTTCATTTAAATTATTTTCAGCAGTGTTTCAGCACAATGACACTGCTTGTTAAATGTGTAAAACCTGTGAATGTAAGATGGTGTGGAATGTTGTTGGGTCACTTTCTCTCAGTAGGGCTGTGGTAGTTAGCCCACATTTCTAACATGTACTGTCACATGGTAGGGTGTGACCGAGATTAAGGCCTGCAGTCACTCCCTCTTTCTCTCTACCATCCTTACCTAGTTCATCATTTTTTTTAATTTTTTTTTTGTATTTCCACATTTATCAGGTAATTTTTAAATAATTTTTTAAATGTACAACACATTATATATACATATATATATTTTTATTCATTCTAAAACCGCAAACAAGTTGGATAAATATAGAACAGATACATAAAACTCGACTAACAATTACAATAAACACTTTGGGCAATCATTGTGAGGCCATGGGGAAAATTGATCAGTCATGCTATGGAACACATTAGGTGGAAACTGAGAAACTTATCAAGTTAATTATCAAATAACTTAACATTCATCTCACCCCAACCCTGTCTCCCTCATTTATTTATTTATTTGCAGTTCACTTAAGTAATCCAGCAATGACATTAAACAAAATCATAAGGACATTTTTGACTTGTTTAAAGTAGTTTCAGATTAAATAAAGCAGCCAGTTTTCCCTTTCTCTGGAAAGCCAGAAAAAGAAAATACATTTAATATATATGTATGTATGTATGTATGTATGTATGTATGTATGTATGTATGTATGTATGTATGTATGTATGTATGTATGTATGTATGTATGTATGTATGTATGTATGTATGTATGTATGTATGTATGTATGTATGTATGTATGTATGTATATATATATATATATATATATATATATATATATATATATATATATATATATATATATATATATGTATATATATATATATATATATATATATATAAAATGTAAAAACAACAGAAACTATCAGAGGATTCTCTTTCTCCCTCTCTCTCTCTCTATAAGAAACTATATGTACTGACACAGTCTTCAACAGAACAGGTAAGGAGGGGCTGGGATTGAAGCAGGATAATTCACATTGGGGTGTGGTGCTTCTGCAAACATACTAACGGATATCTTATTTTGGGCTATTAAATATGCCTGTCTTCTTTATACAAAAGAAACCAAACAATTGTTGATCGAGACTGACAGGTTGACAATGGGTTAATCTCGCCGATAAAAGGTCTTGCATGCGATTCTATGCATACTGGCATTATCAAATTGAACTGGAAATTTAAAGGACTTTCAGATTTGAATGAAATTATCCGATATATGCACTTAAATGCCCAGTAAATTAACCTTAACAGATTAACCCATTACCAAATATATTAAAATTCACACTGCAACCAAATATGAGAGTCAGCCTTTTAACCTTATAGCTTGGTTTAAACTACCTTGCGTGAGATTCCTCAGGATTGAGATTCCTCAAATGCACCCTGCTTGGAATGATGTGCATGTGCTCAGGAATGTGAAGATGAATGAATGACAACAGAAAGCTGACAAGAGCTGTGATAGAGATCTACTCGAGACTTCTTAATCCTATAGGTAGAAAGTGACTAAAGTCTAGTGCAGACAAATATGGACTAGTGGTGTTTGATGCTTTTGGTATGTTTATAGACCTGATCTGCATATATAGAGAAACACAGAAACTCTCCAGACTCTCCAATATTTTTTCAAAAACATGGCAAATGCAGTGATGACCAGAAAGGTTTTTTTATTTTTAAATCAGGAGATTTCAAACTAAAAATCTGTTTTATTATTTATCATATCCAATCCATTTTAACAGTGTCATTATAATGGTCTGATCTCTGTCTGGTGAAGATTAAATTAGCTCTCACAAACATTTGTTTTTTTTTCCCTCCCACAAAACTGATGAAACAAGGGGGAAAAAGCAACTCATCTGCAAGTTAAAAGCAATTAGTTAAACAACAAAAGATAGCAAATCTTATTAGGAAACAAATCACAGGTAAAGCACTAACAAACCATTTCCTTTCTCTCAATGGCTTTAAGATGACTTTTTAAACAAAATTGCACCAGTGTATATTTCTAAGGTACATGCAGACAATTATTTGCAAAGATCAAAATCCTCCAACACAGATGAGAAGAAAAAAAAAAAAAACTAAACAAAAAGACTCTCATAGCTGGAATTCTAGATCTTCAGCAGTGTTAAAGTGTGGACTTCTTGAGGGAAATAAGTCCACTTTTATATAATGTTCTGGGAAGATTGAGATCAGGTCTAGGCAAACAAAGGCATCTTAGTTCAAAAGTTTATATGATAAAAAAAAAATAATAATAAAATTAAAATAGACCCAGCAAACTTTTTACTCTAGATTAAAAAGGGAGTAGTGACACCAAGCATTACCACTGACACTTGGCAGGATTTATATAACACCTTCTTGCAAGATGAAAACATTGCATTAACGGTCTCTTAATATCACCTCTAATTCAGTCAATATGAATTTACTACCAAACAGGCTGCACTTACACCTTCTTAAATTTATGGCGGCATGTTTTGGGGAAAATGGTTTAACAGAATAAGGATCCATAACTCTCGGTCTTGAAGAGAGATCTGTATTCATATAACCACAAATACAACCAAAACAAAACCTGAGATCTAGCTTCCAAAGCCAAAGAAACCTCTGAAGTAGCCAGTGATGCCACCCTTGCCCTTCTGCTCAACCTTGTCATCAAGAGGTGGAAAAGCCACATGGTTGAGAGCCAGGTCAAAGAAGAGAGGCTTGCATGGAATTGGCTGGAAGTCTGGAGGGAACTGCACCAGATTGGGCTGCTTGCTCAGGAGGGTGGGATCTAGCCGGAAATGTTCCCATCGATCAGACAGAGGCTGTCGATAAACCAGAAACACAGCTCTTGAATTCAAAGACAACAAAGAATGTGCTTGCAGAACTCAAATGAAAATACAAACACCCTGCAGACGTGGTCACTATGAACTAGAAAGAGTTGTGTAAAGAGTCTTTAGATATGCAGGTCTGGAACAATTTGAAGGAGAGATATCTATTATCTCATCTCATCTAGGAACTATTCCTTTAAACAAGCCCAGCCCTACTGCAGGACACCATGAACCTGATGCGTGCACACACACACGCGCGCAATCAATGTCAAGCAACATTCCACTGTTCTACTCCTCCTCCACTTGTGTATACGAATATCAGTTAAAAGTCAGCATGCCTTATCTAAAACAGTAAACTAGACATGATCTTGAGCTTGTAAATAACAATTAGAAAATATTTTTAAAAAGGTTAATAAAACATAGCTTTGAATATATTAAATTAATCTAGGGCAAACTAATAATGCCCAATAAAGGTAAACTCTGAAAAATTGTTTGGAAATATTCAATGAAGTCTTTCCATTTGCCCTCTCTTACCGTGTTGTCTTTAATCTGCTGCTGTGTGGGCACCTCAGCAACATCGTCTGTGTCTAAAACAAATACAAGCGTCACAGTTAGTTGCAGCTAATGAAGCTTTCAAATATATGGCAACTGTGTCTGACTTTGTGGACGAGGGCGGAAGGTCAATAAAGTGACTGTTTCTGGCTCATTAAGAATGACTGGTCCCTTGTGGAATGGAAATGGCTGCAGTCATGTCTACCCACCTAAGATGGCTGCAGCTTGAAGGGAGTACTTCTCAGCATTGACCTCAGCAATCAGCTCCTGGACATCAGGAAGATCCTGAGAGAAAGGAATGCAACAGCATGAGGGCTAAACTGAGTAGGGCCCATTACATTTCACAATCTTTTTGACTTAGTAGTATTGCGAAGCTGAAAGTAAAACTTTGGCTTCAGATACTGACAGACTATACACAACTAAACTGTACTCAACTAAAAAGTACCAGGGTCTTTTGGAAATGGAAAGAAGTAGTATGGAAAAAGATCTCAAATGTTTATAATATAAATCTCAGATTTAAACTTCAGTAGCAAAAACAATGTCACGTAATAAATTGGAAAGTAATTCCTGTGAATTAAACTATCCATTTCAATTAACCAATTAAAAACTAAAGATTGTATTAAAATGTTTTAGTAACAACATTTTAGGTACAAATTGATTCTTCTTGTATTGGTACATAAATAATTTTATTCTATTACTTAAAACAGTGAAAAACTGTGGAACACATGCCTTATTTTTTTTTTTTAAAAAGTACCTTTTTTTATTGTATTTTAATTCTAGTATGAAATATTGATTTAAATTGTCTACAATTAAGGCTGCAGCCCGCCCCCACCCCTCAGTTTAAAAAAAAAATTGCTCTGACTATCATTATAGTTGGTGTGAACTCAGCTATTGTGTTAACAACAATGAAAATGCCGGATAACACTTGATTACTACTCTGTATATTATCTGATACTATCACTATGCCATGGTGCCATCTCAATTTCCTAAGGGAAGTGATATGTAGTGTTTGGTACCTTAAGGCTATTATTGAGGCTCTTGGCTTTGGACTGGACCTCTCTGGTATATTTCAGAACTCTTTCATACAGAACCAGAGCTTCACTCCATTTCTTCACCAGAACATAGGACTGAGCTATATAGAAACACCTGTCCAGAGTGCAACGACAAGCGTTAAAAAATTATTCAAACAGAGAAAAAAAATATCTAAATGACAGATCATGTATGCAAGTACACATAGGCCCTGTTCTGGTAAGACATTTTAAATAGAGATCGACCAATATATCGATTTACCGATATTTTCCCCGATATTTAAGCATTTTACCATAATCTGATATCAGTTTTGTAATATCGGATTTACCAATAAACGTCGCCATCTTGTGGGTGTTTTGAGAATTGCGCACAGGATCGCCATTACAGCGCATCTGAGGGGAGACGAGACAACGGCGTGCACAGGTAAAGTATACTTATCTGCTTTGCTATAATTAGTAAACTTTATTTAACATAACAGCCATTAATGCACAAATTGAATGTGTTACATAAATGCCTGAAATGTAGCTAGTTTATGCAGCTATTTCTTAGAGACAAGCTCACGGAGTCACGCAAGACAATCCGTCAAGTCCTGTCACAATAAAGATGTAACTTTGCATGAATTAAATAATACAGCCACTAATGAGCACGTTTGAAATAAAGGCGCTGAATTTAATTCTCTCCGTGTTGTCTATGCTCATCATTAATCTCGAAGTAGTCTGCATTTTGCTGTTCACTCAGCAGGTTGATGGCCGTGGAGCATTTCCTGAGCATCGCATGTAACTTTTAACAAGATTCACTTGTTTAAAACATCGTAATTATATAAACATTTACTATATAACCATTCATTCAAACATCCAAGTAAACGCAACTCTACAGAAATTAAATATTTATCATCTCCGCGAGCGATCGCAGTTTGAGTATAGTTCTATGTAAATGCATAGATAAATAGCACTTTGTCAGCAGATATTTCATAATCTAGAACGGCAAAAACATGATTAATAATTCTGATATAACATACCAGTTGAGAAACGCAATAAAATACGATGTTTTGTTTGTTATATTCCAATATTCCAGAGATTATTCAGTTATTTAACATTATCCAGCAAATTATTCTTCATTCCAATAAACAGCTTATAAATCTACTAAAACTGTAGTTTAAAATGAAGTATTACATTTCTGCAAAGTTGATGACTCATGTCTTTAATTTATTTTCTCCATTTGTAAACATTAGGCATTCTACATTTATTTTGCTTATTGTTAACATTAGTGTTGCTGCTGATGTTTTTTATGAATACAATTTTTGTAATATGAAAATTAAAATTAACAATTTAATGGTGTATAATTAAGATTTTTTTTTGTTTTCTATGCAAGGAGGGAGTGATTGTTATAAATAAAATGGTTTGTTCAGTCCAGTGGTGTTGTAATTGTTTCAAAAACAGAAGTATAACAGTAAATAAATATTGGTTCTGCATATCGGTTATCGGGCACAAACACAAATTATCGGTATTGGTTCTAAAAAAATTAATCAATATTGGTCGATCACTAGTTTTAAAACATTCTAAACCTGAATTAAGAACTGAACTCTTATGATCGGACCACCAAAAATCCATCTTAATACCAGGTGGAAACAGGGCCATACATGCAAGCAGTCTTGTAGATTTAAATCAATGGAGGTTGAAATAAACTCACCTGTAAGCCTTGTAGACTAGAGTCTTGAGTGCCACTTCTTTCTGGAAGGTGTGATCTTCCTCTAGACCCTGCAGTGATGACAGCTCAGCAAGACTCTGGAAATGAAAGAAATAGTATAAAAAGAAAAGAAATGAGAAGGAAAAGAGGCATAACAGGCATACTGTTCAACTGCGTGATGCTTAATGGATCCTTTGCCTGTCTGTTATGCACAATTCCTGTTCAAGACCATTAACTCTAAAATGTAAAAATCAGTTTTATGAAAAGGAACATCACTTTCCATTCGAATATTTGTAAGGGTGTAACAATATATTGTTCCACAATATATCATGATAGAAAATGTGACAACATGCATTGTGGATGTGAAAAATTAATCATGATAGTTATACATAAAACCAAGGTCTTCACAGCCTACAACAGCTAAAGAACCAAAACCCACAAAGATGGCTATCATGACTATTTCATATTATAAATTACTATTTTTTTTTTTTTTTCAACAAAATTACAAATGCACACACACAGTACAGACACGTACTCTGGAAAATGTACACGTGCATAGAAACTTTTTGCAAAAGCTACACAACATTTCAGTAGCAAGGTAATAACACTGTTTTTGAAGAAGTTAAACTTCTTCAAATAGCTTCACTATTAGTAACGACGCTGCTGCCAAACACTGTTGAGAGTTGCACAGACTCAGGTAATTCACACTTAAATGTAGTCATTAGAGAAAGAGAGAGACTGTCTACATACCAATGGCTCAAGCCTATGTTACTAGCTCTAAACTTATGTCTTGGAATTAGCATCGGAGGCATGGGACAGAACAAAGCAATACTTAGATGCTTTGTTCTACAACATACACTGCACACACTCACACCTTAAGTGGTCTTATCTAATCTTATTTAAAAAAAAAAAAAAACAACTTAACATGTTATGTTAATGTTTGAAAATTATGTCTAAATTAACATTTTCTCTATGTGTGGGTGTGTAATTTACATTGTAGAACAAAACATCCAAGTATAGTCAAGTTATGTTTAGAGATTGCTATGCATGTTAGAGATTGAGTCAACTAGATCATCCACTGTGACGGCCTTATCGACACGACAGCCAGTGGCACAGTTCCTCAACAAACCGTCCATACTGGCATGATTAATACGATCCTCAACTGGACGGAACTAGAATAAATACTTTGAATGTTGCGATTCCATCAGACTTATGATAGCTACCCGAATCATAAAGCACTGTTCCCCAGAGGAGAACTGGCCCCCGACTAAGCCTGGTTTCTCCCTAGGTTTCTCTCTCCATTTTAACACTTGTTTGCCACCTGATGTCACCTGTTGGAGTTTAGGTTCCTTGCCGCTGTCGCCTTTGGCTTGCTTAGTTGGGGACACTTGATATTTGATATTCAACAGTGCTTTGATCTGCCTGCATTGACACCATTTTCTTTAAGAGCTGCTGTGCAGCCAAAATTAGGTGACTTGACTTGATGTTTACCACAGTGTTTATTTTACTCAAATCGAAAATCTTGAAGGAACCAGCAGAGAATTAGTCTTCTGGGTTCTGATGTCATAACAGCACCACTATAGACCTGCCACTTTTTCTATGTAATGCATTACTTTTTTGTTCATTTTATTACCAACTTTTCAAATTAGTCACTTAGTGACTTTTTACCTATAAATTCACAGATTTTTAAATATAAAATAGTTCCAAGCACTGTTTTATGATCTGTTCTGACAGTGATTATTTTTTTTATTTCATGAATCAGGGAAGAAAAGGGGGAAAAAGGTGAGAACATCGTGTGGGGCAGGGGCATGCTCCGCACTGAATTTAAAAAAAAAAAAAAAAAAAAAAAGATTTGCTTTACATGCTCATTTGTAGTTACTTTAAGGGATTTTTTAAAATTGATTTTATATTACCTTCTATGTTCTAAACTGTAATTTTTTCACACAAAATTAACATACTGTTGCAACATTTTACCAAAATCAAAATCATTATAGATCAAGTGCTATGCAGGCTATTAAAGACAATACTGGCTGATTAGATACTAAGCTAAACTGCAAACTGTTGGCCCTCTCTCTCACCATTCCCAGATCTCGGACCTCAAATACAAAAAATATTACCCTTTATAGACATTGTACAAGTAAAGAATAAAGGAAACATGGTACAGTACTTACTGAAACAACCAGTTCTTTATATTGATCTCAAAAAGGCGAGTTGTCACTAAAAGGTGAGGAGTTTGCATCTATGATGAATAAACAGGATAAGCTAATATTACATAAAACTGTTTCTTTGCATTGATTTTGGATTTATTGTCAGTACTGGGCTCATAGTTCACATTGGTAGGGTACTTTGTAGAGTTGTCAAAAGTACTGACTTCAATACTGAAATTTTAAAAATGTGAGTGCTGTTGAGTGGATTCGTAAACACCACTGACTGACCATTGTGTTCACTCTCTCATCACATATGTCTGTGATTGGCTATAATGCTCAACGCAAGGGAGCATTTGAAAGCACACGGAAGTGTTTGAATTTGAAAGCAGGAGCGGGAGCGTTTGAAAGCAGCCTTCACTGGTCCATGATAAGACGTCTGCTTTCAAACTCCCCTGTGTATATCTGTGTAAGCACTCGGTGAAGAGCTTCATTGATGACTATTTACAACGTTTTTCAAGTGTTGAGCATTGAAGCCAATCACGGACATATTCGATGAGCACGTCAACACAATGGCCAATCAGAGGTGTTAATGAATCCACTCAAGAGTCACATTTTTAAAATTTCAGTAGCAACTTGGTACCGCAGTCAGTACTTTTGACAACTCTAGTACTCTGAACTGTGATTGTGGATGACTGTGTTCATCTGCCACCACCAAAGATCATTTTTGACCCAAGAAAAACCTTGCAAGAGAGTTAAGATAAATCTGATAACTGTCTTGAAATAAAACATTTGAACATTGTCTTGAGGTGTGGGAACTCTAGTACAAGTAGAATAATTGACTCCAGCCATTATTAGACAAAATAAGGCACAGCCAAGATGTAACAGCCACATTGCTTTGCAATACCACCTCAGGCATGTATTGTTTTTCTAATAATTCAACAGCCCATCATTAATTATTCTTTACATGTTTACAGTGATCTGATCAAAAGTTATTAGCCTAAACACATTACCATTTCCACATGATTTTCAAATGGGTCTTCTGATTTTGGTGTGACACTCCCCACTTATTTCTTTGAGAGTGGTGTACGAATATTGCTGAATAAACCCATATTATGTGGCTTATGAGCGAGCAGGAAAGGAAGCAAATGAAAGCAATTAACAGTGCAGCTTTGTATTCCTGTACTTTTTCACAACACATCCCTTAACTATGACCTGTTAGTTGTCATTTCAGGACACATTCATGACAGATAAGCTTAAACACGTGACTACATCGCTTTGTGTAGTGTACTTGACTGCATTTCTTTCATTAGCAATAGTATAGTAGTTCTGCATTTTTTCCTTTGATACCTTATTTTAAAACACTGATTATATCAGTTTCTTTCAAAGTTTTGAATGTCCACATGATTTTCACATTTTAACTATTCATCTGTTTCAGTCATGTGACTTTGTTCAGAGATGGATTGTCCAAGAATGTTAGATTCAGTAAAAATGTTTGGTTAGACCTTATTTTAAGGTGCCCTCATTACAGTGTAATTATGCAACTAACTACAGAGTAATATTAATAACATGTACCTAGGATTAGGGTTCGATTTTGAGGTAGTTGCATGCAATTATGCATAACACTTATTACTATAGTAAATGCATGTAACAAGTACACTTTAATATAAAGTGTAACGAAATGTTTACATATATGAAGAATGTTTGATCTCTGAACCTGCAGGATGATGTCATAGAGTCGTATCAGGTCCTGTGGTCGTGGTCCTCTCTTGTTTTCATCAGTCTGTGGCTCCTTCAGTTTAGTTTGCAGCGCATGAGCCATGCTCTCATTCCTCTTCACCACTGTCCACAGCTTGATATAGGTCAGGTAGCTGCACGCAGGTATGTATAAAGACGCGCATACAAAACTGTCAAGCATCACAGCATAGTAGTTTTTTTTTTTTTTTTTTTTTTTTTTTTTTAAATCAGCTGTTTAAATCAGACCTATGCAGCTGTCACACTAACCTGTGCAGGTATTGCAGATTAGACACCTTGCCACTCTCAGCACCTTCTGTTGCTCTTTCTCTCTGCTTCTGTTGAGAGAGAGAAAAAAAAAAATAACCCTTTAAGTTTTTTAGGTTTAGGTTTTAGATGTCAGTGTTTTCATTAATTACCTAGACTGTGGCATCATGCCAGTTTTATAACGGACTGAAAATAGTTTCACATCTCATAATATAAAAGATCTTTAACGTGTTTTACGAGTTTTACATTGATGTGGGATTCTATCAAACAAATAAAAATTGAAATTGTCTAGTTTATAGTTATAGTTTATTGATGATAAAAATAAAAAAATAAAAAAACATAAGCTGCTTAATTTTTTTAAAAGTATTTTCTACTCCCCATTCCTAACCCCACCCCAGAATATAACCATCGCAGAAACCTTTCGGAATGTTTTGAATTTTAGTAAAACATTGTTTACACATTGTCTGCATAAACCATATTTACATTTTAATGCCAATGTAATTCCATACATAGGGTGACATGGGGCAAGAAATTAGATCCTTAGGGTAAGATGACCTTTGTATTTCAACTAAATTGTCAAAATAAAACTTTAAGTGTCATTAATGTAAAATACTAAATCAACTAGTCTATTTAAATATATATAAAAATATAATCAAAAGTATTTTATACATTCTGTAAGTTTATCCAGTGAGGGCTTCTTACACCAGTAGGGGTAAGAACTTTGACATTTTGTACTATAACAACTAAATTAGCAAATGTTTCTATTTGTTTCTTATAACAACACATTGGCTGATGCATCATCCTGCATGCATTATATCTAAAGGTGTTACAGTTTAAAAGTATGGGGGGCATCTTCCCCCATGTTACCATATAGAGATCCACACACACTTTAACTGCGTGAGGTAGCCCATTAGAACGCAGTTAGCATATAAGAAAAACTTGTATAGTTTTAGATTAGGGTCTAATTCTTACTCTTAATTAACCATTAACTTCCTATTTTCCCCTTAAACTCCTATTTACCACTTATTAATGGTTAGTAAGGTAGTTAAGTTTAGGTAATGGGTAGGATTAAAGCATGTAGAACATGGTCATGCAGAGTAAGGCATTAATATGTGTATTATAAGTACTAAACAGCCAATATCCTAGTAATATGCATGCTAAGAAAGCAACTTAATAAAGTAAGAATTAAACACTAGACTTAAGTGAATAAAAATGCAATGCATTTAACCAAGGTATTACTACTCGTATCACATTTAGAGAGGTGTAGGAGGTGTCAGTAATCTCACCGCATCAGTCCTGAGCTCCTCTCTAACAGCCTGGATAGTGTCTCTACACTCTGCCAGCAGGGTTTCATATAGGCGCTCCTTAGTCTCTTCATTATCTGCCTGTGAACAGTAAGAGACTGAACAGTCAGGATACCTGCAGTCACTGAGTATTGTGCGTATAACTGCGTATAACTTTTGGTTCAAACACGAGCGTGTGATTTTAATTTGGTTTGGTGGGAAAGGTATTTCCTGAACTTGAGTGCACACAATCCTCCTCTTTCCTCAGGACTGTCTAACAAGATGGGTAGTCCAGGAGTGATCAACACTGTGGATTAGTGTACCCATAAACTCTGATCTTAGAGAGAGCTGTCATTTTACTCAAATGGCAAGTGTCAGTTAGCATTGTTTCTAGATTTTTTTTTTTTTTTTTTTTTTTTTTTTTTTTAAGTCTAAAATCAGACATCTAGAAAGCTGTAGGAGGAGAGGGTTTATTTTTTATGCTTTATTTCTTTATTACTACTTAACTAACACCCAAAAATAAATAAATAAATTCACCCTGCTGAGTCACATTTATGTGACATTTGTGACATATTAACAATGCATTTAATTATGGACTTGATTTAAATATTTGTGCTTTTAAACCCAACCTTTTTTTTTTACACCATGATGTTATAGCAATCAGTGAGTCGAGAGTGCATGCGCGATTTGTTTGCACATAACCGACTCATGCATGCTCTATGAACAATTTACACTGTAATTGTCTTTACCTTCATTACAATCATTATCATCCATCAAAACCTTTTTCTTTTTCCAACTGAGAGGGTTAGTTTGCGTTTTGAGCCACCGTCTGTATTTCACAGCAGTCCGCTGATCCGAAACAATCACAAATCATACGAGAGAGGTGGTGCCTTGTTTTAAATGTATTTAATTAATTTATCTTTTTTAATGTAACATTAATTAAATTAATGAATTACAGTATCTCACTTCTGTGAGGGGTGTACTCACTTATGGCCAGCGGTTTAGACATTAATGGCTGTGAGTGGAGTTACTTTGAGGGGACAGCAAATTTATACATATATATACACAAGTTATACAAGCTGTACACACTACTTTACATTGTAGCAAAGTGTAATTTCTTCAGTGTTGTCACATGAAAAGATATAATAAAATATTTACAAAAATGTGAGTGGTGTACTCACCTCTGTGAGATACTGTATATTAATATATTTAAATTAATTTTAAAGTTCTCGCGGCCTCCCTGGAGGATCACGGAGGATCACTGAGGGCCCACGGGTTGAAAACCACCGTTTTAAACCATTCAAGAGCAAGAACACACGAAAGAGAACTTAATTCGATACTTGCATGTTTTCGGTGTTTCAGACAGAGAAAGAGAGAAGATAGAGAGTAGATAGAGAAACATGTTTCAGACAGCAAACAGACAGTGAAGTGAGCGTAAACAAAGAAATCGGATGTGTAACATATTGGATCAGTACATTAGGTCTTAAAGAGACAGCAGCCTATACATACCTGCTGCTGTCTGTTATTATTGTTAATTAAAAAAATAAAAGACTGCTTTAATAAAGATTAAATTTCTCATCATGAAAAGATGCATTTTAACTTTCTGTAAAGTATGTAATTATTTTTATACCGAAAGCAAAAGGACGGCACGTTACCACGTGAGTTTGTTGTATTCAGAATGTCAGTAGGGTAATGCGTGACCCTTAGTAATGTAGTGTATGAGGTAAAAGTTGTGTAGTGCAGCTTTCCTTTTACTTGTCTTGAAACTAAGATTTACTGTGGTCAACAAAAGTATTTGCTCATTGGTCCTGGGTTGTGAATGGCAATTCAAAAATTTTTTACTTCAGCAGCACAGAAAGTAACTGATGATAGAGATACACACACTGTACCATTTATAATACAGGTTTGATGGTAGCCTGATAAGAATCTGGATTGCGTAAACAAGGTTATGAGATCAATTGTTTTTTAGTTGCGATTTAAATAATTGGAACGTTACTATGACCATAATTTTGTTGCACTACTACCATGATCAATAGTAACTTTAGGTTTATTCATAGTTGCATTTATAGACTAACTGAAAATGGACACTAACATAATGGTGTCAAGCACCAAAGTAGTAGCAACAGAAGGATCATATACTTAATTGTACATCACAAATAAAACACCAGCATAACTATGAGTAAACTACATAAAAATTGTAAACCTTCACAGTTAAAATGTGTTGAGGATGAAAAACAAGCATCAACACAAAGAATGTAACAAAACAAGTTTCTGGAGCATTCCTGTTGTAGCAGGCATAGCAGAGTAACACTATTTTACACTGTCCTTGTTACACGTTACATGTAGTTACTACAGTAATAACTATAAATTATGCATAATTACATGCAACTAACCCTAAACCAAACTCTAATCCTAACCCCTTTAGTAAGTACTGAGTAATATTAAGTAACTAAATGTATACTTACACTGTAACAAGGACACCTTAAAATAAAGTCTAACCACATAAATAAAAATAACAATAAAAGTATAATTAAGAAGCCATGAGATTTCTAAAACTAAATGGAAAATTGTTAATTTAATGGTACTGCTAAAAAAAAAAGAAAAAAAAAGAAAAAAACAACAACTTTAGAACACCATGAGAAACAAACATAAGCACACGCCCACTGCGGGACTGTGGTCACACCTAACCAACACCTTGCATGACTAACTGCAACTGGGTGAACCAGAATTTCGAACCAAAGACTGTGAAGCAAAAAAGAAAAAACTAGGATAGCTTTCCATGAGAATGGTTATTCTTTACAGAATGCAGTCTGGTTAAGATGGGACAACATACCATAGACGTGAGCATGCTCATGGGTGAGGTGTGCCTGGGTGGGGAAGATACTAATAACGATAACCATTTACTGATAAAGACAAAGGAATTTTTAAAGACATGTGTCAGCTGCAACAAGATAGAGAAAGAGCATCTCCATGAGGAGAGCACATAACACTGCACATTCAGTCATGAAAATTCACAAAGAATATGATTCTAAAGCAATCTAAAATTTTAGGGGCTAAATTATGAAAGACCGGTGTATCGATAAGCTAACGTTAACGGTTCTGCTTTCGGTACTGGAGAAATTTTGAAGAAAATAAACGTAAATTTATTGCTATAAAGACATTATCTTGCAAATTCTATCTCGCCAGCTGTTTCTGTATGCAATAATATTAGGCCATTTATCTATGATGCATTTATGCGCTCACGCAGAGGAGCTACAGCACCCGCAGCCGCTCACAACATGAAAGCCCTGTTTAATTGTGATGATGGAGGAGAGAACTAAACAACTAAACGTCTGCTTACTCTTGAGGCCTGTGATATTAAGCTAATTTTATTTTTGATTTCGATTTTGGCTTCCAAGGATCATCAGAAAGAAGATATTTGAGGTAAAACTATTAAAAACTAGCCGTGTTTCGTCTAGCACACCTTTATTCTCTTCACAGCTGTGCGCGTTTGTTCCTCCCTAAACCCAAACTTAACGTCAGAATCAGCACAATCATGATTGTTGTAAAATGCAGTATTTACTGTTGCTAAATTGCGGTAAATGTTTGATAATTATTATCAACGTTTTAAAATGTTGAAAGCACAATCCGCGCAAGAGACGCTGTTCCTCAGGCCGAATTGTGATGCAGATCTCGCCCCCCATTGACAACCATAGTATTTTTTTGTCAATGGGGGGGCAAGATCTGCTTGGTTACAAACATTCTTCCAAATACCTTCCTTTGTGTACAGCAGAACAAAGAAATCTATACAGGTTTGGAACTTGAGCATGAGTAAATTATGACAATTTTCATTTTTGGGTGAACTATCCCTTTAAACATTTGCCCAGGTAAAATTAGAACAGCCTTCTGTCTGTACCACCTTGACTTGTTTGCTCACTGTTGACTTGTTTGCTCACACTCATTAACTCATACATCAGCTGAGTTGAGTTTAGTGACATGTTACAATGTTCACATGGTAAAATAACTGGTACGGTTTTTATTAGTGCTTGACAAAATTTCACAATTTTAATTCATAAGCTTGTGATTAGATTCTGATCTTGATTCAATATCGATTCATTTGGATAAATATCAGGCACAGTAGCTACATGTTAACTTTTCTCAAGGAAAAAAAATCTAATGCTGTAAACATACAGGGAGCCCTGTCAGCTGGTATTATTATTAAAGGTTAAAAATTAACAACTCAAATTAATACATACATTAAATAAATAACTAGTAAATGAAATAATATTTTTAATATATAATTAAAAATATAATATGGAATAGTGCACACAATCTCTCATACTACAATCTGCATTTAGAAGGATGTACTGTTACTCAATCCTCCACAGTTAAAGACCTGGGTGTTATATTAGACAGCAACTTGTCCTTCGAAAATCATATTTCATATGTTATAAAAACAGCCTTCTTCCACCTCAGAAACACTACTAAGATACGGAATATGTTATCTGTTTCTGATGCAGAAAAGTTAGTTCATGCTTTCATGACGTCTAGACTAGATTACTGTAATGCATTACTAGCTGGTTGTCCTGCTTCCTCAATAAACAAGCTACAATTAGTACAAAATGCAGCTGCCAGAGTTCTTACCAGGTCAAGAAAATATGATATAACACCAATTTTATCATCTCTACGCTGGTTACCTATTAAGTTCTGTATCGATTATAAAGTACTGCTAATGACCTATAAGGCTCTAAATGGTTTAGCTCCAGTGCACTTAACCGATCTTCGATCGCCCTACAATCCTTTACGCTCTTGAAGATCACAAAACTCTGGACTTCTGGTTGTACCTAGGATAGCCAAGTCCTCTAAAGGAGGGAGAGCGTTTTCACATTTGGTTCCTAAACTCTGGAATAGCCTTCCTGATAATGTTCGTAGCTCAGACTCAACCGCCCAGTTTAAATCTAAATCTCTTTAGCCAAGCATTCGCATAATGCATCTCATATCAGATCAATTACACATGACTATCTTTGTTTAATGTTATGAACAGACTAGAGAGTACATCAGCTTCAGTTTGGATCCAGCCTCTTAAGAAGACCTCAGATGACCATCACCTGTGAAGAGACGGCACCAACTTCTGCAAGGACTTCAGAAGATGCAACATCTGGATCAACACGCACATTCCCAAGTTTCTATATATCCTAATTATTGTTAATATGTAATTCATTTTTCCAGGAGCTCATTGCTTCTACCTTCAATTAAATTGCAGTGATTGTAAATAAATTGTTAAATTTACATTATTAGCTAATTGCATTTTCTAAATTGTAATGTTGACATGCATTCTCTGTAAAGCTGCTTTGAAACTATATGTATTGTGAAAAGCGCTATACAAATAAATGTGAATTGAATTGAATATATTTAGCAAAATACTCCTCTCTATAGTTAATTTTTTCTTGCTAACTTAGGTAAATGTAATGTTAGGTGGCATTGTTTTACAAGCGGATTTATTTACCTCTTTCTGCGGTCAAAACAGTAATTGAGAGATTACACAAGACAAGATACATTTCGGTAAGTTGTACTGTATCTTTCAACATTCCTTTTGAGGTTCATTCTTGTTTATAACTAGTAGTAAAGAGGAAAAGATCTGCTCACGTGCCACTTGAACTGAGGCACTACAGCAATCTGTCAAGGCACATTAAAAGAGCAGCAAAACTATTTATTGTTTGAATTTCAGAATAAAATTGACAATTTGAAAGCTGGGACTATGTTTCATATCAAAGTAATCAGCTCCATCTTGTCTGTCGATGTCGATTTTTCACTGCATGAGAAAATGGATGTGGCGTGAAAGGGGAGTCTCACGCTGTATGTGTGACAGTTGGAAGCCCTGGTAAACATTACAATTAAATGTTTGGCCAATATTAAACAAGGATTTGATCTGCTGTAAATTGTAAAAAACACCAGGCTGTTGGCGACCTCTGCAGGCATTTGATAATACATAAGGTACATAAAATTATTGTTTTTATGTATTGTATTTTAACAGTGTTGTTCTATAAAACCGTATTATTTGCTTTTGATTATTTGAACCAAATATTATTGCCTCATTGTTATTATATATGTATTTTGTCACTTAAAAGGCTTGGATCTTTACTTAGGTCTATTTTTATTACCACAAAAAAAAATTACTTGAATAATCAAAATAATCGACAGATTACTCAATTTCCAAAATAATCATTAGTGACAGCCCTAGAAAACTCAGACCATTCATTCTCAACTAGACAATAGCAGTACCCACAGCATCTATTCTGCCAAAATGGACAATTGTGGTCATTACTGCCCCTTTCCCATTTGCTTGGATCCTGCCTGCCACTTATAGCTGTTAGTTTTAAGTTTTGTAGTGTCAACTAATCAAAAAACTAAACTGACACCAACCGATATGTCTCAGCTGACCACCACCCATTTTTAATGAGGAAGGGCTTATGTCACTTCTATCATTGTCACAGTACTGGATGTAAATACAAAATGAATTGTGAAAGAGTGAGTTTATAGACCTGTGTAATAGCAGCTTCATTGTCTGCCAGACCCAACAGGAAGATTCTGGCCTTGTCAATTTTGACAGGAACTATCCGACCTCTCCACTCAACTTCACTCATCACAGCTGCCTGCTTAGCTCTTGTCTGAGTAATCAGCGCCTGAGAGAAAGGAAGAGAACAATTTTAAAGATGGTCAATCCTCAACAGAATCCTCCAACCAATTTTCTAAAACGAAGGCTAAAAATTTAACCAATTGTGATTTTTTTCTGAAAAAGAAAAGAAAAAGATTTTAATAAAACATGAGGTTTGGCATGCCATTTTCTCCCAGAAAACACAGAAGGTTTTTAATATAGCATGTTGATAGATCAATATATTGTTAGAGCTGGGCTATCATAGCCTAAAAAGCAAAAACATGGCTGTGAAGACTAGAACACCCTGACCTCCAATTTTTCAGCCATCATGCCACCCCCTCCTCCTGCACTCAGTCTCATCTGCATGAGGTCATTTATTGCATTCTGGTCACCTAGAGAACAAACAAGAGTATCTGGGCAAGACAGCTGTGGTTTGGACAAAGTACTCAAAGTGTGTGTATGTTTGGATCAATGTATGAGCGTTTCCAGTGCATCTAAGTCAAGTCAGTTCACTCAGTTCAGTTCACAGTGCCCATATCGCCACATAAGTTCACTCGCAAAGTTCACTCGCAGACACTTTTGTAAAAGAAAAAAAAAAGAAAAACATTTTATCAGTTCTTTCCTGGAAAAAGATCCCTTGATCCACTATACAGATATCATTGGCTTTGATAGCAGGTTACTCTATTTTTTTAGCTACATGAACGCTATTTGAAAATGCATCAATAAAATTTCGCATCAGTTAAATAATCTGAGAACAACTGTACCGTAAATTGTGCTTTTTAAGATTAATTCATACAGCCTTCTTCAGGCTTGTCCAGCATGTCCATATACTTGCTCTGGAGTAAACAATTATTTTGAACTGTAAGGCATATTTTTAACCCATACAGCTAACATGAGGAGCAATGCGTTGCCTCTAGTAATAAGGCAATTGTCACTAACTATAAGGTGACAACAGCTGCAACATTATGCAACAAATGGTAGAATGCTTTCTCCCATTCATGCATGTATGAGTAGCCCACATTAGCCTAAAAATGCCCCTATTATGCCATTTCAAAGGTTCCTAATTTTGTTTTGGAGGTTTCCATACATCCAAGGTCAAAAAACACATTTTCTCATAATATACACTGCAGAACGAGCTTTTCTCACAGTGTCTGAAACGGTTTGATAAAGGATTCAGTCTCTCCAACCCCTTCTTTTGTAACAATGGGGTTGGTTTAACTTGTATCAATTAGAGTCCTCATCCTTTGGAAGTGCACACAAAGTCGATTAGCTTTTGTAGTGCAAATAAAAAAGTGTGCAGCATGTTTTTGCAATGCAGAAAACAGCATCTGTAATGCAGAAAATAGCATTTGTGCCATCTCGACACATCGACAACACAAACCAAACACTTCTAGGCCTCAGATACAACTACAGTGTTTGAGAGAGGGTCAAAGTAATAATTGCTTGCAGGCAGCTAATGAAGACCATAGGCTGGCAAATTTGTTACGAACCTAAGTGGGCTCATGGACGAAGTAAGACTGGAATTACTGATGACTTGTTTCAGGCCGT
Source organism: Elopichthys bambusa (assembly GCA_037101425.1). Lineage (NCBI taxonomy): Eukaryota > Metazoa > Chordata > Actinopteri > Cypriniformes > Xenocyprididae > Elopichthys > Elopichthys bambusa. The sequence goes on along the minus strand of CM074440.1, from coordinate 22,786,959 downwards.
TCAGAATCGTTCTTTTTTTGAAAGACAGTAACTCCATTTACTGTGCACTTTGATCTTTGAAACTTTGCAGACATTTTACATTCACAAACAGCTATATAACAATACATTAAAAGGTTTTATTAATCAGTCTCAGTTTCTCACCAATGTTATATGCACAGTATCGGATGTTAGGTGAAATCTCCTCTACTCTCTGATAAAAAAGCACTGCTTGCTCCTCAGTAAAAGCACTGGCCAGTTTCTCATAGATGGTCCTGCAAACAGTCCAAAGAAATATTTCACAAAATATACATAAATACACCAGATATTTTTTTTTACAAGAAAAAGCAAATATGCACTGCAGTGTTTCCCATTAAGTGCCTAGACGGGGGCAGCCCAGCCTAATCATTTCAGCTGAAAATATTTCTCATAACAAAAAAAAAAAAAAAAAATCTCTAATGTTGTTTTGTGCCATTGGTTTGGCAAAGCATATGTAAATCAGAATTCAAATTTAAATCACAATATGGCTCAAACGCAAATCGCAAAAGGCAGCAGCACAACTGATTTTCAATGAGCCCAAGAGACCCTACATCCCCAAGTCTACATCTCCTCCAGAAGCCTGTAGTCAGCGAGTGAGCGCGCGCCACTTTTTGGTACCTTCACAGAGAGGCACAAAATCACTTTCCAGAACGTTTCATTGTTCCTTGCTGGTGGAATGATTTTCCTAAACTTATCCAGACAGCTGAATCCCTGACAATATTCAAGAAACAGCTGAAATCTAATCTCTTTCATGAGCACTTAACTGTATCCTGCTAACTGATAATGATTCTTAAATCTCAAGATCAGATTTTTTGTCTATGCTGTTTTCTGTCAATTTGTTAAGTCTCTAAACATGATTTATAGCTTAATTTGTGCCCGTGATGACTTGACAGTGGAGCATTTCACTCACGTTGGATATGTCAATGTCACATTCGCATAGGCCATACTATCTGAATTCATGATTGGTTGACTCCCAAATTAAAAACTTAAACAGAACAATAAAAATGACATTAACCAGTTAATGGTAACTTCAAATAAGCATTTCTGTTCAGAATAATTAAATGATTTCTTTTTCGTTTTTGTAAATGTTCATGGTAACATTTCGTTCATTTCTGGTTTTTGTTTTCGTTCCTTAAACTGGTTCAGAAACCTGCTGCAGAGTGCAACAAATGCATAGCAATCAATAAATAATGAGAATGAAAGGAAGCACTAACTTGCACTTGTTAAAGGCCTCCATTGCAGATTTCCATTCCTGCAGTTCAAACTGAACCATTCCAGTAAGATAAGCAGTGTATGCCTGTGGAAAAAACAAACAAACAAACACTTAAAATGGAGCAGAGCTAGATTAAGTCAACATTTAGATGATATCAGCCACTGTTAGTGGACATAAAGTGTAAAACGTTTTGTGATGGGCTCAATGAAAATGAAATCACAGAGAAAATTAACTAATCAAATGGTTCTTTGACCAACCTGAGCCTCAAGTTTAGTCTTTGCATCCACACGGGGACTTTCACACAGCTTCTCTAGCTGCTCCCCATGTTTGGCAGCCTTTCGCAGGCGAGCCAACAGGTGAAAACGCTTTCGGGGCTCAGTGTTAGCTTCCTGTTTCAGCTGCATGGCATAACTCCATGCTCTTTCTGCTTCCATTAACACTAACAATAGATGTCTGGAGTAGAAAGATAGAGATGGGGAGAGGAAGAGAGATACAATTTTTTTTATCTATTTATCTATCTATCTATCTATCTATCTATCTATCTCTATATATATATATATATATATATATATATATATATATATATATATATATATATATATATATATATATATAAAATAACTTGTTTAATTAACATTTTTAAGTGCTAAAATTTACCTGTTGTCTGAAAGCATCTCCACAGTCACTTTCTTCCCAGTAAACTTGTGTCTGTTGCCCATTTTAAAGCCCAGAGTCTTTCTCAATCGACGCAGTCGTCTGGAGCAATAACCCCTTTGGTGTAAGAAGAGAGGATCAACATAATTTCAAAACAATTTCATTATCATTTAACTGAAAGAAAAAAAAAATTGTCCTTGCTACCTCCCCTCTGCCTTACCTGTAACGCTGGTAATCACCATGCCTGAGTCCATGCTGCTGCTGAGAGTCCTTAATGATCTGCAGAACTGAAATCAGTGCTAAGGAAAATAAACCCAGGACATTTCAATTTAACTACAGCATGCTGGGATCTAAAAGTATTACCAAAAATGTACACTGCAAGAATGTGTAGACATTAAACGAGTCGAGGAAATGGCTAAATTTAGCTTTCTATCAATGACAGAACCAAGTCAATATCCACTACCTTAATCAACACTCAACATTAATCTCTTGATTGTACAGAAAAGACTTTTCTACACAGTACTTGTTAGATCAAGTGACACGTATCCCATAAGACCCCAGTAGCAGCCGTCCTCCACTAAACTGCTAATTTAATGCCGCTCGCCAGTACTAGCTAATAACTGACACATTGGAGTTAACAGTAAGGATACTCTCCAGGCCAAGACTCTCGTCGATGCTGTTCTCTTTATTTTCCTCCACTGGCGATATTTTCACCTCATTCTGCCTCTCCGCAGCCATTTTTCAGCAAGCACACGTCTCCAACCAGCGGATGAGAATAATCCGTCTTCTTCTTTCTTCTGTTGAATGGCTGTCTCACAAACTAAATAGCATTACCGCCACCTACTGTGCTGTAGCACGAATCTAATAAACTACATTCATGATAACATAAAAATCAGGGACGGATTTAGTGATTTGGGGGCCCCAGGAAAAATACAGGAATGGAGCCCTATACAATTGCACATATTGTTTTCTTTCACTGTTGTGATGCTTGCACGACCGTGTCCCATAGTTGTGTCCATTTTTTTTTAGATTTTTCATGTACATGTTGTAGAACCCTTGTTCACAGGTAAACAAGATATAACTGTATTAGACTAGGTTGGTGCTTTGGGGTAATTTTCACTGCAAAAAATTGTATAACGCACAGCTGTCTAATTCTAAACTTTACAATACTTTTTTAAAATTTTAAATACAAAATTTAAATTAAACTGGAGGAAATTATACATTTACACGCTTAAGGGTTAATTAAACCAAAAATGAAACAGAAATGAGTGAGCGCCATTTAAAACAATAAACATATAATAGGCTATGCATTGTTATAGCAATTATAGCTTCAGATGCATGATATTTTCATTTGTAGGGCACTATGAAATCTGGGGGGTTTTTTCTTTCTCTCCAAATTCAGTTTTTTTTTTTTTTTCAAACTCTTCTTTTTTTCGGTTTTCATTTTTTTGGATTCTGGTTTGTTTGTTTTTTCTGGATGGTTATATTAAATTGCATTAATCAAAAAGCATGAAACTTGTTTAATTTAACAGCAATTTATTAAAAGTTTAACAAAAATTACATTCTTATATATTTTAGATAACTGTTGCTTAAAGCCCGGGATACACTGCACGATTTTTGGCTATTCCAGACTAAAGATTGCCATAGTGAAACAATCGTTGCGATTTCTGTGATCGTGGCTTTTAATCGGTGGTCCTATGTTGTACAGTGAGAGAGGTTCAAAGACGGCCGTTTTCCTGGTCTTGCGACCAAAGATAGCCTACGATCATTTTCTGACAGTGTCAGAAATTCAGCCTGATCAGCGCACAGTGTGTTTGTTTGCTGCTACGACTTATGTGTAAAATGCGACATGAATTCAACGCGACATGGCGCTAAAACTTAAAACCGCTTACCTCAAGCTCTTTTCCCTTCTTCTTTCACCACTTCCTTTTTATTTTCAGCACACATAAAAACTACAACTGCAAAAATTTGATTCAACATGTTTTTGTTTACCACTAGTGCATGCTGATGACGTTTTCTTCTATAGAAACTTGCATCGTAGCCTACTAGTCAATAGGTGTCATCATCGTACAGTCTACATGCATGTCGTACCCAAGTTTAATAGATCCATGTCCACAGTGATCCACAGTGTGATAAAGTAATGATCTTATAGGATTGCTAAAATCCTGCAGTGTATCCAGGGCTTAAGGAGTTGTGTGCTTTTTTGTATCTACAGCGTGAATTTCTTTCCAAGCGATTTTGTGAATTAGTGGTTGACAAAGAATAGAATAAGAAAACTAGTTAATACTGAATATTTGATTATATTATTACTGGTGATAATCTGAGTAAATAATGGGTAAGGTCTCGCCCAAACACAGAACAACTCATTATTTCGATGTGAAATAAACAGTTATGGAAATAGTCACCTCACGAAGATCCAGAAAAAAGGTCAGTTGGCGCCTCAGTAGTGACTACTTAACTCAGAGAAGCTGTCAACCTCAGCTGTCAATCATGATGTCAGGACCAATACGATTTACCTTGCTATACAGACATTTTAAAATTCATAAAAATATAAAATCAAATTGTTTTCTGCAAACTTCACCTGATCTTGTTCTACATCTCCCCAAGTACCACTGTGGTGATTTTCATGTTGTTTAACTGTTTTATTCTTTATTAATTATATGCCAAAGTCATGACCAATAAGATTTACCTTGCTATACAGACATATTTAAAAAAATTCATAAAAATATAAAATCAAATTGTTTTCTGCAGACTTCACCTGATTCTTGTTCTACATCTCCCCAAGCAGCACTGTGGTGATTTTCATGTTGTTTAACTGTATTCTTTAATAATTATATGTCAAAATCATGACCAATACGATTTACCTTGCTATACAAACTTTTTTTTTTAAATCATTAAAAAAAAAAAAAAAAAAAAATCAAATGGCCCTGGCCCTAGCCAGTCAACGTCAAGGAACTGCAATGCTTTCTGGGATTCGCCAACTTCTACAGAAGGTTCAATAAAAAGTAATTATAGTCTGCTCAGTTCTCTTCTCACCTCACTTCTCAAAAGCCGGCCCAAGTCTCTGTCCTGGAACCCATCTGCCCTAGAGGCTTACCATTGTCTCAAAGAAGCCTTCCAAACCACTCCACTCCTGGTCCACCCTAATCCAGAGCTTCTTTTCATCGTTTTCATCGGATGCTTCTACCACCAGGGTCGGAGCAGAACTACGACATCGGCAAACATGAGCTCCTGGCCATCAAGCTAGCTTTGGAAGAGTGGAGACACTGGCCAGAGGAAGCGAAACATCGCTTTGAGGTAATCACAGATCATTGGAACCTCAAATACCTGCATGAGGCAAAACAACTGAATCCACGTCAAGCCGTCTTATATCGTCCTGGTCATAACAACTGCTGGGCAGATGCCCTTTCATGTCTCTATCAACCAGATCCTGAGCCTAGCTCTCCAGAACACATCCTCCCTCAAGCCATGATCGTTAGTCAAGTCAAGTCACCATTATTTATATAGCGCTTTTTACAATGTAGATTGTGTCAAAGCAGCTTTACAGTGATAACTGGTACATTATTTTGGCTGCACAGCAGCTCTTAAGGAATAGTGTCAATGCAGGTAGATCAAAGCACTGTTGAATATCAAATGTCAATTGTCAAGTGTCCCCAACTAAGCAAGCCAAAGGCAACAGCGGCAAGGAACCCAAACTCCAACAGGTGACATCAGGTGGCAAACAGGTGTTAAAATGGAGAAAAAACCTTGGGAGAAACCAGGCTTAGTCGGGGGGCCAGTTCTCCTCTGGCGAACAGTGCTTTGTTACGACTCAGGTTGCTATCATAAGTCAGATACGATCGCAACATTCAAAGTGTTTAATTCAGTGCCATCCAGTTGAGGATCGTATTCATCACACCGGTATGGACGGTTGTTGAGGAGATGTGCCACTGGTTGTCATGTTGATGAGGCCTTCATAGTGGATGATCTAGTTGACTCAATCTCTGCTGATACTTCAGGGCTGTGTTGTGGTTGTGTCATGGCGCAGGTCCTCGATCTCACCCGGATACGGCCCGGATACGGCTGACTACGGTAAACCTCGGTATAAACAGAAAGACTAATATTAGCGTAGATGCCATTCTTCTTCTGATGTAACGAGTACATCTGGTGTTATTGGAAGTGTTCCCGGTTCCGGCTGACCTAATTTATGCAGCCTAATAATCCTTTAACGGATTTGAAAAAATAAATTGATAATGTGTTATGTGTATGCCAGGTTAAAGAGATGTGTTTTTAGTTTAGATTTAAACTGACAGAGTGTGTCTGCTTCCCGAACAATGCTAGGAAGATTGTTCCAGAGTTTAGGTGCCAAATAGGAGAAGGATCTACCACCTGCAGTTGATTTTGATATTCTAGGTATTATTAGCTGGCCTGAATTCTGAGATCGTAATAGACGCGAAGGACTATAATGCATTAAGAGCTCGCTCAGGTACTGGGGAGCTAAACCATTTAGTGCTTTGTAGGTAATTAGCAAGATTTTAAAATCTATACGATGTTTAACAGGAAGCCAATGCAGTGTTGACAGAACCGGGCTGATATGGTCATACTTCCTAGATCTAGTAAGAACTCTAGCTGCTGCATTTTGCACGAGCTGTAGTTTATTTATCAGGCGAGCAGAACAACCACCTAGTAGAGCGTTACAGTAATCTAGCCTTGAGGTCATGAACGCATGAACTAACTGTTCCGCATTTGTCATCGAGAGCATATGTCGTAATTTAGATATATTTTTAAGATGGAAGAATGCGGTTTTACAGATGCTAGAAACATGGCCTTCAAATGAAAGATTGGTATCAAAGAGCACACCCAGGTTCCTAACTGACGACGAAGACTTAACAGAGCAGCCATCAAGTGTTAGACAGTATTCTAGGTTATTACGTGAGGAAATTTTTGGTCCAAAAATTAGAATCTCTGTTTTTTCTGAATTAAGTAGTAGGAAATTACTGGTCATCCAATTTTTTATATCAGCTATGCATTCCGTTAATTTTGTGAATTGGTAAGTTTCGTCAGGGCGCAAAGAAATATAGAGCTGAGTATCATCAGCGTAACAGTGAAAACTAACGCCATGCTTCCTGATGATATCTCCTAAGGGTAGCATGTACAGAATGAAAAGCAATGGTCCTAGTACCGAGCCTTGCGGTACTCCATATTCAACTTGTGATCGATATGACCTCTCTTCATTTACTTCTACAAACTGATAACGGTCTGATAAGTATGATTTGAACCATGACAATGCAATTCCACTAATGCCAACATAATTTTCGAGTCTATTTAAAAGAATATTGTGATCAATAGTGTCAAATGCAGCACTAAGATCCAGTAACACTAATAGAGAGATACAACCACGATCTGATGATAAGAGCAAATCATTAGTAACTCTAATGAGAGCAGTTTCAGTACTATGGTATGGTCTAAATCCTGACTGGAAATCCTCATAGATAGTCCCATTCAATGGTCCATTAATGAACAAATTGCCCAAGCTACACGCTCTGAACCTGCTTTGCCGGGAGGTCCTGAGGGACTACTCTATGTACCGCCAGCCTATTGTCTGCCCTTCATGGTCTCCAAGCTCTGGACACCCTAGTAGTCAGCGTACCCTCTCGCTCTTATGTCATTGCTACTGGTGGCCCACCATGGCTCAGGATATCTACCGATACATCAGGGGATGCTTAGTTTGTGCCGTTACCAACACTCCACGCAAACTCCTAGAGGGAAAGCTGGTTCGGTAACACTTTCTATGAAGACCATGCTTATAATGATTTATAAATGATCAAATATAAAATGGTTCCAGAGACATTTGTTTGCTGTACCAATTAGTTATTATGTCTTTAATGGCTAATGTTTGCATTAGAGGTCATGAATTTCAATTTTGATTTGTTAAAATCTACATCTCCTCAGCCATATGCATGGTATTGCTTATAGCGGTTTGGAATTATACTTTAAAAATATTGTTGCAGTTTTTTTGCTCGTAACTTAAAAAAAAAAAAAAGATACATATTTTCCAACTGTTTGTATAAATGATTTCTTTATATATTTCTTTATTTTTTATTATTGTTTGTGACGAGTCAGAAGGGTATTGATCTATCTGCAGTTTATTAGACAACGGTAGTACAAGGCAGTGCAGAAAACAAGTAAAAACAAGCAGTAAACAAATCCAGGAATCGGCCAGAGAGTCAGGGCAGGCAGCAGAAATCAAAATACTGATAAACAGTCCAAGACAATACACAGGCAGACAGAAAGGAAGTAAACACTCAGAAATGACAACCGGGGCTAATCAAGACTTTGCACAGAAGCGCAAGTGAGAGTGTCTTTGATGTGAGAGTGAGTGGATGTGCAATTGACAGCAGGTGCAAAGTAATCAGTCCCAGGTATGAGGATTGATGGGAAATTGAGTCCAAATGAAGTTAATACTCGGGCAAAGGCTCCCTCTGGTGGTGCGAGAGATCTGGTGCGGGAGACTCATTTGTAACAGAGCCCCCACCCTCCCGACCCTCTCTCGGACCACCAGCAGGTTTTAATAGCGACATATGAAAAATGGGAGAAATACGATAGTTAGCAGGTGGAATGGAATTCTAAATGGAATGAAACTGGCTTAATTTGTCTGAGAATTTTGAATGGACCCACATACCTAGGACTGAGTTTCTTGGTTCAGGTGTTCTGTCTGTCCATTGGACTGGGGATGATAGCCGGAGGTGAGGCTGACGTTCACATTGAGAAGTCTAAAGAAAGCTGCCCAGACTCGAGAGGGGAATTGTGGACCCCTATTAGATACGATAGTAGGCCGGGTAGGCCATAGAACCGGAACACATAGTTGCACAGGGTCTCAGCAAGGCTGAAGGAAGCTTTGGTAAGGGAACGAGATGGCAGGACTTGGAAAATCAGTTTACAACTGTTAGAATGGTGGTGTTACCTAATGCGTTGGATAAATCCGTAACAGTCTATAGCAATATGGGACCATGGGTGCTGAGGCACTGGTAGTGGCTGAAGCAAACGGCTGGTAACTGGCGTGAAGACTTGGATGTATTGCATGCTGTGCAATTATTTATGAAAGTTACTGTGTCATCTGACATAGTAGACCACCAAAACCGATTTCTGAGGAGGTGAAGGGTAGTAGTGATACCAGGATGCCCAGAACTGGGATTGTCATGAACCTAATGCAGAAGTTTGTCTCTGTGCTGTTCTGGAACGAACTTGAGTTGTGGAGGACATTCAGGGGGAGGAGGATCTTGGGTGTTTGAGAGATCAATCTCAGTTGATATGTCCCATTGGACTAGTGCGTCAAGCAGGTTTTCAGGGATAATGGTTTCTTCTATGCTGGTATGATCATTCTCTTCATGGAGTCATGAGAGAGCATCAGCTTTGGCGTTCTTGGACACGGGTCGTTACGTGACTGTGAAATGGAATCGGGTGAAGAATAGTGCCCATCTGGCCTGTCAGGGATTCAGTCGTTTGGCTGATCTCAAGTATTCCAGATTTTTATGGTCAGTCAGAATGGTGAATGGATGTAGTGCTCCCTCTAGCCTCCGGCTCGATTGCTCCTGTCTGCCTCTCCGATTGCTCCTTTCTGCCTCGCTGCTTAGAGTGGTTTGCGTCTGTAACTCCGTATAGCTTCGTTTTGAATCTCTTACTTTTATTCATGGTTGCTTATTAGTACCTTATATTTAATATTGCCTACCACATTAATCTGACGTCGCTAGCTTGGAATCTTTGAATCTAAATTGCTGTTACAACGCGTTTGCATCTCGCTAGCTTGTTAACTTGTCATCAGTCTCTCGCACGCTCCTTTTTCAACGCGCTCATCAAACAGCTGTGGTAAGTCGGATCAGTCTACAAACACGGTAAGTCATGTCGTCCTCTCCTAGCATTGTTACCTGTTCCATTTGCCACATGTTCAGCATAGCTCTCTCTGTCAGCGACGAGGGATTTACATGTCATAAATGTAGGGAAATAGTCAGGCTGACAGAGAGAATCTCAGAATTAGAGACACGCATCCAAACTTTAATCGAGGATAGTAAGAACGCAAGGGTTTCAGATACTGTTTTGGATGCGATTAGCTTAGTGAACTCTGTACATTGTTCGGTTCCGGCTGTAGAGCCCGTGCAGCAGGGCACTTGGGTAACGGTAAGGTGGCCTAGCCGTGGAAAACACCACTTATTTCCAATTTCCAATAAGAACATCAAACAGGTTCTCCCCATTCAGTGACGCACCCACTGAGAATCCTGTTGAAAGTGCCCTAGTTATTTTCAGGAGAAGTAATTTGCTCTGGTCCCCTTCCTGTTCATCGGAGTGATGAGATAGTTAGCAGACTGTCATCACTCAATGGCTGGCTGTCTGCAAGTGGTGTCCGCAAAATAATATAGGTTTCATAGACAATTGGAAAAGTTTTTGGGGCAGACCTGACCTGTTGAAAAGAGATGGTATTCATCCCTCTCGGGATGGTGCTGCTCTAGTAATATGGCACATAGTCTTAGAGCTGAAACATGACAAACTGGGGCCCAGGTCAGGAAGCAGACAGACCGGCTAAACCGACCGTCTGCTAGCTGCCTCATGTTACAGAAGTCAGATAATTCCCAACACATAGACACTCTTACACCTAGATATTATCACATAGAGACTGTCTGTACCCTGAATTAGTAAAAACAAATAACTTCCAAACCCATTTAATGGTAAAAATTTAATTGATGTTCAACAAATAAAAAATAGAGATAATAATGATAAACAAATGATAAAGCTTGGGTTGTTAAATATTAGATCCCTTCCTTCAAAACTTATTATAAATGATATTATCACAGACAATACTCTAGATGTGCTGTGTTTGACAGAAACTTGGCTAAAACCGGACGATTACATTACTTTAAATGAGTCTAGCCCTCAAGGTTATGATTATCGACACAATCCTCATCAGAAAGGCAAAGGGGGGAGGTGTTGCTGTAATTTATAGTAATATTTACAGTATTAGTCAAAAGTCTCTCAAATATAATTCCTTCGAAGTGATGGTACTTTACGTAACATTATATAAGTTGACATTTGTGTTGGCTACTGTATACAGGCCACCAGGACACCATACAGACTTTATCAAAGAATTTGCTGATTTTCTATCGGAGTTAGTACTAGCTGCAGATACTATTGCAGATGTTGTTGGTGACTTTAATATCCATGTAGATAATGAAAAAGACTCATTGGGATTGGCATTTGTAGACATTCTAAACTCTATTGGTGTTAGACAACACGTGTCAGGACCCACTCATTGTCGTAACCATACCTTAGATCTAATATTGTCACATAGAATTGATATTGATGCCGTTGAAATTCTGCAGCAGAGTGATGACATTTCAGATCATTATCTAGTCTTGTGTATACTACATTTAGTCAAAACAGTTAAACTGCCTCCCTGCCATAAATTTGGTAGAACCATCACTTCTACCACTAAAGAACACTTTATAAATAATCTTCATAATCAGTTTCATCGCCTTAGCATACCAGACAGCTTAGAAGACCTCGATGTTGCAACAGAAACTATTGCCTCTGTCTTTTCCAGCACATTAGACTCAGTTGCTATTTTGTGTTTAAAAAAGATTAAGGAAATTAATCCAACGCCATAGTACAATGAGCACACTCGGGCCCTAAAGGTAGCAGCCAGAAAAATGGAGTGCAGCTGGAAGAAAACAAAACTAGAAGTATTTCGTATTTCGTGGAGAGAGAGAATGATTGAGTACAGAAAGGCTTTAAAATCTGCTAGATCTGCCTATTTTTCAAAGTTTTTAGAAGAAAATAAACAAAACCCTAGGTATTTATTTGATACAGTGGCTAAATTAACAAGAAATAAAGCTTCAACTTCTGATGTTTCCAAAGAGCACAGCAGTAATAACTTTATGAACTTCTTTACTTGCAAGATTGATAATATTAGAAAAAAAAATTATAACCATGCAACCGTCTAATACAGTATTGCTTCAGACAGTGCATTGTAGTGTCCCTGAGGAAAAATTCACTTAATTTACTGCTTTAAGAGAGAAAGAATTGTCTAAATTGGTAAATCGTCAAAATCAACAACATGTATGTTAGACCCTATACCGACTAAGCTATTGAAAGAGATCCTTCCAGAGGTCATAGATTCTCTTCTTAATATCGTAAATTCATCTTTATCACTAGGATACGTACCAAAAACTTTTAAGTTGGCTATTATTAAACCTCTTATTAAAAAACCACAACTTGATCCTAGAGAATTAGTCAATTACAGGCCGATCTCAAATCTCACTTTTCTGTCAAAAATACTTGAAAAGGCAGTATCATCACAACTATGTTCCTTTTTAGAAAGAAATAGTATCTGTGAGGATTTCCAGTTAGGATTTAGACCGTACCATAGTACTGAGACTGCTCTCATTAGAGTTACTAATGATTTGCTCTTATCATCAGATCGGGGTTGTATCTCTCTATTAGTGTTACTGGATCTTAGTGCTGCATTTGACACTATCGATCACAATATTCTTTTAAATAGACTCGAAAATTATGTTGGCATTAGTGGAATTGCACTGTCATGGTTCAAATCATACTCATCTGACCGTTATCAGTTTGTAGTAGTAAATGGAGAGGTCATATCGATCACAAGTTGAATATGGAGTACCGCAAGGCTCAGTACTAGGACCATTGCTTTTCACTCTGTACATGCTACCCTTGGGAGATATCATTAGGAAGCATGGCGTTAGTTTTCACTGTTACGCTGATGATACTCAGCTCTATATTTCTTCGCGCCCTGACGAAACTTACCAATTCACAAAATTAACGGAATGCAAAGCTGATATAAGAACCTGGGTGTGCTCTTTCATACCAATCTTTCATTTGAAGGCTATGTTTCTAGCATCTGTAAAACCGCATTTTAAATTACGACATATGTTCTCGATGACAAATGCGGAACAGTTAGTTCATGTGTTCATGACCTCAAGGCTAGATTACTGTAACACTTTACTGGGTGGTTGTTTTGCTCGCCTGATAAATAAACTACAGCTCGTACAAAATGCAGCAGCTAGAGTTCTTACTAGAACTAGGAAGTATGACCATATTAGCCCGGTTCTGTCAACACTGCATTGGCTTCCTCTTAAACATCGTATAGATTTTAAAATCTTGCTAATTACTTACAAAGCACTAAATGGTTTAGCTCCCCAGTACCTGAGCGTGCTATTAATGCATTACAGTCCTTCGCGTCTATTGCGATCTCAGAATTCAGGCCAGTTGATAATACCTAGAATATCAAAATCAACTGCAGGTGGTAGATCCTTCTCCTATTTGGCACCTAAACTCTGGAACAATCTTCCTAGCATTGTTCGGGAAGCAGACACACTCTGTCAGTTTAAATCTAAACTAAAAACGCATCTCTTTAACCTGGCATACACATAACACATTATCAATTTATTTTTTCAAATCCGTTAAAGGATTATTAGGCTGCATAAATTAGGTCAGCCGGAACCGGGAACACTTCCTATAACACCATTAGTCTTTCTGTTAATCCCGAGGTTTACCGTAGTCAACCGGATCGGGGCCGCATCCAGGTGAGACCAAGGACCTGCGCCTTGACACGACCACAACGCAGCCCTGAAGTATCAGCAGAGACTGAGTCAACTAGATCATCCACTGTGACGGCCTCATCAACATGACAACCAGTGGCGCATCTCCTCAACAACCGTCCATACCGGTGTGATGAATACGATCCTCAAGTCAAGTCAAGTCACCATTATTTATATAGCGCTTTTTACAATGTAGATTGTGTCAAAGCAGCTTTACAGTGATAACTGGTACATTATTTTGGCTGCACAGCAGCTCGTAAGGAATAGTGTCAATGCAGGCAGATCAAAGCACTGTTGAATATCAAATGTCAATTGTCAAGTGTCCCCAACTAAGCAAGCCAAAGGCGACAGCGGCAAGGAACCCAAACTCCAACAGGTGACATCAGGTGGCAAACAGGTGTTAAAATGGAGAAAAAACCTTGGGAGAAACCAGGCTTAGTCGGGGGGCCAGTTCTCCTCTGGCGAACAGTGCTTTGTTACGACTCAGGTTGCTATCATAAGTCAGATATGATCGCAACATTCAAAGTGTTTAATTCAGTTCCATCCATTTGAGGATCGTATTCATCACACCGGTATGGACGGTTGTTGAGGAGATGCGCCACTGGTTGTCATGTTGATGAGGCCTTCACAGTGGATGATCTAGTTGACTCAATCTCTGCTGATACTTCAGGGCTGTGTTGTGGTTGTGTCATGGTGCAGGTCCTCGATCTCACCCGGATACGGCCCGGATCCGGCTGACTACAGTAAACCTCGGGATAAACAGAAAGACTAATATTAGCGTAGATGCCATTCTTCTTCTGATGTAACGAGTACATCTGGTGTTATTGGAAGTGTTCCCGGTTCCGGCTGACCTAATTTATGCAGCCTAATAATCCTTTAACGGATTTGAAAAAATAAATTGATAATGTGTTATGTGTATGCCAGGTTAAAGAGATGTGTTTTTAGTTTAGATTTAAACTGAGTGTGTCTGCTTCCCGAACAATGCTAGGAAGATTGTTCCAGAGTTTAGGTGCCAAATAGGAGAAGGATCTACCACCTGCAGTTGATTTTGATATTCTAGGTATTATTAGCTGGCCTGAATTCTGAGATCGTAATAGACGCAAAGGACTATAATGCATTAAGAGCTCGCTCAGGTACTGGGGAGCTAAACCATTTAGTGCTTTGTAGGTAATTAGCAAGATTTTAAAATCTATACGATGTTTAACAGGAAGCCAATGCAGTGTTGACAGAACCGGGCTGATATGGTCATATTTCCTAGTTCTAGTAAGAACTCTAGCTGCTGCATTTTGTACGAGCTGTAGTTTATCAGGCGAGCAGAACAACCACCTAGTAGAGCGTTACAGTAATCTAGCCTTGAGGCCATGAACGCATGAACTAACTGTTCTGCATTTGTCATCGAGAGCATATGTCGTAATTTAGATATATTTTTAAGATGGAAAAATGCGGTTTTACAGATGCTAGAAACATGGCCTTCAAATGAAAGATTGGTATCAAAGAGCACACCCAGGTTCCTAACTGACGACGAAGACTTAACAGAGCAGCCATCAAGTGTTAGACAGTATTCTAGGTTATTACGTGAGGAAGTTTTTGGTCCAAAAATTAGAATATCTGTTTTTTCTGAATTTAGTAGTAGGAAATTACTGGTCATCCAATTTTTTTATATCAGCTATGCATTACGTTAATTTTGTGAATTGGTAAGTTTCGTCAGGGCGCGAAGAAATATAGAGCTGAGTATCATCAGCGTAACAGTGAAAACTAACACCATGCTTCCTGATGATATCTCCTAAGGGTAGCATGTACAGAATGAAAAGCAATGGTCCTAGTACCGAGCCTTGCGGTACTCCATATTCAACTTGTGATCGATATGACCTCTCTTCATTTACTTCTACAAACTGATAACGGTCAGATAAGTATGATTTGAACCATGACAATGCAATTCCACTAATGCCAACATAATTTTCGAGTCTATTTAAAAGAATATTGTGATCAATAGTGTCAAATGCAGCACTAAGATCCAGTAACACTAATAGAGAGATACAACCACGATCTGATGATAAGAGCAAATCATTAGTAACTCTAATGAGAGCAGTTTCAGTACTATGGTATGGTCTAAATCCTGACTGGAAATCCTCATAGATACTATTTCTTTCTAAAAAGGAACATAGTTGTGATGATACTGCCTTTTCTAGTATTTTTGACAGAAAAGTGAGATTTGAGATTGGCCTGTAATTGACTAATTCTCTAGGATCAAGTTGTGGTTTTTTAATAAGAGGTTTAATAATAGCCAACTTAAAAGTTTTTGGTACGTATCCTAGTGATAAAGATGAATTAACGATATTAAGAAGAGGATCTATGACCTCTGGAAGCATCTCTTTCAATAGCTTAGTTGGTATAGGGTCTAACATACATGTTGTCGATTTTGACGATTTAACAAGTTTAGACAGTTCTTCCTCTCTTAAAGGAGTAAATGAATTGAATTTTTCCTCAGGGATACTACAATGCACCGTCTGACGCAATACTGTAGTAGACGGTTGCGTGGTTATAATTTTTTTTCTAATATTATCAATCTTGCAAGTAAAGAAGTTCATGAAGTCATCACTGCTGTGCTCTTTGGAAACATCAGAAGTTGAAGTTTTATTTCTTGTTAATTTAGCCACTGTATCAAATAAATACCTAGGGTTTTGTTTATTTTCTTCTAAAAGTTTTGAAAAATAGGCAGATCTAGCAGATTTTAAGGCCTTTCTGTACTCAACCATTCTCTCCCTCCACAAAATGCGAAATACTTCTAGTTTTGTTTTCTTCCAGCTGCGTTCCATTTTTCTGGCTGCTACCTTTAGGGCCTGAGTGTGCTCGTTGTACCATGGCATTGGATTAATTTCCTTAATCTTTTTTAAACGCAAAGGAGCAACTGAGTCTAATGTGCTTGAAAAGACAGAGGCAATAGTTTCCGTTGCAACATCGAGGTCTTCTAAGCTGTCTGGCATGCTAAGGCGATGAAACTGATCAGGAAGATTATTTATAAACCGTTCTTTAGTGGTAGAAGTGATGGTTCTACCAAATTTATGGCAGGGAGGCAGTTTAGCTGTTTTGACTAAATGTAGTATACACGAGACTAGGTAATGATCTGAGATGTCGTCACTCTGCTGCAGAATTTCAACGGCATCAATATCAATATCCTCAGCTGGATAGAACTGAATTAAATACTTTGAATGTTGCGATCCTATCTGACTTATGATAGCAACCTGAGTCGTAACAAAGCACTGTTTTCCAGAGGAGAACTGGCCCCCCGACTAAGCCTGGTTTCTCCCAAGGTTTTTTTCTCCATTTTAACACCTGTTTGCCACCTGATGTCACCTGTTGGAGTTTGGGTTCCTTGCCGCTGTCGCCTTTGGCTTGCTTAGTTGGGGACACTTGACAATTGACATTTGATATTCAACAGTGCTTTGATCTGCCTGCATTGACACTATTCTTTAAGAGCTGCTGTGCAGCCAAAATAATGTATCAGTTATCAATGCAAAGCTGCTTTGATACAATCTACATTGTAAAAAGCGCTATATAAATAAAGGTGACTTGACTTGACTCTAGCCAGTGACGCCACTCCTCCATAGCTGCTTTCAATGCCAATAATTCACGATTTCCCACATCATAATTTCGTTCAGAAGATAATTTCCTTGAGAAGAATGCACAGGGGAACATTTTGGCTGATGACCCATGACTTTGTGAGAGAATGGCCCCAATACCTGTGCTAGAAGCATCTACCTCCACAATGAATGCCAGGCTAGGATCGGGATGATGGAGAATGGGAGCTGATGTGAATCTGTTCTTGAGTTCTTGGAAGGCCTGGAGGGACCAGGTGAGGAGTGATGCATTTCATCGGGTCATGGAAGTTAGTGGAGCAGCAACGGGGATGAAGTTCTTAATGAACCGTTGATAGAAATTCGCAAAGCCCAGGAAGCGCTGCATTTCCTTGACAGTGCTTGGTTGTGGCCAATCCAACCACTGCCCTCACCTTCTTATCGTCCATAGCCACTCCCTCTTGACTGATTTTGTGAGCTCCTCTTTGATATACTTCTTCATGGATTCTGACTCATGTTGAGACAAAGGGAATATTCTTCCCCTTGGTGGGGTGCTGTCAGGAAGTAGCTCAATGGAACAGTCACAGGAACGATGAGGAGGTAGTTGTGAAGCCTTTATCTTGCTGAAAGCCTCAGAAAGATCAGCATATTAGTGGGGAAGTCTGGGAATCTCAGGTTTTTCTTTGGTTAGAGTGATGGTGCTGACAGGTATTGGTGAACTGTGAATGAGTGATCGTGATAGGCTGAGCTCCACTGTGTGATTTCACCTTCCCTCCAAGAGATGTGTGGATCATGTCTGCGTAGCCATGGTAAACCAAGGATCAAAGGATGGGTTGGAGAATTAAAGACATAGAATTTGAGAGTCTCATTATGAAGTATGCCGGCTTGCATCCGTAGATGACTAGTGATGTGAGTGATTTTTCCCTCTCCGAGGAGCCGTCCATCTAGCGCCTCCACTGCCAAATGTTTGTGAGCAAATTCATTAGATATGAAATTGCCTGCTGCCCCAGAGTCTAATAAACCCTCTACAGACACAATCTTGCTGCTGATAAAAAATTTTACTGGTATTTTAACACAGGACGTGGAATATTTTTGCTGGACATCGGCACTCACCGTTCTTGTATTAGCTGCGGTAGGTCGAACTGGGCATGATGATTTGAGATGACCGGATTCACCGCAGTACATGCACAAGTGCAGATGAATTTGGCATTCTCGTTTCTCAGGAGACAGGTGAGCGTAGCCAAGTTGCATGGGTTCCGTACTGGAAGCGGGAGAGAATGAAGTAACCTGTGTAGTGGGAGTGGGTCGGTGTGAGTGCACCAGGTTATCAATTTGGATGGTTAATTTAATGAATTCATTCAGGGTTTATTCCTCATCGCGACAGGCTAGCTCGGCCTGCAAATCCAGACTCAACCCACATTGAAAAAGCAGCTTTAAGGTTTCCTCTATCCACTCAGTTTGTGCAGCGAGTGTACAGAAGGCCAGAGCATATTCAGCAGCCTTTCCTCTTCCCTGACTCAGAGCGAGTGTTCGAACACTTCTTTGAAACGTTATACAAAAATGTCAAAAGAGGGGAAACTTGAACCACGCATTCTCCAGACAGCGGTGATCCAATCTAAGGCTTTTCTGGTAAGCAAAGAGTATATGAATGCAATTTTACTGTGGGGTATAATGCGGGTTGTTGATTGACAAACAGTGAACACTGTAGCAGAAATCCTTTGCATTTAAACTTCTCTGGGAATGCCAGTCGAGGGTTAACTGTGGTGGTGGGTTGGTTGTACTGTAGACAGGTACGCTGGTGGGAACAGCTGCTGGTGCTGTGGAAGGAAGATTCAAGCCCTGCAAGGTTCTCACCAGTTCCTCCATTAATGATGTTAAATGGGTTAGTTGGAGTTGGTAAACGTCTAGTTGACTGGCTTGTGCAGATAGTTCAGACGTGAGTTGCATGATCACTGCTGGATCACTATGTGGTGAAGTCTTCTGTGGCAAGTCAGAAGGGTATTGATCCATCTGCAGTTTATTAGACAACGGTAGTACAAGGCAGTGCAGAAAACGGCAGTGAACAAATCCAGGAATTGGCCAGAGAGTCAGGGCAGGCAGCAAGCAAAACACAAACGATAAACAGGCAAGGGGTCGGGCCAGGCAGCAGAAATCAGAATCCAGATAAACAGTCCAAGACAATACACAGGCAGGCAGAAAGGTAGTAAACGCTCAGAAATGACAACCGGGGCTTATTAAGACTTCACACAAAAACACAAGTGAGAGTGTCTTTTATGTGAGAGTGAGTGGATGTGTAATTGACAGCAGGTGCAAAGTAATCAGTCCCAGATTTGAGGGTTGATGGGAAATTGAGTCCAAATGAAGTTAATACTCGGGTGAAGGCTCCCTCTGGTGGTGCGAGAGATCTGGTGCGGGAGACTCATTTGTAACATTATTATTACAGGAATTGTTGTTCATTAGTTACATTTACAAATAAGCAACTTAAAATGTATAATGAGCACATCTTCATGATTTCTTAACATTTGATTTAAGAAAACTGCATCCTATGTATTCACTTATAAAATATAAATAATGGTGACTTGACTTGACTTTACTTAAAGCCATCAATGATGCATTTTACACAACACAGCTATTAACAATACAGGTGCTGGTCATATAATTAGAATATCATCAAAAGGTTGATTTATTTCACTAATTCCATTCAAAAAGTGAAACTTGTATATTATATTCATTCATTACACACAGACTGATATATTTCAAATGTTTATTTCTTTTAATTTTGATGATTATAACTGACAACTAAGGAAAATCCCAAATTCAGTATCTTGGCCAACTGAAAAGTATGAACATGAAAAGTATGAGCATGTACAGCACTCAATACTTAGGTGGGGTTCCTTTTGCCTGAATTACTGCAGCAATGCGGCGTGGCATGGAGTCGATTAGTCTATAGCACTGCTCAGGTGTTATAAGAGCCCAGGTTGCTCTGATAGTGGCCTTCAGCTCTTCTGCATTGTTGGGTCTGGCATATCGCATCTTCCTCTTCACAATACCCCATAGATTTTCTATGGGGTTAAGGTCAGGCGAGTTTGCTGGCCAATTAAGGACAGGGATACCATGGTCCTTAAACCAGGTACTGGTAGCTTTGGCACTGTGTGCAGGTGCCAAGTCCTGTTGGAAAATGAAACCTGCATCTCCATAAAGTTGGTCAGCAGCAGGAAGCATGAAGTGCTCTAAAACTTCCTGGTATACGGCTGCATTGACCTTGAACCTCAGAAAACACAGTGGACCAACACCAGCAGATGATATGGCACCCCAAACCATCACTGACTGTGGAAACTTTACACTGGACCTCAAGCAACGTGGATTGTGTGCCTCTCTTCTCTTCCTACAGACTCTGGGACCCTGATTTCCAAAAGAAATGCAAAATTTACTTTCATCAGAGAACATAACTTTGGACCACTCAGCAGCAGTCCAGTCCTTTTTATCTTTAGCCCAGGCAAGACGCTTCTGACACTGTCAGAGTGGCTTGACACAAGGAATGCGACAGCTGAAACCCATGTCTTGCATACATCTGTGCGTAGTGGTTCTTGAAGCACTGACTCCAGCTGTAGTCCACTCTTTGTGAATCTCCCCCACATTTTTGAATGGGTTTTGTTTCACAAGCCTCTCCAGGGTGCGGTTATCCCTATTGCTTGTACACTTTTTTCTACCACATCTTTTCCTTCCCTTCGCCTCTCTATTAATGTGCTTGGACACAGAGCTCTGTGAACAGCCAGCCTCTTTTGCAATGACCTTTTGTGTCTTGCCCTCCTTGTGCAAGGTGTCAATGGTCATCTTTTAGACAGCTGTCAGCTCAGCATCTTCCCCATGATTGTGTAGCCTACAGAACTAGACTGAGAGACCATTTAAAGGCCTTTGCAGGTGTTTTGAGTTAATTAGCTGATTAGAGTGTGGCACTAGGTGTCTTCAATATTGAACCTTTTCACAATATTCTAATTTTCTGAGATACTGAATTTGGGATTTTCCTTAGTTGTCAGTTATAATAATCAAAATGAAAAGAAATAAACATTTGAAATATATCAGTCTGTGTGTAATGAATGAATATAATATACAAGTTTCACTTTTTGAATGGAATTAGTGAAATAAATCAACTTTTCGATGATATTCTAATTATATGACCAGCACCTGTATATTCACTAATATATTACTAAATTATAGCAATGCAGGTTGCATCTTTATAAATACATTCATGGAACTATACGACTGACTAATTAGTACTTATAAATCAGTGTTTAATGGATTATGATCATGTGCATTGAAAAGGAAAATGCATGACTTATAAGTAATTATAAAAATAATAAAAATGTAACTATAACTGTTCTTATAATGTGGTATAGGTCTTAATGAGTCTTTATAAATATGTTTATAAAATAGTAATACTTGCTTATAAATAAGTATAAATGGAGCAGGGTTTTTTTTTTTTTTTGCATGATTTATACTACAGTGATCTTAGAAGAGTAAATCTAATACAGGATGTGGAACTAGCATGGGAATATTTTCAATCAATTTTTCTGTCCATCACTAATAAACATGTTCCCATTAAGAAGTTCGGGATCAGCGGTAGGGACAATCCCTGGTTTTCAGATAGTCTTTCAGAGTTAATTCTTTTAAGACACAGCTGAGTTTTAATGTACCTCGAGTTTTTACAGAACTGGGGAAAACTGCATTTTCCTAACATGTACGCTGGGCACGGAATCATTTACAAAAAGATTTGAAGTTTGAAAAATTTTTGCCTAGAACCTGGTGGCGATGAGATACCTCCTCCCAAGCTTGAAGACAATGAATCTACATAGTCCGGGCCGTCCTCGACTCGCGGAGGCAGGGCCAGAGACTAGAATATCTCATTGACTGGAAGGATTATGGCCCTGAGCAACACTCCTGGGTTGCCCGTGATGACATTCTTGATCCAGCTCTTCTCACCCAATTTCACACCGAACACCCAGATCAGCCAGCTCTCAGGGGTCGAGGTAGGCCCCGTCATCGCACCATCCGGCCGTCAGGAGCCGCCGTGGAGGACGGGGTACTCCTCCTTATCAGTACACACTATATATACCCTCATAACCTGCACTCCTTTGTCTGGTCTTGTCTCTATGAACACGAACAGACTCCATCAAGATACCTGCCATTGTGGACTCTGTATAGCAAGGTAAATCGTATTGATCATGACTTTGGCAGTTAAACAGTTAAACAACATTAAAATAACTACAGTGGTACTTGGGGAGATGTAGAACAAGATCAGGTGAAGTTTGCAGAAAAAAATTGATTTTATATTTTTATGAATTTTTAAAATGTCTGTATAGCAAGGTAAATCATATTGGACCTGACTTTGGCATATAATTATTAAAGAATAAAACAGTTAAACAACATGAAAATCACCACAGTGGTACTTGGGAACATGTAGAATAATCAGGTGGATTTTGCAGAAAACAATTAGATTTTATTTTTATGAATTTTCACAATATGTCTGTATAGAGAGGTAAATCGTCTATGACTCTGACATTTAATTATTAAAGAATAAAACAGTTAAACAACATGAAAATCACCACAGTGGTACTTGGGAAAATGTAGAACAAAAATCTGGTGAAGTTTGCAGAAAACAATTTGATATTATTGTTTTTTTGTGTAAATATTTCTACCGACACTGGTTTAAAACAAGAGTGCCACGCGAGTCCAGAAAAGTAAAGCCAAAGCTTCTCGATATAGGTCATAAACTCCATGTATTCCAGTGGGACTTAACAAGCGGGTAGACGCGCAATATATTTTAAGCGTAGATGGCTTGACCGCGTTTCTCCGAAGCGCAGATGGCATGACCGCAGTGGGATAAACAGAGAGATTATTAGCATAGACACCATTTTTCTAATGATGTAGCGAGTAAATCAGATCTGTTATAGGAAGTGTTGTATAAAAGTAGATAGTGTATTGTGTATGCCAGGTTAAAGAGATGTGTTTTTAGTCTAGATTTAAACTGACAGAGTGTGTCTGCTTCCCGAACAATGCTAGAAAGACTGTTCCAAAGTTTAGCTGCTAAAAAGGAAAAGGATCTACCACCTGTAGTTGATTTTTATTTTCTAGGTATTATCAACTGGCCAAAATTTTGAGATAGCAATAGACGTGAAGGACTATAATATGTTAAGAGCTTGCTCAAGTATTGGGGAGCTAAACCATTTAGTGGTTTGTAAGTAATTAGCAAGATTTTAAAATTTATACAATGTTTAACAGGGAGCCAATGCAGTGTTGACAGCTAATATGGTCATACTTCCTGGTTCTAGTAAGAACTCTAGCTGCTGCGTTTTGGACCAGCTGGAGTTTGTTTATTAAGCATGCAGGGCAACCACTGAGTAGGCATTACAATAATCTAACTTTGAGGTCATGAATGCATGAACTAACTGTTCCGCATTTGTCATTGAGAGCATATGTTGTAATTTAGATATATTTTTTAAGATGGAAGAATGCGGTTTTACAGATGCTAGAAATGTGGCTTTCAAATGAAAGATTGGTATCGAAGAGCACACCCAGGTTCCTAACTGACAACAAAGACTTGACAGAACATCCATCAAGTGTTAAGACAGTATTCTAGGTTATTATGTGCAGAGGTTTTTGGTGCAATAATTAGAATCTGTTTTTTCAGAATTAAGTAGTAGGAAATTGCTAGTCATCCAATATTTTATATCAGCTGTAGCGTCCAGTCGAAAGAAGTCAGCCAGAACTGATGGTTTAGTGACTTTTTAATGAGTTTCCTTGCAGGTCATAAACCATCGTAAGAACTTGTTGCCACTTTCGACTGAGGCTATATTCCTTATCTCTTTAACCTCTGTTGCCGTTTCACCTTCTCTTTATCGCTAGCGATCTTTTCCTTTTCCTTTTTTTTGTATTAGATCCCCCGCGCATACCGTTCTTTCAAAATAAAAGCCAGTTTCGGCTAAACAGGAAGTGTCAAAATAAAAGCATATAAATGCATGTAATCGTCATACTTTGAGGTCCTTTACATCAGCTTTGAGGGCCTTTACATCAGCTTTGCATTCCGTTAATTTTGTGAATTGGTAATATTCGTCTGGGCGCAAAGAAATATAGAGCTGAAATATCATCAGCATAACAGTGAGAACTAATGCCATGCTTCCTTATGATATCTCCCTAGGGTAGCATGTACAGAGTGAAAAGCAAGGGTCCTAGTACAAAGCCTTGCGGTACTCCATATTCAACTTGTGATCGATATGCCAATGTAATTCCACTAACGCCAACATAATTTTCGAGTCTATTCAAAAGAATGTTGTGGTCGATAGTGTCAAATGCAGCACTAAGATCGAGTAACAATAATAGAGAAATACAGCCACGATCCGATGATAGGAGCAAATCAGTTGTAACTCTAATGAGAGCCATCTCAGTACTATGGTACGGTCTAATCCTGACTGGAAATCCTCACAGATACCATTTCTTTCTAAAAAGGAGCACAGTTGCAAGGATACTGCTTTTTCTATTATCTCTGACAGAAAAGGTAGATTTAAGATTGGCCTGTAATTCACTAATTCTCTAGGATCAAGTTGCGGTTTTTAACAAGAGGTTTAATAATAGCCAGCTTAAGTTTTCGGTATGTATCCTAATGACAAAGATGATTTAATGATATTAAAAAGAGGATCTATGACCTCTGAAAGCATCTCTTTCAGTCGCTTAGTCGGTATAGGGTCTAACATACATGTTGTTGATTTAGGTCATTTAATGAGTTTAGACAGTTCTTCCTCTCCTATAGCAATGAATGAATTGAGTTTTTCCTCAGGGACAATGCTGTGATACTCAATCTGGTGTGATACTCTAGTAGACAGTTGCATAGTTATAATTTTCTCTCTAATATTATCAATCTTGTAAGTACAAAAGTTCATAAAGTCATTACTGCTGTGCTGTTTGGAAACATCTGGTGTTGAAGCTTTATTTCTCGTAAATTTAGCCATCAAATAAATACCTTTATGTTTGTTTTATTCTAAGAGGGTTGAAAAATAATCAGATCTAGCAGTTTTCAAGGCCTTTCTGTACGCAATCATGCTTGCTCTCCATGAAATGTGAAAAACCTCTAGTTTTGTTTTCTTCCAACTGCGCTCCATTTTTCCGGCTGCTCTTTTAAGGGCCAAAGTGTGCTTGTTGTACCACGGTGTTGGACTATTTACTTTAATCTTTTTTTAAGCGCAAAGGAGCAACTGTGTCTAAAGTGCTGGAAAAGAGTGTGTCAACAGTTTCTGTTGCAACATTGAGTTCTTCTAAGCTATCTGGTATGCTGAGGAGATGAAACTAATCAGGAAGATTATTTATAAAGCAATCTTTAGTCAAGTCACCTTTATTTATATAGCGCTTTTTACAATGTAGATTGTGTCAAAGCAGCTTTACAGTGATAACTGGTACATTATTTTGGCTGCACAGCAGCTCTTAAAGAATAGTGTCAATGCAGGCAGATCAAAGCACTGTTGAATATCAAATGTCAATTGTCAAGTGTCCCCAACTAAGCAAGCCAAAGGCGACAGCGGCAAGGAACCCAAACTCCAACAGGTGACATCAGGTGGCAAACAGGTGTTAAAATGGAGAAAAAAACCTTGGGAGAAACCAGGCTTATTCGGGGGGCCAGTTCTCCTCTGGCAAACAGTGCTTTGTTACGAATCAGATTGCTATCATAAGTCAGATAGGATCGCAACATTCAAAGTATTTAATTCAGTTCCATCCAGCTGAGGATCGTATTCATCACACCGGTATGGACGGTTGTTGAGGAGATGCGCCATTGGTTGTCATGTTGATGAGGCCTTCACAGTGAATGATCTAGTTGACTCAATCTCTGCTGATACTTCAGGGCTGCATTGTGGTTGTGTCAAGGCGCAGGTCCTTGGTCTCACCTGGATGCGGCCCGGATCCGGTTGACTACGGTAAACCTCGGGATAAACAGAAAGACTAATATTAGCGTAGATGCCATTCTTCTTCTGATGTAACGAGTACATCTGGTGTTATTGGAAGTGTTCCCGGTTCCGGCTGACCTAATTTATGCAGCCTAATAATCCTTTAACGGATTTGAAAAAATAAACTGATAATGTGTTATGTGTATGCCAGGTTAAAGAGATGTGTTTTTAGTTTAGATTTAAACTGACAGAGTGTGTCTGCTTTCCGAACAATGCTAGGAAGATTGTTCCAGAGTTTAGGTGCCAAATAGGAGAAGGATCTACCACCTGCAGTTGATTTTGATATTCTAGGTATTATCAACTGGCCTGAATTCTGAGATCGCAATAGACGCGAAGGACTATAATGCATTAATAGCTCGCTCAGGTACTGGGGAGCTAGACCATTTAGTGCTTTGTAGGTAATTAGCAAGATTTTAAAATCTATACGATGTTTAATAGGAAGCCAATGCAGTGTTGACAGAACTGGGCTAATATGGTCATACTTCCTAGTTCTAGTAAGAACTCTAGCTGCTGCATTTTATACGAGCTGTAGTTTATTTATCAGGCGAGCAGAACAACCACACAGTAGAGCGTTACAGTAATCTAGCCTTGAGGTCATGAACGCATGAACTAACTGTTCCGCATTTGTCATCGAGAGCATATGTCGTAATTTAGATATATTTTTAAGATGGAAGACTGCAGTTTTACAGATGCTAGAAACATGGTCTTCAAATGAAAGATTGGTATCAAAGAGCACACCCAGGTTCCTAACTGACGACGAAGACTTAACAGAGCAGCCATCAAGTGTTAGACAACATTCTAGGTTATTACGTGAGGAAGTTTTTGGTCCAAAAATTAGAATATCTGTTTTTTCTGAATTTAGTAGTAGGAAATTACTGGTCATCCAATTTTTTATATCAGCTATGCATTCCGTTAATTTTGTGAATTGGTAAGTTTCGTCAGGGCACGAAGAAATATAGAGCTGAGTATCATCAGCGTAAGAGTGAATGCTTCCTAATGATATCTCCCAAGGGTAGCATGTACAGAGTGAAAAGCAATGGTCCTAGTACTGAGCCTTGCGGTACTCCATATTCAACTTGTGATCGATATGACCTCTCTTCATTTACTTCTACAAACTGATAACGGTCAGATAAGTATGATTTGAACCATGACAATGCAATTCCACTAATGCCAACATAATTTTCGAGTCTATTTAAAAGAATATTGTGATCAATAGTGTCAAATGCAGCACTAAGATCCAGTAACACTAATAGAGAGATACAATCCCGATCTGATGATAAGAGCAAGTCATTAGTAACTCTAATGAGAGCAGTCTCAGTACTATGGTATGGTCTAAATCCTGACTGAAAATCCTCATAGATACTATTTCTTTCTAAAAAGGAACATAGTTGTGATGATACTGCCTTTTCAAGTATTTTTGACAGAAAATTGAGATTTGAGATTGGCCTGTAATTGACTAATTCTCTAGGATCAAGTTGTGGTTTTTTAATAAGAGGTTTAATAATAGCCAGCTTAAAATTTTTTGGTACGTATCCTAGTGATAAAGATGAATTTACGATATTAAGAAGAGAATCTATGACCTCTGGAAGCATCTCTTTCAATAGCTTAGTCGGTATAGGGTCTAACATACATGTTGTTGATTTTGACGATTTAACAAGTTTAGACAATTCTTCCTCTCTTAAAGCAGTAAATGAATTTAATTTTTCCTCAGGGACACTACAATGCACTGTCTGACGCAATACTGTAGTAGACGGTTGCATGGTTATAATTTTTTTTCTAATACTATCAATCTTGCAAGTAAAGAAGTTCATAAAGTCATTACTGCTGTGCTCTTTGGAAACATCAGAAGTTGAAGCTTTATTTCTTGTTAATTTAGCCACTGTATCAAATAAATACCTAGGGTTTTGTTTATTTTCTTCTAAAAGTTTTGAAAAATAGGCAGATCTAGCAGATTTTAAGGCCTTTCTGTACTCAATCATTCTCTCCACGAAATGCGAAATACTTCTATTTTTGTTTTCTTCCAGCTGCGCTCCATTTTTCTGGCTGCTACCTTTAGGGCCCGAGTGTGCTCATTGTACCACGGCGTTGGATTAATTTCTCTAATCTTCAGTCTAATGTGCTGGAAAAGACAGAGGCAATAGTTTCTGTTGCAACATCGAGGTCTTCTAAGCTGTCTGGTATGCTAAGGCGCTGAAACTGATCAGGAAGATTATTTATAAAGCGTTCTTTAGTGGTAGAATTATGGTTCTACCAAATTTATGGCAGGGAGGCAGTTTAGCTGTTTTGACTAAATGTAGTATACACGAGACTAGATAATGATCTGAGATGTTGTCACTCTGCTGCAGAATTTCAACGGCATCAATATCAATTCCATACGACAATGTTAGATCTAAGGTATGGTTACGACAATGACTGGGTCCTGACACGTGTTGTCTAACACCAATAGAGTTTAGAATATCTGCAAATGCCAATCCCAATGAGTCTTTTTCATTATCTACATGGATATTAAAGTCACCAGCAACAAGGACTTTATCTGCAGCTAGTACTAACTCCGATAGAAAATCAGCAAATTTTTTGATAAAGTCTGTATGGTGTCCTGGTGGCCTGTATACAGTAGCCAGCACAAATGGCAAGCGGGATTGATCACGTACACTAGATAACGTTACATAAAGCACCGTCACTTCAAAAGAATAGACCTTTGAGTAATACTGAAGATATTGCTATAAATTACAGCAACACCTCCCCCTTTGCCTTTTGGACGTGGCTCTTGTTTATAACAGTAGTCTTGGGGTTTGTACTCATTTCAAGTAATGTAATCGTCTGGTTTTTGCCAGGTTTCTGTCAAACACAGCACATCTAGGTTATGATCTGTAATCATATCAAGAGTGATTTTGTAGAAAGGGATCTAATATTAAGCAAACCAAGCTTTATAATTTGTATTATCTGTATTATATGTGTTGTTTATTTGTTGAACATCAATTGAATTTTTACCCCTAAACAGGTTTGAGAGTTTTTTGTATTTACTAATGCGAGGAACAGACACAGTCTTTATGGTGAAAGAGTCTCTATGTGTTGGGATTTATCTGACTTCTGTGATGTGAGACAGCTAGCAGATTACTAGAGAGAAGAGCAGCACCACCCCAGGAGGGATGAATACTGTCGGAGGGACGTCTTTTCAGCGGTCATTAAACGACCAAATGTTTGCTGGGTATATACTCTATATTTCATACAGTTATATGTATCATATCTTCTACATTTAAAATTTATAATGAAAGACTGCTATACAAAGAGTCAAAAACAGTCCAAGTTGCGTAGATGTTGATAGTGGAAGTGTTGGAGTTAGAGCCACCTCTCCTTTAGTTGTGGGGTTATTTAAAAAAACAAAAAAAACAAAAAAACCTATGAATAAATATCAGTTTAGTTTAGTTAGCCTGCTATTTTAAATAGGCCTAACAGAACAGAACGAGAAGAGTCCTCTCACGTACCGCGATATGATTCATAATTTGGGACAGAATGGGTTTCTTTTTTTCTTTTTCTTTTTTAAAGTATATTATTTAAAAATGATTTAGCCCACATTTACTAATTTAACTCACAAAAATAAGACAAATAAAATGAGAAAACTGGGGCCCAGGTCAGCTAAAACTGGCTAAAACTACCATCTGCTAGCTGTCTCATGTCACAGAAGTCAGATAATTCCCAACACATAGAAACTCTTCCACCTAGATATTATCACATAGAGACTGTGTCTGTACCCCGAATTAGTAAAAACAAAAAACTTTCAAACCCATTTAAGGGTAAAAACTGAATTGATGTTCAACAAATAAAAAATAGAGATAATAATGATAAACAAATGATAAAGCTTGGGTTGTTAAATATTAGATCCCTTTCTTCAAAAGCACTTATTGTAAATGATAATATCACAGACAATAATCTAGATTTGCTGTGTTTGACAGAAACTGGGCTAAAACCGGACGATTACATTACTTTAAATGAGTACAAACCCAAGGTTACGATTATCGACACAATCCTTGTCAGAAAGGCAAA
The DNA here is from genome assembly GCA_037101425.1 of Elopichthys bambusa. Taxonomy (NCBI): domain Eukaryota; kingdom Metazoa; phylum Chordata; class Actinopteri; order Cypriniformes; family Xenocyprididae; genus Elopichthys; species Elopichthys bambusa. Next base: position 22,756,877 of record CM074440.1, on the reverse strand, counting down.
GGGGGAGGTGTTGCTTTAATTTATAGTAATATTTACAGTATTAGTAAAAAGTCTTTCAAATATAATTCCTTCGATGTGATGGTACTTTATGTAACATTATGTAAGTTGACATTTGTGCTGGCTACTGTATACAGGCCACTATACAGACTTTATCAAAAAATTTGCTGATTTTCTATCGGAGTTAGTACTAGCTGCAGAAAAAGTTCTTGTTGTTGGTGATTTTAACATCCATGTGGATAATGAAAAAGACACATTGGAATTGGCATTTACAGACATTCTAAACTCTATTGGAGTTAGACAACACGTGTCAGGACCCACTCATTGTCATAATCATCCTTTAGATTAGTTTTTAAAGATCGGGAAGATAATCTTCCTGATCAGTTTCATCGCCTTAGCATACCAGACAGCTTAGAAGACCTTGATGTTGCAACAGAAACTATTGCCTCTGTCTTTTCCAGCACATTAGACTCAGTTGCTCCTTTGCGCTTAAAAAAGATTAACAATGAGCACACTCTAAAGGCCCTAAAGGGTGCTGCCAGAAAAATGGAGCGCAGCTGGAAGAAAACAAAACTAGAAGTTTTTCGCATTTCGTGGAGAGGGAGAGAATGATTGAGTACAGTGCCTATTTTTCAAATCTTTTAGAAGAAAATAAACACAACCCTAGGTATTTATTTAACACAGTGGCTAAATTAACAAGAAACATCTGATGTTTCCAAACAGCACAGCAGTAATGACTTCCGGTGTAAAGTAACTTCTTTACTTGCAAGATTGCCAATATTAGAGAGAAAATTATAACCATGCAACCGTCTACTACAGTATCGTATCAGATAATGCATTGTAGTGTCCCTGAGGAAAAATTCAATTCATTCACTGCTTTAGGAGAGGAAGAATTGTCTAAACTTGTTAAATCATCAAAATCAACAACATGTAGGTTAGACCCTATACCAACTAAGCTATTGAAAGAGATGCTTCCAGAGGTCATAGATCCTCTTCTTAATATCGTTAATTCATATTTTCAATATCATAGGATACGTACCAAAAAGTTTTAAGCTGGCTATTATTAAAAACCACAACTTGATCCTAGAGAATTAGTCAATTACAGGCCGATCTCAAATCTCACTTTTCTGTCAAAATACTAGAAAAGGCAGTATCATCACAACTATGTTCCTTTTTTAGAAAGAAATAGTATCTGTGAGGATTTCCAGTCAGAATTTAGACCGTATCATAGTACTGAGACTGCTCTCATTAGAGTTACTAATGATTTGCTCTTATCATCAGATCGTGGTTGTATCTCTCTATTAGTGTTACTGGATCTTAGTGCTGCATTTGACACTATTGATCACAATATTATTTTGAATAGACTTGAAAATTATGTTGGCATTAGTGGAATTGCATTGTCATGGTTCAAATCATACTTATCTGACCGTTATCAGTTTGTAGTAGTAAACGAAGAGAGGTCATATCGATCACAAGTTCAATATTGAGTACCGCAAGGCTCAGTATTAGGACCACTGCTTTTCACTCTGTACATGCTACCCTTGGAAGATATCATTAGGAAGCATGGCGTTAGTTTTCACTGTTACGCTGATGATACTTAGCTCTATATTTCTTCGTGCCCTGACGAAACTTACCAATTCACAAAATTAACAGAATGCCTAGCTGATTAAAAAAAATTGGATGACCAGTAATTTCCTACTACTAAATTAAAAAAAACAAACAGAGATTCTAATTTTTGGACCAAAAACTTCTTCACATAACCTAGAATACTGTCTAACACTTGATGGCTGCTCTGTTAAGTCTTCGTCGTCAGTTAGGAACCTGGGTGTGCTCTTTGATACCAATCTTTCATTTGAAGACCATGTTTCTAGCATCTGTAAAACCGCATTCTTCTATCTTAAAAATATATCTAAACTACGACATATGCTCTCAATGACAAATGCAGAACAGTTAGTTCATGACCTCAAGGCTAGATTACTGTAACGCTCCACTGGGTGGTTGTTCCGCTTGCTTGATAAATAAACTACAGTTCGTACAAAATGCAGCAGCTAGAGTTCTTAGAGTTCTAGGCTTCCTGTTAAACATCATATAGATTTTAAAATCTTGCTAATCTTGCTTACAAAGCACTAAATGGTTTAGCTCCCCAGTACCTGAGCAAGCTATTAATGCATTATAGTCCTTCACGTCTATTGTGATCTCAGAATTCAGGCCAGCTGATAGTACCTAGAATATCAAAATATCCTATTTGGCACCTAAACTCTAGAACAATCTTCCTAGCATTGTTCGGAAAGCAGACACAGTTTAAATCTAGACTAAAAACACATCTCTTTAACCTGGCATACACATAACACATTATCAATTTATATTTTCAAATCTATTAAAGGATTATTAGGCTGCATAAATTAGGTCACCCGGAACCGGGAACACTTCCTATAACACTAGATGTACTCGTTACATCAAAAGAAGAATGGCATCTACACTAATATCAGTCTCTCTGTTTATCCCAAGGTTTACCGTAGTCAACCGGATCGGGGCCGCATCCAGGTGAGATCGAGGATATGTGCCTTGACATGACCACAACGTAGCCCTGAAGTGTCAGCAGAGATTGAGTCAACTAGATCATCCACACCGCATCGACACGACAGCCAGTGGCACAGTTCCTCAACAAACCGTCCATACCGGCATGATGAATACGATCCTCAACTGGATGGAACTGAATTAAATACTTTGAATGTTGCGATCCCATCGGACTTATGATATTGTAACAAAGCACTGTTCGCCGGAGGAGATCTGCTTTGACACAATCTGCATTGTAAAGAAACGCTATATAAATAAAGGTGACTTGACTTGAGAAAATGTGAATTATATTAAAAAAAAATATTTATTGCTCCCACAAAATCATAAATGGCTCTGGTCTGGGGGGGCAGTGCCCTGATTACGTGAAATTTTATATGGCAGTATGCTTCATCATTAGAAAAACTGAGGAGGGTAATTTGATCTTTATTTCCTATGTAAATATCTAAAAGATTTAGCCCTTATTTACTCATTCTATTCACAAAAATAAGACAAATAAAATGAGAAAATGAGTAAATGTGAACTATATATAAAAAAAATTATTCATCGCTCCCACAAAATCATAAATGGCTCTGGTTTGGGGGGGCAGTGCCCGATTACGTGAAATTTTATATGGCAGTATGCTCCATCGTCAGAAAAACTGAGGAGGGTAATTTGGTTTTTATGTCCTATGTAAATCTCTATCTACTGTTAAAGAAAACATGTAGGCTATACTAAATTCAGATTTTAAGCTTCATCCAAGATACTTTTGCATGCGACTTCATCTTATGTGTGGATTATTATTATTATTATTAAAGATTTAAATTTTATTTTAAAACCATTACACAATTAATGGTTAAAATGTGTCCCTGTATAAAAATTAAAAGTTATTTGAGTCCTCCTAGCGTCCAAGTGGACCCATCTATCACATGTAGCCTACTTGTGCAAAGCAATGAGACTCACGATGTGCATGGGATCCATAACATAAAATTTATTTTTTTACTCACAATAAGAACATATATCAAACACTTTCAAGGACATCATTCAAAATTCAAGCATATTTCACACCTTAAAAATATAGGTGACATTGCATTTTCCAAACTTTGCAAAATGTGTATGAACCCTAAATGATCTGGGCCAGACCACTAAACTCCTACCACATAACATTAATATAAACTCTGGGGCAAAGTCAAAGTGGTAGATATACAGTAGATATTAATTAACATGGTCAAAAATAAATGCAATTTCAGGATGGAATTTTTGATGACAGTTTCATATGAAATCTTTTTTTTTTTTTTTTTTTTTTTTTTCAAATAGCATACACTAATACCATTTTACATAAGCAGAGTAACCATTTTGTAAGTGGCAATACTCCCAACAGTTATATCACCACATTACAGTACTTAACAAGATGTATTCCATTGAGATACAGGTGATAAAAGTCAGATATTGTCTGAGGCAGATATGTATTTGAGCAGGAAGCATTTGATTTCCGAGATGTGCATGGTCTCTCTGATGGTGGTATCTCTGTTACGGACCAGCAGAAGGCCACTTTTTAGTGTACTCTCACTGACCATCACTGTGAAGAGGACACCCATTTCATCATACCTGCAGCATAAAGAAAACTTTCTCTCAACATTAATTTCATCATGGAAACTTTACTCAAAAAAATACTCAAAAAATGACTCCGTATTGTATAGAAAATGTGGATAGAGTCAGTTACTTTGTGTGTAAATCCTCCAGAGATAATGACATCGTGTCCAAGTATCCAGGCCATGTGGAAATTCCAACTTCCAGAAACTCTTGGAGCAAACCCTCACAAATCTTTAGAGAGACAGTTGTCTTAGGGTCAGTCCATATTAAGTGGTCCACAAATTTGTAAAGTTGATTGCGTGACCATTTTTAATTTACCTTTACCTGTTTTTTAAAATTACGTATATGTATTGGTATTGCAAAATCACCAGATTAGAGATTACAGATTTCGCACACCCGTTTCTTAGACATTAATTTAGACTAAAAGTTTGAGATTTAAATCCAAATGTAAATGGTCAATACTGCTAAAAGTTCTAGTTTTTGGGTCAATTCAAAATGGAAAGGGTTTGAGTCTCAGTCCTATTTTTTATTAAAAATAAATAAATAAATAAAAAAACTTAAAACATTTTGTATAAATCTTAATGGAACGAAGAAATGGACCATTTAGTTTGTGATCCGTATAAAAACTTTTTTTTTTTTTTTTTAAGTTTACATTTGTTTCAGTTCACAAAGAATAAAGGCACTACAATGCACATTATATTTACCTAGGTACAAGGTTTGATATTAACATCCGCCAAATACAGCAGCAGAGATAACAGAAGTGCAGGTGAGTATGCAGATGATCTTTGAGTGAATGGTGTATGATACATGAATGATACGGTCCTTTGTGTTTGTAGTGGTGAAGATCCTGGGTGTTGGTGAAGAGATGTAACAACGGAGACGATAGACAACTCGCACACAGACTGGAAACACAGGAGGAGACTTGGAGACGCTGGAGACAGGTAAGTAGATCGACTGGACTCCTTGAGGTAAGCACGAAGGTAAGTCCTAATGCGAACGAGACCAGACAGGACTGAAGGTGTGTGTGTCTTTTATGTGGTGACTGATGAGCATGCTGATTGAGTGCAGGTGCGTGTGATCAGTGTTCAGGTGAGGGAGTGCGCTGTGATTAGACAGTGTTGGAGCCTGGCGTGTCTGTGACAGCACCACCCCCCCCCCCCCCCCCCCCCCCCCCCCTCCACGGCCTGCTCCTGAGGCCTGAGGACCCCGACGTCGTGGTGGTCGTCCTCTTCCAGGTCTGTTAGGGTAAGTTGTGTGGAAGGTGTCCAGCAGGTTGGGGTCAAGTATGTCGTTTCTGGGAACCCATGAGCGCTCCTCGGGTCCATAGCCTTCCTAGTCCACAAGATACTCCAGCTGACCACCATGGCGCTGGGAGCCCAAGATCTTATGAACTTCATAGGCTGCTCTGTCGTCCAGGATGAGAGGAAGGGGGGGGGGGGGGGGGGGGGGGGGGTGGGGGGGGTCAGCTGCTGCTGCTGCTGCTGCTGCTGCTGCTACGCCAGGCTCTGTGGAGACAGGGACAGAAGGGTGATGAGGCTTTGAAAAGTGACACATGGAATGTGGGATGAATGCAGTACTGAGAAGGTAGTTGAAGTTGATACGTGACCGGGTTGATCTGCTTGGTGATGTTGAATGGGCCAATGAACCTGGGACTCAGCTTTCAGCAGGGTAGACACAGTCTGATGTCCCTGGTTGACAGCCAGACCTTCTGTCCTGGTTGGTATGCTGGGGGCGTTTGAGTGGTGAAGATCAGCTGTCATTCTGCGTCTGCGCAAGGCCCGATGAAGCTGGTGGTGTGCAGAGTCCCAGAACCTCTCGCTCTCTTGGAACCAGTAGTCGACAGATGGTACATCCGACGGTTCCCCTGACCAGGGGAATAATGGGGGTTGGTAACAGAGTACGCACTGAGAGGGAGTGAGTCCGGTGAAAGGTTGTTACAGGGAGTACTCGGCCCAACCCAGGTACTGGTTCCAAGAGTCCTGGTGGCCATGACAGAAGGTACGGAGGAAGCGACCGATCTCTTGAATCTTCCTCTCCGTCTGCCTGTTCGACTGCGGATGGTATCCAGATGATAGGCTGACGGTCACACCTAGGAGTGAGAAAAACGCTCTCCATACCCGGGAGAACTGAGGTCCCTCTATACGATACTATGTCCTCAGGGATTCCGTAGTATCTGAAGATGTGGTTGAACATGAGTTCAGCAGTCTCCATGACAGTGGGCAGTCCCTTTAATGGAATTAAATGACAGGATTTAGAGAATCTGTCAACAATCACCAGAATACAGATACAGTCATTGGAAGCAGGTAGATCAGCTACAAAATCTACTCCTAGGTGTGACCAGGGTCTGTTGGGAATGGGCAGAGGATGGAGTTTGCCAGAGGGAAGATGGCGTGGATTTTTTGAGATGGCGCATTCCTTGCATCCCTGCACGTACGTTCTGACGTCAAATGCCATATTCGGCCACCAGAAGCGCTCTTTTAGCAGCGAGAGGGTTTCATTGACACCTGGGTGGCCAGTGCCTAGTGACGTGTGGGCAGTGTGGATGAGTGGAGTGCGCCGTGTCCTGGTGATGTCCTGGTGTTGGCGGAGGCGTTGGAGGAGGGCATGGTTTCTCTCAGGAAGGATGGCTTCAGGTTCTTCGGGATTTTCTTCAGGAGTATACGTGATAAGGCATCAGCCTTGATGTTTCTGGATCCTGGACGATAGGAGATAATGAAGTTAAAGCGGGTGAAGAATAGCACCCAGCAAGCTTGTTTTAAATTCAGTCTTTTGGCTACTCTCAGATGATGTAGTAATTGACCTCCGCCAGGTTGAGCTTGCGGGAGAAGATGGCACATGGATGGAATCTACTTGGGTTCCCCTGCTGCTGAGATAGAACCACTCCTACTCCAGTGGTAGAGGCATCTACCTCCACTACGAAGGGCTTATCGGGGTCTGGATAGACGAGGAGAGGAGTGGTGGTGAATGCTTCTTTCAAGATGTTAAATGCGTTGGTGGCAGCTGGTGTCCAGGACAGAAACTTGGGCTTATTACGGAGGAGGTTTGTTAGTGGGCTGGAGATGGTGCTGTAATCCTGTATGAAACGACGATAGAAGCTGACAAAACCAAGGAAGTGTTGGAGTTCCTTGACTGTAGAGGGTCTTGGCCAGTTCCTGATGGCATCCACCTTCCTCTCGTCCATCCGAATACCACTGCTGTCGATGTTGTATCCAAGGAACTGCAATGAGGGCTGATGGAAGGAGCATTTCTCTGCTTTCAGGAAGAGTTGGAACTCCCTCAGGCGTTTCAGGACCTCCGCAACGTGGTGGCGATGTTCGGCCATGCTCCGGGAGTATATCAGAATGTCATCGATATATACCAAGACGAACTTGTGGAGGAACTCCCGGAGCACCTCATGTATGAAGTCCTGGAATACGGAGGGGGCGTTGACCAGGCCATACGGCATCACAAGATATTCATAGTGTCCAGTAGGAGTCACGAAGGCGGTCTTCCACTCGTCCCCCTCACGTATCCGGATGAGGTTGTACGCGCTGCGGAGGTCTAACTTGGTGAAGACAGTGGCACCACGGAGATGTTCAAGCGCATCATTGACGGTGATATTGTTGAGTGCCCGGTTATCAATGCATGGCCGCAAGCCTTTTTCGCCACAAAGAAGAAACTCGAAGCAGCAGGGGAAGTAGACGGGCGGATGTAACCTTGCACCAGAGCCTCCTTGATGTAATCCTCCATGGCCTTCTCCTCCGGGATTGACAGGGGGTAGATCTTTCCCCTGGGCACTGACTCACCCAGAAGCAGATCGATGGCACAGTCCCATGGCCAGTGTGGAGGCAGCTTGGAAGCTCTCTTCGGGCAAAAGACTTCACTGAAGGGGGCTTAACAAGGATGAATATCCACTGAACGTTTCTCAACAGGGCTCTCGATGGAGAAGGCGCAGACAGAGAGATGTTCAGGACGTGGAGAGGATGGTACAGGCAATGCAGAGAAACAGTTTGGGAAACAGGTGTCGCCCAATTTCAGGACTTCACCGGTCTTCCAAGAGATGACTGAGTTGTGCTGCTCCAACCACGGACGCCCTAGGATCACGTCAGCGGTGGATTCCTCCAGAACCAGCAGATGTAGTTCTTCCACATGAAGAATGCCCACTTGAAGTTGAATGGGTTCGACGCTCCGACATACTAGTCTTCAACTGAGGAGTTTTCCAATTATTGAGTGAATCTGGTAGGTGGACAGCGTAGTCGAGGTCTTGAGCTTGAGCTGACGGCAGAGGGCGCCAGAGATGAAGTTGCTCGTGGGCTGGTTCTGGAGGGCTGATGGACTCTGGTCGGCAGAGGCAGGTGGTGAACTGTGGCTGGCCCTGGTGCTCTTCGAGACACGACTGCATACGAGTGCCGCAGCGGATGGAGAGTTGAATGAAGCATTCTAGCCCAATGGTATCCTCGTATGCAGCGAGATGCAACCGCACTCAAGGGTACAATCCTTGCCGTTAGGTGGTTAACAGAGCTTGTTCATTCCATCCACTTGTGGCAGCAAGAGTTCTGAATTTAATAGCATAATCATTCACAGTCATTGTGCCTTGTTTTAAATTATACAATCTCTCACCAATAGAAGAATCCTAGGCTGGTTTTCCAAAGACTTCTTTGAAGTGATTTACGAAGCTGGAATATGACTGGGTGACAGCATTATTTTGTGACCAAATAGATTCGGCCCATTGCAGTGCTTTGCCGTTCAACTGTGAAATTATGAAAGCTATCTTAAAGTGTTTGGTGGGAAACAAGTGCGGTTGCATCTCCAGGACCAGCGAACATTGCAGGAGAAGTCCGTTGCAATCCTCCGCTGAACCAGAGAAGGGTCCCGGTTTGGCCATGGGACTGGCGTACACTGGCGGTGAAGGAGTGACGGTGGTGTTGACGGAGGTAATTGCTGGTTGCGGTGATAGTGGATTGGTGGTGAGGAGTACAGTTAATGGTTGTTTATTAGACACACAGCAGAGATAACAGAAGTGCAGGTGAGTATGCAGATGATCTTTGAGTGAATGGAGTATGACAGATGAATGATACTGTCCTTTGTGTTTGTAGTGGTGAAGATCCTGGGCATTGGTGGAGAGATGTAACAACAGAGACGATAGACAACTCACACACAGACTGGAAACACAGAAGGAGACTTGGAGACGCTGGAGACAGGTAAGTAGATCGACGGGAGTCCTTGAGGTAAGAATGAAGTTAAGTCTTAATGCGAAAGAGACCGGACAGTGACTGAAGGTGTGTGAGTGTCTTTTATGTGGTTACTGATGAGCGTGCTGATTGAGTGCAGGTGCGTGTGATCAGTGTTCGGGTGAGTGAGTGCGCTGTGATTGGACAGTGTTGGAGCCTGGCGTGTCTGTGACAAGATCATCATTTGCACTTATTTTTCAAAAACCTTCAAACTTGTTGATACCACTTCATTAAACTTTTGCCTGTATACTAGTGAGAAGATTCACTGTTTTGGACTGCCGCCTTGAACTTGCAAATGCAAGTACAGAATGACACGTCCAATGTGTGACTGTCCTAGTCGCTGTGTGGTGCTTCTTGTCTGGTGTCTGAATGGAGCCCTAACAGACGAGGCCACTGGAATGAGAACAGGTTGTCTTTTTGTAATGGACATCAATGGGAGAGAGGCTTCAACACACTGAATTCAGTAGGCTCACTCTTGTGAGGGAATGGCTGAGCACTTTATGAAATGACAGACTATAAAACATTTTTTGTAACAATGTAAAAGTCTTACTCTCACTTTTTCCTTCCTGAAAAGTATTAATTCCTTTCAAAAACAAAATAAAGGCAAACAAGACTGATCCTGAGTTTTTGAACTGTAGCTTTAATAGAAACAGTAATACTTATAAAAATAGTTATATGTTGATCCCTCTGTACCTGTCTAAGCTCTGTATGAGAGCCTCGTCCCATATCCAAAGCCACTTTCACTGGAGTTAAACTGGGATGAAGCTTTAAAACCTGAACAAAGCAAAGAAAACCTGATCAGCTTCCCTGACTTTTTTTTACATTAACAATTACATATTAAGTATAATTCTCAAAAAAAAAAAATGTAGGGAAACCGTAAGCTTACTCACTGTCCTCTGATGAAGCTTCTGTTTGCTGTCGTTTTTTTCCAGCAGTTTAAATGAGTTAAATAGATAAGCCAGCATTCCTCGATCCACATTCGCACTGACAGAGATGACATGAGGAACTACAGACATTCTTCCATCTCTGCACTGAAATTTACATCTACATGAAGTTTACTGGTGCATAATATATAGTTCTGAACAAAGTTAGTAAAATTAATTTGACAAACTAAACTACACAAACATTATCTAAGTTTGCTTTGCTCTGACCTGTAGTTTGGTGCAAGTTCCTTGGTGAGTCTTTAGCAGTTGTGTATCCCCCAGGCTCCACAGTGTCTCCAGGGTCTCTGAGCCCCAGGGGAACTTATAAAGAACTTTAACACCATGAGATGTCCCCTCTTTCAGTTCCTCATCCACCACACTGCACATGCTGAAGTCAGACGGGCCTAAAGCAAACTGCAGTAGAAATTGTTTAAAACATATGAATAAAAAAATAAAGTAAGCCTTTCACATTTTCTCACATAAAGACCATATACACTAATATACAGTACACAATGAATACCATTAAGGGTGGTTTTACACATACAGTAGTGGCCACAATTTCCTCAAAAAATTTCCTACTGTTGAAATGCTGAAAAACATATTTTGGTATCCACATGTGTTTATCTTCAGTGTGTAGTTGAAAAAAACAACAAAAATCTAAATAATTTTTTTAATTGTAGTTAAATCCTAAAATGGCCCAGACAATATTAATGATGGCTTCTAGAACTAGTAAAAAATAACTAGATTACAATCGAGTGATCTCATTTACTTGGGGGATTTAACTCTGCAGTGTCTCGAAAGTGCCTGCAAGTATTAAAAAAAAAATAACACTCAACTACCTGAAAACGTCTCAGGTTACGTATGTAACCATTGTTCCCTGAGAACAGGGAACGAGACTCTGCGTTTGCAAATGCTTATGGGGAACGTCACGTGACTCTGTGTCTGAAAGCCAACTATCCAATAACTCCAATTCCTATTGGCCGGCGACAGCCTATGACGTCATACAGCGCGACCCGGAAGAATAAAAGGGGCGCCTGGGGAAACGGTCATTATCCATCGTCTTGAGGGACTGTTCAGCAGGCAGCCCGATGCATGGCAAGGAAACGCAGAGTCTCGTTCCCTGTTCTCAGGGAACCATGGTTACATACGTAACCTAAGACATTCCCTTTCGAAAGGGAACTTCTACTCTGGGTTTGCAGACGCTTATGGGGTACAATATACCCACGCCACCATGCTTGAGGAGAATGCCTGCCAAGAAAAATGGCTGAGACAAAGGCTCCAGAGCAGTTAGAGAACTGCTTGGCAACTCCCCCTCGGGTCACACCAGGCTGTCAGTGACAGCATTCCCTTCGGCCAACAGCCCAAGCTGCACTCTAAGAAGGCCCTCCTCAGAGGTCCTACAGAAGCTGCTAAGGCGTCTGGAACCAGCTTTTCTGAAGAAAAAGCGGACCCTTTAAGGGAATGTGGCCAAGGAACCGAAGGGAACCTCGGCCAGTCACTAGAGGGGAAGGAAGTCACCCCAAATGCCACCAGGGAGGCCGACCTGGTCTGTCATGAGAAACTTAGTCTTGGCCAATCCTGTCTGAATACAGAGCCTCTAAAACGCATTCTTCATAGAAGATAGTAAGTAAGAGTCACTGCAAAGAGGCAGAAACAAACTCAAACCCATGCGTAGAGACGGGCATCCCGGAGAACAGAACTCAGCTAAGTGCTATGAACCCTCGTACTGAGGGGAGTACAATCCACTCATCCTAGGATCTACTCAGTGCTTAATTAATGCACTGAGGAGGCTGTGCGCTACAGAACCCTGATCCAGGGGAGCACAAACCAGCCTGAGGCTGGATCTTAGGAGAAGGCCTGATTAAGGCCTACCACCATGATCAGCTTAGGGAGTTAAGCACTATTACAAACATAACCCTAAAATGGAAGTACGAAGCTCACCTAACAGGTAGACCATGCAATGGGCACATACTCATGGAGGCCGAGGAGAGGCCTACAGCATGATAGTAGTTATGTGAAAAACAGAAGTCTTATACAGAAAGTGGCCCGGTTTTAGGGGCCACCCTGAACACCTGTCTTGTCTTTCTGGGGTAGACAGACGACTTCAATGGCAGCCTAAGAGGCTGCAAAGTGCCCGCATGACAATCCACCTAACACAATCCAACGAGCAGTGTACTCAGTAAAAAACACCTTTTACTCTTTAAAGCAAGAGGAGTACAGCATACGCCAACACGCATTAAGGAAGGCCTGGAGGGGCCTATAACCTCAACAGACGTGGCATCAGCTCGTGGCAGTGTTTAGGCCCAAAGGATGATAAACAACCAGACAAAAGGAGGTTGGATTTATCACTTAGGCCTCTGGCCAACGGAAGTGTATACAGATAATTCTCAAAGAGAAATACACCCAAACATACTCCAGTGTGGTCAAACCAGGCGGCCTGTAGGCCTAGCAACCTCTAATACACACGGCGTAAGTCTCGTGGCCGTTTCTAGGAGCACAAAAGATCCACCCTAGGCACTAGGTGGCTCTTAGCTCAACTAGATTAGAATCAGACTCAGGGAGGCTTATAGGTTAAACCAACCTTCAGTAAGGTTTCACTACCAAATCAACCTGAGGGGCTAGCCACTTGGAATACTCGGTAAAAAGCACCCTGTTACCCTCACAGCGAGAGGAGTACATGACTGAACTCCACATATTACACCGGAGGCCGAAGTAGGCCTGCCTTAGTAAACACGTGGCATCAGCAAGTGGCTACCACAACCATACCACCCAAAGGCCATGTATTAGAAGTTTTATGATTAATACATGAAAAAACGCTGCCAAACATCATGAACAGGCCTAAGGGAACAGCTAAGGGAAGCTAACTGCAACCTGCACTAGGCTACACATTCCAACAGGCAATGTACCCTAAATATTTGTGACTAAAGGGAACCAAACAAAGCCAACATGGTCTAAGGGAGGCTATTACAAGCCTACTACCTCAAACAGACACGTGGCTGGGCCTGTGGCAGCGTAAACCTGTGAGAATATGTGAGTACATTATGATCAGTTAAACAGTATTGTAAAACAACTGCTAACTAGAAGGAGGCCGAATATCATAAGGCCTACAATCTGAGTTATATGCAATATAGCTGTTAACAAGATCACTAAAACAGGGAGCTAATAGATACCAACTTTCCTCAAAAAAGTGGCTCTAACTAACCTGAGTTTGCAATCCAACAGGTGATGCACTCAGTGACACAAATTAACCTCTAAACTGGGGAATATAAGTCACCATATACTCAAATAGAGGCCGTTCACAGCAAAAGGGCCTATTGTCATGAGAGCAGGTGCTAACCTGTGGCAGCATAAAAAACTCACATACAATGTAGGGCAAAAGTCTAGAACTCAAAGTAACACAAACTTTGATCTACATGCTGTTTTTGAAAGGAAAAACACTTTCTGTACAGATCCTCAAATCTGATCTAAGCCCCAGATGACAGGAGCTAAAAACTAGCAACGTCAACTCAAACTTGATAAATACAAACCATCAAGTGGCTCAGAAGAAAGTCATTCCTTTAGCATGAAAGTTCTAGAAAGTGGGGCCTAGCACACACCTGCATAACTTATCCGCTCAAAGATAAGGGCCTACCACCTGAGAAACAGCATCAGGGAGTCAAAAACAGCCTACAACCTAGCTGTTAAACTCATAATTGCACCTACACAAGCAAGGGGATAATTGGCCGTACAGCCTAAACAACTCCCTCGGGAGGAAGCCAGAACTAGGAAACACATCCTGAAAGGATAGTAAATACATATGGGGTTACTTCATATACCACACATCACCTAGCTCTAGTCTGGCCGCTAAGCTATAGGCCTATATATACACAACAGGCACCATAACAAAAGCCTGATCTCCACTTCTAAATCTCATGATGAGAGAAATAAAGTGAAGCTCAAAGCTAAAATGTCAGGCGGCCGGTTAGGGCCGCCATAGACATACAAACTGAAATAATGAGTGCCAACTCAAACTATACTGAAAAATAGCCAAGAGGCTACTCATATATAGAAAAGTAAGCAGCAGCCATTTTGTGGCCTGCTCAGTCAGTCTCAACACTCCAGTTTTGCCCCCAAAAAAACCCTAAATGCTACATTTTACTGTTACATGTTCAGGAAATACACAGGAACAACACAAGGTCGACATTTAAAAAAAATTAAGTCCGACCTTATCTTACCTTCTCGTGGCTCGAAGACCAAAGACTGCTCCTTCATTATTTAAAATGGGAAGGAAAAAATCCATGGTTCTAGAAGCCCAAAGAACCCTTTCACTATCAAGCCAGAAGGCGGGCCTTCAGAAAAATCTCATCATGGGCCCAGCTGTGAGCCTGACTGTTCAGAGGTGGCAATCTGAACATGCACAGTAATTAAAAAACGCCCCGGGAGGCCAAGTAAGAGGAGCGAAGGCAAATGTAGTATTACCTTCGCCTCCCTGAACTTTCCAACCACCGTTTCAACGGAGCCGCCGAAAAGTTCATTTGGCGAAACTGGAGCATCGAGGAGAGAGCCCTTCTCTTTCTCTCCGATGTCCACCATGTTCAGCCACAGATGTGTCTCCGTGGCCACCATAGCTGCCATCGATCTCCCAATCGAGGCGGCCGTCTGCTTGGTGGCCCGGAGAGCAAGATCTGTGGTGCGGCGCAGCTCAGCCACCGCATCAGGGGACAAACCCTGCCCCTGATCCAGGTCCTTCAGCAGGTCAGCCTGGTAGGCTTGCAACACTGCCATAGTGTGCAAAGCCGCGCCAGCCTGACCTGCAGCAGCATATGCTCTGCCGTTCAGACGAGATGTTTGCTTAAGGGGTCTGGACGGCAGAACCGGAGCATTTAGTGTCGGTGCCCTGCACGTGACGAGATAGTTGGCAAACGTCTAGTCAACAGGCGGCAGCGACACATACCCATGCTGGCCCAATCCCTCCACATCAGCGAAATTCCCTCTACCAAAGTAGTTTAAAAGAGAGAATTAATACATAGAATAAACCCTATAAAAGGAAAGTCATGAGATGGGTTTATTTGTCCTTCTCAGAAAGAATGAAGTCAGAGTCACCCATCTGCAAAATTCTTTCTGATCATAAAAGTTCTTATCAGTTTTCTTGTGTCCTGTAACAGGACACCTATTTCTGCTTGTGTTAGCTACGTTTGGGATGCTAGTTACAGTTTTAGGGGGATGGGTTTACAGACCTTTGAGAGAGTGAGTTTCTGGATAATTCATTAAATATAATGAATAATTGTGGGTCTGATTGATTCAACCCATCCAGCTGACACATTTCCCCATTAATGTTTTGCTGGGGTTACAGGCTTTAAATTGGAATAAATAAATTAATCAATGAATAAATAAAGGACAGAAACAAATAATAAAGTACAACAGGGCTAAAGGCACACCTTATGAAAAATGTGCTTTTCACTACTCCCATAGTGAATGATTGCAGAGAAAATGTGTGTTTTTATTGAACATTGATGAAACAACTGCTGCTGGTTATCACTTGAACAGAGCGACGAAAGCATCAAGCGAGTTTGTCACCACGGTGCATGAGACTCCAGTAAATAACAGCATTTAATATGTGGGATTGTTTGGTGATCGGCTCACCATGAAAATTTCACGTTCTCCCGATGGCCAGTCAATCTTACCCTCGGTCATATGTTTGATTGACTATATTTTATTTTGATAATGAACAGCCTGCAATGTCAAGTTAACGATGCGAGAACCGATAGGCTATGTTGTGTATGTGCGCAAGGCACAGACGTGATTTCTCTGTTCAAGCACTGCAGGTGCATGACACGTGAATACTCCTATTCTGTTATCTTTAATGCTATATTTGCGCATGTATAATACTAAAGCCTTTTTTTTAAGGACCTGGGCCCGGTTGAATAAAGCACCTTAAGTTTTTCCCTTAAGTATGACACTTAAGGCGTGATTTCCCCTTAACTAAGGCCACGTTCACACTGTCAGTTTTTGGGATTGACAACCACATTTACTTACAGGTGTGAGTCTTGCAATGTCTCGTTCACACATGTAGCGAATTAACTCAAAGGGGAAATATTAATCATTATTCATAACCCATTATGATTATTAATTATGATTAATTATGAATATGTGCAAATTAATACTAAATCACTGTTTAGTGTTCAAATGTATGATAATGCCTTCAGGCTGAGGAGCATCATATCTGCAGGCTGAGGAGAAATCCTTGATGATTCGGTCAGGAGTTGTAACCAATATCTTCTGCATTGGTTGAAGACATATGAAACAACTTGAGCTGTTACTTTGACTCTTAGTTGGGAAAGAGTTCTCCCTCTCCTAGTCAAGCACATGGTTGGGGGCAGGGCAGGCCCAAAGGCAGTCCCTGTAGTCGCTGTGTTGTCGGAAAAGCAAGAGAGAGAAGGAGGAGCATTGCATGCTGGCTTTAAGCTCTGGGAGAAGTTGCACCCCTAAGGGTTGACCTGACCAATTAAATGGGTAGGACCTCCGAGCGACAACATTCCTCTTGTCAGGCCTTTTACAAGGAGCTATGTAAGACTCTTGTAATACTGATGTGTTGCACAGGTATCGACATATTGTATACACAAGCATTTAAATCTTCTCTATACAAACCCATAGACACTAAACATGGCATAATTGAAGTTACCTTAAATGTATCATAAAACATGTGAATACAATACTAAGTACAATACAACAAACAGTTATAATGGATACCATTTCCTGGGGATATGCATGTTCATTTATAGAACAGTCTGTCTGTAAGTTAATGCAGAAAAGTCTGTTTTCTGTGGTAAAGATGCAGGAAAGATGCAGGTTTTCTGTGTGTCTCTTTGTCTCTGCTCTTCCCACATATTTTGGCGCAATAAATCTTGTAACTGGGGCCCCTTGCAAAAGGCTGGTCTTCTCAGGGATGGGGAACAGACCTCAGAGTGAGTTTTAAATAATTACTGGTTAACTATAACAAATAATTGTGTCTGATTTGTCTCAGTCGTTACAATCCCCCGCCTTTCGATCGTCGTTGTCCCTCCTATGGCAACAGCGAGCGATGTCAAAACTGAGAAAAATCAGACACATCTCTGGCACACAAGGCTGGAAGGCCGTGATGGGCTCTGGTTGTTTGTGTCTTCTGGAGTGGTAGTCATTCCATGGCAGGTGATGTAAACAGTAGACAAGTTCAGGTCTCTGAGCTGGCGCTGCAGGCGTCGAGGCAGCCAGTGCGTTGACAGTGTGTCACCTGTCACCCTGAAGTTAGTTTGGGCGAGATGTTTGCTGGTGGCAAGGTTCAGGTCTTTGAGCTTGCTCAGCAGGTGTCGAGGTAGCAGGTGCCTTGACAGTGTCACCTGTCGTTCGGACACCTGTGGAGCAGGTGGTTGTAGGAAGAGGTTATGGGAGTTGTAGTGTAAAGAGTGTTTCAGACTCACCTAGGTCTAATGGCAAAAGGGCAGCAGGTGATTGTTACCTCTGCTCTCAGTCAGAAGGAGTCTGAGGTTTGCAGTGTCACTCTGCTCTCGTGGCGGCGCCGACTTGAGCAGGACTAAGTGGTGTTGTGCGAGCGATCAGAAGCTTGTGCTTCAGAGTACTAAGTAGTGTTCAAGGACCTCTTTTACTAGTGTTAGAAGCTCCTGCAGGTCCGATGCAGGCATGTCCGGTCGTCCTTGTGCAGCCTCTGGATGGCTGCTGTGTGAAGGACGTGGAGGTTGATGCTGGAGGTCCTTGAATGTCACTTCATGTGCCATTTCAGGGTTCATCTGAATTAATCCTTCTCTTTCTGCGGCTGCAGAGGATTTCAGGAAATGGGCAGATAAGGTGTCAAGCAGAAGGCTTTGGCTCCCCCCTTTGTACCTCTGTGCTTGGCTGGGGGAGGCTCTTCTGCTGATTCCATGTAGGGGAGCGAGATGTCTCTCCTGCTGTAGTTCTTTCTGTAGCAGGTAAGAGTATTTCAGTTCTCTTTGGACCATGTCAAGTTCATCTTTTGTGTTGTCCAGCTGCTGGGTCAGAGCTTAAATCCCAGATCTGGACACATTCAGGTGACATTTACATTACATTTACATTTAGTCATTTAGCTGACGCTTTTCTCCAAAGCGACTTACAAATGAGAGTAGTAGAAGCAGTCAAATCAACAGTCAAGTCACAGTTTTATCAGTAAAGTGCTCGTAGCAAGGTTTTTTTTTTTATTTTTTATTTTTTATATATATATATATATATATATATATATATATATATATATATATATATATATATATATATATATATATATATATATATATATATATATATATATACACAAATAGATGGAGAAAGAATAGAAAGTTGAACAAGAAAGAGTAAAATATAAAAAAGTGCTATATTATTGGGTCAAGTGTTGACGAAAAAGATATGTCTTTAGCAGTTTTTTGAAAATGGTGACCTTCACAGGCCTTGATTCTGGCGTCTTTGTCCAAGAGTTCAGAATTTGCAGTTTTTAGCGGTGACTCTTTGTGAAATAGTTCCTTTTTTTCAGGTCCTCTCTGGCTGTCTTTTCAGCTGTTTCAGCCTTTTGAAGTCTGGATTTTCTTCTGTGACTCCACTCTGCCAGGGACCTTGTGTCTGTCCTGAGCCTCTATCTCTAACTGGTCTATGCGGCTTTTAGCATGTGTCAGCTCCTTGTGAGATTCTGCGATCTGGAGTTTGAGGCTGTTTACCTCCTGTTTCAAACCTGTGAGGTTGTGGGCCAAGAAGAAGTTGACCTCAGTCAGATCTTTGTGATCATACCTCTGGTTTGAGTCATCGGTCTTTACTTCCCTTCCATTGTTTTCCAGTTCCTTTGGCTCTGGTGCTGCAAGTGATCAGTAGCCCTGGTTAGGAGAGTGTTCCTCACGACACCTAGCCAGTCCTTTGGTCTGCCATCTGGGCAGTTAGGCTGAGCATTCTGCAACATTTTGGCATACTTGTGGTGAGAGTAAGGGCAAGAGACTAATGTAAGATCAAACAGAATTTGGAGCTGAAGGCACAGTGGGCAGCTAGGTGTATAGAGTACAGCTAGGTTTAATAAATGATTTAAGATGGATCTTATGGTCAAATTATTTCTCAGAACTTACTGATGGCTCACAACAGGCTTGATCTCTGAACAATGGAAAAGAGAAAGAAAAAGGAAGAGGAGAGCTTTCCTATTAGATTGGGTTTATTAGTGGTGTTCAAAATTATGCCATAGCAATCGTTAAGATTAGTTTTGTAACTGACTCATAAAATTGAAGCAACTGGTCACAGCTGCAGCGTGTTCAGGACCACACCCTGTGTGTGTCCCTCCATGAAGTTTAGTCAACATGCTATTGAAAAATCTCAATAAATCCAAGAATTCTTCTTTAGCTAAACGGTTTACATGTAATTAAATTTAGATTTAATTAAACTAGTAACTGCAAATTTAGCTGAACAGCATTCAGGGAGAAATGCACCCAAGTGCATGTGAAATTAGCCGAGAAGAATTAAAGTTAAAACAAGAGAAAGTGAAAAATAGAAGAAAAAGAAAAAAACAAAACAGGAATGTGGTAAAAGGAAATTGGTTTAGATCCCTTCACACTGCATACCCACAGCTGTAGTTAAAGGTTTCAAGTAAATGATGCTAACAGCTACTGTAGAAGTTATTAGTTAGCTACATTTCAGCTGGAGGGCTACCAGGTCGTGTTAGCTTTGCTCCCTAGCCGGGTCGTTTACAATATGTCGCGAGGTGGTGAGTTACTTCCTGTGACAAGCTGTTGTCATGGAAAGCAGTGCGTGTCAGAGCAATTCAACAGTTCATAAAGAATGTCTGCACATCTGAAACGAGTCCTGCATAGAGTTAAAATGTGGCGCTTATACTTCAAGATATTCAAAAATTAGATGTTACATTCAGTAAAATGCAAATATGATTTGGCATTTGCAAATTTTACTCATGTAACCCTTCTCTCTACTTTAAAAAACTTCTTGTACTTGTTTATTAATTAATAAGTCTATTGTTAATTAATTAAGTAGTTTTGCTGAAAGTCAAAGCTTGTTTAAGCATACACAGTTACATCCGCCTCATGCATGAATACTGGCTTTCCTTTCAGCAAGTGAAACACAATTTTGGTCACTAGGTAGCTATGCTTGTAGATGCAAGTTTAGATGAATGACATCAATCTAGCTATAATTTCTAAGGCCGTTACACTGTAGAAAGGGGGGACCTCACCCAAATCTATAATTATATAACACTGAGATTTATTAATCGGAAACAGGTTAAGCAATATTGTCACTGGCATTTCTTCAACCGAAGCAGAGTAATCAATTTTGGTACAGTTTACATGCCGCTGAGCTGAGATTCCTTTCGTCAAAACAGACTTGCGCTTTAATGCTGAGATTAGGGTTTCTTCGCTAAAATCAGATTAAATTTACTGATACCATTTGAACATATGCTAAAATGTAACAAGACTCTTTCAGTTACAGCAGAAATGTCAATTCAAGCTCGTTTTATCTGCATCGAACAAGCCAGCCACTAGTGATCTACATGCGAATCGAACGTTGTATCGAATGTCATGTCGGAATTATCAAAGGCCCACTTTCAAGTGGTCGGTGGTTTAAGCGAATGGCGCGAGACCGTACTAGCATAACCAGCTCCATCTGGTGTCATAGTGACGGTGGAGTTAGCGTTTCCTTTCACAAGTCGTTGTCATGGAAACCAATACGCTGCCGTGCCAAGTCAAACAGTGTATATCAAATATCTGTAGGTTTCAACATATCCATGCGTAGTCATAGACTGTCATGGGCATTTGAGGCTTACACATTCATTCAAGTTTTTCTTTCAATCAGTAAAATTCATATTTTACTAATGCAGACTCCTGCTTTTCTGTGAACACAAGTGTTCACCTACTTTAATAGCCTCATGACCTATGCTGACTAGGAACCTTTGTAGAAGCTATGTGGAAGGCATTGTGTTTGTCATTCAAAGTCACTGGGGTCTTAAGAAACCGTTCTGAGGGGCCTTGTGTGTTACAGGCCTTCCGTGTCAGGTCACATGAATGGCACTGTGTGAGGGCAGGCTGTGCTGCACAAAAGGTGACTAACTAGTGTAGGAGGCAACGGTCCTGTTGGTGTCCTCCTTTCATTCCAGAGTCTGTAGCAGTAACATTGGGACTTCTGCCCTGCTTGGTGTCGAGGGCAGCACTCCATCCGCGTTCAGATTCTGAGTCCTTTATGCTGGCTGGTTTCAGCTGCTGGTAGTCTGACTGGAGGTTTTCTGGCTGCTGAGTCAGAAAGCGTTGCGATTCTGGCTGGATGTGCTCCCGAACAGAGAGTCTGTTTTGGTGGGTCACACCAGTCAAAGACTTCAGATGAAAATTAATGTCTCACACGTTGGCATGGACGTTGTGGTCTGCTAAGCAGCGGGCTCTGGCCCCTCCCCCCTCTGCATGCCTTAGCTTTAGCGTCTCTTTAAATTCAAACAGTTCTTTACGTTCTTTAAGTGGAAAGTTCTTGTTCAGGTCTTGTTTGATGGCATTCTTCCAGCTACTCTCTGTGCTCAGCAGCTGTCAGAGCCTCCTGAAGACTGGTGA
The DNA here is from genome assembly GCA_037101425.1 of Elopichthys bambusa. Lineage (NCBI taxonomy): Eukaryota > Metazoa > Chordata > Actinopteri > Cypriniformes > Xenocyprididae > Elopichthys > Elopichthys bambusa. Next base: position 22,735,043 of record CM074440.1, on the reverse strand, counting down.
TCTCCCTTAGTTGCTCCAATCTGTCAGGGTCCTTGCATCTGTCCTGTGCCTTCTCATGCTGAGTGGGTCGGTTCTCTGTGGAACTCTGTGACTTTCAGCATTCATTCATTTACCTCCTGTTGGAAACCCATATGAGCATGGGCTAAGGAGAAGATGAAGCTCTTTGTGGCTCAGGCTGGGTGTCGAGTGTCCACTTGTGCTGCCGATCTCACCGTTCCTTTCTCTGCCGTTGCAGGTCGTTGACTGCTTTGGCTGAAGGGTGTCCATCACATTGTTCCGCTGGGTCTCCAGGGGGTCCTGGATGGCAGGGCTGGATGTCCTAGGCAAGATGGCATACTTATGGGGACACGAGAGAGAGAGATGGCACAGGCAAATGCAAGTTCGTACAGAACGGCTGTGTGGGCCGTGTAAGGTGTGAATAGCTGATGTGGGGGAAGCTAGGATGAGACTTAGTATTGGTGAAAACACTAAGGGGTTTCAGTATCTTTGTTTGACAGCTGTATGCTGCATCTGCTGATGACTGGGCTGGTACATGTTGTTAAACTATTACTCAGAATACTGATGGTTCTTTTCCACAGGTTGTCACCCTGAGGGTAACAAATAAACAAAACTGAAATAAAACAAAGTGAAATCAGAAAAGCAAAGGTGGGAAGAGGGTTTTACCCATTTAGTTTTGCTATGTGATATGGCTAAGCAGGTGTCACTTGTTCAAGTAATTGCTGCTGTGAGCTCAAGACGGCAAACACCTCAAGATCAAAAGTCTTAGAGCTGAAACATGACAAACTGTGGCCCAGGTCAGGAAGCAGACATACTGGCTAAACCGACCATCTGCTAGCTGCCTCACGTTACAGAAGTCAGATAATTCCCAACACATAGAAACTCTTACACCTAGATATTATCACAGAGACTGTGTCTGTACCCCGAATTAGTAAAAACAAAAAACTTCCAAACCCATTTAATGGTAAAAATTTAATTGATGTTCAACAAATAAAAAATAGAGATAGTAATGATAAACAAATGATAAAGCTTGGGTTGTTAAATATTAGATCCCTTTCATCAAAATCACTTATTGTAAATGATATTATCACAGACAATAATCTAGATATGCTGTGTTTGACAGAAACTTGGCTAAAACCGGACGATTACATTACTTTAAATGAGTCTAGCCCTCAAGGTTATGATTATCGACACAATCCTCGTCAGAAAGGCAAAGGAGGAGGTGTTGCTGTAATTTATAGTAATATTTATAGTATTAGTCAAAAGTCTCTCAAATATAATTCCTTCGAAGTGATGGTACTTTACATAACATTATGTAAGTTGACATTTGTGTTGGCTACTGTATACAGGCCACCAGGACACCATACAGACTATATCAAAGAATTTGCTGATTTTCTATCGGACTTAGTACTAGCAGCAGATAAAGTACTTGTTGTTGGTGACTTTAATATCCATGTAGATAATGAAAAAGACTCATAGGGATTGGCATTTGCAGATATTCTAAACTCTATTGGTGTTAGACAACACGTGTCAGGACCCACTCATTGTCGTAACCATACCTTAGATCTAATATTGTCATATGGAATTGATATTGATGCCGTTGAAATTCTGCAGCAGAGTGACGACATCTCAGATCATTACCTAGTCTCGTGTATACTACATTTAGTCAAAACAGCTAAACTGCCTCCCTGCCATAAATTTGGTAGAACCATCACTTCTACCACTAAAGAACGCTTTATAAATAATCTTCCTGATCAGTTTCATTGCCTTAGCATGCCAGACAGCTTAGAAGACCTCGATGTTGCAACGGAAACTATTGCCTCTGTCTTTTCAAGCACATTAGACTCGGTTGCTCCTTTGCGTTTGAAAAAGATTAAGGAAATTAATCCAACGCCATGGTACAATGAGCACACTCAGGCCCTAAAGGTAGCAGCCAGAAAAATGGAACGCAGCTGAAAGAAAACAAAACTAGAAGTATTTCGCATTTTGTGGAGGGAGAGAATGGTTGAGTACAGAAAGGCCTTAAAATCTGCTAGATCTGCCTATTTTTCAAAACTTTTAGAAGAAAATAAACAAAACCCTAGGTATTTATTTGATACAGTGGCTAAATTAACAAGAAATAAAGCTTCAACTTCTGATGTTTCCAAAGAGCACAGCAGTGATGACTTCATGAACTTCTTTACTTGCAAGATTGATAATATTAGAAAAAAAATTATAACCACGCAACCGTCTACTACAGTATTGCGTCAGACGGTGCATTGTAGTATCCCTGAGGAAAAATTCAATTCATTTACTCCTTTAAGAGAGGAAGAATTGTCTAAACTTGTTAAATCGTCAAAATCGACAACATGTTAGACCCTATACCAACTAAGCTATTGAAAGAGATGCTTCCAGAGGTCGTAGATCCTCTTCTTAATATCGTTAATTCATCTTTATCACTAGGATACATACCAAAACCTTTAAGTTGGCTATTATTAAACCTCTTATTAAAAAACCACAACTTGATCCTAGAGAATTAGTCAATTACAGGCCAATCTCAAATCTCACTTTTCTGTCAAAAATACTAGAAAAGGCTGTATCATCACAACTATGTTCCTTTTTAGAAAGAAATAGTATCTATGAGGATTTCCAGTCAGGATTTAGACCATACCATAGTACTGAAACTGCTCTCATTAGAGTTACTAATGATTTGCTCTTATCATCAGATCGTGGTTGTATCTCTCTATTAGTGTTACTGGATCTTAGTGCTGCATTTGACACTATTGATCACAATATTCTTTTAAATAGACTCGAAAATTATGTTGGCATTAGTGGAATTGCATTGTCATGGTTCAAATCATACTTATCTGACCGTTATCAGTTTGTAGAAGTAAATGAAGAGAGGTCATATCGATCACAAGTTGAATATGGAGTACCGCAAGGCTCGGTACTAGGACCATTGCTTTTCACTCTGTACATGCTACCCTTAGGAGATATCATCAGGAAGCATGGTGTTAGTTTTCACTGTTACGCTGATGATACTCAGCTCTATATTTCTTCGCGCCCTGACGAAACTTACCAATTCACAAAATTAACGGAATGCATAGCTGATATAAAAAATTGGATGACCAGTAATTTCCTACTACTAAATTCAGAAAAAACAGATATTCTAATTTTTGGACCAAAAACTTCCTCACGTAATAACCTAGAATACTGTCTAACACTTGATGGCTGCTCTGTTAAGTCTTCGTCGTCAGTTAGGAACCTGGGTGTGCTCTTTGATACCAATCTTTCATTTGAAGGCCATGTTTCTAGCATCTGTAAAACCGCATTCTTCCATCTTAAAAATATATCTAAATTACGACATATGCTCTCGATGACAAAAATGCGGAACAGTTAGTTCATGCGTTCATGACCTCAAGGCTAGATTACTGTAACGCTCTACTAGGTGGTTGTTCTGCTCGCCTGATAAATAAACTACAGCTCGTACAAAATGCAGCAGCTAGAGTTCTTACTAGAACTAGGAAATATGACCATATCAGCCCGGTTCTGTCAACACTGCATTGGCTTCCTGTTAAACATCGTATAGATTTTAAAATCTTGCTAATTACCTACAAAGCACTAAATGGTTTAGCTCCCCAGTACCTGAGCGAGCTCTTAATGCATTATAGTCCTTCACGTCTATTACGATCTCAGAATTCAGGCAAGCTAATAATACCTAGAATATCAAAATCAACTGCAGGTGGTAGATCCTTCTCCTTTTTAGCACCTAAACTTTGGAAGTCATCCTAGCATTGTTCAGGAAACAGATACACTCTGTCAGTTTAAATCTAGACTAAAAACACATCTCTTTAACCTGGCATACACAACACATTATCTACTTCTATAATTCAAATCATGTAAATTGTTAGGCTGCATAAATTAGATCAGCCGGACACAGGAACACTTCCCATAACACCTGATGTACTTCCTACATCATAAGAAGAATGGCGTCTACGCTAAAATTAGTCTCTCTTTGTTTATTCCTAGGTTTACCGTAGTCTGCCAGATCCAGGCCGTATCCAGATGAGATGAAGGACCTGCACCTAGACATGACAACAACGCAGCCCTGAAGTGTCAACTAAACTATCCCCTGTGAAGGCCTCCTTCCTTTTCCTTGCCCTATGTATAGATAAATGTTATCAAAATGAATCCAGTTCGCATGGATCCGTGGAAACAACTAATAATTCTGTATTATGCAGGCCAGACAAGTAATTTAGCAATGTCACTTTGTAAAAAAGACTAAGCGCCTGTGCACATACACATTCAAATGCGCATATCTATAGACTAAACACATAAATGAACGGCAAAGAACGCATTAAAAGTCTTCTGTTTTCAGTTAAAAAGGTATCATTTAAGCGACCCGAGTTAATAATTAACAATTTTTACAACGAAAGTGATTCAATCAAAAACTTACTTTAGCTCTAACTTTTTCCTAGAGCTGCTGTAAAGCCAAAATAATCTGTCCATTAATTTTCCTATTTTCACTGTGAAGCTGCTTTGAAACAATCTGTATTGTAAAAAGTGCTATATAAAGAAAGAAAGAAAACAATGCTATGAAGCGACGAGAATACTTTGTGCACAAAAACAAAACAAAAAAAATAATGACTTTATTCAACAATTTCGTCTCTCCTATGCTGTTTATGTTACATAGAATGTGCAGGCTTCTTAACACCGGCTCTAGGGATGGGTACCGAAACCCAGTATTAAATTGGCCCCGGGGCTAAATTATGAAAGACCGGTGTATCGATAAGCTCTGACGTTAACGGTTCTGCTATCAGTATTGGAGAAATTATGAAGAAAATACACGTACATTTATTATTGCTATATAGACATTATCTTGCAAATTCTATCTCGCCAGAGTCGCCAGCTGTTTCTGTATGCAATAATATTAGGACATTTGTCTATGATGCATTTATGCTTTTCACAATCCAGAAGAGAGATCGCGCTCACGGAGCTACAGCACACGCAGCTGCTCACAACATGAAAGCCCTGTTTAATTGTGATGATGGAGGAGAGAACTAAACAAATAAACGTCTGCTTACTCTTTAGGCCTGTGATATTAAGCCAATTTTATTTTTGATTTCGATTTTGGCTTCCAAGGATCATCAGAAATAAGATATTTGAGGTAAAACCATTAAAAACTAGCCGCGTTTCGTCTAGCACACCTTTATTCTCTTCACAGCTGTGCGCGTTCGTTCCTCCCTAAACCCAAACTTAACGTCAGAATCAGCACAATCGGTGATTGTTGTAAAAAGCAGTCTTTACTGTTGCTAAATTTCGGTAAATGTTTAATCATTATTATCAACGTTTTAAAACGTTGAAAGCACAATAATCCGCGCAAGAGACGCTGTTCCTCAGGCTGAATTGTGTGTGCGCGCCAAACGGTTCGCAAACAGACAAACAAATTACACTTTGGGCTTCGGCTGCACGTCCAAACGATGAAATGCACACAAAAATATGTTAAAATGACCGGCATGGAGAGTGTTTAGCTATGAAATGGCTCTTCATCTGAATATAGTTAGCTTTAATAAGCCTTAATCTATTAATTTATACTGTGAAAACCATGCAGTGTTATTTTACATTTGGTTACTTAAGTCTTTTACAGATTATATAAGTTACCTGAACACATGAACAAATGAAAGCACTTTATTTCATTTGTATCTTTGTTTTATTGTATTTGTCAGTTTGTTTTACTTTGTTTCTTTGTCCATGTTCTTATTGTATCTTATAGGCCTATAAAACACCAAAAATGCCTGCACACTATATAATATACAGCAATGTTAATTCTGCTCTTAACTTGTTATATATATATATATATATAAACAAAAGTACAGATAAGAATACTGTTAAAGTACCGGATCTATAAGCAGTATCGGTAAGAGTAGTAATACCGTTAAAACCTTAGCGATACCCATCCCTAACCGGCTCATTATTGGCCAGCTCCTGCGTCAGTGTCACACACAAACACTGTGTTGCTCACGTGAACAGTGTCAGCCAGAGATGTTCACAAGTCTTTCATTTGAAGTCCGAGTCAAGTCTGAAGTCTTTATCACTAGTCTGAGTGAAGTCTCAAGTCATTTCATGCCAAAAAAAAAAAAAAAAAAAAAAAAAAATCATACTCAAATCATATTTTTTCTATATAATACAACTTGAATAAAAATAAATTATCTTTCTATCATCTGTTTTGTTTGTAATAAAGGTTCTAAGATGTAAGGCATAATGTACATCCAGCTTGTTACTTTATAATCCATTACAATGTACAAAACAATCGTTTTGGCAACAAGACTAGTCATTTTCAATACAGTCACTTGGGTGGACAGCTGTGCAATCCCTGAATACATTTGTACATTATTCTATTTCTTGCCAGACACCTGGAAGCGCTTCTGCTCACAAAGCTGAGCCACATTTGTCCAAGATGCCGTTTGAGCATCGGTAACGTTTATTGGTAGCATCGACGCTCGCGTGAGTGCTTTTACTGTAATTTAGGCAAGCGTACTCCTAATAGAAGCGGTCACCTTTATCTATATAGCGCTTTTTACAATGTAGATTGTGTCAAAGCAGTTTTACAGTGATAGCTGGTACATTATTTTGGCTGCACAGCAGCTCTTAAAGAATAGTGTCAATGCAGGCAGATCAAAGCACTGTTGAATATCGAATGTTAATTGTCAAGTGTCCCCAACTAAGCAAGCCAAAGGCGACAGCGGCAAGGAACCCAAACTCCAACAGGTGACATCAGGTGGCAAACAGGTGTTAAAATGGAGAAAAAAACCTTGGGAGAAACCAGGCTTAGTCGGGGGGCCAGTTCTCCTCTGGCAAACAGTGCTTTGTTACGACTCAGGTTGCTATCATAAGTCAGATAGGATCGCAACATTCAAAGTATTTAATTCAGTTCCATCCAGTTGAGGATCGTATTCATCACACCGGTATGGATGGTAGTTGAGGAGCTGCGCCACTGGTTGCCAGCAGGTTTTTATTTCTCAAACTTCCTCGTCATTGTGGAGAGCACAGTTCATGGTTGCATAGCAAACGACAGATGCCACGGGAGCGAAAGCGCTTTGGAAAGGAGAAAGCACCGCACTTTCCACTTGGTTTTTAGACGCGATTTTGTGAATGGCCCCTCAGAACGGCGACTTTTTCTTTGCATATCAGACAGGTAGCGTTTCCATTAAACTCCATAAAAATCCATCGTTCTTGAAACTGTCTGTGTTCCTCATCCACTTTCCTTTCCGGTTTGGAAAAAAACATTTCATTCGCACTTTGCAGCCAAACAACAAAAACTACGAAAGCCCTGAACCAACTCTCTTCTTATCAAATCTGTTTGTTTTTTTTATATAGAATCATGTCATTCTTTTGAATATGGAATATGGTATGAGACAACTATAGAACAATAATAATAATAATAATAATTTAGCAGTCCGGATTATGTTTTAATTCTGAGATCAGTTGCGGGACGAAAATTCATTTTCTGAATTTTTTCAGAAAAAAAAATGAATAGGAAAATGGTGGGTCCCATGGCCAAACCTGTTGAGAACCACTGCTCTAATGCCAAGATCACACTGCACGATTTTAGGCCCGATTTTTACTCGCTGACAGATTTTGTGAAATTTCCTACAAATCCCAGAAATTGGAGGCAAATTGGGACTCGTTCACGTGATTAACAATCACGCTGTGTGAATTATCAAAGACGCGATCGGAGAGAATCGACGATGCGTCACCGACGCCCATGACATATTTCAGGGTTTCTACTTTCATCAAATCTAATTTAATGCCCCGCGGAAACCCTGTGGCATGCTAAATATTCGATTCAAAATCCTGCTGTGTGAAATGTGTTCTGACTGAAAATGACAGCCAATGAGAGAGCAAGATACAGCACAGCGGACCAGACAGAGTTCTCAGCGATTCTTCCTATCGTAAAGTCATGAAATGTGTAACCTCCTGTCGCCGATCCATCGTCCAATGTGCACACAGCAGCGACTAAAAGCTACCCCCGATAGTTGCGCAGTGTGAAAGGAATGTTGATCTGAAAACTTTGAAAATTGTGCGGTGTGAAGGCGGCATTAGTGTCAGTACCCAATCTGCCTATATGTGTGCTGCCATGCTTTACCTTCCTCCACCACTGCAGTCTTTGATGAGCCCAATAGTCCATCCACTGTGAAGAAGTCCGAGGAGAACAGAACCAGACTAAAGATGATTCGGTTACCTCAAATGAACTAACAGAGATTAATGAAAATGTTAAATTTTCAATCATAAAGGCAAAGAAATTAAAATAATTACTATTTTACATTATTTCATCTTGTTATGAGAGTGGTCCAGTAAAACAGTCATTCATTAAAATAACACAGCTGATAAAAATAAGATAATTAGGCCTCACTCACCAACCGGATGAATGTCTGAGCTGATTATCGAAATGATGACACGGACCTGTCTCTGCCAATCCAAAGGGCAATGTCCTATTCACAAGCTCCAAAGCCTGAATATACTGCTGCAAAGCACCTTGAAGGGACAAAAAAAAAAAAATCCAGATGACTAAAGCCATCGCATGGACTATGCAAAGTGTGCGACTGCACAGGGTTTCGAATTTAGGGGTATGCGTACTGTATGAATAGTGAAGACTGGTCTGCACTCACCCTGAAATAGACTCGTCCGAAAAGACGCAGTGTCTTTCAAAAGTTTATGAATCTTTTTAGATGCTTCTTCTTTAGTTAACTTATCTTGGTTAAGGATTTTTTTAAGAGCCCTTAAGTCAACAATCCTGACAGGTTCCTCACACGTTCTACTTAGCACTGAAGAATTTATCCCAAACACATATGCTCTTGAACGTATTGCTGAAGTCCACTGCTCAATAATGTTTTTCTTCAATTCTGTTCCTAAGGGCCCATATGTACATGATCTGCTGTGAAAAGCTTCAGAAGAGATGTAATAACGCTCAGCGCAAAGTTTCAGCAAGAGGCTGGTTTCATCAGAACTGTCATCACGAGTAATGCACTTCGATATATTCCGATGATACAGAGGGAACTTTTCTTGTAAAAGCTGGAGACGCCTTCTGATGTAGTGAAGGAACATTTTCCCAAAGGGTTAAAGCGTTAGTAGTTGGGAATAATGAATTAAAAAGAGAGTAACGACATATATTCTCCAGATTAAGCGTTAAAGTTTGCTGTCTGCAGCTGTCCAAAAAAAAGGCTAATAAGACCACAGCTATGACAGGTTTGAAAGAACTCCTACAATTAATCTTGTAAGTCGTGTTCCGTACGTCTGTAGATGTTGCATGAGATAATAAATATTCTTTTCGCGCATCAAAGTCTGCAATAGCTTTCATACTGCTTTCAGTAAGCGTGTGAAAACCCTTCTTCTTTTATTGTTGGCGGTTGGCAAACCTGGTTCTGGTGCATTGCCGCCATCTACTGAACTGGAGTTTGTAGCGAGCGTCAGTGCTTAGGGGGAAAATACCTAACTAATCATAATGATAGTAAACAGAAATAAAAAAAATATAAAAAATTATACTCGTGCATAATTTCTTTTAGATACCTTAACAAAGCTATTTTAAAAAGTGTATCATCCTTGTTGCTTATACTCAGTAGATGTTCTAATTTGTGACAAACAGATAATTCACTGGCTTTGTAAATATCACAGTATTAATTGACTTTATTAACTTAATACAATCTCTGAATATTATTTTCTGGGTGGTTTGAGTTGAACATACCAAAATAACTGCCAAAAAATCCAACAGTTAATTTAGTCTAAAAATTTTTTTACTAAAAGATTTTAGTATTTGTCTAACAAATTAGTTTTTAAAAATATACTTATTTATTTTGTTAAATTTCTATCAAAATATTTGAGAATGAGAAATTAAACTGATCTGTTTCAAAAATCACAATTATTACGTAATTCAAATAAATATTATTAATCTTTAACACACACTTAAGAAATTGAGTAAGTAAAATAATGCACCCCTTCCCTCCCTCCGAAGCGAGCAGGGGCTGGCGCTCTCGCAGCACCACTTCCGGTGGCTCTGGCAGCCTCCAGAGTTTGTGACAGCTGCCACGGTCTTTCTCGCCATTTCTGCTGTTTGCTCGTAAAAAAACTACACTGTTCTCAGTGGCATGCGGTGGTGTTTTAAAATGATGAGGCAAAGTTCCCACAATTGTATTATTATTATTATACATTTTTATGTATCAGCTGCCAGAGTTTATGCCAGCATTTTCCCATAAAAGAACATACACACACAAAAGAAGCACCCGATAGGCAGCACTGTATACACACACAAACATTTATGCTATTTATTTAATGTAACACTTTAGTTATTAACTAGTTGCTTGCATATTACAATATTAACTGTTTATTAGTAGGGGAGACCAGGGGCAAATGTAACAGGGGGCAATTGTAACATCTCAAATTAGAGAAATGAGACTGAACCATGAAACTCAATTTGCATGTGCTCTGTGGAGATCCCTCTCTGCATGCCAAAGGACAAGCTTCTAAATTAATTGGTACAGTTTTTCTATAAAGACTCATTTATGAATGATTAAAAGTTTTTTTTTTTCATCTATAGTATTTTCCTCATACTGTCTTAACCATTAGTGTCTATAAAATTGAATCTTTCTTGTTTTGATGACCATTCTGTCTAACATTTGATATCTTTGTCAAACATTAGCTTTGTTGTTTCTAGCTAGCAGGGTAGCTTGTCACGGGGTGGTACATTCGGGGGCAATTGTAACACTGCATTACAATTGCCCCTGGTCTCCCCTAAAAATAGTGTCCCTCTTAGTAAGGAAATCAAAATAGATAGATAGATTCCAATAATTTAAGAAAAGTGTTTTTGCCTCTCAGTCTGGGGATCCAATTTACTGAGTAGGCCCTGTACACTCTCTGTTCAGTAACAATAACAGTAACAGTAACAGTAACAATAATTAATTATTCTGGATAATATTAATGTATACTGAATAGTTTTACTTATTCTCTGGAGTTTATTGTGGTCATTGGTATTTATATGAAGGTATTACATGTGTTGTTACAATCGCCCCGCATGTGGAGGCAGATGTAACATTTGACATCTAATGTTTCAATCAATATTGTAACTCTAACAGTGCTTGTAAAGACATTTGGTGACTGGTAACAACAGGCCCGGATTAACACAGTGTAGTGCCCTAGGGTGACCACATTTGAAGTGCACACAAAATCGTTAATTAATTCTGCCTTCACGTGCTTTCGGAATTATCGTAAACACAAGCTTCCTAGGTAAAAATTGCACATGAACATTTACATATATGTGTAATCATTTGAAGCGTATTGTATGTTTTATATAGCAAAAATTGCCTGCATTTGACCAAAATTACAGAATCGTCAGCAAGCTGACTATCTAGATAGCACTGTGAATGTTTATATGGTTGTCAGTGTATGGGACACTACACAGGCCAATAATTTTAGATTTTCCCAATAAATAGACAAGAATAAACCTGGTGTCCTCCATGAGTCCTGTTCATTCCGACAACAAAGCACTTAAATGCAACAATCGTGTGGAATTATGAAATTTCCGCACATAAAGGCAGCATCAATCCTCAAAGTCCCATTAGTTCGGATTCAATAACCAGCAGGGAGAGTGCAGACAGCCGCTTCTGTCGCATGACTGTCCTGAGTTCATTACGGCAGGGTAAAGAACAGTCTGAGTGCAACAAATACACTTGGGAAAGTAGCCCATTTTCTCGTAGAATTTGCAGCATATCCTCTGGTGAACGATTTTTCAAAAAAACTTTTGCAGGTACTTAAAGGTGGCTATGTGTCATGATATTTTCTCTTTTTTTAATTTACATTTTGCATAACCGCTAAGATGATGCTGCCTATCCATTTTGATTGACGCTGACTGGGAGGGGGTAAATACACTTTGACCTGACCCAATCGCAATTCTTTATATGCATATATTTTATATTCTCTCTGTATATATTGTATTATTAACTGTTCGTTTTTTTATCCGTATCTTTCCAGCAAAATTATATACAAAACATGATTTTTTTTTTTTTAAAGGTCTAGTCATGATCTTAATCACTTGGTGCCCCCCATTGGCTGGTGCCCCAGGGCACTCGCCCAATCCCGTCTATGGATAATCTGGCCCTGGGTAACAAGTAAAACACAGATAGAAGTTACTGCCATAAAAATTGTATCCAAATATTTCAAAACATTTTTGAGTAATGATGACATGACCAAAATTTGTTACAATTGCCCCTGGTCTCCCCTTCTCATAAATAGTGTTGCACGATATACCGGTACTAGAAAGGTATCGCAATACCCTGCTTTTAAAAACGGTCCGGTTCTTCATTTTATTAGTACCAGTACTTTGAGTGCCAGCTGTATTTCCTAATGTGCGACAGCAGGGGGCAGTGTGCGTGCAGCGTGCTGCTTCTAAGGGTGCTTTCACATTAGCACTTTTGGTGCACACTGGGGTTCAATTGACGTTTTTTTTATGGCAGAGTTCGGTACGTTTGGATGATGTGAATGCTGTCTTCTGAACTCCGGTGCGCACCATACTCGAGTCCGCTTAAAAAGGGTGGTCTGGGGTAAGGTTCGCTGCTGATATGAACGCAAACGTACCAATTCGTGGAAGTGAACCGCTATTAATGCCGTATTATTTCATAAAAATGTGTTTCACTCACTTTCCCTACGAGCGTGACTGACGTGCTGCAAGCAGAGAGCTGTATATCTCATTTCTGCTTGACTTCTGCGTTCTACATTCGCGGCAGAATGCAACCTTTAGCCAAAAAAGCATAACGGCTAATGCTAACGCTCTGCCTATGGCTGTACGCAGGTAAGGAGAACAGAGGCCGTTTTTTGAATGGATGTCAATGGATGAGAGGCTTCACTATACTGATTAAACAGCTTTTGTGGGGAAATAGCTAATCATTTAATTAATAGACAGCCGCCAGCCGCTAATCTTCAGTATGTTTTACACTAAACAATACTTTCGCTCCGGCTGTGGTGGTATGCAGGGAATTAGTTTTTAACGGCGGGCACTGATGTCACTGCCATTACACAATAGGCTGAGAGGTGCCGCAAGTGATTAAGTTGGCCGTTACGCTTTCTCCAATGGTATGAGATAGGCTACAGACCCTCTCATCTCCCTATAATATACAAGGTGTGTTCGACATCGGCTGCGGCTAAAATAGTTATCATTATAGTAATTGTTCTTTGTGTGAACAGCCTTAAGTGATCTGATTTGGACGAATTAATTAAAGATCTAATGTGTCACGTGAAATGTTAAACTAGCATTTCCGGACTCTTGCTTCTTATACAGATGTGTTCAATAAAAATTAAGGAAAGAAAAGCAGACTATGAGGTGTGGACAGATATCATACAGTTAGAACGAGAAGAAACGGCGCCCATTTGTAAAGGTTAATAAAGAATACACTAGACTTAATATAAACTTTCTGATATAAACAGTCCAACTACTTTCAATGAACACAATCTGCACGAGAGTTGAGGAAATGGCCAATGACAGCAGGAGTAAAACCAGTCATAGAATTTAGCATGAGTATGCTTGTACAATATGATATGAATTTGCTGATTTGGTAAATTGTATGAATTATTACTGATGATGGGGCCATGTGGTATGTAAAACAAAATTTAAGAAACATCAAATGCTGTGCAAAATGTAACTGCAGTAATTTTCGATCAAGGGTTAAGACCAACACAGACATACCATTGGAAATGTTTGCCTTCGCAGCTTTTTGTCTTTTCCGTAAACGCACAAGATGGTTAAATTCATCCCTCTCCACAAACAAGACAGGTTTAACAAGACTTTGACAGAGAGAGAGAGAGAGAGAGAGAGAGCTTTTGTAAGAGATGACTTCTTAAAAGAGCTGCTGGATTAAAGGTTGTTCTGGGAGATGGAGATGGAGGAGTATGTGATGTGAAGTAAATGCAAGACAGAAAAAAATACTGAATTACAATTACATTACAAAAAGGTATTAATTGGCATGGCAAGTGTTGAGGTTACTGTGGTAATACCATGGTAAGTGTTGTGTTACTGTGCTTTAACTACAAATACCACAGTAAAACTACACTAACTGTGATAATACCATGGTCAAGTCAAGTCAAGTCACCATTATTTATATAGCGCTTTTTACAATGTAGATTGTGTCAAAGCAGCTTTACAGTGATAACTGGTACATTATTTTGGCTGCACAGCAGCTCGTAAGGAATAGTGTCAATGCAGGCAGATCAAAGCACTGTTGAATATCAAATGTCAATTGTCAAGTGTCCCCAACTAAGCAAGCCAAAGGCGACAGCGGCAAGGAACCCAAACTCCAACAGGTGACATCAGGTGGCAAACAGGTGTTAAAATGGAGAAAAAACCTTGGGAGAAACCAGGCTTAGTCGGGGGGCCAGTTCTCCTCTGGGGAACAGTGCTTTGTTACGACTCAGGCTGCTATCATAAGTCAGATATGATCGCAACATTCAAAGTGTTTAATTCAGTTCCATCCAGTTGAGGATCGTATTCATCACACCGGTATGGACGGTTGTTGAGGAGATGTGCCACTGGTTGTCATGTTGATGAGGCCTTCATAGTGGATGATCTAGTTGACTCAATCTCTGCTGATACTTCAGGGCTGTGTTGTGGTTGTGTCATGGTGCAGGTCCTCGATCTCACCCGGATACGGCCCGGATCCGGCTGACTACGGTAAACCTCGGGTTAAACAGAAAGACTAATATTAGCGTAGATGCCATTCTTTTTCTGATGTAGCGAGTACATCTGGTGTTATTGGAAGTGTTCCCGGTTCCGGCTGACCTAATTTATGCAGCCTAATAATCCTTTAACGGATTTGAAAAAATAAATTGATAATGTGTTATGTGTATGCCAGGTTAAAGAGATGTGTTTTTAGTTTAGATTTAAACTGACAGAGTGTGTCTGCTTCCCGAACAATGCTAGGAAGATTGTTCCAGAGTTTAGGTGCCAAATAGGAGAAGGATCTACCGCCTGCAGTTGATTTTGATATTCTAGGTATTATTAGCTGGCCTGAATTCTGAGATCGTAATAGACGCGAAGGACTATAATGCATTAAGAGCTCGCTCAGGTACTGGGGAGCTAAACCATTTAGTGCTTTGTAGGTAATTAGCAAGATTTTAAAATCTATACGATGTTTAACAGGAAGCCAATGCAGTGTTGACAGAACCGGGCTGATATGGTCATATTTCCTAGTTCTAGTAAGAACTCTAGCTGCTGCATTTTGTACGAGCTGTAGTTTATTTATCAGGCGAGCAGAACAACCACCTAGTAGAGCGTTACAGTAATCTAGCCTTGAGGTCATGAACGCATGAACTAACTGTTCTGGTAAGTGTTGTGTTACTGTGCTTTAACTACAAATACCACAGTAAAACTACAGCAACTGTGGTAATACCATGGTAATTGTTGTGATTATCAAGCACACTTTCATGTTTGTGTGTTGAGAAAAGATGAGGATACCATTGAAAGAGAATCGGCGGCGAGTCCTGGGGTAGTTTTAGCTGGCGTCGTCACCATAGTAACGGACGATAAGGCTCATGGGTACTGTAGTATTCACTGTTAGATTTGGAAATCGATGGGAAAACTTTTCTCAGAAAAGAAACAGCAACATTTAGAAGCGATGGCCGTAGCACAGCACAGCCTTGTTTATTAACCGGGAGAATAGATTTACTATATTTTGACTAAACCACTGACAATGGTTTACATACAATGGCGTGTAGCCGCCTACATAATATAAAGCAATAAAACAAGGATAAAATCTCCTGTTTAAATGTTGAGTAATGTAGCGCTTAAAGTTTAAAAATCATTAAAAAGAAAAGAAAAATACACCGTCTGTGCTCCCGAGTGGCAGAAAGGAAAACGTGGTGTAGTCACGAAAGATACATCCATAGAAATACATTAGATTAAAAGTCGTGTTGAGTGACACGAAAAAAAAGTGACTTAAATTTCGTGACTGCGTCACGAATATCTCTCGTTGGTTGACCCCCCTGCGTCAGAATCCGAAGGTGAGGGATTTACATTGAAGTGTATCGGACGGTCTTCTACGTTAAAAAACGACGCAAGAAGGGTACCTTCTGCCTCGGATGTCGACGCCAGGGGGCAATGACCAAACGTTGATAGGCTACGTGACGATGAGGGGTGAGACCGTGTTGATCTTGCCGACAAACATCCCGATTTGTACAAAGAATTTAAAGAGCGACAGGTGAGTGAATGTGATACCAGCATTATGTTTATGCTCCCAAACATTAAATGAGTGTTAATTATTTATTTTACTCGTGCAAGCAGAAATTCGCAAAGAGGTGTAAGTTTAATAAGTGATATCTGGTTGCAAAAATAAAATTAATTTAAAAATACATAAATATGTGAAGGGTATATACAAGTCAAGTCAAGTCACCTTTATTTATATAGCGCTTTTTACAACGTAGATTGTGTCAAAGCAGCTTTACATTGATAACTGGTACATTATTTTGGCTGCTCTTAAAGAATAGTGTCAATGCAGGCAGATCAAAGCACTGCTGAATATCAAATATCAATTGTCAAGTGTCCCCAACTAAGCAAGCCAAAGGCGACAGCGGCAAGGAACCCAAACTCCAACAGGTGACATCAGGTGGCAAACAGGTGTTAAAATGGAGAAAAAAAAACTTGAGAGAAACCAGGCTTAGTCGGGGGGCCAGTTCTCCTCTGGCAAACAGTGCTTTGTAACGAATCAGGTTGCTATCATAAGTCAGATAGGATCGCAACATTCAAAGTATTTAATTCAGTTCCATCCAGCTGAGGATCGTATTCATCACACCGGTATGGACGGTTGTTGAGGAGATGCGCCACTGGTTGTTATGTTGATGAGGCCTTCACAGTGGATGATCTAGTTGACTCAATCTCTGCTGATACTTCAAGGCTGCGTTGTGGTCGTGTCAAGGCGCAGGTCCTTGGTCTCACCTGGATGCGGCCCGGATCCGGTTGACTACAGTAAACCTTGGGATAAACAGAAAGACTAATATTAGCGTAAATGCCATTCTTCTTCTGATGTAACGAGTACATCTGGTGTTATAGGAAGTGTTCCCGGTTCCGGCTGACCGGAATAATTTATATGCATAATTTATGCAGCCTAATAATCCTTTAACGGATTTGAAAAAATAAACTGATAATGTGTTATGTGTATGCCAGGTTAAAGAGATGTGTTTTTAGTTTAGATTTAAACTGACAGAGTGTGTCTGCTTTCCGAACAATGCTAGGAAGATTGTTCCAGAGTTTAGGTGCCAAATAGGAGAAGGATCTACCGCCTGCAGTTGATTTTGATATTCTAGGTATTATTAGCTGGCCTGAATTCTGAGATTGCAATAGATGCAAAGGACTATAATGCATTAAGAGCTCGCTCAGGTACTGGGGAGCTAAACCATTTAGTGCTTTGTAAGTAATTAGCAAGATTTTAAAATCTATACGGTGTTTAAAAGGAAGCCAATGCAGTGTTGACAGAACTGGGCTAATATGGTCATACTTCCTAGTTCTAGTAAGAACTCTAGCTGCTGCATTTCGTACGAGCTGTAGAACAACCACCCAGTAGAGCGTTACAGTAATCTAGCCTTGAGGTCATGAACGCATGAACTAACTGTTCCGCATTTGTCATCGAGAGCATATGTCGTAATTTAGATATATTTTTAAGATGGAAGAATGCGGTTTTACAGATGCTAGAAACATGGTCTTCAAATGAAAGATTGGTATCAAAGAGCACACCCAGGTTCCTAACTGACGACGAAGAATTAACAGAGCAGCCATCAAGTGTTAGACAATATTCTAGGTTATTACGTGAGGAAGTTTTTGGTCCAAAAATAGAATATCTGTTTTTTCTGAATTTAGTAGTAGGAAATTACTGGTCATCCAATTTTTTATATCAGCTATGCATTCCGTTAATTTTGTGAATTGGTAAGTTTCGTCAGGGCGCGAAGAAATATAGAGCTGAGTATCATCAGCGTAACAGTGAAAACTAACGGCATGCTTCCTAATGATATCTCCCAAGGGTAGCATGTACAGAGTGAAAAGCAATGGTCCTAGTACTGAGCCTTGCGGTACTCCATATTCAACTTGTGATCGATATGACCTCTCTTCATTTACTACTACAAACTGATAACGGTCAGATACGTATGATTTGAACCATGACAATGCAATTCCACTAATGCCAACATAATTTTCGAGTCTATTTAAAAGAATATTGTGATCAATAGTGTCAAATGCAGCACTAAGATCCAGTAACACTAATAGAGAGATACAACCCCGATCTGATGATAAGAGCAAATCATTAGTAACTCTAATGAGAGCAGTCTCAGTACTATGGTACGGTCTAAATCCTGACTGGAAATCCTCATAGATACTATTTCTTTCTAAAAAGGAACATAGTTGTGATGATACTGCCTTTTCAAGTATTTTTGACAGAAAATTGAGATTGGCCTGTAATTGACTAATTCTCTAGGATCAAGTTGTGGTTTTTTAATAAGAGGTTTAATAATAGCCAGCTTAAAAGTTTTTGGTACGTATCCTAGTGATAAAGATGAATTTACGATATTAAGAAGAGAATCTATGACCTTTGGAAGCATCTCTTTCAATAGCTTAGTCGGTATAGCGTCTAACATACATGTTGTTGATTTTGACGATTTAACAAGTTTAGACAATTCTTCCTCTCTTAAAGCAATAAATGAATTGAATTTTTCCTCAGGGACACGACAATGCACTGTCTGACGCAATACTGTAGTAGACGGTTGCATGGTTATAATTTTTTTTCTAATATTATCAATCTTGCAAGTAAAGAAGTTCATAAAGTCATTACTGCTGTGCTCTTTGGAAACATCAGAAGTTGAAGCTTTATTTCTTGTTAATTTAGCCACTGTATCAAATAAATACCTAGGGTTTTGTTTATTTTCTTCTAAAAGTTTTGAAAAATAGGCAGATCTAGCAGATTTTAAGGCCTGTCTGTACTCAATCATTCTCTCTCTCCACGAAATGCGAAATACTTCTAGTTTTGTTTTCTTCCAGCTGCGCTCCATTTTTCTGGCTGCTACCTTTAGGGCCTGAGTGTGGTCATTGTACCATGGCGTTGGATTAATTTCCTTAATCTTTTTTAAATGCAAAGGAGCAACTGAGTCTAATGTGCTGGAAAAGACAGAGGCAATAGTTTCTGTTGCAACATCGAGGTCTTCTAAGCTGTCTGGTATGCTAAGGCGATGAAACTGATCAGGAAGATTATTTATAAAGCGTTCTTTAGTGGTAGAAGTGATGGTTCTACCAAATTTATGGCAGGGAGGCAGTTTAGCTGTTTTGACTAAATGTAGTATACACGAGACTAGATAATGATCTGAGATGTCGTCACTCTGCTGCAGAATTTCAACAGCATCAATATCAATTCCATACGACAATATTAGATCTAAGGTATGGTTACGACAATGACTGGGTCCTGACACGTGTTGTCTAACACCAATAGAGTTTAGAATGTCTGCAAATGCCAATCCCAATGAGTCTTTTTCATTATTTACATGGATATTAAAGTCACCAACAACAAGGACTTTATCTGCAGCTAGTACTAACTCCGATAGAAAATCAGCAAATTATTTGATATAGTCTGTATGGTGTCCTGGTGGCCTGTATACAGTAGCCAACACAAATGTCAACTTACATAATGTTACGTAAAGTACCATCACTTCGAAGGAATTATATTTGAGAGACTTTTGACTAATACTGTAAATATTACTATAAATTACAGCAACACCTCCCCCTTTGCCTTTCTGACGAGGATTGTGTCGATAATCATAACCTTGAGGGCTAGACTCATTTAAAGTAATGTAATCGTCCGGTTTTAGCCAAGTTTCTGTCAAACACAGCACATCTAGATTATTGTCTGTGATAATATCATTTACAATAAGTGATTTTGAAGAAAGGGATCTAATATTTAACCACCCAAGCTTTATCATTTGTCTATCATTATTATCTCTATTTTTTATTTGTTGAACATCAATTAAATTTTTACCATTAAATGGGTTTGGAAGTTTTTTGTTTTTACTAATTCGTACAGACACGTTCTCTATGTGATAATATCTAGGTGTAAGAGTTTCTATGTGTTGGGATTTATCTGACTTCTGTAACGTGAGGCAGCTAGCAGATGGTCGGTTTAGCCAGTCTGTCTGCTTCCTGACCTGGGCCAATGTTTCAGCTCTAAGACTAAGTGCCATATTACTAGAGAGAAGAGCAGCACCATCCCGAGAGGGATGAATACCATCTCTTTTCAACAGGTCAGGTCTGCCCCAAAAACTTTTCCAATTGTCTATGAAACCTATATTATTTTGCGGACACCACTTAGACAGCCAGCCATTGAGTGATGCCAATCTGCTAACTATCTCATCACTCCGACGAACAGGAAGGGGACCAGAGCAAATTACTTCTCCTGACATTGTACTTGCGAGTTCACACACCTCTTTAATGTTAATTTTAGTGATCTCCGACTGGCGAAGTCGAACATCATTAGTGCCAACGTGAATAATTTTAGAGTATTTACGATTAGTATTAGCCAGCACTTTTAAATTTGCTTTGATGTCAGGTGCTCTGGCTCCCGGCAAACATGTGACTATGGTGGCTGGTGTCTCTATTTTCACGTTCCGTGTAATAGAATCGCCAATAACTAGGGCGCTTTCAACAGGATTCTCAGTGGGTGCGTCACTGAATGGGGAGAACCTGTTTGATGTTCCTATTGGAACGGAAGAGTGGTGTTTTCCACAGCTAGGCCGCCTCACCGTTACCCAAGTGCCCTGCTGCGCGGGCTCTACAGCCGGAACCGAACAATGTACAGAGTTCACTAAGCTAATCGCATCCAAAACAGTATCTGAAGCCCTTGCCATTTTTACTATCCTCAATTAAAGTTTGGATGCGTGTCTCAAATTCTGAGATTCTCTCTGTCAGCCTGACTATTTCCCTACATTTATGACATGTAAATCCCTCGTCGCTGACAGAGAGAGCTATGCTGAACATGTGACAAATGGAACAGGTAACAATGCTAGGAGATGATGACATGACTCACCGTGTTTGTAGACTGATCCGACTTACCACAGCTGTTTGATGAACGCGTTGAAAAAGGAGCGCGCGAGAGACTGATGACAAGTTAACAAGCTAGCGAGATGCAAACGCGTTGTAACAGAGATTTAAATTCAAAGATTTCAAGCTAGCGACGTCAGATTAATGTGGTAGGCAATATTAAATATAAGGTACTAATAATATAAGCAACAATGAATAAAAGTAAGAGATTCAAATCGAAGCTATACAGAGTTACAGACGCAAACGACTCCGAGCAGCGAGGCAGAAAGGAGCAATATACAGGTATATAGTATAGAAGGGTATAACCAATTTATGCTTTAATAACATTGCTCTAATTATTTACAGTAATCTAATTTTTACAATAATCTTTGTCATTGTCAAAAACACTTACATGTATGAAAAAAAAAAAAACAGGAAAAAAAGCATAATGTTATGGCTTGGTAGCTGAAGAGATGAGGCATGCACGGACTTCCACAAAAATAGGGTATTTTAATAAATAAAGGAGAATGAAGCAACCAAAAACACGTTTTAACAATAAGAACAGACAAGGAGTGAGAGGAGTGAGTCCATTATTAAGGGTGTGCAGATGATGAGGTCCAGGTGCAGGTGATGAGTGCTGATGGGGGAGATGACGAGGAAGTGAGTGCAGGTGTGGAAACAGTAGGATCATGGGAAATGAAGTCCGGGAACGCAGGGAACTGTGACATTACCTCCCCCTCCCGGTAGGCGCGGCCTCGCGCCGTAGAAGGAACAACCGGGGAGGGGGGGTGGGCGCCCTGGAGACCTTCACGCAGGTGCAGGGAGAGTAGCAGACGGGAACGGAGGTCTCCAGGGCGGGTCAGGAGCTGCGGGCGGCCGTGGCGGGTCAGGAGCCTTGGAAGGCCGTGGCTGGGCTGAAGCCCCGCCCATGAATTCCCCACCCACAGGTACATGAGCCCCCAAAATTTTCTTGGGGAGATTTAGGGAGGACTGGAATGGGCCGTGGCATGGAGTGAGTTTGTGGGCCAGAGCTGGCTCGTCAAGGGCCGGAGCGGGCTTGATTGTGGTGGCGGACTTCAGCGCTGATCTCAATGATATAAACATTGGGTCCGCCACCTTGGCTCCCAGGTCAGCGCTGTTTTCTTCCCCGAGGAAACACTGGCGGCCAGGAATGGACAGGACCATTAAAGCGGGATGTGAAGCGATCCGGTGTGAGGTGAGTTGGCAAGGCCTTGTTTGCTTCTGATGGGACTGGACAAGGAGGATACTCATTCACTTTAACTTCTTCTACTTCAAAATTAGAACCGTTCAAATAAGGAACAAGATTTATCGATTCGACTAGGGAGAAGAAACAGGCAGGTTCACTACAGCGAATAGTATCCTTATCCAGTCCCATCAGAAAACAAGCATTAAGGGATGCATCAGGCCAACCCACCTGATAAGAGACCTCTAGAAACTCCTCCACATACCTCTCCAACAGCCTGCCCCTTTGCCGCAGTCCGCACAGTTGGTCCTCTGCTGAGGCTTGTTTGCGAGACACAGGAGACTCGGGAACCAGGAATAATCCCTTTTTTTTTTTTTTTGTGGAAGCCCAGCGGTTGGGTCTGTTCTTCTGTTACGGCTTGGTAGCTGAAGGGATGAGGCATGCATGGACTTCCACAAAAATAGGGTATTTTAATAAATGAAGGAGAATGAAGCAACCAAAAACACATTTTAACAACAAAAAGAACAGACAAGGAGTGAGAGGAGTGAGTCCATTATAAAGGGTGTGCAGATGATGAGGTCCAGGTGCAGGTGATGAGTGACGATAAGGAGATGACGAGGAAGTGAGTGCAGGTGTGGAAACAGGAGGATCATGGGAAATGGAGTCCAGGAACGCAGGGAACTGTGACACAAGGTGAGGCAGCCCTCCCTTCCAGCTGTTTTTCAAGCACACCACAAATATGACAAAGACTTAAAATATGCAAAAAAGATTAAACAAAGCAGTAGCTGAGTTTATCTGTCTTGATCAGAACGTGTGTTTAGCACATCAGGCTTTATCTGCAGTCCAATATGCATTAGACTGACGGAGGAGCACATTGACACTTTTGTTTACCTGGCAAAGTTTCCTTTGGAACCTGAAAATGACCAAAGAACTGTCCAGAAAATAAGTCCAAGAGAGAATAGGAGAAAAAAAGTATGGTTTACAGATGTCCATGTTCTGCAGCTGACAAATTAATTTATATTTTTATTTTTAATTTAAACAGTTCACATTCCCTCTGTCTCAGCAGACAGCAAAATGAGAAGAAGCTTTTTGTTTATTAATAAAAACAACAACAACAAAGCGTTCTGTTATATGTTATTTATTTACTTTTCCTGCTGTTTTAGGTTTTTGCCATAGTATCATTTATCGGTATCGTGATATTTAATTTAGGTATCGTATCAAAGTCAACATTTTGGTATCGTGACAACACTACTCATAAAGCACATAGCACATATTAATGCCTTATTATGCGTGATTCTACATCTTACCCTATAGGCTACCTGAACTTAACACTGCCTTACTATGCAGTAATGAGTTTATTGAGGCAAAAGTCAATAGTTAGTTAATAGTGAAAATTGGACCCACACCAAAAGTGTGACCATGTGTATGTGTGTGTGTAATATATATATATATATATATATATATATATATATATATATATATATATATATATATATATATATATATATATATATATATATATATATACACACACTATATTGCCAAAAGTATTGGGACAGTAGGGACACCCCTCCAAATCATTTGAATTCAGGTGTTCCCACCACTTCCATGGCCACAGGTGTATAAAATCAAGCACCTAGGCATGCAGACTGCTTCTACAAACATTTGTGAAAGAATGGGTTGCTCTCCGGAACTCGGTGAATTCAAGCGTGGTACCGTGATAGGTTGACACTTGTGCAATAAGTCCATTTGTGAAATTTCCTCACTACTAAATATTCCATGGTCAACTGTTAGTGGTATCATAAAGTGAAAGCAATTGGGAACAACAGCAACTCAGCCACGAAGTGGTAGGCCACATAAAATCACAGAACGGGGTCAGCGCATGCTGAGGTGCACATTTCGCAGAAGTCACCAACTTCCTGCAGAGTCAGTAGCTACTCTGTCAGTAGCTACTCTCAGTAGGGGGACACTTGACATTTGATATTCAACAGTGCTTTGCATCTGCCTGCATTGACCCCCATTTTGTTACAGTTATCACTGTAAAGCTGCTTTGACACAATCTGCATTGTAAAAAGCGCTATATAAATAAAGGTGACTTGACTTGACTTGGCTACAGACCTCCAAACTTTGTGTGGCCTTCAGATTAGTTCAAGAACACTGCGTAAAAAGCTTCATGGAATGGGTTTCCATGGCCAAGCAGCTGCATCCAAGCCATACATCACCAAGTGCAATGCAAAGCATTGGATGCAGTGGTGTAAACCATGCCACCACTGAACTCTAGAGCAGTGGAGACGTGTTCTCTAGAGTGACGAATAATGCTTCTCTCTAATGCTTTACCAAGACATTTTGGACAATTCCATGCTCCCAACTTTGTGGGAACAGTTTGGGGATGGCTCCCTCCTGTTCCAACATGACTGCACACCAGTGCACAAAGCAAGGTCCATAAAGACATGGATGAGCGAGTTTGATGTGGAGGAACTTGACTGGCCTGCACAGAGTCCTGACCTCAACCTGATAGAACACCTTTGGGATGAATTAGAGCAGAGACTGCGAGCCAGACCTTCTCGCCAACATCACTGCCTGACCTCACAAATGCGCTTCTAGAAGAATGGTCAAAAATTCCCATAAACACACTCCTAAACCTTCTGGAAAGCCTTTCCAGAAGAGTTGAGGCTGTTATAGCTACAAAGGGTGGGCCAACTCCATATTAAACCCTACGGATTAAGAATGGGATGTCATTAAAGTTCATGTGCACGTAAAGGCAGGCGTCCCAAAACTTTTGGCAATATAGTGTGTATATATATATATATATATATATATATATATATATAGAGCCTCAAAAAAATGCTGGGCTAAAAACAAACCAAGTTGGGTTGAAAATGGACAAACCCAGCTAGTGGGTTAAATACTTGCCCAACCTGCTGGGTAGTTTTATTTAACTCAATTATTGTTTAAAAATTACTGTATTGCTTGCTTAAAATGAACCCAAAGTATGTTGGTAATTATTATTTATTAATATGTTTAATGAATAATAATTAATAATAATTAAACAATAAACATAAATAAAGCACGTTGGGAAAGCATTTAACCCAACTTGGGTTTTTTTTTTTTAACCCAGCATTTTTTAGAGTTTATATATATAAACAGTATCTCATAGAAGTGAGTACACCCCTCACATTTTTGTAAATATGAAAATGACAATAAAAAAATGACACTTTGCTACATTGTAAAGTAGTGAGTGTACAGCTTGTATAACAGGGTAAATTTGCTGTCCCCTCAAAATAACTCAACACACAGCCATTAATGTCTAAACCGCTGGCCACAAAAGTGAGTACACCCCTAAGTAAAAATGTCCAAATTGGGCCCAAAGTGTCAATATTTTGTGTGGCCACCAAGAAGTTTTTGGTCCAAATATTAGGATCCCTGTTTTTTCTGAATTTAGAAATTACTGGTCATCCAATTTTTTATGTCAGCTATGCATTCCTTTAATTTTGTGAATTGGTAAGTTTCGTCAGGGCGCGAAGAAATATTCAGCGTATCATCAGCGTAACAGTGAAAACTAACGCCATGCTTCCTAATGATATCTCCCAAGGGTAGCATGTACAGAGTGAAAAGCAACAGTCCTAGTACTGAGCCTTGTGGTACTCCATATGGAACTTGTGATCAATATGACATCTCTTCATTTACTACTACAAACTGATAATGGTCAGATAAGTATGATTTGAACCATGCCAATGCAATTCCACTAATGCCAACATAATTTTCAAGTCTATGCAAAAGTATATTGTGGTCGATAGTGTCAAAAGCAGCACTGAGATCTAGTAACACTAACAGAGAGATACAACCACGATCTAATGATAAGAGCAAATAATTTGTAACTCTAATGAGAGCAGTCTCAGTACTATTGTACGGTCTAAATCCTGACTGGAAATCCTCACAGGTACCATTTCTTTCTAAAAAGCAACATAGTTGTGATGAAACTGCCTTTTCTAGTATTTTTGACAGAAAAGGTAGATTTGAGATCGGCCTGTAATTGACTAATTCTGTAGGATCAAGTTGTAGTTTTTTTAATAAGAGGTTTAATAATAGCCAGCTTAAAAGTTTTCGGTACGAATCCTAGTGATAAAGATGAATTAATGATATTAAGAAAAGGATCTATAACCTCTGGAAGCATCTCTTTCAATAGTTTAGTCGGCATAGAGTCTAACATACATGTTGTTGATTTTGATGATTTAATAAGTTTAGAGAATTCTTCCTCTCCTATAGCAACGAATGAATAGAATTTTTCCTCAGGGACACTACAATGCACAGTCTGACGCAATACTGTAGTAGACGGTTGCATGGTTATAATTTTCTCTCTAATATTGTTAATCTTACAAGTAAAGAAGTTCATTACTGCTGTGCTGTTTGGAAACATTAGAGGTTGAAGCTCTATTTCTTGTTAATTTAGCTACTGTATTAAATAAATACCTAGGGTTGTGTTTGTTTTTTAAACCGTATATTTATTGAACATTTTCCAACTTAAACAAAACACACATGAATATAAACCAAAATCATTGAAGAAGAAGAGAAAAAAAAAAAAAAAAAATTGTTACTTTTTTGGGGTTCAGCTAAGTAACAATAAGCAGATTTATCCTAGGTCACTAAAAAAGAAAAGAAAAATTAGATACTCAAAAATTAAGTGGATAACCACACTAAATAAAATGGTAGTACAATACAAATGGTAGTACAAATGGTAGTACAATACAAAAAGTTTGAAAACTCATGCACTCACTTGGGGTACATGAATAGGAAAACTCTTCATCAGGATAGTTGACACATCAATCCCTAGCTTACTGATCTGGTTGACCATTAACTAAACAATATTCCAGTGGGATTAGTTCCATTAAAATCTTGTTCCATTTAGATATAGTCGGAGTCTTATCACTTATCCATCTCATTAATATGTTTTTCCTGGCTGCAAATGTGAGAAGATTGTAGAGTCTCTTTTCATTTGATAAAGTCAAAGCTTTATCCGGCAGACCAAGGACCAACAATAGAGGATCCAAAACCAACTCCTTATCAAAGATATTACTAATTTCAAATACAATCTTGGCCCAATATATTTGTAACTCATTACATGACCAAAGACAGTGAGTAAGTGTGCCAACTTGTGTTTTGCACTTAAGGCATAGAGGTGAAAGGTTATTGTTAAATGCATGTCTACGGTTTGGTGAAACATGCATTCTGTGTACAATTTTAAATTGTATCGCCTTGACACGATTGCATAATGAAATGGATTTGGCATATTTATAAATATTACCCCATTCTTCCTCACTTATAAAGACTTCTATTAGTACATAATAAGGTATCCTTCAAAATATAATTTGTAATCTGTAGAAAACGAAAAAAGTCCTGTTTTAATAATTGGTATTTCTGTCTCAGATCCTCAAAGGACATTAGGCCTTCTTCATCAAACA
Source organism: Elopichthys bambusa (assembly GCA_037101425.1). NCBI lineage: Eukaryota > Metazoa > Chordata > Actinopteri > Cypriniformes > Xenocyprididae > Elopichthys > Elopichthys bambusa. The sequence goes on along the minus strand of CM074440.1, from coordinate 22,707,322 downwards.
CATCCATAAGCCGATTAATACCTTGATTCACCCAAAATTTAAACCTCCCATCCAATCTGCCTGAAGGGAAATCTGGGTTATTCACAACTGGCGTAAGAGCAGAGGTTAGTTTAGTTCTTTCCTCAAAACGACCAACAGCCTTCCATGTCGTAAGTGCATTTACAGTTACAGGGTTATCACAGTTATCCAATAAGGATTTCATTTTTTTGAAAAACAACAGATCCACAAAGGGAACTTTTGACAATGACTGTTCAAGGTCCAACCACGTAGGGGAGTTATCGAGAACAACCCAATCAGAAATGTATCTTAGATGAGCAGACCACTGATATAGCTTAATAGGTAAATCCAGTCCTCCAATCAAACCTGGTAATTGTAATACAGAAAACTTTAATCTTGGTTTACGCTTACTCCAAATAAAATAACTAAGCCAACCATTCACATCTTTTAAAACCTTTTTAGAGAACAGAATAGGGATCATCTGAATTGGGTACAGAAGCTTGGGAAGAACAGTCATTTTTATAAGAGCCAATCTACCCAACCATGAAATAGGTAGAGTGTCCCATCGGTTTAAATCTTCTCTAATTTTACTAAACAACAGATTAAAATTGTCTTTGAATAAACCTTTAAATACAGGGCTCACAAAAATACCCAAGTATATAAATCCTCCAGGGGATCACTTAAATGGAAATGAGGGGCTAATATTTGGCATTGTTTTCATAAAACCAACAGGCATAGCCTCTGACTTGCTTAAATTGATTTTGTATCCTGAAAAGGTACTAAAAGTAATTATAATGTTAAGAAGAGATGGTACTGAAGAATCAGGAATTAAAATGAAAATGAGCACAGTCTGCATGTATTTTTTATCAGTCTGCAGACCTTCAATTGAAGGCTCTGTTCTGATCGCTTCAGCTAGGGGTTCAATAGCGAGCGCAAAAAGCAAGGGTGACAATGGGCACCCCTGCCTAGTCCCTCTCTGTAATGAAAAACGTACTGATCTGGAACCGTTAGTAAGAACAAAAGCTTTAGGTTCTTCATATAACAATCTAACCCGTCTGATGAAAGCATCACCAAAATTAAATCTTTCCTAAACAAAAAATAAATATGACCACTTGATGCGGTCAAACGCTTTCTCTGCATTGAGAGAAAGCACCAACCCATCAATCTCACGCTGCCTAAAGACTTGTATGACATTAAGAAAACATCTCATATTATTGCAAGATGAGTGGCCTCTTATAAAACCTACTTGGTCATCTTTAATAACGTCTGTTATTACATTCTCCAAACGAGATGACAGGATTTTGGCTAGCAACTTCCTATCCGGAGATATAGGTCTATATGAAGAGAAGGCTTCAGGAGATTTATCTATTATCAGTATAAGAGAAATATTAGCTTCTCTCAGGGATTCAGGGAGTTGCCCAATGTTAAATGGTTAAACATATTGAGCATGGGTTCCAGTAACGTCCCCCTTGCGTATCCGGATGAGGTTGTATGCACTGCGGAGGTCCAACTTGCTGAAGATTTTCGCTCCATCGAGGTGTTCCAGAGCAGCTGGCATGAGATAAAGGGGGTATCGGAACTTTACGGTGATCTTGTTGAGGGCTTGATAGTCTATACAGGGCCGCAAGTCTCCGTCCTTCTTTGCCATGAAAAAGAAGCTTGAAGCAGCAGGGGAGGTAGATGGTCGGATGTAACCCTGTTGTAGAGCCTCCCAAATGTACTCCACAATGGCTTCCTGTTCAGGGATGGTTAATGGGTAAATTTTACCTCTGGGTACTGGTTCATCAGGAAGGAGATCAGTTGCGCAGTCCCATGGCATGTGAGGTGATAATTGAGAAGCTCTCTTGGGACAGAAGACATCCTGGAACTGGGAGTAACATTCGGGAATATCCACAGATAAGTGATGAGTGGGACTTTTAATGGATGTAGAATTGATGACCACACAATGGGTTTTCTTCCAGGAGCGGAGCAGTAATGTGGGGAAACAGGAAAAGAAACACTGATCACTCCACTTCTTAATCTCACCAGTTTCCCAAGAGAGCTCTGGATGATGTTGAATTAACCACGGTCGATTTAGGATGATGTCAGAAACGGAATTCTCCAGAACCAGCAGAGAGATCTCCTCAATATGAAGGGCACCAACTTCCAGTAAAAGTGAAAGTGAAATACAACTGATCATTGTTACTTTTATCTCAGGTCCATTAAATAAGTTCTTTTAATTTTAGTAATGTTATTAAACAGTAACTAAGAAATTAACATTAACTAAGAATAATTAATGCTTTATAAGTATTTTTCATTGTCAGTTTGGTAATAATGAATTAACATGTTAACTAATCAAGCCATATGTCTCAATGTTTTACTGAACAATAACAAATAATCAGAACATTTTCAATCATTATAGGGCATGTTGTAGTCCAGATTAAAATATAAAAATGTTTAAATTTGAAAATAAATAGCCTATTAAGTCTTTAAGTATTAAGTATTTGGTGCTGTGATGACCAACATTGAGATTACAAAAAAATGAATGGCTGTTTGAAGCATTTTGAAAACTTCACTAGCACAGTTGCTTTGTTTCCGGGTTTCCGGGGTAACCGCTGCATTCTGCTGTTCCATCAGCACCCTCTGCTGTCAGAGAGTGAACGTGCACTTACATTCAGCAGGTCTCCTTCACTCGTTCTGCCATGTGCTTCTCATGTGCATTGGGCTTGTTTACATGAGTGCACGTGTCCCTTTGACGCAGCATACAGCAATATTGTGCATTTTATACGGTTGATGGGTAAAGTATTCTTAAATGCATTATAAAAATTAATAATTGGTAATAAATTATTATTTACGGTATTTTGTGCCCACGATAACAATATCGTGCATATTAATTATCGTAATATATCGCATTACCGAATCGGACATTGTATGCCCAAGTTACAACAGCTTGCTCGTTCATGGCGAAACATCAGAATTTGTCAGGCCGCCAAGGACACGCCCTTCAACAAAAACTCAAGATCTTTGCAATGTAATGTCGCTAAGGCCTTAAGATTAGACTGACCATATCACCATTATTTATATAGCGCTTTTTACAATGTAGATTGTGTCAAAGCAGCTTTACAGAGATAACTGGTACATTATTTTGGCTGCACAGCAGCTCTTAAGGAATAGTGTCAATGCAGGTAGATCAAAGCACTGTTGAATATCAAATGTCAATTGTCAAGTGTCCCCAACTAAGCAAGCCAAAGGCGACAGCGGCAAGGAACCCAAACTCCAACAGGTGACATCAGGTGGCAAACAGGTGTTAAAATGGAGAAAAAACCTTGGGAAAAATCAGGCTTAGTCGGGGGGCCAGTTCTCCTCTGGCGAACAGTGCTTTGTTACGACTCAGGTTGCTATCATAAGTCAGATACGATCGCAACATTCAAAGTGTTTAATTCAGTTCCATCCAGTTGAGGATCGTATTCATCACACCGGTATGGACGGTTGTTGAGGAGATGTGCCACTGGTTGTCATGTTGATGAGGCCTTCATAGTGGATGATCTAGTTGACTCAATCTCTGCTGATACTTCAGGGCTGTGTTGTGGTTGTGTCATGGCGCAGGTCCTCGATCTCACCCGGATACGGCCCGGATCCGGCTGAATACGGTAAACCTCGGGATAAACAGAAAGACTAATATTAGCGTAGATGCCATTCTTCTTCTGATGTAACGAGTACATCTGGTGTTATTGGAAGTGTTCCCGGTTCCGGCTGACCTAATTTATGCAGCCTAATAATCCTTTAACGGATTTGAAAAAATAAATTGATAATGTGTTATGTGTATGCCAGGTTAAAGAGATGTGTTTTTAGTTTAGATTTAAACTGACAGAGTGTGTCTGCTTCCCGAACAATGCTAGGAAGATTGTTCCAGAGTTTAGGTGCCAAATAGGAGAAGGATCTACCACCTGCAGTTGATTTTGATATTCTAGGTATTATTAGCTGGCCTGAATTCTGAGATCGTAATAGACGCGAAGGACTATAATGCATTAAGAGCTCGCTCAGGTACTGGGGAGCTAAACCATTTAGTGCTTTGTAGGTAATTAGCAAGATTTTAAAATCTATACGATGTTTAACAGGAAGCCAATGCAGTGTTGACAGAACCGGGCTGATATGGTCATATTTCCTAGTTCTAGTAAGAACTCTAGCTGCTGCATTTTGTACGAGCTGTAGTTTATTTATCAGGCGAGCAGAACAACCACCTAGTAGAGCGTTACAGTAATCTAGCCTTGAGGTCATGAACGCATGAACTAACTGTTCCGCATTTGTCATCGAGAGCATATGTCGTAATTTAGATATATTTTTAAGATGGAAGAATGCGGTTTTACAGATGCTAGAAACATGGCCTTCAAATGAAAGATTGGTATCAAAGAGCACACCCAGGTTCCTAACTGACGACGAAGACTTAACAGAGCAGCCATCAAGTGTTAGACAGTATTCTAGGTTATTACGTGAGGAAGTTTTTGGTCCAAAAATTAGAATATCTGTTTTTTCTGAATTTAGTAGTAGGAAATTACTGGTCATCCAATTTTTTATATCAGCTATGCATTCCGTTAATTTTGTGAATTGGTAAGTTTCGTCAGGGCGCGAAGAAATATAGAGCTGAGTATCATCAGCGTAACAGTGAAAACTAACGCCATGCTTCCTGATGATATCTCCTATGGGGTAGCATGTACAGATTGAAAAGCAATGGTCCTAGTACCGAGCCTTGCGGTACTCCATATTCAACTTGTGATCGATATGACCTCTCTTCATTTACTTCTACAAACTGATAACGGTCAGATAAGTATGATTTGAACCATGACAATGCAATTCCACTAATGCCAACATAATTTTCGAGTCTATTTAAAAGAATATTGTGATCAATAGTGTCAAATGCAGCACTAAGATCCAGTAACACTAATAGAGAGATACAACCACGATCTGATGATAAGAACAAATCATTAGTAACTCTAATGAGAGCAGTTTCAGTACTATGGTATGGTCTAAATCCTGACTGGAAATCCTCATAGATACTATTTCTTTCTAAAAAGGAACATAGTTGTGATGATACAGCCTTTTCTAGTATTTTTGACAGAAAAGTGAGATTTGAGATTGGCCTGTAATTGACTAATTCTCTAGGATCAAGTTGTGGTTTTTTAATAAGAGGTTTAATAATAGCCAACTTAAAAGTTTTTGGTACGTATCCTAGTGATAAAGATGAATTAACGATATTAAGAAGAGGATCTATGACCTCTGGAAGCATCTCTTTCAATAGCTTAGTTGGTATAGGGTCTAACATACATGTTGTTGATTTTGAAGATTTAACAAGTTTAGAGAATTATTCCTCTCTTAAAGGAGTAAATGAATTGAATTTTTCCTCAGGGATACTACAATGCACCGTCTGACGCAATACTGTAGTAGACGGTTGCGTGGTTATAATTTTTTTTCTAATATCAATCTTGCAAGTAAAGAAGTTCATGAAGTCATCACTGCTGTGCTCTTTGGAAACATCAGAAGTTGAAGCTTTATTTCTTGTTAATTTAGCCACTGTATCAAATAAATACCTAGGGTTTTGTTTATTTTCTTCTAAAAGTTTTGAAAAATAGGCAGATCTAGCAGATTTTAAGGCCTTTCTGTACTCAACCATTCTCTCCCTCCACAAAATGCGAAATACTTCTAGTTTTGTTTTCTTCCAGCTGCGTTCCATTTTTCTGGCTGCTACCTTTAGGGCCTGAGTGTGCTCGTTGTACCACGGCGTTGGATTAATTTCCTTAATCTTTTTTAAACGCAAAGGAGCAACTGAGTCTAATGTGCTTGAAAAGACAGAGGCAATAGTTTCCGTTGCAACATCGAGGTCTTCTAAGCTGTCTGGCATGCTAAGGCGATGAAACTGATCAGGAAGATTATTTATAAAGCGTTCTTTAGTGGTAGAAGTGATGGTTCTACCAAATTTATGGCAGGGAGGCAGTTTAGCTGTTTTGACTAAATGTAGTATACACAAGACTAGGTAATGATCTAAGATGTCGTCACTCTGCTGCAGAATTTCAACGGCATCAATATCAATTCCATATGACAATATTAGATCTAAGGTATGGTTACGACAATGAGTGGGTCCTGACACGTGTTGTCTAACACCAATAGAGTTTAGAATATCTGCAAATGCCAATCCCAATGAGTCTTTTTCATTATCTACATGAATATTAAAGTCACCAACAACAAGTACTTTATCTGCAGCTAGTACTAACTCCGATAGAAAATCAGCAAATTCTTTGATAAAGTCTGTATGGTGTCCTGGTGGCCTGTATACAGTAGCCAACACAAATGTCAGCTTACATAATGTTACGTAAAGTACCATCACTTCGAAGGAATTATATTTGAGAGACTTTTGACTAATACTATAAATATTACTATAAATTACAGCAACACCTCCCCCTTTGCCTTTCTGACGAGGATTGTGTCGATAATCATAACCTTGAGGGCTAGACTCATTTAAAGTAATGTAATCGTCCGGTTTTAGCCAAGTTTCTGTCAAACACAGCATATCTAGATTATTGTCTGTGATAATATCATTTACAATAAGTGATTTTGATGAAAGGGATCTAATATTTAACAACCCAAGCTTTATCATTTGTTTATCATTACTATCTCTATTTTTTATTTGTTGAACATCAATTAAATTTGGTTAAATGGGTTTGGAAGTTTTTTGTTTTTACTAATTCGGGGTACAGACACAGTCTCTATGTGATAATATCTAGGTGTAAGAGTCTCTATGTGTTGGGGATTATTTGACTTCTGTAACGTGAGGCAGCTAGCAGACGGTCGGTTTAGCCAGTATGTCTGCTTCCTGACCTGGGCCACAGTTTGTCATGTTTCAGCTCTAAGACTATGTGCCATATTACTAGAGAGAAGAGCAGCACCATCCCGAGAGGGATGAATACCATCTCTTTTCAACAGGTCAGGTCTGCCCCAAAAACTTTTCCAATTGTCTATAAAACCTATATTATTTTGCGGACACCACTTAGACAGCCAGCCATTGAGTGATGACAATCTGCTAACTATCTCATCACTCCGACGAACAGGAAGGGGACCAGAGCAAATTACTTCTCCTGACATTGTATTTGCGAGTTCACACACCTCTTTAATGTTAATTTTAGTGATCTCCGACTGGCGAAGTCGAACATCATTAGTGCCGACGTGAATAATAATTTTAGAGTATTTACGATTAGCATTAGCCAGCACTTTTAAATTTGCTTTGATGTCAGGTGCTCTGGCTCCCGGCAAACATGTGACTATGGTGGCTGGTGTCTCTATTTTCACGTTCCGTGTAATAGAATCGCCAATAACTAGGGCACTTTCAACAGGATTCTCAGTGGGTGCATCACTGAGTGGGGAGAACCTGTTTGATGTTATTATTGGAACGGAAAAGTGGTGTTTTCCGCGGCTAGGCCGCCTCACCGTTACCCAAGTGCCCTGCTGCACGGGCTCTACAGCCGGAACCGAACAATGTACAGAGTTCACTAAGCTAATCGCATCCAAAACAGTATCTGAAGCCCTTGCGTTCTTACTATCCTCGATTAAAGTTTGGATGCGTGTCTTTAATTCTGAGATTCTCTCTGTCAGCCTGACTATTTCCCTACATTTATGACATGTAAATCCCTCGTCGCTGACAGAGAGAGCTATACTGAACATGTGGCAAATGGAACAGGTAACAATGCTAGGAGAGGATGACATGACTCACCGTGTTTGTAGACTGATCCGACTTACCACAGCTGTTTGATGAGCGCGTTGAAAAAGGAGCGCGCGAGAGACTGATGACAAGTTAACAAGCTAGCGAGATGCAAACGCGTTGTAACAGCGATTTAGATTCAAAGATTTCAAGCTAGCGACGTCAGATTAATGTGGTAGGCAATATTAAATATAAGGTACTAATAATATAAGCAACAATGAATAAAAGTAAGAGATTCAAATCGAAGCTATACAGAGTTACAGACGCAAACCACTCTGAGCAGCGAGGCAGACAGGAGCAATCGGACAGGCAGACCATATATGATGTGTTACTGGTTAAATCTGTATGAGGAGTTAATCACAGTGTAAAACATGTAATTTCCTGTTGCCCGCAGGTGGCTGTAACTGAATATTGCCATGTAGATGTCTTCAGGTCAGGACTATTATCAAACATGTCAAGTTTGGAGGAGATCGGACATTGCATGCCTGAGTTACAACAACTTCCTGTTTCGTGGCGTTAATTGCATACTTTAGCACTTAGCCAAGTGTTGCATGATTTAACGTGTTTCTAGTATGTTGCCCCAAAAGTGCCCGAATAGTCGGGAAAAAAAATAAGGCAGAGTGAGATTTAAAGTTGAAGACTGACCAGTTAGTTGAGCCAGATTATTCAAAAACATTTTAAACAATAAGAATAAAATCTATTCTGTGACAGAAATTAGTACTTGATAATCTCTTAATATATACATTTAAATGTAATACTAACCAAAACTATTTATAGCAAAATTATCATTCGCTGTTAAAAATATTAGACGTTCAGATGAATTTATGAAAGGTATTTTATTAATAAAATGATTAAACTAATTATATAAAACTATATAGTCAGTGAACTACAAATGAATTGGTTCTTTGCCTTGTTATACAAATTTATAGAAGAGAAGGCCTAAGACATTTCCTATCCTTTAATGCAGAAAAAGGACACAGCGATGAAGGGGTTAAACCTGCAAGACTGTAACACACACACAAAGAGAGAGAGAGAAAGAGACACTGTTTTATCAGTAAGTTGCTTTAGAAGATTCAACATTTTAAATAAAAAATAAAATTATATATATTATTATAAAATTATAAATATATATATATGCATCTAAACAATGTACCCAATGAACATAATTATACCTTTAAATGGTGTTTAAAAAGAAAGTTTTGTAAAAACTGTTGTTTTCTCAACCATGTTTAAAAATAGGTATTTGCTGCTCTCTAGTGCTTGTTCTATATATGACATTTGGATATTATTTGAATTATTTTACCAAAGAGCAGTTATCTGCCTAATTTTAACTTACACATACTTGCTTATTTATAATATTTGTATTATTTTATATTGAAATAAAGGATGTATAATTCTGTGGTTAGTAAATATGTCTTTTCCTGTTTCCCTTTTTGTTCTTATTTTAAACCGTTGCCATGGAAACACCATTCAAGATATCCTATAATCGTTTGCATTTTAGCATCTATAGTGTCTAGTCATCATGTTCAAAAAGTTTGGTGGTGATTGCATGAATCCCCTAAGAGGATTAGTTAAAATTTCAGAGCTTGTTTATTCAAAAAGTCCACATTCAAACCAAAATAGCTGACTTCTTGTTGGTCGGAGCTAATGACTGTAAATTAGAAAGTTGTCCGGCTTAATGAGATCAATATGTGTACCAAGTTTGGTGACTGTAGGTTAAGCTAACCCCCTCACTTTTGTCAAAAGGTGGCGCTGTAGAGCCCCTGCTCCCCGCCCATTTCTAAGGCTTTGCCCATGTCTACTGGATGACAATATTGATGTGTGTCGAGTTCCCTTTCGAAAGGGAACTTCTACTCTGCGTTTGCAACGCTATGGGGAACGTCACGTGACTCGGTGTTCGAAAGCCAACTATCCAATAACTCAAATCCTATTGGCCGGCGACAGCCTATGACGTCATACAGGCGCGACCCGGAAGTATAAAAGGGGCGCCTGGGGAAGCAGTCATTAGCTCATCGTCTTTTGGGACTGTTTGTGTTGGTTACCAATTATCGAATATACTGAATTATCTCTATTATGTCTGAGGGCAAAGAGAAGCGTTTCAGGAAGTGTGTGGATCCATGCCTGAGATTTCTAACTCCAGAAGATTCGCACACCCTATGCGTCTATTGTTTGGGAGAAGACGCACGGATGGTGCTTGAGGGCGCTGTCTGTGTGAATTGTGAGCGTCTTCCTATGAGGACGCTCCGTTCTCGCCTGGCCCTCTTCTCGAGGGATGAGGCGTCAACATCTGCGCTTGGTGGGTCCGGCCCTGCTCGTGCTGAGGCAGAGCGGCGGCTGCACTCATGGGGCTCGCAGATGGAGGTGTTATGGTCTCTCAGCCTCTGGCGGCGGCTGGCGAGGATGAGCTCCTGGATGACGATGATGTCCTGTCTCTGACATCATCTGATCCGGGAGCGAGTGTTCTTCTGGCCGATAGCCAGAAATTGGTAATGGAGGAGGAAGAAGTGGCTTCTTCTTCTTCTTTCTCCAAGCCTCCTGGCCCAGCATATGCCGAGTTGCTGGAGGTTGTGGAACGCGCTGCTGGCAGACTGCAGTTGCCAAGGGGGCGCATGAGGAAAGAGCCTGTTCGCGGCAGACTGGACGAACGTTTTCTTTCCAACCACAACCCTGTGACTCCAGTGAGCCTTCCATTCCTTCCGGATCTCCACGTTGAGATCGAGAAGGCATGGAAGAACCCATACTCGGCCAGAATTCATCCACATCAGCGAGGGAATTTCGCTGATATGGAGGGATTGGGCCAGCATGGGTATGTGTCGCTGCCGCCCATTGACGAGACGTTTGCCAACTATCTCGCCACGGGCAGAGCACCGACGCTAAAAGCTCTGGTTCTGCCGTCCAGACCCCTTAAACAAACATCCCGTCTGAACGGCAGAGCATATGCTGCGGCGGGTCAGGCTGGTGCGGCTTTAGACACGATGGCAGTGTTGCAGGCGTACCAGGCTGATCTGCTGAAGGACATGGATCAGGGGCAGGGTTTGTCCCCTGATGCGGTGGCTGAGCTGCGCCGCACCACAGATCTCGCTGTCCGGGCCACCAAGCAGACAGACGTTTGCGGCCATGGTGGCCACGGAGAGGCATCTGTGGCTGAACATGGCGGACATCGGGGAGAAAGAGAAGGGCTCTCTTCTCGATGCCCCGGTTTCGCCGACTAAACTTTTTTCGCTCAGCAGCCTATAAGAATTGCATTCCGCTCAGGTCCGATCCTGGGCCCAGACCACCGGGAGGCGCTGGCCCGTCTCGAGTCGAGGCTCTGAGGCAGGGCCAGAGGTTCAGCGTCACTGCTCGAGCGCCTCCTCCGCCTCGGAGCAAGTCGCAGAAGCGGCGAGACACGAAGAAGAGGAAGGATGATTTAAGAGAGGTGACTGATCAACGGCGCCAGCAACGCCGCTGATCGATCCCCTCTCCTGGCGAAGGTGATACTATTTGTTGCCTTTGCCCCTCTTCCTTGGCCTCCCAGGGCCTTTTTTAATTACTGTGTATGTTCGGGTGACACCTTTGAACAGTCAGGCTGACGGCCGGGCCCATGATGAATTCTTTTCTGAAGGCCCGCCTTCTGGCTTGATAGTGAAAGGGTTCTTCGGGCTTCTAGAACCATGGATGTTTTCCTTCCCATGTTTGTGAAGGAGCAGTCTTGGGTCTTCGAGCCACGAGAAGGTAAGACAACGTCAAATTTAATTCCCTAAATGTTGACTTTGTGTTGTTACCTGTATAATTCCTGAACATGTCATAGTGAATGTAACATTGAGATAGCATTTATAAGGGAGTGTTGAGACTAAGCAGGTCATAAAAAGGCTGCTGCTTAGTTTCTCTCTATGTTAAATGAGCCTCTCTGCTATTTTTCAGTATAGTCTGAGTTGGCACTCATTACTTCAGTTTGTGACGTTCAGCTGTGAGCTTCACTTTATTTCTCTCATCATGGGATTTAGAGTTGGAGATCAGGTTTTTTGTTATGGTGCCTGTTGTATATAATAAAGAGAATAGGCCTGTAACTTGGCAGCCAGGCCAGAGCTAGGTTTTGTGTGGTTAAATGAAGTAACCCCATAAAATATATCTTCCTATCCTTTCAGGATTTGTTCCCTAGTTCTGGTTTTTCTCCCGAGGGAGTTGTTAGGCTGTACGCCTAATTATCCCCTTGCTTGTGTAGGTGCAATTTGAGTTTGACAGCTAGGTTGTAGACTGTTTTCTGACTCCCTGATGCTGTTCCTCAGATGGTAGGCCCTTATCTTTGCGTAGATAAGTTATGCAGGTGTGTGCTTGGCCCCATTTTCTAGAACTTTCATGCTAAAAGGAATAACTTTCTTCTGAGCCACTTGATAATTTGTTTTATCAAGTTTGAGTTGACGTTGCTAGTTTTTAGCTCCTGTCCTCTGGGGTTTAGATCAGATTTGAGGATCTGTTTGGGAAGTGTTTTTCTTTTCAAATAACAGCATGTAAATCAAAGTTTGTGTTACTTTGGGTTCTAGACCTTTGCCCTACATTGTATGTGAGCCTATGCTGCCACAGGTTGGCACCTGCTCTCATAACAGTAGGCCCTTTGCTTTGAAAGTAGGCCTCCGTTTTGAGTATTTGGTGACTTGTATTCTCCAGTCTGGGGTCTGTGTCACTGGGTGCATCACCTGTTGTATTGCATATTCAGGGTAGTTAGTGCCACTTTGTTGAAGAAAGTTGGTATCTATTAGCTCCCTTTTTTAATGATCTGGTTGTTTTTACTATACTGTTTAAACTGATCATAGTGTGCTCACATATTCTCACAAGTTTACACTGCCACAGGCCATGCCACGTGTCTGTTTGAGGTAGTAGGCTTATATTAGCCTCCCTTGGACCATGTTGGCTTTGTTTGGTTCCCTTTAGTCAAAACATATACTTAAGGTACATTGCCTGTTGGAATGTGTAGTCTAGCGCAGGTTGCAGTTAGCTTCCCTTAGCTTTTTTGGGTTACCTGTAGCTTGGTTCCCTTTAATTCACGAGCTGTAGCCATGTGTTATTGAATTGGCAAGCCCCTTCAGGCCTCCTTTTTAGTTTACGTTTGGCACAATTTGTGTTTTAATCTGTGAGTAGGTTGATCGCTACCTGTTACTGGAATGCAGGCCCCTTTAGGCCTCCTTTTTCTAGTCGACTTGTTGGCAGGATGCCTGGGAAACCATGCCACCATCAGCCACGCCCCATCGCTGACGGATAGGCCCTAACAGGCCTGTTCGCGATGTTTGGCAGTGCTCTTCATGTGTTAATCATGAGATTTTTAATACATGGCCTCTGGGTGGTATGGTTATGGTAGCCACTTGCTGATGCCACGTGTTTACTAAGGTAGGCCTACTTCGGCCTCCGGTGTAATATGTGGAGTTCAGTTATGTACTCCTCTCGCTGTGAGGGTGACGAGGTGCTTTTTACAGAGTATTTCGAGTGGCTAGCCCCTCAGGTTGGTTTGACAGCAAAACCTTACTGAAGGTGGGGTTTTTGCCTATATCTGCCTCCCTGAGTCTTATTCTAGTTGAGCTAAGGGCCACCTAGCGCCTAGGGTGGATCTTTTGTGCTCCTAGAAACGGCCGCGAGACTACGTTGTGTGTATTAGAGGTTGCTAGGCCTATGGGCCGCCTAGTTTTAACACACTGGAGTATGTTTGGGTGTATTTCTCTTTAAGAATTATCTTTATACACTTCCGTTGGCCAGAGGCCTAAGTGATAAATCCAACCTCCTTTTGTCTGGTTGTTTATCGTCCTTTGGGCCTACACACTGGGCCACCAGCTGATGCCACGTGTTTGTTGAGGTTATAGGCCCCTCCAGGCCTTCCTTAATGCGTGTTGGCGTATGTTGTACTCCTCTTGCTAGAGTAAAAAGAGTAAAAGGTGTTTTTACTGAGTACACTGCTCGTTGGATCGTGTTTGGGTGGATTGTCATGCGGCCTTCATAATATGTGCCCACTGCATGGTCTACCTGTTAGGTGAGCTTCATACTTTCCTTTTAGGGTTATGTTTGTAATAGTGCTTAGCTCCCTAAGCTGGTCATGGGGTTAGGCCTTAATCAGGCCTCCCCTTAAGATCCAGCACCAGGCTGGTTTGTGCTCCCCTGGGTCAGGGTTCTGTAGCACACGGCCTCCTCAGTGCGTTAATTAAGCACAGGGTAGATCCTAGGATGAGTGGCTTATACTCCCCTCAATACGAGGGTTCATAGCGCTTAGCTGAGTTCTGCTCTCCAGGATGCCCGTCTCTACGTGTGGGTTTGAGTTGTTCTGCCTCTCTGCAGTTACTCTTACTTACTATCTTCTATGAAGAATGCGTTTTGGAGGCTCTGTATTCAGACAGGGTTGGCCTAGACTAAGTTTGTCTCAGGTCAGACTAGGTCGGCCTCCCTGGTGGCATTGGGGGTGACTTCGTTCCCCTCTAGTGACTGGCCGAGGTTCCCTTCGGTTCCTTGGCCACATTCCCTTGAAGGGACCACTTTTTCTTCTAGAAAAGTTGGTTCCAGACGCCTTAGCACCTTCTGTAGGGCCTTTGAGGAGGTCCTTCGTGGAGTTCAGCTTGGGCTGTTGGCCGAAGGGAATGCTGATAAGCAGTCTCTACTGCTCTGGAGCCTTTGTCTCAGCCATTTTTCTTGGCAGGCATTTTCCTCAAGCATGGCGGCGTGGGTATATCGTTCCCCATAGCGTTGCAAACGCAGAGTAGAAGTTCCCTTTCGAAAGGGAACGTCTCAGGTTACGAGTGTAACCAGGGTTCCCTGAGAACAGGGAACAAGACTCTGAGTTTCCTTGCCATACATCGGGCTGCCTGCTGAACAGTCCCTCAAGACGATGGATAATGACTGCTTCCCCAGGCGCCCCTTTTATACTTCCGGGTCGCGCCTGTATGACGTCATAGGCTGTCGCCGGCCAATAGGATTTGGAGTTATTGGATAGTTGGCTTTCGAACACCGAGTCACGTGACGTTCCCCATAGCGTTGCAAACGCAGAGTCTCGTTCCCTGTTCTCAGGGATCCCTGGTTACACTCGTAACCTGAGACGTTTCATGCAATTTGAAGCAAGTTAAGAGCCTCAAAAATACCTAAGAATATTATTAAAGTTTGACTTGTTGCCATGGCAACAATATTTAAGATATCACACATAGATTCACAGGTCTATATCTGCCATGTTTTGACATTATTCTGATGAAGTTTAAAGCAAATCGGGTAAAAGTAAAAGGATGATCTCAAAGCATTTTGAAAGTGACAGACTTCCTGCTGCCAGTTGGTGGCGCTATAACTTTGACTCACAACAGTCACATCCATGTGATCGGGCTCCTACAACGAACACACAGCTGAAGTTTCATAAAAATCAATCAGTGTATGCAGACGGTATAACACATTTTGTGTTTCCCTTTTCTCGCCATAAATTCGTTGCCTTGCCACGGCCAAACCGTTTGAGATATAAAAAATCCGCTGGCAAATTTTCATCATCAATGTCTTGACTTCATGCTGACCGAGTTTGGTGGTGATTGGATTAATCGCCTAGGAGGAGTATATCAAATTCCAGAGCATGCGTTTTTCAAACAACCCATAATAACTGACTTCCTGTTAAGCTGCCATATAACTTAGAGCACGAAAGTTGTTAGGCCCGATGAGGTTTTTATGTGTAGCGAGTTTCATACTAATGCATGCAAGCGTGTTTGATATATGGACCAAGTTTACGAAGCCCATTCAAGGGGGCTCTGTCGAGCCCTCCTGCCACACCCGGGTACCAGCTTCTGCCTGGCCCTGGTTCCAATGTATGTGCAAATTTTCATGAGTTTCCAAGCATGGTAAGGGCCCTAAAAGTGCCCGAATAGTCGAAAAAAAAAAAAAAAAAAAAATCTTAAAGAAAACAATAGGGCTTCAGCCCTTTACAGGGCTTTGGCCCTAATGATAACCCTTAGGGGATCAAGAGGGCCCTGCGCCATTAGTGGCTTGGGCCCTAATAATGATCCTAAAGAAAACAATAGGGCTTCAGCCTTTTACAGGGTTTTGGCCCTAATAATAATTAGAGATGCCAAATTTGCTATGGACACAGATCAGACTTTCCTCTAACTGTGTGCCAAATTTCACAACTTTCCCGTAAGCGGTTCTATGGGCTGCCATAGACTCCCAGAGCGGAAGAAGAAGAAGAAGAAGAAGAAGAATTAAAAAGAAATCTAACGATTACAATAGGTGCCTACGCGCCTTAGTAGCTTGGGCCATAATAATAATAATCCTAAAGAAAACAATAGGGCTTCAGCCCTTTACAGGGCTTTGGCCCTAATAATCCTTAGAAAAACAATAGGGCCCTGCGCCTTAGTGGCTTTGGCCCTAATAATAATCCTTAGGGGATCAAGAGGGCCCTGCGCCATCAGTGGCTTGGGCCCTAATAATAATAATAAACGGAGGAAATCCAATAGGGTCCTTGCACTTTGGTGCTCGGGCCCTAAAAATCATCACACACACAGGGTAAATGTGGTGTAGGCGTGCATCACACGCTAGTTGACATACACATATATCTATAATGAGTTTAACAATGAATGCCGCAAAAAAACAAACAAACAAACAAAAAAAAATGTACGCGTCTATCCTCACATTCGCGTGTGAATCACCTTGGATTTGTGTGTGTGTATTTCTGAGACTCTCCTGGCACCACACACCTCCCACACGGGTCATTCATACTCTTTAGCCAGTCAGATTGAAGCTTATCAATCGACCAATCATTATCATGTGAGGGCGTGCCTACCTGTGTGTTATGTCATCAGCTGTCGAACAGTTGAAGTCATTTTGAGAGGTATGTTTGATCAGTTCATCTGTTTTTACTGAAGTAAACGAAGTTAGAGATCAGTTAAAACTATAGTTTATTAACGATTAACAGATATAAGCAACTGCTGTGGTAATCAGATATGCCATTTTGTCCAAAATGAAGAGGAAATTATGCTTGTTTTGTTGTATTTTAGCTGCAGGTACAGAACCCCTCAGACAGATTGCAAAACAATCATCTAGGTGGCCAGTATCCACCCTAGCTCCCACTTAGCACTGGTCTCATCGAGATCAGCTTTCATTTTCTTTAAATAGTGAATAGACCAATTTTTATGAGCACTCATTGTTTAGTGATGACGATATATGTACTTGGCATTTGTGCAGCAGTACTTATTGTTTCTCTGCATTTTTCAGGATTAAACAGTGTTGGGTTGACATCTGGATATCAGTCAAAACATCTTAAATCATATTTCTTTATGTTTTTATACTTTATGTATTAATGTCTTAATATACCTAATATTAAGTCAAGTCAAGTCACCATTATTTATATAGCGCTTTTTACAATGTAGATTGTGTCAAAGCAGCTTTACAGTGATAGCTGGTACATTATTTTGGCTGCACAGCAGCTCGTAAGGAATAGTGTCAATGCAGGCAGATCAAAGCACTGTTGAATATCAAATGTCAATTGTCAAGTGTCCCCAACTAAGCAAGCCAAAGGCGACAGCGGCAAGGAACCCAAACTCCAACAGGTGACATCAGGTGGCAAACAGGTGTTAAAATGGAGAAAAAACCTTGGGAGAAACCAGGCTTAGTCGGGGGGCCAGTTCTCCTCTGGCGAACAGTGCTTTGTTACGACTCAGGTTGCTATCATAAGTCAGATATGATCGCAACATTCAAAGTGTTTAATTCAGTTCCATCCAGTTGAGGATCGTATTCATCACACCGGTATGGACGGTTGTTGAGGAGATGTGCCACTGGTTGTCATGTTGATGAGGCCTTCATAGTGGATGATCTAGTTGACTCAATCTCTGCTGATACTTCAGGGCTGTGTTGTGGTTGTGTCATGGTGCAGGTCCTCGATCTCACCCGGATACGGCCCGGATCTGGCTGACTACGGTAAACCTCGGGATAAACAGAAAGACTAATATTAGCGTAGATGCCATTCTTCTTCTGATGTAACGAGTACATCTGGTGTTATTGGAAGTGTTCCCGGTTCCGGCTGACCTAATTTATGCAGTCTAATAATCCTTTAACGGATTTGAAAAAATAAATTGATAATGTGTTATGTGTATGCCAGGTTAAAGAGATGTGTTTTTAGTTTAGATTTAAACTGACAGAGTGTGTCTGCTTCCCGAACAATGCTAGGAAGATTGTTCCAGAGTTTAGGTGCCAAATAGGAGAAGGATCTACCACCTGCAGTTGATTTTGATATTCTAGGTATTATTAGCTGGCCTGAATTCTGAGATCGTAATAGACGCGAAGGACTATAATGCATTAAGAGCTCGCTCAGGTACTGGGGAGCTAAACCATTTAGTGCTTTGTAGGTAATTAGCAAGATTTTAAAATCTATACGATGTTTAACAGGAAGCCACTGCAGTGTTGACAGAACCGGGCTGATATGGTCATATTTCCTAGTTCTAGTAAGAACTCTAGCTGCTGCATTTTGTACGAGCTGTAGTTTATTTATCAGGCGAGCAGAACAACCACCTAGTAGAGCATTACAGTAATCTAGCCTTGAGGTCATGAACGCATGAACTAACTGTTCTGCATTTGTCATCGAGAGCATATGTCGTAATTTAGATATATTTTTAAGATGGAAGAATGCGGTTTTACAGATGCTAGAAACATGGCCTTCAAATGAAAGATTGGTATCAAAGAGCACACCCAGGTTCCTAACTGACGACGAAGACTTAACAGAGCAGCCATCAAGTGTTAGACAGTATTCTAGGTTATTACGTGAGGAAGTTTTTGGTCCAAAAATTAGAATATCTGTTTTTTCTGAATTTAGTAGTAGGAAATTACTGGTCATCCAATTTTTTATATCAGCTATGCATTCCGTTAATTTTGTGAATTGGTAAGTTTCGTCAGGGCGCGAAGAAATATAGAGCTGAGTATCATCAGCGTAACAGTGAAAACTAACACCATGCTTCCTAATGATATCTCCTAAGGGTAGCATGTACAGAATGAAAAGCAATGGTCCTAGTACCGAGCCTTGCGGTACTCCATATTCAACTTGTGATCGATATGACCTCTCTTCATTTACTTCTACAAACTGATAACGGTCAGATAAGTATGATTTGAACCATGACAATGCAATTCCACTAATGCCAACATAATTTTCGAGTCTATTTAAAAGAATATTGTGATCAATAGTGTCAAATGCAGCACTAAGATCCAGTAACACTAATAAAGAGATACAACCACGATCTGATGATAAGAGCAAATCATTAGTAACTCTAATGAGAGCAGTTTCAGTACTATGGTATGGTCTAAATCCTGACTGGAAATCCTCATAGATACTATTTCTTTCTAAAAAGGAACATAGTTGTGATGATACTGCCTTTTCTAGTATTTTTGACAGAAAAGTGAGATTTGAGATTGGCCTGTAATTGACTAATTCTCTAGGATCAAGTTGTGGTTTTTTAATAAGAGGTTTAATAATAGCCAACTTAAAAGTTTTTGGTACGTATCCTAGTGATAAAGATGAATTAACGATATTAAGAAGAGGATCTATGACCTCTGGAAGCATCTCTTTCAATAGCTTAGTTGGTATAGGGTCTAACATACATGTTGTCGATTTTGACGATTTAACAAGTTTAGACAGTTCTTCCTCTCTTAAAGGAGTAAATGAATTGAATTTTTCCTCAGGGATACTACAATGCACCGTCTGACGCAATACTGTAGTAGACGGTTGCGTGGTTATAATTTTTTTTCTAATATTATCAATCTTGCAAGTAAAGAAGTTCATGAAGTCATCACTGCTGTGCTCTTTGGAAACATCAGAAGTTGAAGTTTTATTTCTTGTTAATTTAGCCACTGTATCAAATAAATACCTAGGGTTTTGTTTATTTTCTTCTAAAAGTTTTGAAAAATAGGCAGATCTAGCAGATTTTAAGGCCTTTCTGTACTCAACCATTCTCTCCCTCCACAAAATGCGAAATACTTCTAGTTTTGTTTTCTTCCAGCTGCGTTCCATTTTTCTGGCTGCTACCTTTAGGGCCTGAGTGTGCTCGTTGTACCATGGCGTTGGATTAATTTCCTTAATCTTTTTTAAACGCAAAGGAGCAACTGAGTCTAATGTGCTTGAAAAGACAGAGGCAATAGTTTCCGTTGCAACATCGAGGTCTTCTAAGCTGTCTGGCATGCTAAGGCGATGAAACTGATCAGGAAGATTATTTATAAAGCGTTCTTTAGTGGTAGAAGTGATGGTTCTACCAAATTTATGGCAGGGAGGCAGTTTAGCTGTTTTGACTAAATGTAGTATATACGAGACTAGGTAATGATCTGAGATGTCGTCACTCTGCTGCAGAATTTCAACGGCATCAATATCAATTCCATATGACAATATTAGATCTAAGGTATGGTTACGACAATGAGTGGGTCCTGACACGTGTTGTCTAACACCAATAGAGTTTAGAATATCTGCAAATGCCAATCCCAATGAGTCTTTTTCATTATCTACATGGATATTAAAGTCACCAACAACAAGTACTTTATCTGCTGCTAGTATTAACTCCGACAGAAAATCAGCAAATTCTTTGATAAAGTCTGTATGGTGTCCTGGTGGCCTGTATACAGTAGCCAACACAAATGTCAACTTACATAATGTTACGTAAAGTACCATCACTTCGAAGGAATTATATTTGAGAGACTTTTGACTAATACTATAAATATTACTATAAATTACAGCAACACCTCCTCCTTTGCCTTTCTGACGAGGATTGTGTCGATAATCATAACCTTGAGGGCTAGACTCATTTAAAGTAATGTAATCGTCCGGTTTTAGCCAAGTTTCTGTCAAACACAGCATATCTAGATTATTGTCTGTGATAATATCATTTACAATAAGTGATTTTGATGAAAGGGATCTAATATTTAACAACCCAAGCTTTATCATTTGTTTATCATTACTATCTCTATTTTTTATTTGTTGAACATCAATTAAATTTTTACCATTAAATGGGTTTGGAAGTTTTTTGTTTTTACTAATTCGGGGTACAGACACAGTCTCTATGTGATAATATCTAGGTGTAAGAGTTTCTATGTGTTGGGAATTATCTGACTTCTGTAACGTGAGGCAGCTAGCAGACGGTTGGTTTAGCCAGTATGTCTGCTTCCTGACCTGGGCCACAGTTTGTCATGTTTCAGCTCTAAGACTAAGTGCCATATTACTAGAGAGAAGAGCAGCACCATCCCGAGAGGGATGAATACCATCTTTTTTCAACAGGTCAGGTCTGCCCCAAAAACTTTTCCAATTGTCTATAAAACCTATATTATTTTGCGGACACCACTTAGACAGCCAGCCATTGAGTGATGATAATCTGCTAACTATCTCATCACTCCGACGAACAGGAAGGGGACCAGAGCAAATTACTTCTCCTGACATTGTATTTGCGAGTTCACACACCTCTTTAATGTTAATTTTAGTGATCTCCGACTGGCGAAGTCGAACATCATTAGTGCCGACGTGAATAATAATTTTAGAGTATTTACGATTAGCATTAGCCAGCACTTTTAAATTTGCTTTGATGTCAGGTGCTCTGGCTCCCGGCAAACATGTGACTATGGTGGCTGGTGTCTCTATTTTCACGTTCCGTGTAATAGAATCGCCAATAACTAGGGCACTTTCAACAGGATTCTCAGTGGGTGCATCACTGAGTGGGGAGAACCTGTTTGATGTTATTATTGGAACGGAAAAGTGGTGTTTTCCGCGGCTAGGCCGCCTCACCGTTACCCAAGTGCCCTGCTGCACGGGCTCTACAGCCGGAACCGAACAATGTACAGAGTTCACTAAGCTAATCGCATCCAAAACAGTATCTAAGCCCTTGCGTTCTTACTATCCTCGATTAAAGTTTGGATGCGTGTCTCTAATTCTGAGATTCTCTCTGTCAGCCTGACTATTTCCCTACATTTATGACATGTAAATCCCTCGTCGCTGACAGAGAGAGCTATACTGAACATGTGGCAAATGGAACAGGTAACAATGCTAGGAGAGGATGACATGACTCACCGTGTTTGTAGACTGATCCGAGTTACCACAGCTGTTTGATGAGCGCGTTGAAAAGGAGCGCGCGAGAGACTGATGACAAGTTAACAAGCTAGCGAGATGCAAACGCGTTGTAACAGCGATTTAGATTCAAAGATTTAAAGCTAGCGACGTCAGATTAATGTAGTAGGCAATATTAAATATAAGGTACTAGTAATATAAGCAACAATGAATAAAAGTAAGAGATTCAAATCGAAGCTATACGGAGTTACAGACGCAAACCACTCTGAGCAGTTAGATATAAGTTATTTAACAGATATAAGTTAAATAACTTATATCTGTGCTGTATTGTCATCTCAAGGTTTTTAATGTCACAGGACAATGTTGTGAAGCATTAATTGGTAACACTTTACAATAAGGTTTCATTTGTTAACATTTTTTGAACATGTTAACTAACATAAAATAACTATGAGCAATACATTTGTTACAGTATTTATTAATCTTTGTTAATGTTACTTAATAAAAATACAGCTGTTCATTGTTCGTTCACAGTGCATTAACTAATGTTAACAAATACAACTTTTGATTTTAATTATGTATTAGTAAATGTTGGAATCAACATTAACAAATATTAATAAATGCTGCCTGGTAAAAATAGAAGAAAAAAAAGAAAAGAAAACAGTTTTATGCTGTTTAGACAAAGGCATGCTGATCATAGAGACATCAAAGACATAACATCATGCAACTAAGATTTTTCAGTAAACTCTGTTCATAACTTAATCTTAATTCATTCAGTAAGCAGTATCCACTGTATGTTGCTCAGAGACGCAATTACAGTGCTGTGGTTTTGTTTTGAACTATTTTCGTTGACGAAATAGAGCAAAAACAGGCAATATGGTGTCTAAAATGCAAGTCACTTAATATTAACTTGTTTATTAAACTTGTAAAAAATCTGTCACATTTGTTATAATGCTGATATCTGGATCTGGAGAAAAACTGCACTCTTCCTGTGATACTTATTAACTATATTAAAATTATATAAATATAGACTAAATCTTGCAGTGAAAGCATGCACTCTAAATGTACATGTGCACTAGCCTAATCTAGACTACATAGTATATACGTGCACAGCACTCTGGGTGTGTGCGAGGGATATACTTGATAATGTCAGATTGCACATTGTTAAAACAACAATTACTATATTATCGCAGACGATATTTATCGCACACCCCTAGCTGTGACTGCTCTTTCCTATCCTCAATAAATAAATAAATAAACATTATTTTCATAATCGTCTATTTAAATATAACATCTCTCATCAGTCAAACCATTGTTATGCTTTCTATGGAGTTTATTAATCTAAAATTCTAACATTGTATGGTATGCACATGAATAAATCTTTATAAAGTAAACATAAGAATCCATCAATACTTACTAAACAGAAGTTAAGTAAGTATTGATGTACGAACGACCCGTGTGGAAGGTGTGTGGTGCCAGGAGAGTCTCAGAAATACACACACACAAATCCAAGGTGATTAACACGTGAATGTGAGGATGAACTCGTAAGTTTTAAACATTCAAAACTTTTTGTGCACAGTTGTGTATCTATGAATTGTGTTTTGCATTTGTGAAATGTATTTTATGAATATATAATTTTATTTTGTGCACATGAATTGCTTTTTGTGAATGTTTTTTTTGTTTTGTTTTGTTTTTTTTTGTGCACATGAATTGTTTTTTAGTAGAGTATAAATTAATTCATTCAGGGACACTAGGTTAACTTAAGTCAGGTGCGTAGGGGGAAAATCTACCACACCCCCTAGGCCCACGGGGCCCCACGCAATTGCGTGGCGGGTAAACATACTGCTGCACATAAAATAGCTACCAAAATTAATGTTGGTAACTGCAGTTTGACTAAAAGCAGTGAGTAAAAGTTGACAAAAATGCAATGACTTTTCTTTGACTACAACTAGAATAAAATATGAAAGACAAAGATGACAAAAATGTGACTAAGACTAATAAGCATTTTCGTCTGAAGATGAAGACTAAGACTAAATCAAAATTGGCTGCCAAAATTAACACTGCGCTGTAGGCAGCCTTAAAGGACTTAATGTACTTACATTTATTTATGCCATTTTTAGTAAACTCAGATTCCAAGTTATTTTACATTTTAAGCCAATCCATTTTAAGCCAATACATGTCAGGCCAAAAACCACTGCTATTTGAACAGTCAAAAAATCAAACAAACAAATAAGTAAACTGTTTCAATTTCAGGTGCAAAAAAGATCACATTTTTTTATTATTATTATTATTATAAAACCTCTGTAAACCACAACTTAAAGCTTTTATAATACATATGATAACATAAACATGACAAAAACATATAATTTATTAATAATAAATATTAGCTAATTCTTTTGCCAAGCAATGTGGTGGTGCAGTAATTCTGAAGTAATAAAGAAACAGGCATGTGTTTATAGAGTATTTTACAATGACTTAGGCTCAGACAATCATAATCAAGTTCTGAGGATGATAAATATTAAATGTATTTAACCTTTGGAGAGACAATGAAAGAAAGAAAGAAAAATTTTCACCTTAAAATTTTGGGTCTTGGATCTTAGGTCAATAATCTTGGGACTTTTCTTATATAATAAAATCACCCCCATTTTATTTTTAAAGATGGTAAATGAAGTTACAGTCACATTGAGTACTGTATTGCTAGGAAACAAATCAAAAAGTCTTTGGAATATATTTCAAATGTTTTCCAAAAGAACTCGTGAACAAATATTAGCTATTAGCATACTATAAGTATAAAGCAGCATTGCACTTCAA
Source organism: Elopichthys bambusa (assembly GCA_037101425.1). Lineage (NCBI taxonomy): Eukaryota > Metazoa > Chordata > Actinopteri > Cypriniformes > Xenocyprididae > Elopichthys > Elopichthys bambusa. Next base: position 22,682,783 of record CM074440.1, on the reverse strand, counting down.
AAGGGAGTAACTTCAGTAAACGAAAAAATGTCTGTGCATGAAAGTGGGCCAAGAAATTCTAAAGAAAAAAACAGATTCCATCACGAACGTAACCACTGTTTTTATAAAATATGCGTGCTATTTGAAAATTCGGCGCAAAAAAAAACCACTCACTTAAATCGACCCAGATGGGACTCGAACCCACAATCCCCAGCTCCGGAGGCTGATGCCTTATCCATTAGGCCACTGGGTCAACACGACACATTGAAAGGAAACATAGTGTTTTGAAATATGATATTTACGGAGAAACACGCCAGCTATAGAGAAAAATGGCTGAATTGCTGTGACAGTATTTATCTTTTTATGAAAACTGAAGCAAGGTGTGTTCTGCTTCGGATGGATTTAACGATCGGCGATTGCAGGCGGGGAAGGAGTTGAGAAAAGGAAACGTGAAGTTGGACACTAGGCTCGTTTGAGATGCGTCTTGCCTCGCCTTAAAAGTACGAGCTCCCGCGCGGGGGCCGAAAATGGTTAAGCTTAATTTCCCTTAAGTTTTCCCTTCATTTTCTATGGTAGTGCTTAACACTACGAATGCAATCTATTTGTGGCCACAGGTAGATTTTATGGCGCTCTCTGCGGAACAAAAAAAAGGGGGCGCTTCCCCATTTTGGGTGTTTTCAGACCTGAGGTGCGTTCCATTCGACCGTAAGTGGACTGCGAACTGGACTTCACAGGGTATTTCGCCATCTTAAGTGAGATAGGCCTTTTTCCACAATAATCGGAAATCACGTGACGCGGGGTAAAGTTAGTTCTGCTATGGGTCTACGGCTATTTGATATGCTCTTTTCTCAAATATCGCTTCTTACCTTTTCTGTTTTGTCTGTTTTCCAAGTTGCTGTTGTATAATCTACAAATAAATTATTTTCTACTTGTTTGTAGCTTATACGGCCACTCAGACCGTTGCTCGAATTTACCGGCAGGTGGATTTATATTACCAGCTGTCATACAGTATAGGCTACGCAGCTACTCATTCAGCAATTCCCCCGACTGTATCACGTACGACGAACATTATTTATATAATTTATTCATTAAAAAAAAACTATTAAAAATTAAATTATTGTCGTGAGTTTAATACGTTTTAAAATTATATAGCATGTATTAATCTCATATGGCATTACATCCCACATTCAAGCATGTAATAATTTATCCTGATCGGTTAAAATGATTCAACTAAGACATAATAAATTTCCAACACCACACTGTACACAACTATCAGTCTTTGCATTAATGTTGCAACAGCACAATAATACTGTGCACACTTTAAGATGATGACGACAGGAAAAAATAAGTGAGAGATGACTTAAGTGTTTATATATATCCAGAAATATCCAGGGTGCTAGCGGTCCTGTTTCATGAATCAGAGGATCAGGCTTGCATGATAAGGGAGCTGCCAGCTGATCATTTTCCCAGCACGTCGCGCAAAACACTCTATACATCCCAATGTGCATACTATCTACCCTAAATAGTACTGAATATTACTAATGTCACAGACTACTATTTAGGATGGATAGTATGCACGTTGAGACGCAGGCACTGTCTTTACAGCACATGGAGCGCGATAATGCACAGCCACGGAGAATATAACCAGTTTAACCGCAATCACTTCGAATTATTTATTAATTTTAGTTCTTAATGAGAGCTCTGTAGTCTCACCAGTAATTCACCAAGACCGTTCAAACATTTTCATGACATTTAATTCGTAAAACGACTTTGATTCCCGAGCTGGAATCAAATGCTGCAATGATCGAGGCTATCTATCACTGTAACCAGAAAAACGTTTACCCAGCTCGGATCATTCCGGAAGCCAAAAACCCGAAGTGTGAAATAGGCCTATTCCAGTTCGAAGGGCACTGCGAACAGCATAGGGAATAAGGGAACATAGATACATCACTTCACAGGAAGTAGTGAGGTGAAATCACCTAACTGTCATTGCACACTGCATCACCAGTCAGAACTACGATGGAGCAGAACCGTTTAAAGAGTTTTTAAAACCATGGATTAAGAATGCATTTATACAGTTACCCAAATGAGAATTTATTTTCATATGGCATGACAGTTACAGCTTCAAATCTGTTAAGAGTCAATTTTAGGTTTGAAAGTAAATTATACCCAGAAAGCAAAATTTGTCTGGCCCACATCCTTGCTTCAATTCCGGCCCAGAACTGGTCCACACACTGAAAACCGACACAAACAATTTGATGCAGCCCACACCCTGTAAAAAGACTCTTATTTATTGATGTGGCCCAGATCTGGCACACTGAAAATTGACTTAAAATTGTTTGCCCAGGCACTGTAAGACAGATCTGGCTGAGATTCGGCTTGGTCCTCAGGCCAGATGTGGTCCAGAAACTGCTAAATGTAATTCAATTAAGCAGTGAAACACATTCAACCATTTAAAAAGATTAAGGCATTTTTTATTATAAAATTAACAAATACACTATAAGTATTAACAATGAATACACTATAAACATTTATTAACAACATACATTTTAAACCACTAAATGCTAAGTTAATTATTTACTGTATATTATTAAATGGAAAAACAACATCCTCTCACACAAAAACTAACAATCTTTGCTGAAGATCTGCGATGAAGACTGTTGTGTCGACAAGGTCTTCACAGCGGATCTGTCTCTTGAGCTCATTTATTTGTCATGTTCTCTGCTGACATTCAGGGCTGTTGTAGTCATCTCAACCATCTGTTCTGGATATGGAATGAGACAGACAGACTAATTTTAGCACAAATGTCATTCTTCTTACAATGAAACAAGTATATCAGATGTTGTAGGTAGTGTTTCTAGTTGTAGTTTACCTTATTTATGCAGCCTGACAATACTAACAATCAACAAGAGATGGGTCTTTAATATAGATTTAAACAGACAAATTGTGTCTGTCACCTGGGGCCTGATGAACAAACATTGCATATGCACAAAAAAGGCACTAAAATGTGCATATAAATGTACGTATTCCATGCACATATTGGGATTTATAAAAAAATAAACTTAGCGCAAATATGCACGCACCACACGGGAGCTCTAGACCGTGCGTATGCACTCTTTTACTGGAGTGAGCGAAGTAATGAAGTAAACAGAATGATTTTAAACTCTGTTTTCCATTTAAACATTTAAATTTCCACATTTAGATTAAATATCTCACTCAAAACTCGTGTTCTGAGAAAATATTTTTGCGCGAATAACGATCAACGATGCACACTTCGTCTATGCAGATAGCTTAGCAACATAATGGCATAATGACAGACACTGAAGGAGTTGCTCGGTAACTACTGTACAACCTGCTGCTGATGTCGTGCACAGACAGACAGTAGCCTAAAGATAACCAATTTCATGGTCTGCCCAATATTATGAAAAACTCCATTGTATTGTTGAAGGCTAGATCTAGAAGGAAACAGTAAGATATGCACATTTTATTTTTTAAATGTTTGTCAGTGACAATAATTTACAATGCAAAAATAAGACCGCCTATCTGTTTCATCCTAAAACATCCTAAAATATAGGCTATGTTTACTTTACAGGCAAAATTGCATACATTTGAGTTGTTTAAAACAAAAAATACTATTTGACCAGTGGAAAATAATTAAAATAGCTCTTCATTGAAAACATTCTGAACAGTATTTTATACGATTTATTTTTTTCTAAAACAAGACAAGGAGAGTGAATGATTTTTAACAATGTAATGTGACTGCATTTGTCATATTTTCCTAATGTCTTGTACAGTTAAACACGGTGTCACATGGATGGGAATATGCATGGTAATGATATGCAGATGACGTAATGCATAATAAAACTAGGTGTTGCAAGCTCCATATATGGTGATTTCTGGGAGGTGACAGGGTGGAGATTCATATATGCACAATCTTCTGCTGACTGGGTTTTATAAAGATAATTTTGCGCAGGTTCTGGCGTAAGCAGTGCTTTATAAACCTGAAAACATGTTTGTGTACGGAAAAACTGGCTTTTATGCGTACTTTTACGCACTTTTATGATGAAATCTATGTTAAGTTTTATACATGAGGCCCCTGAACAGATTTACCTTGCATTCGCCCTTTTAATTTGCTGCCAGTTGCAGCCACCACTTCATGTTCCCCTCATCCCCCATTTCAGCAGGGTTTCTCTGAACTGCAGCTTTGAAATAAAGAAATACATATTGTTAGGTCATTATTAAATCTTAAGCATTACGGTTTCTTTAACACCTATATATATTTGATAAATTGCATCCAGAGTTTATGGATGAGTTTAAAATATCTGAAAAAAAGATTTGGTGTCAGATTCCAAACAGTGCGTTCAGGTTAAACTTTAGTTTATGATCGCTCAAAATCATAGAAATCCCCATTGCAGTAAAATAAATTAAGTACTATGATTTTAAACATATTGCATGGGATATATATATATATATATATATATATATATATATATATATATATATATATATATATATATATATACACACACATATTCTTACCAGGGTCAGAAATGAATTTATCCAGTAAGAGGCATTATTTGAGAGGCTTTTTTTTTTTTTTTAAATCAAGAAAAGCCATCTTTACACTGCAAAGGTGGAACATAAGCGCCATCTGATATGGCATTTATGTTTATTTACACAGACTGTTTAAAGCAGCACATGTTCGAAGTATTTAGCCTGCACAAAATTGCACAATACCATAGCCTATTAAAAAAAAGAAACTTAGAGGGCGAAGCTGCAATTTCATGACAGAATTAGCATTGCTATTATGTTAACAATTATTAATAGAAAGTTTTTGTGGAGGAAAAAGCAAGTTCTTCCACCCGTAACGTTGGGCTATAACTCGATATTATTGAATTAGCCAACAGTGCTCCAGAGCTCAGCAGTTGTTCTAATAAACATGTTATTCAAAACTGACGTTATGTCATCATTGCAAACCATTAATTAATCCATTTAAAAACACTAAACTGAACATTAAATAAATTAAATTACTTACAGTTTTGCAGCTGAGATCCTTTCTCTCGAACATGAAGTGTCGACTGCAGGATTCTCCTCAGGATTTAACGGCCAAAACTCTTTTTCAGGCGACTAAATTCCTTAATTCCAGTAGTGGCCCGCCTGTGACAAACGAACTCGGGCCGAAAACACATGACGAGCTTTTAGTCGAGACTGGCCCATACAGAAAAATCCGTCTGTCAGCCGTACACTCGACACGGCTCTAGCCAATTATCTTTTCACTGATTCTGACAATGAGTCGATGTTGGCGCATTTAAACCTGAATCGGCCCAAAAGTGGGGGCCCGCCTATTACGAAACGAACTCGGACCGATAGACCTATACCGAGTTAAATGGACCTGCCGCGAGTACAACTATTTAAGCCGAGACCGAAAAGAAAACGCTGTCTGTCAGCCAGATGCGTTGTGTACAGTCAGCAGAGTTATGGCCCATTATCTTTTCATCGATGTCGACAGTGCCGCTTTTCCGCCGGAAACGGCCAAAAGTGCTTGCTATCTGTATTTATGTTCTACCATAATCTGCGCGACACCGTCGTTGACTTTCTTTGATGACGTTCCAAATTAGCGATTATTGTCAGCGAAGTCCACTTCAACTGATATACCGTGCTCAGGGTGTAGGGAGCAGTGAACACTGTGTAGGGACCCTGTCGAATGGTACGCAGCTCTGGATTATGCGTTTTAACCATCCAATCAAAAAAGTACGGAAGCCTTGAAAAGCCATACATCATAATTTTTTCTTTCGCATTATCTCGTGATCAATGTTTTATGTAGAAAAAAAATGCTGCATGTCACTTTTTTCGAGTGCCTAAGTGTAGACGTATGGAAACGTTTTTCTCATGGATACAACATTCTCTTTATGTTTAAGCCTAAACTTAATGTGTGACAGATAATTTTAAGCCCAGTCAAAACTCAAATAAGTTAGTGCGAAAAAGGAAGCAACTAGGCCTACATTTCAGTATCATTGTAATTCAGTCAAATAAAACGTGTATGTAAAAGGCTACAAACTATTTATAGGGACAAAATTAAAAAAAAAAAAAAAAAAGATCATTCAGCATAGTCTATGCAAAGAAACTATCAAGTGAGCTGTAAATATCTTTCATAAACCGTTTTTCAACCATCATGTCATAAAGCTACAGTACAAGTATTTTATAATAATTGTTGCACTTCAAATATTTAAATAGCACACAAAACGAGCAACAGCGAACAAGAGGAGTATGTATTTTATTTATATTAAGCAAATACATGGCAAATTATTTCCTTTGTGTAAACCTTTGTCATAAAAGCTATAAAAGAAGTGTGACATAACTGCACTCATCACCAGACGAGCACCATTAAAGCCGAATATAAATTTAGATAGCGTTTTACATTTGGTGTATTATGTTATTTATAATTAACTTTATTATTTTAAGTGTATTTTTTTTATTACATCAATATATACAAATACAGAAGCCTATGACTGCATTGGTGTATCTTACCATATTTTTACAGAATGAGCTTTATATGTATTACTGATATTTAACTGACTTCGTAAAATGGATTATTATAAAGAAAATATGTTGACCTGAAATGATGACTCTGAAAACTTGAAACATTAGGATCACTTTATTGACCACATAGCCACAAACCGATAACACAAATAAAACAAATTATTTTAAATGCAATATTCTCTTAGAAGAGTGTAATAAAAACAGAAACTAAAAAGTAGAAAATAGAAATTCATATCCAATAAATGAAAGTGGCAAAACAACAACAACAACAACAAAACTTTGGGGTCACTTTATAACCACAACCCAATTACAAAACTAAAACAAATCCTCATTTTAAGTAAAACAAATCCTCATTTACTTTCATCAGAGAACATAACTTTGGACCACTCAGCAGCAGTCCAGTCCTTTTTGTCTTTAGCCCATGCGAGACGCTTCTGACGCTGTCTGTTGTTCAAGAGTTCAAGGAATGCGACAGCTGAAACCCATGTCTTGCATATGTCTGTGCGTAGTGGTTCTTGAAGCACTGACTCCAGCTGCAGTCCACTCTTTGTGAATCTCCCCCACATTTTTGAATGGGTTTTGTTTCACAATCCTCTCCAGGGTGCGGTTATCCCTATTGCTTGTACACTTTTTTTCTACCACATCTTTTCCTTCCTTTCGCCTCTCTGTTAATGTGCTTGGACACAGAGCTCTGTGAATAGCCAGCCTCTTTTGCAATGACCTTTGTGTCTTGCCCTCCTTGTGCAAGGTGTCAATGGTTGTCTTTTGGACAACTGTCAAGTCAGCAGTCTTCCCCATGATTGTGTAGCCTACAGAACTAGACTGAGAGACCATTTAAAGGCCTTTGCAGGTGTTTTGGGTTAATTAGCTGATTAGAGTGTGGCACCAGGTGTCTTCAATATTGAACCTTTTCACAATATTCTAATTTCCTGAGATACTGAATTTGGGATTTTCCTTAGCTGTCAGTTATAATCATCAAAATTAAAAGAAATAAACATTTGAAATATATCAGTCTGTGTGTAATGAATGAATATTATAATATATCATATATAATATTATATAATATAAGTTTCACTTTTTGAATGGAATTAGTGAAATAAATCAGCTTTTTGATGATATTCTAATTATATGACCAGCACCTGTATACAGTATATATATATTTTATTTTGTTGTTCATTTATCAGTGTCTTGTGTATTGCCATATTCTGCTCTTTTTGACAAACTCTTTTGATAAACTATTCCGTATGCAAGTGTGATAGGCTGATTAGGAAAGGGTGGAAATTGTTGCCCTTTAAGAGCACACTGTGGAGACTAAGACAGGGGTTGCGTCCGAAACCGCCTACTCACAGAGTAGGTACTTAATTTTAATAAGTACTTACTTAACAAGCGCTAAAAGATTAGGTACTATATAGCCTGATCTCGTTGGCTGCGTCTGAAAACTGGAAAATGCTGCTTTCGGAGGACACATACAGTGGGTACGGAAAGTATTCAGACCCCCTTAAATGTTTCACTCTTTGTTATATTGCAGCCATTTGCTAAAATCATTTAAGTTCATTTTTTTTCCTCATTAATGTACACACAGCACCCCATATTGACAGAAAAGCACAGAATTGTTGACATTTTTGCAGATTTATTAAAAAAGAAAAACTGAAATATCACATGGTCCTAAGTATTCAGACCCTTTGCTCAGTATTTAGTAGAAGCACCCTTTTGATCTAATACAGCCATGGGTCTTTTTGGGAAAGATGCAACAAGTTTTTCACACCTGGATTTGGGGATCCTCTGCCATTCCTCCTTGCAGATCCTCTCCAGTTCTGTCAGGTTGGATGGTAAACGTTGGTGGACAGCCACTCCTTCGTTATTTTAGCTGTGTGCTTAGGGTCATTGTCTTGTTGGAAGGTAAACCTTCGGCCCAGTCTGAGGTCCTGAGCACTCTGGAGAAGGTTTTCGTCCAGGATATTCCTGTACTTGGCCGCATTCATCTTTCCCTCGATTGCAACCAGTCGTCCTGTCCCTGCAGCAGAAAAACACCCCCACAGCATGATGCTGCCACCACCATGCTTCACTGTTGGGACTGTATTGGACAGGTGATGAGCAGTGCCTGGTTTTCTCCACACATACCGCTTAGAATTAAGGCCAAAAAGTTCTATCTTGGTCTCATCAGACCAGAGAATCTTGTTTCTCACCAACTTGGAGTCCTTCAGGTGTTTTTTTAGCAAACTCCATGCAGGCTTTCATGTGTCTTGCACTGAGGAGAGGCTTCCGTCGGGCCACTCTGCCATAAAGCCACAGTGATCTTTGGGTTCTTCTTTACCTCTCTCACCAAGGCTCTTCTCCCCCAATAGCTCAGTTTGGCCAGATGGCCAGCTCTAGGAAGGGTTCTGGTCATCCCAAACGTCTTCCATTTAAGGATTATGGAGGCCACTGTGCTCTTAGGAACCTTAAGTGCAGCAGAATTTTTTTTTTGTAACCTTGGCCAGATCTGTGCCTTGCCACAATTCTGTCTCTGAGCTCTTCAGGCAGTTCCTTTGACCTCATGATTCTCATTTGCTCTGACACGCACTGTGAGCTGTAAGGTCTTATATAAACAGGTGTGTGGCTTTCCTAATCAAGTCCAATCAGTATAATCAAACACAGCTGGACCCACATGAAGGTATAGAACCATCTCAAGGATGATCAGAAGAAATGGACAGCACCTGACTTAAAGATATGAGTGTCACAGCAAAGGGTCTGAATACTTAGGACCATGTGATATTTCAGTTTTTCTTTTTTATTAAATCTGCAAAAAGGTCAACAATTCTGTGTTTTTCTGTCAATATGGGGTGCTGTGTGTACATTAACGAGGAAAAAAATGAACTTAAATGATTTTAGCAAATGGCTGCATTATAACAAAGAATGAAAAATTTAAGGGGGTCTGAATACTTTCCGTACCCACTGTAGGTAGGAAGGCAAGGCACGTCCGAATCCAATGTTAGCTTCACTTCCTTTCTCCTGAGATACCTTTATCTGATTGACTTTTGAAGGCAGCACAGATGTATCCTTCACTGCCTTTGATATCCCACAATCCTATGCTTTCCATTCTGTGACAGTTGAGCTAGAAAAATAAAGATTTGCGCTTGCTTGTCAGTTTGTGTGTAAAAGTACGTTTTTGACATTTTCCACTTTTGATGTAATTTCTAGCAAGAAATTACTACTGTAGTAATTAAATATTTGTTTAATTTTCACCAAAGCTTGCGCTATTTTGCTGTAGATCATTAAACTGTCATGCTGCCTCAGAATTATGTCCGAAATCAGTTTCGTGAGGTACCTTCATGCACAAACGCTGCCTCAAGGCTGATTTATACTTCTGCGTCTGACCTACGCCGTAGCCTCTGCACCGTAGGCTGTGTCTGTTTTCATTTATACTTCTGCGTTGTTGTCCGCGTCGACGTGCATGCAGACTACTAGGAGGCAGTGTCCGCTGTCATGTTGAGTGTCAAGGCAAAAGACGAAGAAAAAACAGCTTGTCATGTACATTGTCAGAGAAGTGACAAAAGAAGTGACTTTTGTTGCAGCATGACTGCATGTGTCCCCTGAAACAGGGCATTTTTTCAATCCTATGGAAGTTGAAAATGCTCGTCTCCTATTGCTCTGCACCAGTTTTTTGACCCGAGGGAGGGGTTCTAGCAGACCAATCACAGCGCTTGCGGTTCGCGTAGAATTTACGCGTTGTTACATTTTTTGAAGAGGTGCACGTCAGTACACACAGCCTACGCCGTAGCTACGGCGTACACTCAACGCCGAAGTATAAATCAGCCTTTACATGTTGCCTGATAAGGCAGCGAGGCAGCAAATCAGCTGGTTTCGGATGCAGCTGTTGAGTCTAAATCATAGACTGTAAAAAAAGACGGACGACGCGACGCCGCTTCCTTCCATTGTAATGAACTGAATGTAAAACATACGACGACGGGCATTGACATGTTACGCAAAAACGTCGGTTTGGAGCCTGGGCATGCACAGAAGGAATCATCAGTGGAGCCTGGAGGTGGAGTCGCAGTATCAAACTTCCGCCCAGACGACTGCGTCATCATTGATGTATTTTTAATTTATATAGCCTATTTTACACTATTTAAAATTCTACCTATAAAATAATAGGCTACTCTGTTTCTAGAGCAATGATATTTTTGAAACAGCAAATTCAGTAGATAAACTCAATATAATATGCCACTTAACAACTCTAAAATGTCATAAATGGCCCTGCCATTTTAAATCAAGTTCAACTAACGTTACAGGAGATCGATTGATGTAGACAGTGCTCTACAATTAAGTAGAGTAGGCTATCATTAGTTTTGTCCTGCTAATTTTATACCTATAAAAATAATTAGTAACTGCCAGATAACAATCACCTGCTTTTCCCCGACATGGTTAACGTTAGGCGTGTTATCTTAACTAATAACATTTATTAATTCGCTTATAAAGCCCACATTTAACGGTACCGAAAAAAGTTCAGTGATCCGTCAGATCCTTTAGGTCGGTTAGTACAGTTTACTGCTGAACAACTCATTTTGTCGGTATGAAATAACACAGAAATCGAAAATTAATAGATATCTTCAATCTCCCCTTGAAGCTCCGACAGTCCTCAGAGAAGCTGTCAATCACAACTGTCAATCATGACGACATGCTAGCTAAAATCAAACTTGTCACAAAAACGAACAACTGAATATATATCAGCGTGGTACAACTACCTTAATTGACCAAAATATTTCGGAAAATTTAATTTGAAGCGTAATTTATTTTTTTGTTTTGACAAAAAACGTTCGTTTGCATGGAGAGGGCGAGATGTACGACCTGTACTGCATCCAGCCACCAGGGGGCGATCAAAGAGCCCGCAGCTTCACTTTTCAGGACTTATGAGGCACACCCGGTCTGAATGCGATCCATAAGTAAGTAGACTGCGAAGTGGACTTAACAGGGTATTTCGCCATTTTAAGTGAGATTCCAATCCGAAGGTTGCGAACATGTTCAGTTCGAAGGGCACAGCGAACGGCATAGGGAATAAGGGAACATCGATACATCTTTTCACAGGAAGTAGAGAGGTAAAATCATCCAACTGTCATTGCGCTCCGCGTCACCAGTCATGGAGCTGGAAGAGTTTTTAAACGGCTCGCCCATGGAGGAATTTCCGTTTCCGTTTTGAGTATTCATAAATTTTGTTATTATTATACGAACGAAAGTATGAATGGCTATGGCGATGAGTGTTACATTTGCATATTTTATTGTATAAATAGGCATGACAAAGTAAAAGTGTTAAAAAGCAGCTGAGGCTCTGTCATTTTTTATTTTACTTTATTTACAGAGTGTTTACTATGCGGCTGCGCCTGAAAAAGAAAGCGCACGAGATGAGACCTAAACCATGGATTAAGAATACATTTATACAGTTAACCAAATGAGAATTTATTTTCGCATGGCATGACAGTTACAGCTTCAAATCTGTTAAGAGTCAATTCGAAAGTAAATTATAATATATATTTATTTATGTTGTATCATAATCTGCGCGACACCGTCGTTGACTTTCTTTGAGACGTTTGCAGGGCGTTCCAAATGAGCGATTATTGTCAGCAAAGTCCACTTCAATGGATATACCGTGCTCAGGGAGTAGGGAGCAGTGAACACTGCGTAATTATCCCAAATCTTGATTATCTGATTTTGAAGACGCTCCAAACAATTGAAAAGTATGATCAAACCGGCCAGACTGATAATTAAAGAGGGGGAGGGTGGGAAAAAAAGCAAGCTGCGATGAGCACTAAGATCCTCGAACAATCTGCCGACCATGACTACGATATGGAGTTTAGCACAATCAGTAAAAGAAAAGACTCCGAGCAAAATTCCAGCTGGGAAAAGAGCAAAACTACATTAAGGGAAATGAGGTGTCTAACCTGACCATACTGGAAGCAATTCAGAGTTTGGAAAATAACTTAAATGAGCAACTGACGCAACTTCGAGGGCAGGCTGGTTTTTGTGGGCGATAGCGTTGGTGTCTGGCGAGGGAGAATTTGGGTGAGAGAAAAACTTTCTTTTTGGCGGATCTGCATAAACTGTACTGTGAATGTAGCATCCTGTCTAATAGTTCAGATAGGGATGAAATGGAATGGATGATGGCCAGATCTGCAAGATTGAAAAGTGATTTGAGAGAAAGAAATAGAGGGAAAAGTTGGTCAGAACATAGCTAGTCTGGTGGAGGGAAACTATAGTAAGAAAATGAGAGCAAACCGGCATGAGAAACAGAAACCTGAGAATTTAGAGAAATTACATGAAAATGAATGGAAAGTTATAATTGAGTTTAACCAGGATGGTAGACACTACCACCCAATCAAACTCACCAAGGTGATTGAGAAGGAGATTGGTCAAATCAAATTCGCAAGGTTTATGAACAATAAAAGAATACTGATACATGGAATCAGAAAACAACAAGATAAGATTCTATGTCTACACTTCAAGGTGAAAGGATGAAGGCTCATATCCCGGGAGCAATGGCAAAAGTGAGAGGAGTTATCTCAGGAGTTCCACTAAGTATGTCAATGGAAGATGTCAAAAGGTTAAAAACTAAACGAGATGGATCATAAAACCCTATCTGTGGTTGTGCAATTCAAGAAAACCCTCCCTAGTTCAGTTCAAATGGGATACATAAATTACAGTGTGAGGCAGTACATCCCCAAACCACTCAGATGCTACAAATGTCAAAGAATGGGGCACACAGCACAACAGTGCAAAGGAAAGCTAAGATGTGCTAGATGTGGAGGTAAGCATGAGTATGTTAAATGTGAATGAGACCAGTTAATGAGACACAAAACCAGATTCCAGGCCATATGCAAAGTGGTTGTGAACACAAATGTAAAGTTGATGATGATACTTTAGTAGTTAAGAAAGTGAACGTTGTTGGTTTTATTTGTCACATCATAAATGTTGCATCACAGTTGAAAAAGAAAGGTGATAGAATTAAGGAAATTCCTTGATATGAGGGATGTCAAAGCAGATCAGATACATGCATTGTTGACAGTAACTGAAAATGGAGAAAACACACAAGCTGATGGTTAGGATGTTGATTATGGTACTACACATACTACAATGGAATGCTAGAAGCCTTATAGCTAACGGTCAAGAATTAAAAAAGTTCATTTATGAATTGGATGTTGTTCCAGATGTAGTATGTGTACAAGAAACTTGGTTATGAGCCCAACTAGATTTTGTGATGCCAGGGTTTAGTTCTGTAAGGTGTGATAGATCTAACAGCCAAAATGGTGGAAGGTGTTTTACCTTTATTAAGGATGGGTTGGCTTATAGGGAGATTAACGGTCAAGGAGATATGGGGTGTGTAATAGTTGAGACAAAAATAGGAATATAGTTGAGGAAATTATGAAAGAAAGATCATTGGCCTGCATTAACAATGGACAGGGTACAAGAATAGATGTGAAGAAAAGTAATACATCATGTTTGGATCTTACATTGGTGTCAGACAGTTTGGTAAATGCATGTGACTGGTATGTTAAGAATGATTCTACCATAGCAAGTGACCACTATCCAGTTCTTACTATAGTTAATACAAACGCATGTATTCAAGAAGGAGGTTCAATTAATAGATGGTGTTTTGAGAAAGCAGACTGGGAAAAATGTAAGACTTGTTGTGAAAAGTCAGTAAATTCGGTTACATTAGATTACTTATGCAAATGGATAGAGCGAATAATAGTTTGCAGGATTTCACATGTTTTAGAGCAGAGAGGATTACTGACTAACATACAAAGTGGATTTCGAAAAGGGCATTCCACAACAGATGCTTTAGTAAGAGTAAGTAATGAGGTGGAAAAGGCACTGAAAATGAAAGAGCTGATGACAATTGTATATTTTGACATTGAGAAGGCTTACGACACTATGTGGAGAGAAGGACTGCTTATTAAACTAATGTTACGTCCTCGGATGTATGCAATATTATACTGTGATTAGTGAAAACGTTGCAGCAACTCCGTGAATTGATGCTGTTAGAAGATTTTAAGGGTTGTCTTTCTGATAATCTTGTAATTCATTTAAAAGAGCAGAACGTATCTTCGCTCGCAGAAGCCGTGTCCTTGCTGATAAGTTTGTGTTAACTCATAGAGTAGTTTTCTCACATGTTGTTCGGCACGAGAAAGCTGTGGGCTCATTTGCTGCAGTGCAGGGGAAAGATGTTGCTGATGCTGTTAAAAGTTGTACGCGGGAGAGCACAGGGAGGCCGTCGACCTCCACCAGTTCATGCAGCACAAAAAAGAGTGTTTTTACTGTCTTGATTTGGGTCATCTCATTGCGGATTGTGAAGCGTGGAAAAAGAAGAACCAGACTAAGTCTAAAAGTGTTGCTTTTGTGAAATCCGTCTCAACCACGCCTGCTGAATCGACCAAGTCGTCGATATATGAACCTTTTCTGTTAACTAGATCAGTAGCGTTATCTCATGGCTCGGCTATTAAGCCAATAACTATGCTCCATGATACAGGATCCGCTCAGACACTTTATGTTGAGTACAGTGCTGCCGCTGTCTAATGAATCGTATACGGGAGCTAATGTGTTGCTCCGACGTATGGAACTCGGCTATATTAAGGTTCCCTTACACACTGTGTATTTAAAATCTGAACTTGTTTCAGGATGTGTGCAGGTGGGTGTACGATCTCAGCTTCCAGTAGAGGGGGTGGACTTCATACTGGGCAACGATTTAGCTGGAGGTAAGTTTTTTTCGCAGCCTGTCATTGTGGACACCCCCAAGGTGTTGGGTGAATTGACAGAAAAAGCTGAACAGTCAGCTAGTGCGTTTCCAGTTTGTGCAGTAACGCGTGCCCAAGCCCGTAAGCTCCAGGATGTTGTTGACCTGTCAGATTCATTTTTAGTATCTGATGGTGAAAGAGTGGAAGCTAAAATTATCGTTCAGCCTGAGCTAATGTTTACCTGTAGGTGAAAGTGTTCACAAAAATCAGGTCCCTCCAGGTCGGAAGAAAGCAGTTGGCCATGTTGCAAAAATCTGATCCTTCACTGAGTGCATGCGTTGCAGCTGCAATTGACAAGGATAGTCTTCCCGAGTCTGGAGTTGCATATTATTGGGATAATGAAGTGCTTATGCGTAAGTGGAAAAAGGATGACACCTTTTGTCAAGTTGTAGTTCCCTCGGCGTACCGCGCACAAATACTTGCTCATGATCATGTCCTGTCTAGTCATTTAGGCATTAGGAAAACATATGAGCGAGTGCTCCGCTACTTCTTTTGGCTGGGGATGAAGTCCGATTTCTCCGCTTACTGCCGTTCGTGTCACATATGCCAACTGACCGGTAAGCCCAATCAGACTATACCACCTGCTCCTTTACATCCAATACCTGTGGTGGGAGAACCTTTTGAGCGTATTATTTTAGACTGTGTTGGCCCACTCCCAAAATCAAAAGCCAGGCATCAATACATTTTCACCATGATGTGCGCTGCGACTCGCTATCCAGAGGCGATTCCGTTGCGCGCAATCAAAGCGAAAAAGGTGCTCCAGGAATTGATTAAATTCTGCTCGGTGTTTGGGCTGCCAAAAGTGATCCAAACCGATCAAGGATCAAATTTTACATTGAAAATATTCACCCAAGTTATTCGTGAATTGAACGTGAAACATATACTATCTAGCGCCTACCACCCAGAAGGCCAGGGAGCGATAGAGCGTTTCCATCAAACCCTGAAAACGCTACTGCGTAAATTCTGTGTGAAAACAGGAAAAGAATGGGATGAGGGACTACCTATGTTGATGTTTGTGGTTCGCGAAACCACACAAGAATCCTTGGGATTTGCTCCTGCTGACTTGGTGTTCGGGCATACTGTTCGCGGTCCATTGAGAATGTTACACGAACAGTTACTCGACGAATCTGCTTTCCTATGCCTGTTCTAGATTATGTGAGAAAATTCCGTGACCGGTTGCATCGAGCGTGTGCAATGGCAAAAGAGAATTTAGTCACGGCACAGAACAAAGTGAAATCTCACTTTAATAAAAGAAGTGTCAAACGAAACTTTCAGCCTGGAGACTCGGTGTTGGTCTTTCTTCCAGTTCAGGGAATTGGAATCAAGAAATTTGGTGGTCCATATGAAATTGAAAGTCAGCTTAGTGAAACTATGTTGTGCGTACTCCAGATTGCCGAAGAAAAACACGAGTCTGCCATGTGAATATGTTGAAGCCTTACTATAAAAGAGCTAGTGCTGCTGAGGATGGCCCGTCTGTTGCCATAGTAACTCCTGACGGCCGCGTCGAAAAAGATGCAGTCAACAGTTTTGAACGAACTGCTAGGCTGAAAAATTCAGAAATGCTGCGACAACAAATGTTGTATTATCTTCCTGATCAGCAGCGTCAAGATATTATGATGTTAATTAGAAGTATCCTTCTTTATTTGCAGATACTCCCTTCTCAGACTACTGCAATAGTGCACGATATTGAGATTGAAGGATCAGCTCCCATATGTCAACATCCCTATCGTGTCAATCCTGTAAAACAGGAAATAATGAAAGAGGAGGTGAAGTATTTGCTGGATCAGGGACTTGCTGTTCTCAGCTCCAGTCCGTGGAGCTCACCTTGTATTCTTGTGCCTAAGCCTGACGGAACATATAGATTTTGTACAGACTACTGCAAGGTTAATAGTGTCACAAAACCTGATTCATTCCCTATGCCCCGTATGGAAGACTGCATAGATCGAGTAGGAGCGGCCCACTTAGTAACGAAACTAGATCTTCTAAAAGGGTATTGGCAAGTGCCGCTGACCGCCCATGCGTCTGAAATATCGGCCTTTGTGACGCCAGATGACTTTCTAAATTACACTGTAATGGCATTCGGGATGAGAAACGCTCCCGCTACCTTTCAAAGGTTAATGCAGAAAGTATTGTCTGGAGTTAAAACTTGTGAAGCCTATTTGGATGACGTTATATTGTACCGTGATTAGTGGTTATGTTTTCTTTTTCTTTTCGAGTTTCTCTCTCCTCATTACTCCAGGTTTCGGCTGCTAATCATGTGGGAAAGCGGATTGGCTTCTTTCTCGACATCGCATCCTTTAAAAATGCGCTTCTGTGTAATGCAGGGGAGTTCTGAGTGTGTTCTGCTGGGAGGACGCGTTGGTGTCAGCGTTCCTCCGGCCTGTTGTTGATGTTTTTCCCAGGCAGGGTTATTATAGTTAACCAACAAAAAACTAAAACTATTAAAAACATTTATGCTAATCAAAATAAACCTAAACCATAAGAAAATATAAATATTAGTCCTAAATGGACTGTCCTCCTCCGAAAAACGATCCCATATGTCGTGTGTGGTCATCAAATGACATTTGACTGCGATGAGAGGAAGGATTGATCTTGAGCGTCGTAGTCCAGGTGTGTTTTATTTCATTTTTTAAAGTTATCGTTTTGATTGTCTGCAATTCATGCGTAAGTAACAATACCACTGAACGAATGTGATTTTACCACAGTAACTATAGCTCGATCCTAAAGCCCAGTGACCACAGCACTTTCCATAGTAACTGTAGTTTTACTGTGGTATTTGTAGTTAAAGCACAGTAACACATCACTTACCATGGTATTATCATAGTTCGTGTAGTTTTAATGTGGTATTTGTAGTTAAAGCACAGTAACACAACAATTACCATGGTATTATCACAGTTACTGTAGTTTTACACTTACCATGGTTTTACAACAGTAACCTCAACACTTGCCATGCCATTAATACCTTTTTGTAATGTAATTGTAATTCAGTATTTTTTTTCTGTCTTGCAGTTACTTCAGATCACATACTCCTCCATCTCCATCTCCCAGAACAACATTTAATCCAGCAGCTCTTTTAAGAAGTCATCTCTTACAAAAGCTCTCTCTCTCTCTCTCTCTCTCTCTCAGGTATGTCTGTGTTGCTCTTAACCCTTGATTGAAAATTACTGCAGTTATATTTTGCACAGCATTTGATGTTTCTTAAATTTTGTTTTACATACCACACGGCCCCATCATCAGTAATAATTCATACAATTTACCAAATCAGCAAATTCATATCATATTGTCCAAGCATATGACTGGTGTTTACTCCTGCTGTCATTGGCCATTTCCTCAACTCTCGTTCAGATTGTGTTCATTGTAAGTAGTTGGACTGTTTACAGGTGCTGGTCATATAATTAGACTATCATCAAAAAGTTGATTTATTTCACTAATTCCATTCAAAAAGTGAAACTTGTATATTATATTCATTCATTACACACAGACTGATATATTTCAAATGTTTATTTCTTTTAATTTTGATGATTATAACTGACAACTAAGGAAAATCCCAAATTCAGTATCTCAGAAAATTAGAATATTACTTAAGACCAATACAAAGAAAGGATTTTTAGAAATCTTGGAAGTATGAACATGAAAAGTATGAGCATGTACAGCACTCAATACTTAGTTGGGGCTCCTGTTGGAAAATGAAATTGCATCTCCATAAAGTTGGTCAGCAGCAGGAAGCATGAAGTGCTCTAAAACTTCCTGGTATACGGCTGCATTGACCTTGGACCTCAGAAAACACGGTGGACCAACACCAGCAGATGACATGGCACCCCAAACCATCACTGACTGTGGAAACTTTACACTGGACCTCAAGCAACATGGATTGTGTGCCTCTCCTCTCTTCCTCCAGACTCTGGGACCCTGATTTCCAAAGGAAATGCAAAATCAGAGAACATAACTTTGGACCACTCAGCAGCAGTCCAGTCCTTTTTGTCTTTAGCCCAGCGAGACGCTTCTGACACAGTCAGAGTGGCTTGACACAAGGAATGCGACAGCTGAAACCCATGTCTTGCATACGTCTGTGCGTGGTGGTTCTTGAAGCACTGACTCCAGCTGCAGTCCACTCTTTGTGAATCTCCCCCACATTTTTGAATGGGTTTTGTTTCACAATCCTCTCCAGAGTGCGGTTATCCCTATTGCTTGTACACCTTTTTCTACCACAAAGTTATTCTGTTCTGAGTTAATTAGCTGATTAGAGTGTGGCACCAGGCATCTGCAATATTGAACCTTTTCACAATATTCTAATTTTCTGAGATACTGAATTTGGGATTTTCCTTAGTTGTCAGTTATAATCATCAAAATTAAAAGAAATAAACATTTGAAATATATAAGTCTGTGTGTGAGTATAGAATGAATATAATATACAAGTTCACCACAAGAAGCTGGAAGAGCCTGTCATAAATGACCATATATGGACAAGTAAGTGTGACGCATCTGCTCAACTGGGTTGTCATTGGCTTGGAACTTCTCTTGTCACCCGCGGTGGTTGGTCAATATTTTAACCCATTTTAAAAAAACTTTTGAGATGATCCTCACTGCAGAACACTAGATCCAACTCCTCCTACTTTACATATCCCTAACTAAACCTCCACCCCCTGGTTCTAGATCCATCTCCTTCCACTTTACATTTACTTTAACCTACCCGACTCCGCCCCCTGGATCTCGAGTGCTCTGCAGTGAGGGGCTACTGCTGTGTTGTGGGAAATTACCTCTTTACCGAGATCCTAACCCTAACCATAGCATATCTTCAAATAACAGTGCCATGTTTTTTGCGTTTCATCAATAGAATGACAGAGGCTTATGGGAAATGTAGTTTAAAACATTTAATATTGAAATGGAAAAAAATACTATCTTTAATGAACAAATGGATATCTAATCAAGTTCGTTGTGCAAACCTTCATGACATATTTGAGAGGCAGGCTGAAATGTGGTATTATACCACCTTTATGTATATAATTGAAAAATGTGGCCAACATGATTTAGTAAACATAGCATAAGTAGTTGTCATACCAGTTTTTTCTTTCATACTATAAACAGACATTGATTTATAGCCATTTGAAATGTGCATTTTCTTGCTCTTCCAGGGGACTCTACTGGGCCCATGAGGGTGGAAGGGCAGTAGAACAGACACATTTGTATTCTCATCATGGACAACAAAGTGTGTTGAGTCACATTTATATTGTCCTTTCAACAACTTGCAATTATTTAAGTTGTTGCAAGTTCATCCAGTCATAGTTAAGATAACAGAACAAGAATAGACCCCCAAAAATCAGCATAAATGCCCATTTGGAATGGGCTTCTCCATTTATTTCATTAGAACAAGAGTGTTGATAGTAAACAAATCCATCGATTTAAACAACCAATAAACATTGTGACATTTCATTGTACTGTTCAACAAGGCCAATGTGCCATTCAGATTCAGTAAGACAAGGTACAGTGTGTTCTTTATAATATAAAAGACCTCATTTGTAAAACTCTGTGCCAAAATGTTCTCATCTTTGTCCTCCTCAAGTGCTGGACATCAGTATTGTGCATGCTCGTCTTGCTTATAGTACAGTTGATCTTCCCCTGGTACATTGCACTCAGTTGTGCATGAAGTGCCTGTAGTAATATAGCCCATGCATGTATCTGAAATTTGGCATATTTATTGTATTTGACACAGCATCTACTGTGTCACTAAGCATAAGCAATGGTAACCATCTAGCAAATTGTTGTCCCAAATGTCATTAATATGGCTAAATGTTCATGTCTCAATTAAAATGTTTTTTTTTTTTTTTTTACAAAATCAAATTGTGTATTTACCAAACAACATCCTTAATGCAGAATATTCACCATACTTTATTATCCAACACCATGTACACTTTACTTGAGAATACAGCATAAAGACAGCTAAAGTAGCATATAACAACAAATGATATTCAAGAGAAATATAAATGGGTTATGTTAAAACCACATGACATTAATCAGTTCACAGCTGATGAAGCCACACAAATGCATGCAAGGTGAAATGTCTAGTTTCCCTCTCATCATCAAAGCTCCCCTCTTTTTCTTCCTCTTGCTTGCTTATCCATCTCCCTACCATAATCTTCCACATCTCTAAACAATTAAAAAATTGTTATCTAGCACTGTACAGTACAAATGATTTAACAAAAGACATGTGACCAATTCAAATCAAATCACTTTATTGACACAATAACATAAACGAAAGTGTACAGGTGATGAAATGCTTTTGAGCAAACTCTGCAGCATGAGAGTATGGGTGACTGATGACAAGTACTGAATATATTCGCAACACATATAAAGTATTAACAGTATACAAAGTATTCATAAGGGGCTCAATACAGGTAGGGAACAATATATGGTACAATACAGAGAACACAAAACAATAACAATAATAAACACAAACACTGTATACTTTTACCTTTGCAGTGCAGTACAGCATGAATTAGTGCAAACATAATGTCAGGTTGCAGAATAATAGTGAGTCAGAATCCAGTCAGTGTAACTGATAGAGTGGTGCATATGAGGTTGGCAGGTGGGGTGTGCTGTGTGTGGTGTTACTGGTACGGGTTCAGTACAGACTGATTGCCGGTGGAAAGAACTTGTCTCGCAGTCTGCTGGTGCTGGTTCAGCGAGAACGTCTGCCTGATGGTAACGGTGAGAGCAGTCCACGGCTCAGGTGGCTGGAGTCTCTGAAGATCCTCCATGCTTTCCTCAGACACCACCTGGTGTAGATGTTCTGGAGGGAGGGAAGTTCACCTCCAACAATGGTCTGTGCAGTGTTTTCCACTCCCTGCAGAGCTTTGCAGTTGAGGGCGGTGCTGTTCCTATACCAGGCAGGGACAGCCAGTCAGATGTTCTCCAGAGTGCATGTGTAAAATGATTTGAGGGTTTTGGGGCTCACACTGAACTTCCTCAGTTGTCTGAGGAAGAAAAGACACTGATGAGCCTCCTTCAGCACTGCATCAGTGTGGATGGACCTGTGTGGTCCCCAGTGATGTGAACATAGAGGAACATTCATCAGCACCACTGATGCGGTGTAGCTTTTTCTCAAGCAGGGGATGAAGTCCTAACATAAGAAAACATGTATTTAGGAGGTGGTAAATCAATAAACAATTTATAATATTATTATTTATAATTGTTGCACTGGACTTTCCATTGATTTATGTTGGAGGCTGTTGGAGGCATAAGCCAAAAAAATCCTTCCACAACAATCTCACGGTTGTGATGTTTACTTTTATGGGCCATAACATCTGAGTTGTCACAGTAGAGCTGTTTGGGAATGCAGTCTTTACCACAGGTAATTGATGGTTTCAGGCTGCAGTGCTGCACTTGGTGGCCACAGAATACTCTTGTCAACAAAGACTCCATCATCTCTGGCCTCAGACCCGCTTCTCTTCAGTCTGGGCCATGCGAACTGACCACTTCTGTGAAGTCTGACCTCAGCATTGAGTGTTTGTAGTGCCAGCTGCCAGCTGCCAGCTCTTCTATCTTTTGATGTAGTCTTTCTGTACAAGTAGAAAATGAGAACATAATACAAAAACAAAACCAGCCAAAACAAATCAGTAATGTGTTGAAAACTCTTTAGTACTTATATAACATGCCTATTTTTTCATCTGCTGATTTCATCCTCCTTCAAACAATCAGACAAAACAATCAAGTCAATAATAGCTCCAGAGAAATAGTTTTGGGGAATACAGGTGTCAGTACTCACCATATTCAATAATTTCCTGCCCAAATTCTGAAGATGATAGCACAGCTGATTTGCTCATTCTAGGAGCGATAAAAAGATGTACATGTGAAAAATGATAACTGCTAATATGAATAGTTCTTTGAGAGATCAACATCGAATGCTGTACTACATTTAACTGCATTGCTTGAATACAGACATAATGGAAATGTGCACCTTTTCATTTTTCTCTTTTCTGTTCAGGCACAAGATGGCCATGTTCATTCCTCATCCCCAAGAGGACTGGCATGCTCTGTCTGTGACTGATTTTCTTTGCATTGTTGGTCTTCCATTTCAGCTGTAAAACAAGAAAATGTCTATTGCCCCTACGTTTAATTACTGTTGTTCTTTAAACATATACATTAAAACAATTATAATTAAGTTAATTCACCAAAATATTCAGGTCAGAGCATTTGTTGAATAAATATTGATTAAATTTTTTTTACAAACCTTACCTGGGGAGGGCTGATCATGGTAAAAACGTGCTGAGCATCACTAGTAGCTGTTTCTGTTTTAGTAGCTTCGAGGTCAAGTCTCTAGCAGCCTCCTGAGTTCATCTGTATACATCAGATTCAGAGTCTGACATAAAGCCATCATGCAAACTCCTTGTTTCTACCATACAACAGAGCAAAAAAAAAAAAAAAAAAAAGTGTGAGTCAGGGAGTAAAGGATTAATATGAAGAGAAATAGGCAGAGAAAGGCAGAATTTTGTGTGTAAGTCTAACGGAATGAGAGGAAGGTGTTATTAGAAAAAGCTGTATCTTCAATAGCAAGCTATATTAATAATAATTCCTTTAAACATGATCACATGCTACCGGGATTGTTGTAAGCCATTTAAAGGCCACTTCACACCAAGGATGAGTCCACTTCACAGCTATTTAACATTTAACAATACAGAGGAACAATTTCGTTGGAATCACTTTCAGAACATTTCTTTTCCAGCTGATGAACACTAAAAACATTGACAGCCAATCAGAATCTACCAGACTTTAAAGAGCTCGAGCACTTAAAATGGCAGACAACATAACCACAGCAGAACTTTATTGTCTTAAAATAGTTATCATTATAGTTATTGTTCTTGGTATGAACAGCCTTAAGTGATCTGATTTGGACAAATTAATTAAAGATCTAATGTGTCACGTGAAATGTTAAACTAGCATTTCCGGATTCTTGCTTCTTATACAGATGTTCAATAAAAATGAAGGAAAGAAAAGCAGACTATGAGGTGTGGACAGATATCATACAGTTGGAACGAGAAGAGATGGTGCCCATTTGTAAAGGATAATAAAGAATACAATAGACTTAATATAAACTTTCTGATATAAACAGTCCAACTACTTACAATGAACACAATCTGCAAGAGAGTTGAGGAAATGGCCAATGACAGCAGGAGTAAAACCATCATAGAATTTCGTATGAGTATGCTTGTACAATATGATATGAATTTGCTGATTTGGTAAATTGTATGAATTATTACGGATGATGGGGCCGTGTGGTATGTAAAACAAAATTTAAGAAACATCAAATACTGTGCAAAATGTAACTGCAGTAATTTTCAATCAAGGGTTAAGACCAACACAGACATACCATTGGAAATGTTTGCCTTCGCAGCTTTTTGTCTTCTCCGTAAACGCACAAGTTGGCCAAATTCATCCCTCTCCACAAACAAGACAGGTTTATCAAGACTTTGACACAGAGAGAGAGAGAGAGAGAGAGAGAGAGAAAGTGAGCAAGCTTTTGTGAGAGATGACTTCTTAAAAGAGCTGCTAGATTAAAGGTTGTTCTGGGAGATGGAGATGGAGTAGTATGTTTTCAAGCATGTTTAGGCCCTCAAAAATGCGATAATGTTTGGAAAAGAATAATAAATATAGCTGCAAGCAGCGATGATGGGCCAAAGCACTGCCACCACAGTGGCTTCAGGGCAACTGTGCATGGCAGGCAATGGGCATTTAAAACAGTTACACATAAAAGGACAATGTCAAATTCACACCACATTTACTGCAGCAGCTGATGCTTCTATGATCACAAACCACAACAGCCACATCCATGAAATAATTTAAAATGAGATGAATTTCATGTGTCATAGGTCGCTTTGAAATGTGTACAATGTTTTCTTTTGCAGCTCAATATTTTCTAAGTCTATGTTAATCTAAGTCCGGTATTTGTCTTAAGGTTTTTATTATATATTTTTCTAATTCATTAAAAGTGCCATTGACACCCATTTGGATATTATTTGAATTATTTTACCAAAGAGCAGTTATCTGCCTAATTTTAACTTACACATACTTATTGAAATGAAAAATAAAATTAAAATGTGCTTATTTATAATATTTGTTTTGTTTTATATTGAAATAAAGGATGTATAATTCCATGGTTAGTAAATATGTCTTTTCCTGTTTCCCTTATTGTTCTTATTTTAAACCGTTGCCATGGAAACACCATTCAAGATATCCTATAATCGTTTGCATTTTAGCATCTTCAGTGTCTTGTCATCATGTTCAGAAAGTTTGGTGGTGATTGCATGAATCCCCTAAGAGCATTAGTTAAAATTTCAGAGCTTGTTTATTCAAAAAGTCCAAATTCAAACCAAAATAGCTGACTTCCTGTTGGTCGGAGCTAATGACTGTAAATTAGAAAGTTGTCCGGCTTAATGAGATCAATATGTGTACCAAGTTTGGTGACTGTAGGTTAAACTAACCCCCTCACTTTTGTCAAAAGGTGGCGCTGTAGAGCTCCTGCTCCCCGTCCGTTTCTAAGGCTTTGCCCATGTCTACTGGATGACAATATTGATGTGTGTCGAGTTTCATGCAATTTGAAGCACGTTAAGAGCCTCAAAAATACCCAAGAATATTATTAAAGTTTGACTTGTTGCCATGGCAACAATATTTAAGATATCACACATTCATACATCATACATTCACAGGTCTACATCTGCCATGTTTTGACATTATTCTGATGAAGTTTGAAGCAAATCAGGTAAAAGTAAAAGGATGATCTCAAAGCATTTTGAAAGTGACACACTTCCTGCTGCCAGTTGGCAGCAGAACTTTGACTCACAATAGTCACATCCATGTGATCGGACTCCTACAACAAACACACAGATGAAGTTTCATAAAAATCAATCAATGTATGCATAAGTTTCCTATAACATTTCCTGTTTCCCTTTTCTCGCCATAAATTCGTTGGGTCGCCATGGCCAAACCGTTCAAGATATCAAAAATCCGCTGGCAATTTAGCATCATCAATGTCTTGACTTCATGATGACTGAGTTTGGTGGTGATCGGATTAATTGCCTAGGAGGAGTATATCAAATTCCAGAGCATGCGTTTTTCAAACAACCTGTAATAGCCGACTTCCTGTTGAGCCAGCGTACAACTTATAGCACTAAAGTTGTTAGGCCTGATGTGGTCCAGATGTGTACCGAGTTTCATACTAATGCGTGCAAGCGTGTTTGATATATGGACCAAGATTTCGTACTCCGTTCAAGGGGGCGCTGTCGAGCCCCCCTGCCACGCCTGGGTACCAGCCTCTGCGGCGTCCTAATGGCTGCAGATTTTCAATGTGTTTTCAAGAGTTTTTGAGCATGTTAAGGCCCCCAAAAAGCCCCGAATGACGGAAAAAAAATTAAAAATATAGTTGCAAGCACCGCCGCCCCGGTGGCTTCAGGGCAAATGTGCACGGTGGGCAATATGTATTTAAACTGGGTGAATGTAAAAGGAATATGTCAAAGTCATTTGAATATGCTGCATATACTGGAGTCAGCTGGTGCACCTATAACTGTGAACCACAACAGCTAAATCCATGAGATCATTTAAATTTAGATGAATTTAGATGAATAACCAAAGAGCAGTTATCTGCCTAATTTAAACTTACACATACTTCTATTAAAAAATGATTTAAAATGTGTTTATTTATAAATATAAAATGTGTTTATTTATATATAAAATAAGGGTGTATATTCCCTTCTTTGTCCCTAATTTAATCACTTACCATGGCAACAATGTTCTAGATATCCCATCCCTTTTCAGTTTAACAACTTCAATGTCTAAGCAACAAGTTAAAAAAAGTTTGGTGTAAATTGTATAAAGCCTGTAGGAGTAGTAGTATAAAACTGATAGCCTGTTTTTTCAAAAAATCCACATTCAACTGGACCAAGTTTTCGAAGCCCATTCAAGGGGGCGCTGTCGAGCTCTCCTGCCACACCCAGGTACCAGCTTCTGCCCGGCCCTGATGGCCGCCGGTTCCAATGTATGTGCAAAGTTTCATGAGTTTTCAAGCATGGTAAGGGCCCCAAAAGTTCACGAATAGTCGGAAATAAATAAATAAATAATAATAATCCTAAAGAAAACAATAGGGCCTCAGCCCTTTACAGGGCTTTGGCCCTAATAATAATCCTTAGATAAACAATAGGCCCCTGCGCCTTAGTGGCTTGGGCCCTAATAATCCTAAAGAAAACAACAGGGCTTCAGCCCTTTACAGGGCTTTGGCCCTAATAATCCTTAGGGGATCAAGAGGGCCCTGCGCCATCAGCCCTTTACAGGGCTTTGGCCCTAATAATCCTTAAGGGAATCAAGAGGGCCCTGTGCCATCAGTGGCTTGGGCCCTAATAATAATAATCCGTAGGGGATCAAGAGGGCCCTGCGCCATTAGTGGCTTGGACTCTAATAATCCTTAGGGGATCAAGAGGGCCCTGCGCCATTAATGGCTTGGGCCCTAATAATAATAATCCTAAGGAAAACAATAGGGCTTCAGCCCTTTACAGGGTTTTGGCCCTAATAATAATAATCCTAAAGAAAACAATAGGGCTTCAGCCCTTTACAGGGCTTTGGCCCTAATAATCCTAAAAAAAAAATAGAGCCTTCAGCCCTTTGGGTTTTGGCCCTAATAATAATCCTTAATGGATCAACAGGGCCCTGCGCCATTTTTGGCTTTGGCCCTGATAATCCTAAAGAAAACAATAGGGCCTTCAGCCCTTTGGGCTTTGGCCGTAATAATAATAATAAACGGAGGAAATCCAATAGGGTCCTCGCACTTTGGTGCTTTGGCCCTAATAATAATAAAAAGAAAAGAAAAATACACCGTCTGTGCTCCCGAGTGGCAGAAAGGAAAACGTGGTGTAGTCACGAAAGATACGTCCTATAGAAATACATTAGATTAAAACTCGTGTTGAGTGACACGAAAAAAAGGGGAAATTCATGTACACGAACACAAATCAATCATTAAACAAATCATTAAATTTCGTGACTATGTATAACATCTCTCGTTGGTTGACCCCCCTGCGTCAGAGTCTGAAGGTCAGGGATTTACATTGAAGTGTATCGGACAGCCCTCTACGTTGAAAAGCGACGCAAAAGGCGTACCTTCTGCCTCGGATGTCGATGCCAGGGGGCAATGACCAAACGTTGATACGTGATGATGAGGGGTGAGACCGTGTTGTTTTTTCATACTAACTAATGTGTATGGCCATAGAACTGTTGCCCAAAATAAACAAATGCTTGAAGATATTACAAACACTTTATCAGAGCTTAAAATAGTTTATCCTACAGACTTTATTTTAATGGGAGGTGACTGGAATATGACACCTGATGAATGGGAAGATAAATGGCCCACTAAATTTACAGCTACCACTTAAACCATACAATAGGGGAATTTATGAATAAAAATCACCTGATAGATATTTGGAGAAATCTAAATCCAGGTGTAAAACAATATTCCTGGTTTAAACCTAATAACACTTGTAAATCTAGGATTGACGCTTGTGGATTACTCCTTTAGAGAATTTGCCTGAGATATCTTGATTTCTAAAGCCCCACTAACAGATCATTGTTTTGTAGAAA
The DNA here is from genome assembly GCA_037101425.1 of Elopichthys bambusa. Taxonomy (NCBI): domain Eukaryota; kingdom Metazoa; phylum Chordata; class Actinopteri; order Cypriniformes; family Xenocyprididae; genus Elopichthys; species Elopichthys bambusa. Next base: position 22,653,885 of record CM074440.1, on the reverse strand, counting down.
TTAAATTAAATCCAGTTGATAGAATAAGGAAAAACAAAGGCTACTGGAAATTTAATTCTAGTCTGTTAAAAAATAAAGAATATTGTACAAAGATAAAATAAATATAATGAGACTATAAATAGTTTTTGCAGTAAATGGGGATTTGTAAAATATAGAATTAGAGAAAGTTCCATAAAGTTTAGTAAAGACATTGGTTTGAAAAATAGAAGAGAAGAATGTAACTTGTTCCAAGAAATTAGTAAATACTGTGATAAGGCAGATTTGAACAGTGAAGATAAAGACAAATTACTATTAATATTGCAGTCCAAATTAGATGATATGTATTGCAAAAGAGCTCAAGGTGCGTTTGTTAGATCGCAAACGAAATGGATAGAGCAAGGAGAAAAGAACACCTTGTACTTCAGTAATTTAGAGAAGAGAAGGCAGTATCAAGTTTACTGATAAATGGAGCAGAGTGTAAGGATCATAAAACCATTGAGAAGACGGTCTTTGCATTTTATAATAATCTCTACACTTCTGCATATTCCCAACTAGAGTCCTCAAATTTTCTAAATAAAATTAAAGACTTTATACCCAAGATTGATGATTCATCATCCAGTAAATCCCCGGGTACCGACGGGTATAGCCGAATTTTATAGATTCTTTTGGAAAGATATCAGACATTTGTTATTTAAGGCAATTCAAGAATGCATAGCAAAGAACGAATTAATGACAACCATGAAGCAAGGCCTAATAATACTTATTCCCAAACATGGCAAAGACAAAAGATTGCTAGATAATCTAAGACCCATTACGCTTTTGAATACTGATTATAAATTATTATCGGGAATTATTGCAGCTAGAATGAAAAAAGGCCTGCACCAGAAAATAAATGAAACCCAATTCCTTGCTGGAAGATCGATCCATAATAACATACGATTGGTATTAAATTTAATTGATTATAGTCATACATTTGTAGATCAGGGTTTCATTGTATTTTTAGATTTCTACAAAGCTTTCGATTCGGTAGAACATCCCTTTATTTTAGAAACTTTAAATCTTTTTGGTTTTGGACAGAATTTTACAAATTTGATAAGTCTGCTTTACAATGATATTAAGTTAAGTCACCTTTATTTATATAGCGCTTTTTACAATGCAGATTGTGTCAAAGCAGCTTTACATTGATAACTGGTACATTATTTTGGCTGCACAGCAGCTCTTAAAGAATAGTGTCAATGCAGGCAGATCAAAGCACTGTTGAATATCAAATGTCAATTGTCAAGTGTCCCCAACTAAGCAAGCCAAAGGTGACAGAGGCAAGGAACCCAAACTCCAACAGGTGACATCAGGTGGCAAACAGGTGTTAAAATAGAGAAAAAAACCTTGGGAGAAACCAGGCTTAGTCGGGGGGCCAGTTCTCCTCTGGCAAACAGTGCTTTGTTACGACTCAGGTTGCTATCATAAGTCAGATAGGATCGCAACATTCAAAGTATTTAATTCAGTTCCATCCAGCTGAGGATCGTATTCATCACGCCGGTATGGACGGTTGTTGAGGAGCTGCGCCACTGGTTGTCATGTTGATGAGGCCTTCACAGTGGATGATCTAGTTGACTCAATCTCTGCTGATACTTCAGGGCTGCGTTGTGGTCGTGTCAAGGCGCAGGTCCTTGGTCTCACCTGGATGCGGCTCGGATCCGGTTGACAACGGTAAACCTCGGGATAAACAGAAAGACTAATATTAGCGTAGATGCCATTCTTCTTCTGATGTAACGAGTACATCTGGTGTTATAGGAAGTGTTCCTGGTTCCGGCTGACCTAATTTATGCAGCCTAATAATCCTTTAACGGATTTGAAAAAATAAATTGATAATGTGTTATGTGTATGCCAGGTTAAAGAGATGCGTTTTTAGTTTAGATTTAAACTGACAGAGTGTGTCTGCTTCCCGAACAATGCTAGGAAGATTGTTCCAGAGTTTAGGTGCCAAATAGGAGAAGGATCTACCGCCTGCAGTTGATTTTGATATTCTAGATATTATCAACTGGCCTGAATTCTGAGATCGCAATAGACGTGAAGGACTATAATGCATTAAGAGCTCGCTCAGGTACTGGGGAGCTAAACCATTTAGTGCTTTGTAAGTAATTGGCAAGATTTTAAAATATCTATACGATGTTTAACAGGAAGCCAATGCAGTGTTGACAGAACTGGGCTAATATGGTCATACTTCCTAGTTCTAGTAAGAACTCTAGCTGCTGCATTTTGTACGAGCTGTAGTTTATTTATCAGGCGAGCAGAACAACCACCTAGTAGAGCGTTACAGTAATCTAGCCTTGAGGTAATGAACGCATGAACTAACTGTTCCGCATTTGTCATCGAGAGCATATGTCGTAGTTTAGATATATTTTAAAGATGGAAGAATGCGGTTTTACAGATGCTAGAAACATGGCAACATTCAAATGAAAGATTGGTATCAAAGAGCACACCCAGGTTCCTAACTGACGACAAAGACTTAACAGAGCAGCCATCAAGTGTTAGACAATATTCTAGGTTATTACGTGAAGAAGTGTTTTGTCCAAAAATTAGAATATCTGTTTTTTCTGAGTTTAGTAGTAGGAAATTACTGGTCATCCAATTTTTTATATCAGCTATGCATTCCGTTAATTTTGTGAATTGGTAAGTTTCGTCAGGGCGCGAAGAAATATAGAGCTGAGTATCATCAGTGTAACAGTGAAAACTAACGGCATGCTTCCTAATGATATCTCCAAGGGTAGCATGTACAGAGTGAAAAGCAATGGTCCTAGTACTGAGCCTTGCAGTACTCCATATTCAACTTGTGATCGATATGACCTCTCTTCATTTACTACTACAAACTGATAACGGTCAAATAAGTATGATTTGAACCATGACAATGCAATTCCACTAATGCCAACATAATTTTCAAGTCTATTTAAAAGAATACTGTGATCAATAGTGTCAAATCCAGCACTAAGATCCAGTAACACTAATAGAGAGATACAACCCCGATCTGATGATAAGAGCAAATCATTAGTAACTCTAATGAGAGCAGTCTCAGTACTATGGTACGGTCTAAATCCTGACTGGAAATCCTCATAGATACTATTTCTTTCTAAAAAGGAACGTAGTTGTGATGATACTGCCTTTTCAAGTATTTTTGACAGAAAAGTGAGATTTAAGATCGGCCTGTAATTGACTAATTCTCTAGTCAAGTTATTTCTTTATTTATATAGCGCTTTTTACAATGTAGATTGTGTCAAAGCAGCTTTACATTGATAACTGGTACATTATTTTGGCTGCACAGCAGCTCTTAAAGAATAGTGTCAATGCAGGCAGATCAAAGTACTGTTGAATATCAAATATCAATTGTCAAGTGTCCCCAACTAAGCAAGCCAAAGGCGACAGCGGCAAGGAACCCAAACTCCAACAGGTGACATCAGGTGGCAAACAGGTGTTAAAAAGGAGAAAAAAACCTTGGGAGAAACCAGGCTTAGTCGGGGGGCCAGTTCTCCTCTGGCAAACAGTGCTTTGTTACGACTCAGGTTGCTATCATAAGTCAGATAGGATCGCAACATTCAAAGTATTTAATTCAGTTCCATCCAGCTGAGGGTCGTATTCATCACGCCGGTATGGACGGTTGTTGAGGAGATGCACCACTGGTTGTCATGTTGATGAGGCCTTCACAGTGGATGATCTAGTTGACTCAATCTCTGCTGATACTTCAGGGCTGCGTTGTGGTTGTGTCAAGGCGCAGGTCCTTGGTCTCACCTGGATGTGGCCCGGATCCAGTTGACTACGGTAAACCTCGGGATAAACAGAAAGACTAATATTAGCGTAGATGCCATCAAGTTGTGGATCTAGGATCAAGTTGTGGTTTTTTTAATAAGAGGTTTAATAATAGCCAGCTTAAAAGTTTTTGGTACGTATCCTAGTGATAAAGATGAATTTACGATATTAAGAACAGAATCTATGACCTCTGGAAGCATCTCTTTCAATAGCTTAGTCGGTATAGGGTCTAACATACATGTTGTTGATTTTGATGATTTAACAAGTTTAGACAATTCTTCCTCTCTTAAAGCAGTAAATGAATTGAATTTTTCCTCAGGGACACTACAATGCACTGTCTGACACAATACTGTATTAGACGGTTGCATGGTTATAATTTTTTTTCTAATATTATCAATCTTGCAAGTAAAGAAGTTCATAAAGTCATTACTGCTGTGCTCATTGGAAACATCAGAAGTTGAAGCTTTATAGGGCTGGACTCATTTAAAGTGATGTAATCGTCCAGTTTTAGCCACGTTTCTGTCGAACACAGCACATCTAGATTATTGTCTGTGATAATATCATTTACAATAAGTGATTTTGAAGAAAGGGATCTAATATTTATCAACCCAAGCTTTATTATTTGTTTATCATTATTATCTCTATTTTTTATTTGTTGAACATCAATTAAATTTTTACCATTAAATGGGTTTGGAAGTTTTTTGTTTTTACTAATTCAGGGTACAGACACAGTCTCTATGTGATAATATCTAGGTGTAAGAGTTTCTATGTGTTGGGATTTATCTGACTTCTGTAACGTGAGGTAGCTAGCAGACAGTCGGTTTAGCCGGTCATGTTTTAGCTCTAAGACTATGTGCCATATTACTAGAGAGAAGAATACCATCTCTTTTCAACAGGTCAGGTCTGCCCCAAAAACTTTTCCAATTGTCTATGAAACCTATATTATTTTGCGGACACCACTTAGACAGCCAGCCATTGAGTGATGACAATCTGCTAACTATCTCATCACTCCAACAAACAGGAAGGGGACCAGAGCAAATTACTTCTCCTGACATTGTACTTGCGAGTTCACACACCTCTTTAATGTTAATTTTAGTGATCTCCGACTGGCGAAGTCGAACATCATTAGTGCCGACGTGAATAATAATTTTAGAGTATTTACGATTAGCATTAGCCAGCACTTTTAAATTTGCTTTGATGTCAGGTGCTCTGGCTCCCGGCAAACATGTGACTATGGTGGCTGGTGTCTCTATTTTCACGTTCTGTGTAATAGAATCGCCAATAACTAGGGCACTTTCAACAGGATTCTCAGTGGGTGCGTCACTGAGTGGGGAGAACCTGTTTGATATTCTTACTGGAACGGAAGAGTGGTGTTTTCCACGGCTAGGCCGCATCACCGTTACCCAAGTGCCCTGCTGCACGGGCTCTACAGCTGGAACCGAACAATGTACAGAGTTCACTAAGCTAGTCGCATCCAAAACAGTATCTGAAGCCCTTGCATTCTTACTATCCTCAATTAAAGTTTGGATGCGTGTCTCTAATTCTGAGATTCTCTCTGTCAGCCTGACTATTTCCCTACATTTATGACATGTAAATCCCTCGTCGCTGACAGAGAAAGCTATGCTGAACATGTGGCAAATGGAACAGGTAACAATGCTAGGAGAGGATGACATGACTCACCGTGTTTGTAGACTGATCCAACTTTCCACAGCTGTTTGATGAACGCGTTGAAAAAGGAGCGCGCGACAGACTGATGACAAATTAACAAGCTAGCGAGATGCAAACGCGTTGTAACAGCGATTTAGATTCAAAGATTCCAAGCTAGCGACATCGATATCGGTTATCTACTCAAAAAATATATGTACAATTTTAAAAATATCTGTGTGTCACACTGATGAGACTAACAAGAAGGATGCCCTTTGACTCCCAATGATTTAAAGTGACCCTACAAACAATTTTTTCAACTGAGTCAAGTCAAGTCAAGTCACCATTATTTATATAGCGCTTTTTACAATGTAGATTGTGTCAAAGCAGCTTTACAGTGATAACTGGTACATTATTTTGGCTGCACAGCAGCTCGTAAGGAATAGTGTCAATGCAGGCAGATCAAAGCACTGTTGAATATCAAATGTCAGTTGTCAAGTGTCCCCAACTAGGCAAGCCAAAGGCGACAGCGGCAAGGAACCCAAACTCCAACAGGTGACATCAGGTGGCAAACAGGTGTTAAAATGGAGAAAAAACCTTGGGAGAAACCAGGCTTAGTCGGGGGGCCAGTTCTCCTCTGGCGAACAGTGCTTTGTTACGACTCAGGCTGCTATCATAAGTCAGATATGATCGCAACATTCAAAGTGTTTAATTCAGTTCCATCCAGTTGAGGATCGTATTCATCACACCGGTATGGACGGTTGTTGAGGAGATGTGCCACTGGTTGTCATGTTGATGAGGCCTTCATAGTGGATGATCTAGTTGACTCAATCTCTGCTGATACTTCAGGGCTGTGTTGTGGTTGTGTCATGGCGCAGGTCCTCGATCTCACCCGGATACGGCCCGGATCCGGCTGACTACGGTAAACCTCGGGATAAAGAGAAAGACTAATATTAGCGTAGATGCCATTCTTCTTCTGATGTAACGAGTACATCTGGTGTTATTGGAAGTGTTCCTGGTTCCGGCTGACCTAATTTATGCAGCCTAATAATCCTTTAACGGATTTGAAAAAATAAATTGATAATGTGTTATGTGTATGCCAGGTTAAAGAGATGTGTTTTTAGTTTAGATTTAAACTGACAGAGTGTGTCTGCTTCCCGAACAATGCTAGGAAGATTGTTCCAGAGTTTAGGTGCCAAATAGGAGAAGGATCTACCACCTGCAGTTGATTTTGATATTCTAGGTATTATTAGCTGGCCTGAATTCTGAGATCGTAATAGACGCGAAGGACTATAATGCATTAAGAGCTCGCTCAGGTACTGGGGAGCTAAACCATTTAGTGCTTTGTAGGTAATTAGCAAGATTTTAAAATCTATACGATGTTTAACAGGAAGCCAATGCAGTGTTGACAGAACCGGGCTGATATGGTCATATTTCCTAGTTCTAGTAAGAACTCTAGCTGCTGCATTTTGTACGAGCTGTAGTTTATTTATCAGGCGAGCAGAACAACCACCTAGTAGAGCGTTACAGTAATCTAGCCTTGAGGTCATGAACGCATGAACTAACTGTTCCGCATTTGTCATCGAGAGCATATGTCGTAATTTAGATATATTTTTAAGATGGAAGAATGTGGTTTTACAGATGCTAGAAACATGGCCTTCAAATGAAAGATTGGTATCAAAGAGCACACCCAGGTTCCTAACTGACGACGAAGACTTAACAGAGCAGCCATCAAGTGTTAGACAGTATTCTAGGTTATTACGTGAGGAAGTTTTTGGTCCAAAAAGTAGAATATCTGTTTTTTCTGAATTTAGTAGTAGGAAATTACTGGTCATCCAGTTTTTTATATCAGCTATGCATTCCGTTAATTTTGTGAATTGGTAAGTTTTGTCAGGGCGCGAAGAAATATAGAGCTGAGTATCATCAGCGTAACAGTGAAAACTAACACCATGCTTCCTGATGATATCTCCTAAGGGTAGCATGTACAGAGTGAAAAGCAATGGTCCTAGTACCGAGCCTTGCGGTACTCCATATTCAACTTGTGATCGATATGACCTCTCTTCATTTACTTCTACAAACTGATAACGGTCAGATAAGTATGATTTGAACCATGACAATGCAATTCCACTAATGCCAACATAATTTTCGAGTCTATTTAAAAGAATATTGTGATCAATAGTGTCAAATGCAGCACTAAGATCCAGTAACACTAATAGAGAGATACAACCACAATCTGATGATAAGAGCAAATCATTAGTAACTCTAATGAGAGCAGTTTCAGTACTATGGTATGGTCTAAATCCTGACTGGAAATCCTCATAGATACTATTTCTTTCTAAAAAGGAACATAGTTGTGATGATACAGCCTTTTCTAGTATTTTTGACAGAAAAGTGAGATTTGAGATTGGCCTGTAATTGACTAATTCTCTAGGATCAAGTTGTGGTTTTTTAATAAGAGGTTTAATAATAGCCAACTTAAAAGTTTTTGGTACGTATCCTAGTGATAAAGATGAATTAACGATATTAAGAAGAGGATCTATGACCTCTGGAAGCATCTCTTTCAATAGCTTAGTTGGTATAGGGTCTAACATACATGTTGTCTATTTTGATGATTTAACAAGTTTAGACAATTCTTCCTCTCTTAAAGGAGTAAATGAATTGAATTTTTCCTCAGGGATACTACAATGCACCGTCTGACACAATACTGTAGTAGACGGTTGCGTGGTTATAATTTTTTTTCTAATATTATCAATCTTGCAAGTAAAGAAGTTCATGAAGTCAACTGAGTGAATCCACACGTCAGGGTCTTTCAGAAGATGCGACTCCACAGGATCAGTCGGTCTCCTGAGATTGTTTAATTTCCCTTAAAAACCAAAGATTAGGCCAAAACCCTACCAGGCATGTCCACATCAGACTCTGTGGTAGAAAATATCCTTGTTGTTAAAACGTAGTATATCTGTTAAATATGTGTCTTTGTGTTTTAAAAACCATACATTTAAACTTGCATATTTTTTAGTTGACGCTTGTCGCATAGATCTATATCTATAGATATTTCTATAAAGTTTCAATTCCTAGTAAATATAAAACAAAAGTATAATGTCGACAAATTTGTTTGCTGTTTTTAACAATTAGATATTACCTTGCTCCAAAACAGTTCCTCACACAATGAAACCTTTAAGGATAGCCAAAGGTTCAGGACAATGAGTTAAAACACTACATATGTAAGATAGTTTTACCCCAAAATCAAATACTATATTACATTTTTCAAAAGATAATCTTGCTTTAAAGTTTGAATAAATGTTAAAAGCAAACATATCTTCATACCATGTTTTCTGACACAATGCCATTAATTGTTTTATAAAATGTGCTATTATTTGTACAAGGGTTATACTACTTTTATCAGCCTAATAAATATGAAGTTAATACATGATGAAATCATGTTACCAAATTCTTTTGACTTGTTGTTTTTGTTGTTTGTTTGTTTTTAAATACAACTAAACCAGATAACACATTGTTGTTGTTGTTTTGTTGTTGTTGTTTTGACAAACTATTAGCAAAAATTATTTCCCCCGTGGCATTGGTATAGGTCTTATTTTTAAAGTTTCAATCATGTACAATCATGCGATACAAGGATCCGGCTGAAGCTTCATATTAAACAAAGAAAAGAATAGGTCATTTTCACTTGTGAACGTGTATTATACACACTTTCAACATGTATTATATGATATTTGTACGTTAGTACTCATTATTCACATCATTTGAAAAGTTTCAGGAAAGCTTTAGATCAGAATCCAGATTTTAGCATCCAACATGACATATATAGTTGTACCAGCTAAGTGTGTCTCAACTGTTTCTATCAATATTTTTTTTTTTTTACTCAAATAAATAGATATTGAAAATAGCTACTGACATTTGCTTTTTTCCCCTACAGATAAAAGCCAAATTATGTGAACACAAAACTCAGTGAGAATACTGTATACAGTTATGATATTTTCAGAAATTCAAAGGGCCTAGTTACTAAGAAATTAAATTGATAGTTCTTGTAGTGCAATTATCCATCTCTACGATGTGGGATTGCATGAAGCGTCGACACGAAAAGTAAGTCTGGTTGTTTGCGTTTGAAACGATTATGACTGAGACATATCTAACCATAGCACTGAAAGCAACGCATACATTAAAGTTTGAGGACAATAAACAAAGTTACACACTCCAGTAAAGCTGTATATACAGCTCAAATATGAATTTGAGTACAATGTGAGCACAATAAATTCTCGCATTTAAATTCAAGAGAAAGCAGTGACATCATGTAAGAAAAGTGTCATATTGCATACAGAAATCCACTCTTGATCTATTGTGAAAGGCATTTCCACCCTTAACAATTTGTTTCTTTCAACAACACTGCTCGACGTTAAAGATTATATGTACAGGTGCTGGTCATATAATTAGAATATCATCAAAAAGTTGATTTATTTCACTAATTCCATTCAAAAAGTGAAACTTGTATATTATATTCATTCATTACACACAGACTGATATATTTCAAATGTTTATTTCTTTTAATTTTGATGATTATAACTGACAACTAAGGAAAATCCCAAATTCAGTATCTCAGAAAATTAGAATATTGTGAAAAGGTTCAATATTGAAGACACCTGGTGCCACACTCTAATCAGCTAATTAACTCAAAACACCTGCAAAGGCATTTAAATGGTCTCTCAGTCTAGTTCTGTAGGCTACACAATCATGGGGAAGACTGCTGACTTGACAGTTGTCCAAAAGACGACCATTGACACCTTGCACAAGGAGGGCAAGACACAAAAGGTCATTGCAAAAGATGCTGGCTGTTCACAGAGCTCTGTGTCCAAGCACATTAATAGAGAGGCGAAAGGAAAGGAAAAGATGTGGTAGAAAAAAGTGTACAAGCAATAGGGATAACCGCACCCTGGAGAGGATTGTGAAACAAAACCCATTCAAACTGTGTTCAACATTCCCACTGTGTTTTCTGAGGTCCAAGGTCAACACAGCCGTATACCAGGAAGTTTTCTGCTGCTGACCAACTTTATGGAGATGCAGATTACATTTTCCAACAGGACTTGGCACCTGCACACAGTGCCAAAGCTACCAGTACCTGGTTTAAGGACCATGGTATCCCTGTTCTTAATTGGCCAGCAAACTCGCCTGACCTTAACCCCATAGAAAATCTATGGGGTATTGTGAAGAGGAAGATGCGATATGCCAGACCCAACAATGCAGAAGAGCTGAAGGCCACTATCCGAGCAACCTGGGCTCTTATTACACCTGAGCAGTGCCACAGACTGATTGACTCCATGCCACTCCGCATTGCTGCACTAATTCAGGCAAAAGGAGCCCCAACTAAGTATTGAGTGCTGTACATGCTCATACTTTTCATGTTCATACTTTTTGGTTGGCCAAGATTTCTAAAAATCCTTTCTTTGTATTGGTAATATTCTAATTTTCTGAGATACTGAATTTGGGATTTTCCTTAGTTGTCAGTGATAATCATCAAAATTAAAAGAAATAAACATTTGAAATATATCAGTCTGTTTGTAATGAATGAATATAATATACAAGTTTCACTTTTTGAATGGAATTAGTGAAATAAATCAACTTTTTGATGATATTCTAATTATATGACCAGCACCTGTATATATAGCATACAGAGTCGTTAGAGTCTATGGCATGCTGTTGTAGTACAAACGCATTTAAAAACTATAACTCTGCATGCCGGTATAAAGAAGAAATTATCATAATCTTTCTATCAAACATAATCTTTATACAGATATTCAGCTATAATAAAAACATAATACCACTCCAATACTATTGTCTTTTATGTGTCAGCCTTTTAGGTTCGATCCGGGAAAACAGGCACAGCTGCTGTACGTTCATGCGTTAACACGATTTATCTCAATAATTTGTTCTTCTTTAAGGAAGTCATTATGGTAAGTGGTTTTTACCCCTAATCAGCATCCAATCAAAATTGTTTAACATCTCTTAATTTTTAATATTTGCTCCTGCTTAAATATTACAAAGGGGTCAGACATGATATCTTATATATATATATATATATATATATGATAGTGTTACAGGTCCTAGGTAGTCGGTTGCCTGTAAGAGAGAGCATGAGATGATTAGGTTGTTACTCAAGACGTCCTCTGTGTTGTCTTTAATAAAACATTTCAGCGTCATTAAGACAAACTCCGTAACTGTATTCGTAAATACGTTGAAATAACTGTAACCACACAAATATCGGATATGAATAACTAAAACAAAGCCTAACAACATATACACAAATGATTCGAACTCTTTCACAAACCAGACTGACCCCGGGTAAGTATAATTCAAATATATGTGAGGATAGCTCTTAAATGGTTTAAGTCATATTTAGCTGACAGGAGCTTTGCTGTGAAGTTGGGCGAATGTATGTCAACTTCAGCTCCACTAAAGTGCGGAGTCCCACAAGGTTTCATTCTTGCCCCCCTTTTGTTTTCTATGTACTTGCTCCCTTTAAGAGCTATATTTAGGAAGCATGGTGTCTCGTTTCATCTGTATGCTGATGACACGCAGATTTATCTGCCACTTAAAAAAGACAATGGATTTGATATTTCCCCTCTTTTGAACTACTTAATGGACATCAGGGACTGGATGGCGTTAAATTAATTTGAAATTTAATGAAAATAAAACTGAGATTATGTTTTTTGGCTAAAATGGAAAACAGGGTACCATAAATTTTATTCTTGGACCGTTGGCTAAATATAGTAAACCAGTGGTGAAAAATTTAGGAGTACTATTTGACCCAGAATTTAAATTTGACAAACAAATTAACTCTGTGGTCAAATCTTGATTAAGCATTTTCTTTCTTTTAGAGATTTAGAAATAGTTATTCATGCTCTTGTGTTCTCACGTTTAGACTATTGTAATTCTCTTTACTTAGGAGTTAGCCAGAAAGACCTGTCACGCCTACAGATAGTTCAAAATTCGGCTGCAAGATTGCTAACAGGCACCCGAAAGCATGACCATATCACTCCTATTTTATTTTCCCTTAAATGGTTGCCGGTCCATTTTCAAATTGAATATAAACTTTTATTGTTTGTTTTTAAATCTCTGAATGGGCTGGCACCAAAGTATCTGGAGACTGTAGTGAAACGATATTCCTCTGTTAGGCCCCTGAGATCTGCTGACCAGCTTCTTTTAGTGGTCCCCAGATCTAAACTAAAACTATGAGGAAATCAGGCTTTCTCAGTAGCTGCTCTGAAGTTATGGAACTCGCAGTGAGTTCCCTTTCTATTAGATCTGCTCAGACAATTTCTAGTTTTAAATCCTTGCTAAAAGCTCATCTACTTACTATGGCTTTTAAATCTTCGGGTAATTAACTCCTAGATGTGTATGTGTTTTATGTTTAGACTATATTAAACATATAGAAACATATAGATATGTTTTATCTATATTAAACATCGTATAGATTTTAAAATCTTGCTAATTACCTACAAAGCACTAAATGGTTTAGCTCCCCAGTACCTGAGCGAGCTCTTAATGCATTATAGTCCTTCGCGTCTATTACGATCTCAGAATTCAGGCCAGCTAATAATACCTAGAATATCAAAATCAACTGCAGGTGGTAGATCCTTCTCCTATTTGGCACCTAAACTCTGGAACAATCTTCCTAGCATTGTTCGGGAAGCAGACACACTCTGTCAGTTTAAATCTAAACTAAAAACACATCTCTTTAACCTGGCATACACATAACACATTATCAATTTATTTTTTCAAATCCGTTAAAGGATTATTAGGCTGCATAAATTAGGTCAGCCGGAACCGGGAACACTTCCAATAACACCAGATGTACTCGTTACATCAGAAGAAGAATGGCATCTACGCTAATATTAGTCTTTCTGTTTATCCCGAGGTTTACTGTAGTCAGCCGGATCCGGGCCGTATCCGGGTGAGATCGAGGACCTGCACCATGACACAACCACAACACAGCCCTGAAGTATCAGCAGAGATTGAGTCAACTAGATCATCCACTGTGAAGGCCTCATCAACATGACAACCAGTGGCGCATCTCCTCAACAACCGTCCATACCGGTGTGATGAATACGATCCTCAAATGGATGGAACTGAATTAAACACTTTGAATGTTGCGATCATATCTGACTTATGATAGCAACCTGAGTCGTAACAAAGCACTGTTCGCCAGAGGAGAACTGGCCCCCCGACTAAGCCTGGTTTCTCCCAAGGTTTTTTCTCCATTTTAACACCTGTTTGCCACCTGATGTCACCTGTTGGAGTTTGGGTTCCTTGCCGCTGTCGCCTTTGGCTTGCTTAGTTGGGGACACTTGACAATTGACATTTGATATTCAACAGTGCATTGATCTGCCTGCATTGACACTATTCCTTACGAGCTGCTGTGCAGCCAAAATAATGTACCAGTTATCACTGTAAAGCTGCTTTGACACAATCTACATTGTAAAAAGCGCTATATAAATAATGGTGACTTGACGCTATATAAATAATGGTGACAGAAAACTGCACTGCATGTTTAGCATGTTTTGTATTAATTGGGCCTTGTACTTTGTGTATTTTAATGTACAGCACTTTGGACAACTTCGGTTGTATTGAAATGTGCTTTATAAATAATAAATACAAAATACAAATACATACATACATACGATGTCAGTAATTTCTAGCTGTTCGGTACATTTAGACATCACGTCCAGAACTTTTCTTATCATTACACAGATTGGTTCTTTGGTGTAAACACACATGCTTGTTACATCAGAACACCATAAATTATTAGGCCTTTTACGACATCCATTTCCTTTTTGAGATTTGTTTCACGCTTGGTTTGCCTCTTACAGTCGTTATCCGGATCGCATGCGTCTTCATTGATCCTGTGCATCAGGTGAACCATCGGTCCTCTGAAATAATCCTTAAACATACATTCTAATGTGGCTTTTAGACGACACTCCAGTGGTGCACTCGCACACCAGTGGCTTGTGTACGGCATCGTCAGATCTCAGCTTTTGTGTAGCCATAACTCTTAGAACTCAACTTTGTGCACGGTATAAACTTTGTCCCTTATTCAATGCTTAAAGATTCCAATAGTTCCTGGAATATCCTGTGGGTGAGTCCTTAAAACACGATTGTCTAACGGTTTATACAGTTTATTAACGGTTTAAAGTTTGGGTTTTTTGGGTTTGAAGTGTCAATGTTGAAATTGATTTTGGCGGTCCATGTAACAACCAGACAATGTTCCTTTGACTTTTGATCAATGAGATGTTGCAGTAGCACAGCGGTCCCCGCTGATGTAGACGTCATATTGTAGAGCTAGATCCTTTGGTTAGGAAACCCAGGTTGCTTGTGATAAGTGAGCTCTCTGTAGAGTTTATCAGGACAACCAATTGGGGTCCACCCTCACCCCCTGTTGTGCGGGGTGTATAGGGGGTAGCTGTCAGGAAGTCATAAACAACATTCACGATGCAACAGATGCAGCAACAAGTCCTGAATATGTTGCCAGTTTATTATTTATTTATTTATTATTTTTGATTAATTTTCTCTTAATCTTATATTTGTGTATGAGCCCATTTACAGTAGTGAAAAATAAAAAAATTTACATATGATTTAACAGTTTATTGTAATAAATATTACAGATGCACCGATATATCGGCCAATAATTGGTATTATCAGGGTCAATATATCCTGTCAATCAATGATGTTCAATATTAACAGTAATTATATGAATGAATAACATTCAGAAAGTTAAGAAATAAATTTAATCTTCAGAATCTAGTTAATGTGTGTTAATATTAAATTGAGTAATGTTTTATAACTGATAGCAGTTACTTTGAAACAAGCTGATGAAATGGAGAGTAAAGTTTTTATTTGCACTTCCTTCAAAATATAATAATTTAAAATATAATTATTAATTATTATTATTATGAAATTATCATTAATTTAAAGAATGTATAAAAGGTAGAACCCCTAAACTATCGGTATCGTTATTGGTATCGGTAAATATCACTCTGAATAATCGGCTATCTTTATCGGTGGAGAAATTTAGTATTGGTGCATCTCTAATAAACATCAAAAAATCTAAAAGGAGTGCATTATAGGTGACACCTAGATGAACACTTTACAGTTGGTTTTATGACTAAGTCATTCTCTTCAAATGCTATTGAAGTTAGAAATGTGTATACCAATGTCGTATGTAACTTTGAGATGGGCCCTAAATTTGCGAATATTGAACGTCCAGCGTCAAACCAACTTTGTCCCAGTGTATCAGATTCAGGCAGCTGTAAAACAGTGAGAGATCTTGAGGCACACGCGATGCTAGGAGCCACGAGACGCGCTTCCATTATGGGCAAAAAGAGCCAATAAAATATAAGTTAAGATGAAAAATAGTGCAATTGTGCTATTATTTATCTATCTGTTTGGTCTCATGTATCAATCTGAGTGTCCGGTAGCTGTAAACAGTGAGAGATCTTGAGGCAGGCGCGACGCTCGTAGGAGCCACGAGATGCACTCCATTATGAACAAAAAGAGCGAATAAAATATAAGATGACAAATAGTGCAATCATGCTATTATTTATCTATCTGTTTACACTCATGTATCAATCGGAGTGTCTGGTAGCTATAAACAGTGAGAGATCTTGAGGCAGGCGCGACGCTTAGCAGGAGCCACAAGATGTGCTCCATTATGGGCAAAAAGAGCTAAGAAAAAAGTTAAGATGACAAATAGTGCAATCCTGCTCTTATTTATCTATCTGTTAGCTTGCGTGCATTAATCAGAGTGTCTGGTAGCTGTAAGGCAGGTGAAAAGCATTTAGTTAATGATGCATATTGACCTATTGTGCATACCGTTCTGACTCCTGCTGGATACAGGGGATACCTATTGTGAAAGATTGCATGGCAGGCGCATATACCCGTGACGGGTCCAGTGGCAGGCGCGTATATCCGTGGCGGGTCCCGTGGCAGGCACGTACAGTGGGTACGGAAAGTATTCAGACCCCCTTAAATTTTTCACTCTTTGTTATAAAACACAGAAAAACACAGAATTGTTGACATTTTTGTAGATTTATTAAAAAAGAAAAACTGAAATATCACATGGTCCTAAGTATAAGAGTCAGTGTGTATTGTTGGTGTAAAGTTAAGCCCCCTTAACAATTTCACATGCTTTTCACAATACATATTGTTTCAAAGCAGCTTCACAGTGACAATAGGAAAAATAATTGACAGAGATTGTTTTGGATTTACAGCAGCGCTAAGAACAAAAAAATATTATCGAGCTAAAGTTGGTTTTTGATTTAACCGCTTTCGTTATACCTTCCGAATACCTTTAATGCATTCTTGCTGTTCATTTACGTGTTTAGTCTATAGGTAAAAACAGTGATACAGCCTGATTATCAAACTTCAAAAAAAGGTAACCCATACGTAATATTTAATGAATTTCGTGTTGTCAATAAAGAACGGAATTTTGCATCATGGATGTGCAGCCGACAAATCTGCTGCAACTGAGTGATGCTATCATGAGATCAAAATCTCAAACATTCCTTAGAGATCAAAATCTTTTCAGCACCTTGTTGAATCTATGCCATGAAGAATTAAGGTAGTTCTGAAGGTAAAAGAGGGTCCAACCCATAATTTTTTAAATACAAATTACTTAATCAGGGAGTATTCGATCTGAATTGGTTCAATTGCAAGCTTTCTAGAGGTAGGTACATTTCTCTTGTCTGTAAGGCAAGTATATGCTGGTTACCGTGAAAACAGTGTCACGCGCTGGGCACATGCTGCTGCTTCAGCCATCATATGGTAGAAAATGTCCAAATAAAAAAATGTGTTCAACAAGCTGACAGAAGTCGATCAATTTCTTTGTTGGAAGGGTGTAAATGTAAACTGTAGTTTTAATGTTTTCTTTGTAAATATTCACTTTCCCATATGACCACAGAGGAGAATCAGATGGGCATTCAACGGACAGACACCCTTTTTTACAGTCTATGACAGACACCGACACACTGTATTTTTTTTATTTTTTATTTTTTATTTAAACAAATGACAACCAAAATCAAACCCTTAAAAGCTTGTGAACAGTTCTGAAGTGGCTGCGTGCAAGTTATACTCATTCACAAGCCGAGTGAGAGTCATACTCGCAAATGTAATGTTAATTATTAAACCAAACAAAATACAACACTTTCAAAAACACTCAGCTTTGTGATTATTTTATTGAGTGATAGGGAGTGGGTTCAATCAGTGACATTATTAGATTTGATATACGCCGACTCCCCATCACCACCTCAACCTGCTTCCCTTAGTGTTTTTACACGTAGAAAAGGCAAAAATTTTATTACACTGTCCAGTTTTTTCCCTGAATGATGATGTGAGCTCCTGTTGCAATCCTCGATTCAGCATAAATGACCTAAAATGGCACATTTTTCACAATCCCAACAGAAAAATACTGCCCTTACCGTCACTAGTAGAAAGGCAGCACGATATAAACAAACCCAGACCTGAACACGCCGTGACGGCAGCTTCACATTCTCTATATCCTCGATGGCAGTCAAGTTTTTCAATTCAGTAGAAAAATCGCTCCTCTTTATAACATAAGGTTCACATCCAAAATATGTTGTGATTTTCTGTTTATACCTTTCTAAATCAGCACAGTACGGACTTTTCCCCCATCTCTTCCATTCTAATTTTTACTGCTTGCCCTCCACATTAATTTTGCGCGTCACCAGAACTACGTGATTGCTAACAACCTATTAGTCATTTTCTCTCCCCGCTGTCATGTGACTTGTTAGTGTTACAAGGTCTTAGGTGTGAATAGGGAGCAGGTGTATTAACTTATTGCTTTCACTCTCTTATACTGGTCAACATGGCACCTCATGGCAAAGAACTCTCTGAGGATCTGAAAAAAAGAATTGTTGCTCTACATAAAGATAGCGTAGGCTATAGGAGATATACAAATATTTTATAGAAATATTTTTAGTGATTTTCCTTATGCAACAATTACTACCACGCAGAGATACATACAACATAAATTCAGACCTACATACATATTCCACATCCTAACACATACCTACATGTACTCATAATTATACTATTCCACCCCTAATGAAAATTCAAAATAAGATAAAAAGGGCTGCCAAACCGCATAAAACTTTACAAAGGAGCCTCGGATAGTATATTTAAGGTGCTCAAGTTTGAGATATGAAGGTTAGCTGCCCAGTATTAATACAAAAAATTTGGCATTGCCAATCCACCCTCCTCCATTTTCTTTTCCAGATATTCTTTTCTTATGCAGGGAATTTTTTTATCAACATAGTTTAATTTTTTTTTTTTTTTTTTTTAAATAAACATAGAAATACAATTACTCTGATTCTTAAAAAATGATTTAGGAATGAAGACTGGCACTGTCTGAAATAAAAATAGGAACCTTGCTAAAATTGTCATTTTAATGGAGTTTATCCTCCCAGCTAGAGATAAGGGTAGGGTTGACCATCAGACCATGTCCTGTTTAGCCTTGTCTAATGCTGGTTTAATATTACCGTTGAATAGATCCTTATACCCGCGTGTTACACTCAGACCTAAATAAGGGAATTTGTCGAGACTTACTAAAAATGGAAAAATTGGAATGACATTTGATGTGCTCTTTCATTAATGGGGAAAAGAAGACTCTTTGTTAAATTAATTTTATATCCCAAAACACTCCCAAAATTGGAAATAATTGAAAGAGTAATCGGTATAGAGAAATTTGGATTAGACAGAAAGAGGAGGAGATCATCCGCACAGAGCAGAAGTTTATGCATGTGTCCCTCCATTTGTATTTCAGTCAAACCAGCCATATTCCTTAGCATAATTGCGAGGGGTTCAATAGCTACGTCAAAAAGCTCCCCTGCCTTGTCCCCCTAGAGAGCGAAAAACATTTAGATATTATATTATTTGTTCAAATAAATGCTTGAGGCCTGGTATATAGAATTTTGATCCATGAACAGAACATGGGGCCGAAGCCAAACCTTCTAAGTATTGTGAACAAGTAAGCATATTCAATTCTATCAAATGCCTTGTGAGCATCTAAGGATATTAGGATCTCTGCAATTGCATTATCCTTGGGTGAGTAAATCACATTAAATTAAAAGTGACGGAGATTACTAAATAACTTTCTGCCAGCAATAAAGCCAGTCTGATCAGGATGGATTATCTTACTCATGACTGGCTCTATTCTGGTTGCCAGCACCTTGGTCAGGATCTTACAGTCAAAGCATTGTGCGGTAAGATTCACATTTAAGTGGATCTTTATCCTTTTTAAGAAGGACCGATATGGTTGCCTGTGTCATGGTTGGGGGAAGAAACTTTGAATCAAGGACCTCCTCGAATACTTTACTCAATAGAGGCGTTCATTTGGCAGAAAATTTCTTATAAAACTCGGTCATGTAGACTCGGTCAATTTGAGCATCTATGAATTTAACAAAATCATTGTCTGCCAAAAGCCTTGAATTTAAGCGCCATGTACGCTGGGGGATTACATCACCTGGGAAACGAAGCTTTAGTAATACTGGACTATGGTCTGAAATAACTATGCTGTCATACTCTACTTGTGTCATTAGAGGGAGTAGTTTCCTGTCCAACAGAAAATAATCAATCCTGGAATACGTTTTATGTACCGGTGAATAGAAAGAAAACGTCTCAGGTTACGAATGTAACCATGGTTCCCTGAGAACAGGGAACGAGACTCTGCATTTCACCGCATATGGGGAACGTCACACATGAACCGATGTCTGAAAGCCAAGTATCAAACCACTCCAATCCTATTGGCCGGCGACAGCCTATGACATCATCATTATATACAACCCAGAAGTATATAAGGGGCGCCTAGAGAATCAGTCAGTATCTTATCGTCTTGAGGATCTTATCGTCTTGAGGGACTGTTCAGCAGGCAGCCCCGAAGCATGGCAAAACAACGTAGAGTCTCGTTCCCTGTTCTCAGGGAACCATGGTTACATTCATAACCTAAGACGTTCCCTTTCGAAAGGAACTCAACTGTGCGTTTCACCGCATATGGGGAACGATATACCCACGACACCATACTTGAGGAGAGTGCATGCCAAGATGGCTAGACAAATGTCAAGCAGTTTCGAAAGAAATGCCAGATAGCAACTCACCCTCGGGTCACACAAAGGCTGTCAGTGACAGCATTCCCTATGGCCAACAGCCCAAGCTGAACCTCAAAGAGGCCTTCTGTAGAAAACTTTCTGTGGAAAGCCTAGAAAGTACAAATGCCACCAGGAAGGCTGACCTGGTCTGATATAGGGAAAACGTAGTCTTGGCCAACCCTGTCTGAATACAGAGTCTCAACAAATGCATTCTTCAGAGAAGACAGAAAGTAAGAGCGACTGCGAAAGGCAGTAAGCAACTCAAACCCACGCGTAGAGATGGGCATCCTGGAGAGCAGAACTCAGCTGAGTGCTATGGACCCTCTTATTGAGAAGAGTATACTCTGCTCAATCCTACTGCTCAATCTACTCAGCGCCTGATCAAATGCACTGAGGAGGCTGTGCGCTTAAGAAACCCTGCATAAGGGGAGCACAAACCAGCCTGGGGCTGGTCCTCAACGGGAGGCCTCATGGAAGCCTTCAACTAACGACCAGCTTAGGGAGCTAAGCACTTATACCAGACAACCCTAGCAGGGGAGTACAAAGCTCAACCTAACAGACAGACCATACTGTAGGCACATAATCATGGAGGCCAGAGAGGGGCCTACAACATAATAGTTCTGCATGGAGTAGAACTTACTCAAGCTAACATGCTCAGTCATGACAATGGGAAATCCAAGGGCAGCCTGTCAAGGCCACGCACCTCGAATACTAATCTTGCTGGAAGCAAGACCAACTTCATGACAGCAACAGCAAATAAGACTGTAGAGTGCCCACATAACTGTCTACCTAACACAATCCAACAAGCAGCGCACTCAGTAAAAGAACCTTTTACTCTTTAAAGCAAGAGGAGTACAACATACGCCATCGTGATCTAAAGGAGGCCCCAAAAATGGGCCTACAACTTCAGACAGACACGTGGTCACAGCTCGTGGCAGTGTTTCAAGCTCCAGGAAAGACAAACAACCGAACTACAGGGAGGTTCAATAAGTCACCTGGGGCCCTGGCTAACCAGCAGTAAAGCACCTTTCAACTCTTTCGGCGAGAGGAGTACACCATTACACACACCAACATGTTCTCAAAGGAGGCCCCGAGAGCCTACTACTTGTAAACGCGTGGCGTTAGTCTACCTACTCACTAGGTAGCTACTTAGCTCAACTAGAGCTAAAGGATACACATAAATCAAGCTCAAGGAAGCAAATGTAGAAAAACCGAACCGCAGTAAGGTTTACTCCAAAAACTCACCCTGAGAGGCCAGCCACTCAGCAACATACTCAGTAAAAACACTTTTTACTCTCAAAGTGAGAGGAGTACACAAACGAACACCAACATGCTACACAGGAGGCCCAGAAGGCCTACAACTTCAACAACACGTGGCGTTAGCTAGTGCAAACACGACCACACTGGCCAGCAGGCCATGTACTTAGAAAAAACACCTTTTACTTTAAAACAAAGAGGAGTACACACTCCGCCACAATACTCTGCGAGAGGCCTGACCTAGGGCCTACTCTTAGCAGAGACGGGCGTGGCCGGATGGGTCATACAAAACCAACACAGAACTGTACCAACATGTAATCCGAAAGGAAGCCTTAGTGGGGTCTACAACTTCAGCAACATGTGGCACCAGCTAGTGGTTTTAAAAGGGGACCAAGCTCAAAGGGGACCAGCTTTAAACCCAACAAACAGTTGTGGGAAGCTTAACACAACCTGAGCTAAGTCTACACATTCCAACAGGCAATGTACCATAACTTACACAATTACAGGGGTACAAAGAAATGCTAACATGGTCTAAGGGGGGCCAAAAAAAGGCTACCATTAGGTAGGCCTACTACCTCAAACGGACTCGAGCATAGACCTGTGGCAGTTGTAGGAAACTTTTTCCTCGTCGAAGCAGAGACCAGGAGACATTGGGATATCTTTCAAGCAGAAGTTACTCTTTATTGAGAAACGCGCTGTGCGTCGCTGTAGTCATCCAAGTATAATTAAAGCAGTAATACTTTGTAGTTTATATACAGTCAAGGGGGAGGGATACATACAGTATAGGTGGAGACAATCTAAACAAAGCATGCAAATGCAATGCAGGAATCAGCCCATTTCCGGCATTTCCCCAGTCCTGATCTAATCAGCATAACAGTGTCATTCAGATGCATAGGTGCTAATCCAATCAGTCTGACAGTATCGGCCATACCTTCACATTATCATAGAGACAAAGGCACAGCTGTGTCTTGAGCTTGTCATGCCAAATGGTCAGGAAGTGCATGAAGATAAAAGGTTAATGTCTCAGACACCTGGGCTGCCTGATTTGATCTTCTTAGAATGTCATTATCTTTACCTCAAAATGTAAAACACAATGTACATAAAGTTTTCAGTTTAAATACTATTGCATTGGAACTTAGATATAACATTTTATAAATTTGTAATCCCACAGTTCCCCCTTTGAGAGTTCTAATAACTCTCACAAAATACAAATTTACACACTTAAAAGTTTCATTCTTGTAACTTGTGATCGTTACAGGCACATAGCACTTGCTCTGTGTTGATTGTCTGTAGTGACGGATGGCATGTTGACACAGAAACAAACATGCAGCTAAAGTCCATGTAGTTCTTACGGGTAATAGTCTGTTCTGGTTGGAACTGTCATTTCCTTGTGATGGGCATGGGTCAGTTTTTGAATGAAACACTTGAACGCATAGATAGTACACCAGTAGGAAAAACAACAGCAGAATTGCTATTTCCTTGATCCACAGCCAGGATTTACCTAACAGGTTTCCAAACCATGAAGAGTTGTCTTCAGTCATCTGGTGTAATTTTGCTGAAAGATCAAGAATGTCTTGTTGGATTTTGTTCAAGTTCTCTTTTGGATCCATTAACCCGGTACAGCACTCAGGTCCGATAATGGTGCATGCTCCCGCTTGTGTTGCAAGAATGTAATCCAAGGCCACTCTGTTCTGTAAGATCATTATCTTGTGCAAAGCGAGAGTGTCCGTGATGTTACCCAGGGCCAAAGCCGTATCATTGGCCAGTTTCTGTACAGAATTCGATAAGCTTCTGACTTGATCAAGGGCCTGCATGACACCATAAGACGGGATTAATGCTCCAAGAGTTCTTGACCACCATATTTGTGCACAAGTGAGTCCTGGAATGCAGCCATCTTCTTTGTTCGTGGTAGGAGCTGAATTATGTAGATGTGGAGAATTTTGAAAGGTGGTATCTTCTGTTATTAGGACTGGAGTGGATTTTAAGTTTTCTCTGACTGCAGGTAGGGCATAGACTAAGGTGCACCTGCCATTAAACTTGACCGGTAGTACACTATATATTGAGGTTCCACATAGCCAAAACATGCTGGTTGGAGGGGGGGATCCTGCACCATTGGTTCCCATTAAATAGCTTAGATAATGAGCGAGTTTGCCTAATACATACTTCCACATCCTCATTCTTTTGTCGTGTGGATGATGAAATTTCTGTCTTCAGTGACATTCCCATTTTAAATATGAAACCGCATGCAGCACTGGGAATTTTTCCCAAGTCTTTAGAGTCTGAGGATAGATATTCAACACACCAACTAAATGTCATTGGTAAGAGTCTGTCATAACAGATGTGGTTGACGTCAAATTGCAGGACCTTAAACCTGGAGTGCAACATGGTGAGGCTGGAGGAGTAGTCACATCATGACGTGCTTTTGTTAAAAATTCCATTAGTGAGAACACCCAATAGAGTGCAGGTATCACAGTCAGAAATAGGGTGTGCTACCCATGGAATTCCTGCTCCTACCGAAGGTGGATGTGGCATGTAAACGTTCTTTCCAGCAAACAAGGGGTTTCTTGACATATTCATCAGCTCTAAGAATATGTTGTTTCTGGAGTCTACACTTTGTGCGACGTCCATGATGATTACTAGTATGGCAATCTTGATCATGTTGATGGATGACTGAAGTTCCCGTATGTGATTCTCTGCGTTGTGTATTTAATTTTTCTTCTGTGACAGTTGGCTTGGTAGTGGGTCTAGTTTTCTTTTAGAGGTTGTGGCTTCATACACAGGTAAGGAGGTCGGTGCGTATGGGTCTTGGGACAGCCATCAAGTGGTATCTGCACAGAGTAAGAAAGAAAACAAAAGACAACAGAGCAGTATTTGTTGTGAAAAAAAAAAAAAAAACTGCAAACGCTAGGGTTGTATCCTCTGTTCAATCTGAGTCTGCTATTGTTGTTCCTTCTTTCCCTATTTCTTAATTCCTGCGACACCTAGAGAACAGTAAGGTAAGGATGGACTAGTGGGTGGAGGAAGGCCTATGAGGTAATCTTCACCACAGGATTGGCCCCCGAAGCCTTATGCATTCGGTTCTTTCCAGGGCTCCTCACTGGTCCGTGTGTCCTATCCTATCCCTGTAGGTGGGGGAACAACTTTACAACGTGACACATGAGTCCAGGTTTTCCTTCCCTGACACAACACTGCAGCTGCTGTAATCAACATCACTTGATGTGGTCCATGCCACTTAGGCTCTAATGGCTTATTTCTGAATGACTTTATCATGACCCACTGACCTGGGATGATCGTGTGTCCACCTTCTGGTGGAGTCTGCCAACACGACTCAACTCTTTCTCTGGCACTCTGTACTGCCTTTGTGAGGTTTTCACAGTAAGTGATCAGAGCATCTGAGGCAATGTGTACATCAGCATTTCTAAGATCAATCACACCGGGCATCTGCATTGGGCGTCCTGTAATAATCTCATGAGGGCTCAATCCTACTGATCTGTTAGGTGACGCTCTCATACTACACAGTACCACTGGCAGTGCCTCGACCCATGGTAATCCTTCCTGATGCATTTTGCTTAGCCTGGTTTTGATTATTTTGTTCGCTCTCTCAACCTGTCCCGATGCTTGTGGCCTGTAGGGGCAGTGAAGATTCCACTTAATTTTCAATGTTTCAATTCATTTTAGACACTTCCTTGACTACCTGTCCTGTGAAGTGTGTACCTTGATCTGAGTCAATGTAATCTGGTAATCCCCATCTGGGAATGAAATCAGTGACAAGACATTTAGCAGTATGTGCAGCTGTAGCACGCCCTGTTGGATAAGCTTCTATCCATCTCGAGAACTTGTCTAATACTACCAAAACATCAGTTTTTCCCTTACAAGGAGGCAATGATATGTAATCAACTTGCAGGTGACGAAATGGTCCTGGTGGAGCTGGGGGTATGTGCTGCTGCTGTAGCTGTTGCTGGCACATCATTATTTTTCTGACATGTAACACATCTTTTGACTGTTTCGGTGGCTACATTTCTGAATTTTGGATTCCACCATTGATTTGAGAACCTGTGATTCATCGTTGCTGGACCACTGTGACTCAAATAGTGTATTTGTTGAGCCAAATATGGCAGCAGTGATTCGGGAGTGACATACTTCCCCTCTTTGGTCCAGCAGCCAGATGAATCTACTGTGGCTCCTTTGTCTAACCATGTCTATGCTTCATATAGAGGAACGTCTTTGTACAGAACAATTATTGATTCAGGAGGCAGAATTGTCTTCTGTGCTGTAATACCTGAACACACTTGTACAGTTGCATAGGAACATGCCTGTTTAGCAGCTACATCAGCAAGAGCATTACATTTAGCTTCCATAGTATTAGTTGCGAGATGTGCTTTCACTTTGATCACTGCTAATTTCTTTGGAAGTTTCATGGCAAACATTAGGTCTTTCACTAATCCAGCATGCTTAATGGGGGATCCAGCAGAAGTTAGAAACTGTCTACTTTGCCAAATGACACCAAAATCATGAGCTATCCTAAAAGAATACCTGGAATCAGTGTAGATATTTGCAACCGATCCTGAAGCTAGCGTGCATGCTCTAGTTAAGGCTACTAGTTCTGCAGCTTGAGCTGAAAAATGATCTGGAAGCCGACCTGAAGCTACCACTTTAGTGATGGAAGTAACTGCATAGCCTGCTCGTCTGTTACCATTAATGACTTGAGCTGAACCATCAACAAACAACTCCAATTCTGCATTCTCTATAGGAGTTTCTTTTATTTCACTCGTAGCTGCATATGTAAGCGTAACACAATCATGAGTCATTTCTCCTTCATCCTCTAACACAACTTCAGTCATTGCAGACATCATACATGTGGATGGGTTTGTGACTAGCGCACGCTGTAAAACAATGTTCGGGGTTGTGAGAGTTGTTAACCAATTTCCCTAACGAGAGGAGGTAACAGAAGTGACTTTTGCTTGATTCATTAGCGCGGACACTGCATGAGGGCATCTTATGTTTACCGTCTGTCCTAACACCATTCCTGATGAAGCCTGAAGAGCTAGATGAACTGCCTGCACTGCCCTAAGACATGGGCCCATCCCTTGAGCGACTATGTCAAGTTTACCAGAATAGTAATGAATGGGGCGTAAACTGCCCCCATGATCTTGCATTAGACATGCAGTCATAAAGCCTAAGTGTTCATGGACATAAAGCACAAAGGGCCTATCAGATTGTGCAATTCCTAATGCTGGTGCTTGACATAGTGCTCTCTTCAAATCATTGAAAACTTTGAGATGAATTTCTTCCATACAAACAGTATCGGAATCTTAAACCTGGCCTTTCAACAAGTCATAGAGAGGCTGAGCAATCGAGGCATAGTCTTCAATCCAAGGTCTACAGTAACCTGCTGTTCCTAAAAATGATCGGAGTGTTTTAATGTTAGTAGGCAGAGGTATGGCTTTGACTGAAGCAGCTCAATCCTGTGTAATGGATCTATTTCCTGCACCAATTGTTTGACCCAGAAATGTGACTTGGTTTTAAGCAATTTGAGCTTTGTGAAAGCTGCATTTGTGTCCTCTTTTCTGCAAATAGTCCAACAATGCTGCCAATTCAGTTTGATGTACCTCGTGATCTGTAGAGGCAATCAAAATATCATCGACATATTGAATCATAGTGGACTGTTTGACTGGACATTCTGGGTCACACAAATCACGTCTGACAGCCTGATGGAATTCTGAAATCCCTGTGGCAACCGTGTCCACTAGTATTGCTCATAGTCAACTGTGAAAGCTAACCATGTCTGGCTTTCAGAGTGCAAAGGTACAGAAAAGAATCCATTAGACATATCGATTACTGAAAAAACCTTACAGTCTAATGGTAAGCCATTACAAATTGTAGATGGATCTGCTACTAGGGGAGCAATATGTTTATTGGCTACTCTGTAGTCTATGGTGAGTCTCCATGTCCCATTGGATTTCTTGATGGGCCATATGGGTGAGTTACATGGACTGTTGGTTTTAACTAGCACTCCTTGCTTCAGCAATTTTTCTACAATAGGTTTGATTCCCTGTATAGCTTCCTTATCGATCGGGTATTGTTTGGTAACAGGAGGTGGAGTTCCTGTCAATTTGACTGGTTCTACACCTGTCAAAAAAACCGCAATCAATCCTTGTCTTTAGCCCAAATTGGATGATTTTGTAAGAAAGCATACTCAGGAGTGGTTGCATTGTTGGTAGAAACTTGTGCTGAGGAAATTTTTATGCTAGCAGATTCTGAGGACATGTCTAAAGTCATATGTACTTGTCTGAGTAGATCCATGCCTAGAATTGCACCTGTATTTAATGGAGCACATAGCAATTTTGTAGTCTTCGGGCCTTCAGGTTTCATACAAAACAGAATCTTTAGTTTTAGTTTTCTTGTATGGGTTGTTTAAAACTTTCAGCCAATTTTGTAGGAATTACTGTAATTTCTGCACCTGTATCAAGCAAAAAGTCAATCTCTTTCTCTTGTATGCTACCTTTCACAAAAATTATTTTGTCATTGTGATGGATTACAGGGCAAAGGTAGCTACTCACAGCCCCAACACTTAGTTTTTTTCCCTGTTCTCTTTGTGCTTTTAGAAGAGCCTGAGCAAGCTGTCCTAAAGTTTCAGTGTACCTTGGCGGAACTACTTCAGGGTTGTAGGCGGGCTGAGAAGGAGCAGAGTTATGCATAGTATTTCTTTTACTATCTTGCAACTTCTTCCTACACTCTTTCTCCCAGTGACCTGATCTTTCACAGTAATTGCATTTGCCTTCTCTTTTAGGCCATCTGTTGTCTTGAGTCTTTGTGCTAAATGTAGCTGCTGCTACTCTCACTTTTGCCTTAACATCAGCATCTCTTTCCCATGTAGCTAACCTTTCTAGGTTACTTCTGAGGGTTTTATTAGACCAAGTTAGTTCTAGGAATGGCAAGGCTTTTCTGTACTAGGCTAAAAAGGCCATCCGACCAGGGGCCTCATTTATAAAACTTTGCGTAGATTTCATCCTAAAAGTGTACGTACGCACAAAAGCTAGATTCTGTGTACGCACCAAAAAAAATCAGATTTATAAAACCATGTGTACGCCAAAACCTGCGCACAAATCCCTTTATAAATCCCAGTCAACAGAAGATTGTGCGTACGTGCATCTCCACCCTGAAATCACCATATATGGAGCTTACGACACCTAGTTTTACTATGCATAACCTCATCTGCATATCATTTCCATGCATGTTCCCATCCACGTGACATCATGGTTAACACCATCAAAGGTACAAGACATTGGAAAATATCATCCAATATCCTCTTTGTTTTAGAATATATCAAAATATCCATAAAATTGTATAAAATACTTCAGATAAAGGTTTTAGAATAGAGTTGATTTATTCATTTTAACTGGCCAAATAGTATTTTAATTGTTTTAAACAATTCAAATTTATGCAGTTTTACTGATAAGGTGAACATATAATTTAGTGGAAACAAATAGACCTACTTATTTATTGCAGTGTAAATACAATTGTCGGACTCTGCACGTCACTGACAAAGTATTTTAAAAAGGAAACATGCAAATCTTACCGTTTTGCTCAAATTATATCCTTCAAATACAGTGGTAATTGTTTGAAGATCCTTCACACGACATCAAAACCTTCATGCAGCTGCAGTATATAGTAAGCTATTATCACTGGACCTATTCAAACTGGACAACGGACCGTTCGACCACCGAATCCAGCAGTGCCTTCCATAATATCGAAGTTAAGTGTGCTTCACTGATCATCGTTCTCACTCAAATATTTTGTCATAACATCTGCAGTTTAGTTTAAAGAGGAATTATTGTGCGCCTATCACTCCTCACTGTCATTAAAACAGCGTGTCACAGGAAAAGTTTTCATATCATATTTTCATAAATTCATATCATTTTTGTTTAGTTTCTCCGTAATGACTGCGTAATGTAATTTCAGTGCTTATCTCCAATAGTGAAAGTGTAATATTAATGTAAATGTGTATATCAAGTACACACACATATATATATATATATATATATATATACACACCTGTTGGGCTCACCTGCATGCCCCATGATTGCAGCTGCTGTTCTGCCTCAGCACAAACGGGGCCAGAATCACCAGGCACAGATGCGGACACATCTTCCCTCGAGAAGAGTGCCAAACGAGAACAGAGCATTCAATAGGGAGACGCTTACAGTAAATAACAGAAAAACACAGACAGCGCCCTCAAGCACTGTCTATGCACGCTCCTCTCCCAGACAGAAAATGCCCAGAATGTGTATATCAAGTGTCAAAACCTGGGACATGGATGACACTCTTTGAAATGTTTGTAAGGCATAATATAAGATTCCCTTACCAGATTCGATAACATCGCGATCAGACAAAACAGTCCCAAAAGATACTGACTGATTCTCTAGGCGCTCCTTATATACTTCTGGGTCGCAATATGATGTCATAGGCTGTCGCCGGCCAATAGGATTGGAGTGGTTTGATACTTGGCTTTTCAGACATTGGTTCATGTGTGATGTTCCCCATATGCAGTGAAACGCAGAGTTGAGTAGTGTGCAACTGTTTTGATGATGGATACTTAAATCTTCAGGGGTTACTTACACCATATGTCTGGAGAAATAAATTAATGCATTGCGCTGATTTACTTACTGCAATAATCGTGGAACTAGAGCGATCCAGAGTTGGGTGTAAGACACAATTCAGATCTCCTCCTAAAATTAAATTATGTGTCAAGACTGGGTAAAAGTGAAAAGAAATCACTAAAAAACTGTACATTAGGGATGCACGGATACCATTTTTTAAGGAACAAGTACCGATACTTTTTTCTAGTACTCGCCGATACTGAATACCAATGCTTATACATTTATTAATTTCTCTCTCTCTCTTTTTTGTTTTTGTTTTTGGTCATGTTGCAGTTTTCCAAGCACAACACAGTGAGACTAATAAATGTATTACAGCTTCTTTATTATTACTCTAATGAAAAAAGTAATAATTTTTATGTGCTTGTCACAAACTTAAAGAACAAAAATTTTAGTGTCCAATATCCTTCAAAGGGCATAGTTACCAATATATATAATTGTTGTTATATAAAAAGAAATTTACAAACAAATTATAAACAATACAACAAATACTACAGAGATACAAATTAAATAAACTTTTAGATACAGTAGGTTTATTTACCATGTATACATTTATTTAACCTATTTTGTTGTTTTATTAACATTACTGACAAATATAGTCCCTTTAAGACCGAATCCATGGATACTGTTTTCACCCAAATGTTTACGTCCACTTAAGCCATAACCGACTGTATTTACATGAGATACTCTGCACAATGGACATTTTGACAACTATGTGTGCATTTGACCATTCAGGCGCAAGGAGAACTGATTGTGCGCTGTCTGAGAGAACTGGGATAGAGGGATAGAGAGAGAGAGGGATAGAGAGAGAGAGAGAGAGAGAGGGATAGAGAGAGAGAGAGAGAGAGAGAGAGAGAATATAAGTATATGAGCTTAATATCGGGCCCGATACCGATAGTGCATCCCTACTGTACATTATTCCAGTTAGGTGCGTACACATTGGCCAGGACCACAGGCATGTTGAAAAGTTTGCCTTGAATTATTACATATCGACCATTTTTATCCATCACAGTGGCCTCCTCAACAAACTGTACGTTCCTATGTATAATAACAGCAAACCCCCTACTCTTACTATTAAAATTAGAATGGTATATTTGTGTAAAGCCTCCTCTGTGAAGTTTATCATGGTCCTTGTTCAACAAATGAGTCTCTTGTAAATATACTATGTCAGATTTAATTTGTTAATATGGGTGAATACCTGGTTTCATTTAACTTGGTGATTTAGCCCGCGTACATTCCAACTGACCAGCCTCATTTCGGCTCCACCTATGTTACTGAAAGCCATCGCATAAAGTTCTCAGAAATTGCAACAGAGGAATTCTTTGACTCATCAGCATTAAGAAGGCCAGGGTTTTGTGAAGAAAGAAAGAAAGAAACAAAGAAGAGAAAGAAAAACAAAACAAAAAACAAACCAAAAAAACAATGTGGGGGGGGGGGGGGGCTAAACACGCAGACAACATATGCATGATTATACACAACAGTACAAAAGACTGACATTGACCAAAATTATATTATTAATTAAAACCACAACACCTTCCAGTTAACCCTACTCCCAAATAGCTGACCATGTAAGCACTCACTTAGAAAAAGCACTTACAAAACTACAAGCAACCCAAACAGAGCCACAAGCTATTAGAGAAGCGATTAAACAGCCGTTTAACTTACCATTCAAATAATAGTTGCTTTGATCAGGTCCACAGGTGGTTTCTCACGTGCAGGGTTTCTGACTGGTCCAAACAGGAAATGGATGTGACATTTGACTACACCTCTGATTACCATACGGATAAACGTATACGTGACATATAAATAGGATTTAAAAATATATAAATATTTCAAATCTGTAATATAAGCTCGCGAGTTAATGTGCAGGCATGTTTACATTAATCACAAATATGCTAACGAGCTGTATAAATCATGAGTAAACAGCTTTCAAGTTATTTTCATACTAAATTATATGACATTTAAGGAATATGTTTAATTGAGGATCACTAATCATTCATATTTCACTAATAAACTGATAAATTACAGGAAATAATAAGTATTTTCTACTACTCTATTGTTATACATACCTAAGATCCATCGGAGTGAAGCTCCGCCCACCGGCGCCATTTTGTTTAACTCGCTTGTTCATTGCGTATGCAGCTGAATTAGGCCCCGCCCATCGGCGCCATCTTGTTTTTGTGATTTTCCGCCTATCGGTACTGATCTGACCAATCACAGGCCTCAAAACTTACACTTGTGTGTATTATGCAAATTTTCGATGACGCAGATGCAGTACCAGGAGCCGGCTGCAGGGGCGCATTCTCGAACACAGAGGATACACAGTGTATGGTATAAAATCAGGTTTTTGTGGTATATTAGGATGTACCGCGAAAATTGGAGAGGGTGCTTCTGGGACTTAGAAAAAGGCATCTACAGTGCCGGAATTACAAGGACATGGCCTGTGTCCTCATAAACCCAAATGTCCCCGTAGTGCTGGTGCGTATTCAAAGTCCTCGTAAACCACAAAAACCAACACACACAGACACACACACACACAGATTGCAGAGTATTGTTTAGGCCAGCGGGGGAGGGGGGACAACCGCACTCGGGCTTGGTTCAAGACAACCGTGCCTAGTGAGTATACCTAACAGCTACTGCTAGTAAGGGCAGGTGGGGCAAAGCTCCACCAAAATATTAATCCAAACATAGACCTCTAAAGCTGAAACCATAATAAACTGTAAATGTGTTCAGCATTCTGTAACAAATATTTTGGATTTTCTTGACATGAAGTGAGCAGGATATTAAAATTTAACTTATGGCTATGGCTGGCATGTATTATGATAGTGGGGCAGCCGGTCTCGGAGCCCTCCTCAGCTCTACAACACCCCACACATTTCCAATGTAAATCTGTGGTGAAAAATAGAACTGCAGCGTGCTGTAATTGTAAGCCATTTGGCCATATTTCAGGCTGTCCCGCTTATTTTCACAGTTCTTTAGGCTTTTTGGTTTTTTAAAAACTTTACAGATTCTAAATAGACTTTAAAGGCTGTTTGAAAATGAGCAAAATTGGGTTTTGAGTTACTTTTGATGAATATAAAATTTTCCAAATAACAAAAACAAATCGATAATATTTTCTTTTGGAAAAGTCATTAATTTGAATGAAATATGTTTCCCTCATTTGAGTGGGAACATTTTTGGGGAGTTCTCGGTATTGTGTAACAAATAAAACACTTGTAACTTGTAATAGTCTCTTTCTGTTGCGCTCTATATGAGGAGCTATACGGCTGGGGCTGCTCACACCCAGCAACCCCAGAGGATGGATGGCGGCGTTGAAGATATTTCTTGAACGCCTCCGCTTGTTTCTTAGACTCCTGAAATCTTTCGACGACCGAGTTAACAGCATCGCCGAACAGGCCAGTTGGCTCAAGCGGAGCGTCGAGGAGAAAGGCCCTGTCTTTTTCCTTTATATCAGACAGATTGAGCCACATGTGTCTCTCTGTCGCCACCAGTTGCTCTGGTGGTCTCCTTGGTGGCTCTCAGAGATAAGTCTGCGGCTTGACGCAGTCGGGCCAATCCCCTCTCCGCCATCCAAATCCATTAGCAGGTCGGCTTGGTATGCTTGCAAAATAGCCATTGTATGCAAACAAGCACCAGTCTGACCTGCTGCCATATACGCTTTACCCACCAGCCCTGATGTAACTTTTAGTGGCTTAGTGGGAAGCATAGGGGCCTTCAGGGATGATGCTGAAACCGGGGACGGATAGCTCGCAAGCATCTGTTCAACACTGGGCACTGCCCCATAGCCATACTCTTTCAGAGTAGTATTTGACTTGAGGGCTGAAAAGTCTTGACAAGTATGGCTTTTTCCATGATCTAGATAACTTGTCATATAGTTCAGGATAGAAAGGAAGGCCCTTGATGGAGGTGATTTATTAGTTAGGAAATGCTCGTCTAGTTTGCTTTTGGGACGAGCGCCCCGTTTCTCTGCTGGCCATTAAGTATTTAATTTACACACCGCACGAGTGATCACCTCCACCCGCTCCTCATATTCTGGGGAAAGATGGCGAGTCTTCTTCCCCCATATCGACGCTCAGCACATCCACCTCAAGCGGAAAAAGCCGCTGGGCGGGCTTCCGACACCAGAGAGGGGGCAATGGATCTACCAGGTGAAGGCTGAGAAAGAGCACTCATGTCCGTCTCAAGCCCCGCTGATAAATCCATTTGCGAACCCCATGGCATCTTTCTCCATGCTGCCTCAGCAGCAGCGGGTCCAGAGCCATGAGGAACGCTGGCCTGCTCACTTACCTCAAAGTGAGAGGCAGGAGCGGAGCGCTCTTACTGGAAGCTTCTCACAATGCTCACATTCAACCCCCTTGAAGGTTGAAAGAGCATGCTCCGCTCCCAAACACATAACTCATATATTGTGTGTATCCCCACCTGTAAGGAAGCGGGGACAGGGAGGAACACACGGTTTAAATGTCTGGTTCGCCATAATCAGTGTGGAAATACTGAGCTGTACTATATCGGGACAGACAACAATAAATAAGACGGACAGATTCACACAGATCGCTTTGCTGAGGCAGAAAAGCTAAAGCCGGTCTGGCCGGATGTGTAATTATCCTCTCCTGGTCGTGATGTCACCCGCCCGTGACATTTACTCTCGCCATTGGACTAGTTGACAGACGTGCATCAGACGCAATCAGGCTGGGGGTGTTCAGAAAGCGATACTATGGGACGCAGCGCGAGTTCCCTCGAAAGAGAACTCCTGTTTAAGCCTACATAAAAATCTGAAAAGCACCGTTTATTTATGTCTATTCTGTTGTATTTATTTATGCTATTAGTTGTAATTTGATTATTTGTTACTATTTTATTACTTACTCTGTTTACTTTTCTAACAATATTTAAAATTTAGCTTTTGGTGTCATAACCTTATTTATTAAGGTTCCATGTATCAAAAACAACGAAGGCTTATTATATAGGCCCATTTTTGGCACAGAAAACCATGTAGCCTAAGCGTGGATGTCTTAAAAGTCCATGGCGCCTGAATAGCTGTGGAGTCTGTTCCCGGTAGAGTCCTTTTCCAACGCATTTCCATGTCTGTTTCAAGTTGCTCAGATGAGCCTTTGTCGTTGTGCATCTCCGAGTTGCTCAGATGACTCTGTCGTCATGAAGGTTGTTCATGGATATCTGAGGTGATGCTTTACACCAGGTGCTGCTTATGAGCTGTCATGGCATATACACATACCTGCAACACAAGAAAACAAAGAAACAGCAGATGATTGTATAGTTTTTATGTCTAACTCTTATCATAATAAACTTCTAGTGATCGTATAGTGGTTTTGTTCTTCTTTTTCTTAATCTAGTCTTAATCAGTTTGACACATATAGACCAGTAAGGTGGGGATAAACTACTGAGAGGAGGAAACCTATGAGGAAGTCTTCACCACAGGGTTGGCCCCCAAGGCCTGTTGCACTTCGGTTCTTCCCTGGGCTCCACACTGGTCTGTGTGCCCTATTCTCTCCCTGTAGTTACTTTGCAAACTTTACTGTGCTACATCTCCATCTTCCAATGAAACATCAGTGTGCTGTAGCATAACATTTTAAGGCTGTGAGTGTACTTAACCAGTGTCTCCCAAATGGTGGAAGTGACAGTCAACTTTCCTTTGTTAAGAATGAGTCTTTCAGCTTTCTTGTAAATTACTGGGGAAATTAAGCACTCAACGTGCAAATGGTTAGCATGTCAGCAAGCTGTTGCTCCAAGAGTTTAGAGTAGAGGGGAGGGGCAGTTTCAATGTAGCAAGTAGACTGAGTAGAAGCTGACAACAGCCCTCTCTCTTAGGACATTTACATTTCTGTCGGTTCTCTGTGTTGACCTTAAAGGATGCTGCTGCAATCTTTACCCTTGCCCTGACATCGGAGTCTCTTTCCCAAGTAGCTAACCTATCAAAGTTGTTTTGCAGGGTTCCACTGGACCATGTTAGATCTAAGAAACGTAATGCATTTCTGTATTCTGATAAAAGCCCATCAAACCACATGCGGACCAGTGGCCCATTATCCTCTAGCACCTTCTCTGGAGTCTCAGCTATTCCACTGTATGCTGCAGCTGACTGACAAAATCTTTCAGTGTACTCACTTACAGTTTCATCCTTCTTCTGTACACAACTAGTGATCTTTGACCAGTCCACTTTTGGCCAACAGTGTTCTTTAACACTCTCAGAACTCCCTCTTTCAGTTCATCTTTACTGGTATGTTGAAACTCAGAATTATTTACAGCACTTTCAAAGTCATTGAATTCTGACTCTGTCAAGATTTGTGACATTAGGTGGGTGACTTCAGCTAGAGACATATCATAGAGCTTCATCTTTCTGGACAACTCTCTCCTAAACTCAGAAAAATTTCTATGCACTGATGGCAAACTCTCAGCAAGTCTTTCTATGGCTTCAGGACCTAGAGCGGTACTGACTGCTTGTAACTGCAGTATGGGGGTTGCAGATGGAACTGCGTCAACCCCTTTTACCCTACTCTGAGCCTTTTGTCTTGCTCCACACACTTCAACTGCATTTACACCTTTATCCATCAATCCAGTATTGCTATTATCCTCTAGTCTACAGAAAGACTGTAAGTCAGGATAGCTTTTATCTGACCGTTGGTCTTTTGAGTCACATTTGGTTGAGGTTTTAAGGCCCACCTTTTTCATGAGACGGGACACTCGAGTGTGTAATTGCTGGTTTTGTTCTTTTATGAAGAACTGGTTTTGTGCAATGGGTAGAGTAAATTTTCTGTGGCAGCAGATAATGCCCTTCATATTTTTCTTCTGAATACAAGCACCAAGTACTTTTTTGCATTCTTCAATGGACCAAACTTTTTCTGGATGAATACCAAATTTCTTTGTCAATTCTTGTCTGACTGACTCGGTCACTATGGATTCCATGTGCTCTCCTAACAATGATTTGAATTCACTGTCTGTCCATAAAGGGGTAGCTATCCCACCTTTCTCAGTTGTTGGAATTAGTCTAGCATTCTTTCTCAACATTTTGTAATGTCTTTCTGGCACAACAGTACACTTTCAACACTTTTCTGGTGAGCAGAGGATAACCTAGTTAATACACATCGTAATGTATTCAACCTTCCCTGGCGAGCAGAGGACAACCAGTAACTTCTCTGACAAAGCAGAGGGTAACCTAGTGGCTAATACACTTTTTCAACCTTACCTGGTAAAGCAGAGGATAAATCTTCCCTAACTTTACAGAAGATGAACCTTTTCTAACAACGTAGAGGATAACCACTTCTGTTAAACAACCTTCCCAGACTATACAGAGGATGAACCACTTCTCTGGCAAAGCAGAGGATGAACTACTGTTAACATACTGTAACTGTTGTTAACCTTCCCTGGTTGAACAGCAGATGAATCATTTCTGACTACAGAGGATAAACCTTCTCTAGCTACATAGAGGATGACTAGCCTGTTAACCAACTTCCCTGACTAGACAGAGGATGAACCACTTCTTCCCTGCCGAAACAGAGGATAACCAATATTAGCACGTAATGCTAATCTTCCCTGCCTGAACAGAGGATAACCTTCATCTCTAAAATAACTTTTTTTTTTTTTTTAGAGGATAACTTGGTTAACCAAACCCTACAGCTGTCTGTTAACTCTTCTCTGACGGCGCAGAGGATAACAAATTTGTACTGGTCTTAAAGGTTCTTTGGATAGAGTGGCACTCACCAACCCTTGGTTGTACAGGAAAATTCAGCCTGGATCTTCTTTGGATCAGATCTTTAAGTTTGAAGTTTCAATCTGGATTGAGGTGAGGAGCTCTATCCGAGTCACGGCACCAAGACTGTAGGAAACTTTTTTTACAGAGACCAGGAGACGTTGGGATATCTTTCAAGCAGAAGTTACTCTTTATTGAGAACACGTGTTGTCAGTAGCTGTAGTCATCCAGGTCTAAATAAAGCAGTCTACACTGTAGTTTATATACATTTTAGGGGCCAGTGCTTAGAAATAGAGACAAAGCACCTGTCTTTATATTGTCTTTGAACTTCCGTTTTTGCAGTAGCTCTGTATATTTCTATGGCATAACTGTCAAAGAATATTTAGCTGGTGACGTGGATTTACTTGTTGTAGAGTTAATGAAAGTTATCATGAGCATTGTAATGTTTAAAGCAGATGTCTTAACAAATGTCAGTAGAACAGGAAGATTTTAAAACGAGCAGTTCATTCATAAATACGTAAGATTGCTGTGGAAATACAAACCGTAAGACAAAAGACAACGAGTGCAGCCAAGTAGGCTATACAGGTCTCTGCAGGACAGTAATGACCAGTGGGCAAGGCCATAAACAAAGGGGCGTTTTTGAGAGCGTTACCTGATTTGCCCACATGAGAGTGTGGGTAAGGTTTAGGGGTGGGGTCGGGTGAAGGGGATCATTTTCATTGCATGATATATAAACACCCACCAGTTTGAAAACACCCACAAATATAGAAATGCCCGCTTTTGTTCCACAGACACCTCATACTCCAAGCAGCGCTGAAAAGGGGCAGGGCTACATAGGGTCTATAATTAGTCTGTGCTTTTGTTTTTAATTTAGGTTGACACTTTTTCCCAGTCATCTCAAGCGTGCAGTTGAAAAAAAGAAAAGAAAAAATAATCCTCTGCGCCACCGCCGCGAAGCGGTTTTCTATTATCTATCTTTTCACTGTGTGGGAAATTGGCAAATTGGCGCCCCTGCTTGCTGAGAAGGTGCCGTGCACAGAATCTGTGTGAGAATTGGGGATCCACTGTATTGAGCAATACTCTAATGGAATTAGTGGGCTAAAGTCAGTCACACCTCAACTTTCTTCCAAATAACGCACATTTCATTCATAATATTATAAATACAGGCCTCGAAGGGGGTCTTGCCCAGGGTGTAATTCAATGTAGAACCGCCACTGCCGATCGGGCCAAAAACCTAGGACTAGTTTGCAAAAGTAGCTTTACCTGGCAATCAAAGCATTAATTCTAATGCTCTGGCTCTGGTGGTACGCATAGGCGGTACACAGGGAAGACGTTTTGAAAAGCGGGCACTGATGTCACTGCCATTACACAATAGGCTGAGAGGTGCCGCACGTGATTAAGTTAGCTGTTACGCTTTCTCCAATGGTAAGAGATACAGACCCTCTCATCTCCCTATAATATACAATCTCTGGGTTTAGGGTGCCATTTGGAATTCAGCCATTGTTTCAAGTCTTTATGACTTAAGGTTTGGTCTGCCCGATCACTTTTAGGGGAGAATGCTGTCCTGATCCTTGGAAAATTTAACAATTACAATAAGGGTTTCAGCACTAAAAGCATGCAGAGAAAAGGACCTTAAATCATTCTTTTCACCCTGTTGCCATCTAAAATCTGACCAGCAGAGGAACAATGAACTGATAGCAGACTGCATTTGTGAATCCTACTATATTGAAGGCTTGACTATTAAGATTTTAATTAACTAACTCAGTACACCTATCCAGACAACATTAACGAGGAGAATGACTATTCAGAAGCACAACCTTCACCATAATCATAATTCTGGCACCTGGAATCTGTACTTTATCACCCGTCTAGCCTAAAATAAATCAAACAGATTATGTCTTAAGTGTCCAAATGCATTTGGGTTTATATTTATCAGCAGTATTATAGAATGGGTGGATACAATAAAAGGATGAAATTCAAAAGTGATTA
The DNA here is from genome assembly GCA_037101425.1 of Elopichthys bambusa. Classification (NCBI taxonomy): domain Eukaryota; kingdom Metazoa; phylum Chordata; class Actinopteri; order Cypriniformes; family Xenocyprididae; genus Elopichthys; species Elopichthys bambusa. The sequence continues at coordinate 22,613,701 of CM074440.1, read as the reverse complement.
ACAAAAGTGTGGTATGTAAGCATCTGAGAGTGGATTTTAATAGCTCGAAACACCACGATTTTATTTAGTGGTGTTCAGCTTACCCCTTGTCTCTGCTGCAATCTCTATCTGAATATCCAGGCATGTTGTAAATTGTAATGGCAAGTCATACAATATAAAAAAATGTTTTTTTTTGTTTGTTTTTTTTGGAAAAATGAATCCGATGTTGGTCGACAAAGCCAGGAGGACCGCTGAAATGCCACGTGATCGCGTACAAGAAATATTATTGCGCACTAGAACACTGATTTTTGTTTATATTTTATTCATTTTTCTTTTCATCAGATCCAGCATAATGTACATATTTATACAATTAATAAAAACAAGATATGAATATTGTATATTCTCTAAAAATACACAAGATACTTGCAGCTTGAGGAACTATTTTCACTGATGCAGCACACGGGTGTGAGGATAAATAATAATTTAAGAGAGGTTGTTGGTCTTAATTACGTCAGCAACCAACTTTGTATACCAACCAAAATATAAAAAAATGTATATTTAAACTCTAAAACTATATATATATATATATATATATATATATATATATATATATATATATATATATATATATATATATATAAATAAACAATATATATATAGCAGGGGCGTTCCGAGGAGGCAAGGGAGGCAGTGCCTCCTCAAAAAAACTGGATGAGAAAATAACCAATATTACAAAAATAAAACAACGCAAATGTTACAAAATTTGACATTAAAAAGTATAAAAGTCACACTTCTAAAGAAACACTGTCAAACAGCGACACCCGCAGGTGAAGTTACAGCGGGGAGTCCGTGTCTCTGCCTCCCTTCAGCTCATAGAAACAAAGCAGAGCCCCCTAAGCGTGCGGTGGGTTTAGTGGGGGGTAATTGAGAATGAATGAGGGAAAGTCATGTTAGAGGAGGCAGTGCCTTAACTGCGCTATGATTAGATATGATCGGTTATTAATGGACATGATTGGTTCGTGCGATAAATCCCGCCTCTTGTTTTCGTGCGCGTTCTCGTCGAATCGGCCTGAATAAAGACAGTGATGGCCTTAATTGGAAGACTAATTAAAAAGTAAGTAAACAACTGTCACTTACATATCACCGATTTATGTCATGTTAAAATCAAACTCGAAATGGCCTGAAAACATAATGACTGCGGGGTGAAATTAAAGGTAGGCCTACATCTTTGTGTCTGTGAGTGAGTGATCAGTATGTACAAGCTTGATGACTGCTGAAAATAAAATGACTATTAAAAAGAAAAGCTGAATATTAGTTAATAATAATATAAATAATAGTTTAAATTGTTACTGCCTTTAGTTATTATTTTGGAATAAATGTAAAAATGAGTAAAAACACTAACTTGATTAAATTTATACTTGGTTTTAATAAATAGAACGTTACATAGTGTAAAAATAACAAAATAGAATTGTACTTTTAAATGTAATGTTAACTTAAAATTGTGTAATAGGGACATAAACTTTGCCTCCTCAATTAAAAACACCATATATATATATATAAAACATTTATTGAACATCAAGAACAAAACAAACAAAATATACACCTACAATGGCATTAACAAACAGATAAATGCGTATCAAGCAAGGCACATATCAGTTAAATAAATATTAATAAAAGAATATATACACGATGATGTTTGAAGAATTTTCAACATCCTTGCGTTTGTTTTGCATCCGTATACGTCACTAGAGTCTCAGCCAATTAGAGCGCGGTAAGGTTTTAAACCGCTGTTGCTGTTCCATTTCTTCAAACATAAACTTTTAAATTTTTCTGATGAACTGAAGCGGTTAGTGGACTGTGAATTAACATCTTGCCTTCAAGCGTAAAATCTGCTCGATGGGACCTGAGGAGAGGGGTGAGTTTGTGTTGTTGACATCAACCATTTGTTTGCGTTAGCTGCATGCTAGGTGGTGAAGTGCTACATCATTATTTACATGTTATGGCTGTGTAATATAATGATCAAAACCATCTTCAAATAAAAACCTTTTCAAAAGGCAGTTTGTAAACTGTAATTTAGTATTAAACCCTCATGTAAGTGATGATAACTGATATCAGCCTGTCAAATTACAGGACATAGTTAAAATATGGGATATTTCTTTGTACTTGTAATCGGATAAATTATGTTAAGTCAGATCGTGACGTGAAGTATAATCAGACACTGAAAACAAGCTTCATTTAACTTCACCTTGATTTAACTGACGAGGCTGGACGGCGCGCTGTAGAGCGCCAAAAACAATCCTTTGTGTGTGTGTGTGTGTGTGTGTGTGTGTGTGTTTATAATATCTCTCTTTGTAGTCATGATATGTCTCTGTATTGATGCAGTAAACACTTGCCTCTGGCCAAAAATTCCAAGTTTTTTATTTTTTAAACCTAGAACCTTAAGTAAATTATATTATGCTGTATGCTTGTTTAAAGTGTTGATAAAACTATGTTTGAAATGTTTCATGTACTTTTTTTTGTATAGATTGGGTGGACGTGGCGAACAACATTTTGTTGAAATGTCACATTAACCTGAGGCTGGAACGGATCTCGGAGTGTGATGCAAATGTGTTTGTGGCTTTGTATGAGGCGATCTTGGGAGAGAAAGTACCAGGTATTCACATTCCTATGCAAAAATGTGTCTGGAAGGTCTTGCGTTTTTGCCCTGCAGCAGTAAGTCTGAACCGATATCAGAACGATGCTACCGCAAAGGGCACTTTCACTTTCGCGATCAAAGGGGCAGGCCGAACGTTCGTTCGTTCGTTCGTGAAAGTCGTGATTCAATGATTCATTCATAAATACAGCCACTTGCTTCTTTGAACGAATGACTCGATGACTCGCGCATTAAGACAGTGACTTACCGGTTTTAGTATTTAAAATAATCACTTTTCACGTTTTTAGCATTGCATATTTCTCTATTGAACATTTTTTTTTTTAAATTTAAAACATTATTAATGTTGTAAAGGTATTCATAAAGATTAAAAAAAAGCACTAGGAAGCCCATTTAGGGGCCAAACATTGTCCCTTAATGGAAAATTTACAATCTAAGTGGAAGAGAGGGGCTATGCAGAAGATGAAAGATGAAAAACATGAAATTGTGTAAAAGGCATGAAAACAACTAATATTATGTGAAAACTGAATGCAGATTATTGAAGTATCATAAGATTTGTGAGTGATTTAGAGCACAGCAGAACTCGGTCAGATCAAGGCTTATTAAGGAAATTTTCTGTCAAACAAGTTTATATTAAAAGAGCAGCTATAAAAAAAGCCAGTGTTGAGCAGCAAACAGGTATTTGAAGCTGCTGGTGTCTCTGGAGTCTTGAGAACCTCTCCATGCAGGCTGGCAGTTATGTGTAAAATTGCATTTTAGAAAGAGAAAATTTACAGTGGGTGTAGAAATACATTTTCAAACAGTTTTATTGCTGTGGTGTTTTTTTGCAGCATGGAATAGTGCATAGTGCATTGTATTTCAGAAGGCACCATCCTTCTTTTTATACCATAGCTGAAAATGACCAGTTATGAATTCCACATATCTTAAAGTCATTTTGACATCCTCAGAGACCATAAAGGGACCTTCCATCTTTTGCGATGTCCTAACAGCTGGGATTCGCACACAACATATCCACGTCCGCTAATGTCCAGTTCACGACCTAATGATTAATTTGAACTGATTCATTTTAATAAATAGTTAAAACAACTGAACTGTCACTGTCTGAATTGGCGTAGCTATAACAAATAATTTACTCAGAACACCTGAAATGAGAACATATGTGTGCTTACCCCATTTAGCAAGAGTGGTTAGTAAGATTTCGTCTTAATCCACAGTATTTTCAGGTTATTTGTATGACAATGTGTAGTAAATTACCTTTAGGCCTAAAATCGGTTAGTTTAGACTGGAGTGAGGTGAAATCAGAACAAAGCAAGTTGTTGTTAGCTAGGTGCATTCAATTAAGGTAGAAAATTAGACTATTAGTTAACTTTTTTTAATGCTACTTTTTAATATTGATTATTAATTATTACCAAAATAATCAGGTCTAGCAAAGAAGCATCTTTACTTCTTACAAAGCTATGAAATCACAGATTTTTTTGCAAAGAGGGCAAGAAAGGATTACATTAAGAGTGGCAGGTAATTTATTGTCAGAACTGGGCTTGCAGATCACGTGGGTAGGATACTTTTTACTGTTTGTGCGGATGACCGTATCTGTCAGCCACCACCAAAGACCATTTTTGACCCAGGAAAATCCCTGTTTTCTTCCTGTGGGGGAGCATTCCAGCCAGAGACTACAATAGTTTACTATGAATTAAAAGGAAATCAAATTAAATACAATTTATTGTGTAACCAAAATACCAATAATGCCCAGGGGAAGGGTTGCACCAGCCGTTTGTAAGTTCTTTCTTAAATTGGAACGTAAAGTCCACACTACTAGCTAGTTTGTAACTAACTCTGTACTTTATTCGGTTGCTACATTTGTTCTTAAGGCAGAACGTAGCTAGTAGCTCATAAGGTCTCTGTAAAGTAATACATAGTCGCATAATGTTTACGCTCAGTGATCCTTCAAATATGTGAGCAGAAGTTGTTGAAATGCTGTGAATTTGTTTATCCTTCATTCTGACTTATTTTGCCTCTCGTAGCTAACAGTAAAAATAAGTTTCCATTAAATACAATAGCCTACTACTTAATCATGAATATGTTTTTATATGTAAATAACATTCAGAAACTGTATTTGAAACAAAATTAATAAGGATCAATAAATACATACTGATACAAAAAAAACCATTTATTGATTATGATTTTATTTGACACGCACAACACGGAGGAATGGATCAGATGCACACAGCGGCGCGCTGTTTAGGACGGGTTTGTGTTGAAGAGTGGCTAACAAAGGAATCTTTTCACAATGTTCTCTCTCTCAAAATGTAAGCGAGTGTAAATGTCAGCAGCATCATATGTCTAAAGAATGAAATCTGACAAGAGCTTATTGATGCAGTTCAGTCAGTCTGATATTTTATTCCAACTGTTACTCCTGATAGGAGGCTTCTGTAAATATTTAGTTTATACGTAGAGTTACGCTTTAACTAAGTTTAATGGTGCAACACAAAAATATTTAGTAGTGCGTAAGTTGTAGCTTAGTGCCCATTTATGTCAAAACCAGGCTGTGTTGTAACTTGCACACAGCTGGTGCAACCGGCCCCAGAAGAGGAAAAATCTTAGCGTGTGACTTTTTATTATAAACAAGCCCAAAATGCACAGGGGCTCTTATTTGGAAATGCGTATACTATTGCTGGCTGATCCTTCAGATGAGAAAGATAAAATATGCATTCCTTCAACCGTCTCTAAAATATATATATATATATGCCATAAAGTAGATGCCATCAATTCAAGTTCATTAGCAGTCGCTTGACATAAATGTGCGGTATTCAATTGATTGGGAATCACTTTGAAGCAGTCTGAAGCGCTGTTACACGTGCCCGTAGAACATGCTCAACAGCGCTGCCTTTGTGATATCCACCGCGTCTCTGCGTGGGAATGTCAGCGGGAGTAAACAGTTCTCGCGCACGCATAACGAGCAGGTAAGAAACTCGTTGGGTGATCACTGATGGGTTCATTATCTAGGGCGCATGAAGTATTAAAGGATAAAAATGATAAAAGCAAAAATGTCTCTTCAAATATACTTGGACAGCCGTTAATATACCTGGGTGGCCCGCCCAAGTAATGTCTGTGTGCCAAGCTCTGTATACATTCATCATATACGCTCTCTCTCTCCTGTCGTAAAGTTATGTTATACAGTGGGTATAAAGTTAAAGAACGTGAAACGAGAGTCAAGCCCATATTCTCTTACTAGTAACCATAACAACAGTGACCAACGTAATATTAAAGATGGCGACGTCCATAAAACTGTAAAAAAAACTCTCGCACTGTATGACGTGACAGACAACTAGTTGTCCAGTCCAGTTCCGTTCACACAGCGTGGAATTTCTGAGAATGCGGTTGTGAGTCCTGAAAATTTACAGGTGTGAGTTCGGTTATAGAATGTTTGTCACTCCCATAAATAACCTTATTGCATGTGAACAAAACCATATTAAAGACTCAAATACAGGACTGACAACCGTATTCTGCTGCTGTGTGAACGCCATATAGTCTATAGTCTTCCAACACTATCACGGTCTCTGCTGTGGTCTTTTGAGCATAGAATCTTTAGTCTTCTATTCCTTAGCTGCGCAGCATATACCTGACACGACTTCCAAGTTGCTCTCACTCATCACAACAACAGAGTGAGTCTCAATGAATAGAAAGATACATGCACATTTAAGTCTTACAGTTGAGTAAAAATCAATGTCGTCTTCACTGTGATTTGTTCTGGTGATTGGTTTGTAATTATCTAAGCAAATCATATGATTGGTCTTTGACCTGAGCATCCTTAGTCTACATTTTCTGTACATTTCATGTTGACATAAAATATTTCCTTCACATTTGGAATTAACCAATCACATTCAAACTCTAATAACTACTTTTCGGTAAATGTCCTCTGGTCTTTTAAGTGATGCTGATTAACCCTGAATAAAAATCAGCTTTTTTTTTTCTTTTTTTTTTTAGCATTTTCTTAGGATCTTCTTGGTCGCATCTTATTGCTAAAGCCATGGTCTGCAAAAGGATTTGTTGGGACCATGCTGATGTATAAAATAACAGCAATACTGTAAAATAGTATTACAATTTAAATAATGGTTTTCTATTTTAATATACTTATAATTTAAATATAATTTAATATAATAATATACAGTTCAAATATAATGTATTTCTGTGATGCAAAGTGTCTAAACATTCATATTACCTCTATGGCATTTTATATATTATATTTGTTATATTATAGAGCCTAAATGTTAATGTGCAGTTTAATACTTAATCGGTGGTCCTATGTCGTACAGTGAGAAAGGTTCAAAGACGGCCGTTTTCCCAGTCCTGCGACCAAAGATGGCCTACGATCATTTTCTGACAGTGTCAGAAATTCAGTATGATCAACGCACAGTGTATTTGCTGCTACGACCTACGTCTACTGACCAGCCAATAAAAATTTGACATGAAATCAACACGTCATGGTGCTAAAACTTAAAACTGCTTACTTCAAGCTATTTTCCCTTGTTCTTTTGCCGCTTCCTTTTTATTTTCAGCACACATAAAAACTACAGCTGCCAAAGTGTGATTCAACATGGTGTTTTATTTACCAGTAGCGCATCCTGATGACGTTTTATTCTTCTATAGAAACTTGCATCGTAGCCTACGAGTCAACAGGTGTCATTATCGTACAGTCTACATGCATGTCATACCCAAGTTTAATAGATCCGTGTCTGTGTGATTTTGTAATGATCTTACAGGATTGCTAAAATCGTGCAGTGTGCAGTTAACAGAGATTTGAGTTGCATTTCTTGATGCAGCATCAGACTGTTAATTGACTGTTAATTGTTAATCTCTGGATTCCCTGAATCTTTTTACAATATTATGTATGGTAGATGGAGAAAGACATTAATTCTTCGCAATCTTGCATTGAGAAATGTGATTTTTTTTTTTTTCTTCTAATTGTTTGACAATTCTCTCATGACATTTGGCACCAAGTGGTGAGCCATGACCCATCTTTTCTTGCAAAGACTGAGATGCTCTTTTACACCCAAACACGATACCCTCACCTATTACCAATTCACCTGCTAATTGTGGACTGTTTTAAAACAGTTTTCACTTTTATTTTGCCTCTGTCCCAACTTTTTTGGAGTGTGTTGCAGACATCAAAATTAAGATGTGTTTATATTTACAAAATACAATTATGTTGGTCAGTGAAAACATTGGAAATCTTTTTTGTCAGTTAAAAAATGGTTCAAGAGAATGAACAAATATTTGCCCAAAAAGTTTTTCAAAATTTTAGATTCTATTGTGCTGCCATTTGTCTGGGGCCTCAAAGCACATAGAATATCTAACATACAGTATCTCACGTACACCCCTCACATTTCAGCAACCATTTTGTTATATGTTCTCAAGGGACAATACTATATCCAATTTTCATTTCTATACTTTAGAGTAGAGTAGATGTGCAGCTTGTATAGCAGTACAGATTTACTGTGCTCTGAAAATAACTCGACATACAGCCATTATTGTCTAAATAACTGGCAACAAAAGTGAGTACACCCTAAGTGAACATGTCAAAACTGTCCAAAGTGTCAATATTGTGTGTGAGCACCATTGTTATTTAGCACTGCCCTAATCCTCCTGGGCATGGAATTTACCAGAGCTGCACAGGTTGTTGCTGGGATCCACTTCCATTTCTCCATAATGACGTCACAGAGTTGATGGATGTTAGACACATGTGGCTTCTCCACCTTCCGCTTGAGGATGCCCCACAGGTGCTCAATAGGGTTCAGGTCTGGAGACAATACTTGGGCACTACTTCACCTTCAGCTTCCTCAGCAAGGCAGTTGTCATCTTGGCAGTGTGTTTGGGGTTCAGCCCAGTTTCTGAAGGGAGGGCATCATGTTCTGCTTCAGAATGTCACAGTACATGTTGGAATCCATGTTTCCTTCAATGAAGTAGAGCTCCCCAGTACCAGTAGCAATCATGCAGCCCCAGACCACGATGCTACCACCACCATGCTTGACTGTAGGCAAGACACAATTTTCTTGGTACTCCCCACCAGGGCGTCGCCACACATGCTGGACACCATCTGAGCCAAACAAGTTTATCTTAGTCTCATCAGACCACAGGATATGGTTCCAGTAATTCATGCTCTTAAACAGGTTGTCTTTAGCAAACTGTTTGTGGGACGACGGCTATGCAAACCGACTTGTTGCAGTGTGCGGTGTATGGTCTGAGCTCTGACAAGCTGACCTTCTGCTTCTGCAACCTCTAAAGCAATGCTGGCAGCACTCATGCATCTGTTTTTTTGAAGCCAGCTTCTGCGCCTGACGCACAGCACAAGGTCTCAACTTCTATGATTCAACTTCTTTGGCCTGTTCCGAGTGGAACTTCATATAATACTAATACAAGTACTCGTTACATCAGAAAAAGAATGGCATCCACGCTAATATTAGTCTCTGTTTATTCCGAGGTTTACCGTAGTCAGCCGGATCCGGGCCGTATCCAGGTGAGATAGAGGACCTGCGCCTTGACATGACCACAACGTTTCCACAAGTTTCATGGTTGTACCGATCTTCTTATAGCCTTATAGGCCATCTTTGTGGAGAGCAACAATTCTAATTCTCAAATCATCAGAGAGTTCTTTGCCATGAGGTGCCATGTTGAACATCCAGTGATCAGTATGAGAGAATTGTACTCAAAGCACCAAATTTGAACTGCTCTAATACAAGATCCACACATTTGTATGGTCCTGTCAAGCAGACAAAAACATGAACATGATGAATAGGACATGTGGCTTTGCATGGTTAAACAACATACAACTGTTATAACTGTACTCATATTTGTTGCCAGCTATTTTGACAATAATGGCTGTATGGTAAGTTATTTTCAGAGGACAGTAAATCTATACTGCTATACAAGCTGCACATTGACTACTCTAAAATATATCCAAGTTTAATTTCTATAGTATTATCCCTTGAGAAGATATACTAAAATGGTTGCTGAAATGTGAGGGGTTAGAAATTAGAAATTATATTTGTTCCACTGTGTCAAATTTTGAAATATTATCAGCCGATAATGAATTACATAAATTGCTTACTTGTGTTCCCAACACCCCAAAGTTAATTCTAAAATTTGGTGACTTTTTCACGAGTCAACTAGATATTTCCACTACCCGTCTGAAAAACAATTGGGAAGAGGAACTAGATATTCACATCTCTGAGGAGAACTGTGGAAAATGTCTTAAATATATACACCTGTTTTATTAATGCTGGGCACCAGCTTATTCAGTATAAGGTGTTGCATAGATTGCATTACTCTAGGGTTAAACTCAATACTTTCTATTCTACTATCTCTCCTCTCTGCAATAAATGTAAATCCATGGAGGGCTCTCTTGGTCATCTTTTCTGGGCATGCCTAAAACTTGGTGAATTCTGGTCAGAAGGTTTTCAATTTCTTTCTGATGCTTTTTACATGTGAGCTTCCAGTAGATCCTGCAACTGCCATTCTTGGCTGGTCAGCTTCCCTCCAGCGCCTTAATCATGCTACCCGATTGCCTATACAGTATGGCATGATGATTGCCAAAAAAACTATACTTCGAAGCCACTATTCAAGATCTGGTTATCAGAACTTTCCTCCACTCTGCATGTGGAAAGACTGATATAGTATCTCTGGTAATATAGATACATTTTAAGCTTCTTGGAGGCCTCTTTTCAATCACCTGTTAAAAACCAATAATGATGAAACGATTTTAAAAAAATTTTTTTTTTTTTTTGTCATTTTTGTTAACTTCTGTCTTCAATTTGAAATCTAATTGTTCTTTTATTATTGTCACTCCCCTTAAATTCCACCAGCGTTTTCATGGTAAATTTGTCTGTGTTTTTTTTTCTTCTTCTTCTTTTCTTTACATATTTTATCTCATTTGGTCCATTTGTACAACTTTACCTTATCCATGCCATGCTGGGCAAAAATCTGTTTTGACTTCCCTTGCCTGTGTTTGTTGTCGTTAACTGCAAACATGAATCTAAATGGAGGTTTTTTGTGTGTGTGTGTGGTTGGTTGTTTCTGTCATGTGATTGCACTGTCCATCTGTCTGTAAATCTGAAAATACTAATATTAGGGCTGTCAACGTTAACAAACGCGATCAATTCAAAATCCTTAATGCGTTAAAATAATTTAACGCATATTTGATGCAAAAAAATTACAGAAGCATGTGAAATTGCGTCATAACATAACTTACGTCACGCAGTTAGATGATCTTAAAGTCAATGCTGATTATATCAAAGATGGCAGAGAGAATTATTCATTCCAGTGTCTGTTTTGCTTTAAAACACGAACTATGTCATATTCTGTCATTGTATCTGAAGATGCGGGAGGCCTCGCGCTTGTGCTGTTCCTGTCTGAACGGAACGTCAAAACACCCCACCGCTGTGTGGCCAGATGATATGAAAACTGTTTCTCGGCTGGATAAAGCAAACCAGCTTCTTGCTATGAAAGTTTTGATGGATGAGGATTGCAATCAAAGTAAAGACGATTGTGGTGACGTACAGGAGTCCCACATTAAGTTTGCGTGAGTCCATTATATTGATGGGCAAACAAATCCTGTATGAGCGCACTGATTGCACATTGTATTTATGCACAGACACATTTCAGTACATTCACGTTGTTTTCACACACATTCAGGATAATGTTTGTATTTGTCCTGTGTATGTTGCTGTTAAGGATGGAACCGTTCGGTTCTCCACCCACGGTTCGGCATGCGCTTGTATAATAGGGTTTGTTGAAAACAATGTGCAAAACAGACAGAAGGATTCGGCTAATGTTTGTTTCAGTCGATGGATGTGCATTCTGGTTTCCCAATACGTTACAACTGCGATGATCAAAAGAACATGGACAAAACAGTCACTGTAAACAAATGTTCAATGACGTGCCGAATGCTCTATGCCCAGTCATTTACGCCGTCATCATGTTGATAGCGCGCGAGCGCAGGTGAGACCTGAACATCTCCCGTTGCTATCTTTGTTTAAACTAAACTAAGACAGTTTAAACATTCATCTGTAATGACTGAATAGCTTTTGTAACTTAATGTTTCATCTTTATTTAATTATTCAAAGAAGTTTTTTATGCAGCTACTTTATATTTGGTTACTTTGTTCAATTTCTGTACCTGAAAACTATTGTTAGATAGCTGAAAAACCTGTAAAGCATTGTTGATTTTTATTTTTTATTATTATTATTTTCTTTTATGGGTGCTTTGGTGTAGCCTACATAAATGTATGAATTATATTAAACCATATAATTTGGTTATTTGGTGTCCTTTTTTGGAAAGACATCTAAATTTACCTTGAAAAAAGCTGAAAAATACAGTTTTGTGAAAATAACACTTTAATCTGATGGTTTACTTTGGATATAGGCAATGATGGCAAAATGGACGTGTTAAACAACATAAATGGTGTATGTTTAATTTCATGATAAGTGTGCGATTACTGTTTTTAAGACACTTGTCCATCACTGCATGGGGGTTTCTGGCTACAGAAGATCCCCCATGACTGCTTTGCACTTTACCTTATATACCAAGACCAGAACAAAAGGATTGTAAAATTTGATTACACCAACACCTGTTTTGGGGGGAGAGGAGTGGGTTTTCACAACACCACCCAAAAAGAGGGCAGAATTCCCCTTAGTTTTCAATCTTCTTCATAATACCAGTGACTGCTGTGAAATTGAGACCATTTTACCAATCGCACTGAGATATTTAAAATGATACCAAACACGAAAGGACACCAGATACCCTATAACTCTTGAAGGACTTTTAGTGGCTTGTGTCAGGGGGAAAGGAAGGAGGGTGTGTTTGTGTGTGTATATGGTGGGGGGGTTGCATCCTGAAGACGTGTGAGGACAGATCTTCTCTCCAGATGAGCTTTATTGCTTTATTGCAGGATGCTTGTTCTCAGTTTTTGTCTTAGCAGGAAAATCAAGTCTTACAATTTGTTGTTACTGACCGAGAAACAACTTCAGGATGATTCAGTGACCGAGCGGCCCGTTTCAGATCGTTATGCAAGCGCGTTCGGCCAATTCACGGAAAAGAAAGGATCGAGACAAAAGAATGATTAATTCACGAATGATTGGTATTGCTGGTTCCGCCAACAGAAATACGTTGTAACTTATAAATATAAATACATAAATACATTATAACTGCTGAAATATTTGCACGGAAAATGTTTCTCAGGTCAGTTGGAGGAGCGTGCATGTTACGAACAGTGCGTATATAGCCATACAGCTGCAGGTGCTACTGCGGCCATGTATCTAAACAAATTTAGCCGCACTGCCAGGAAAAGAGGAGGAGGGAGGTTGGGGTGCCCTCGGGCCGGATGAAGATAATTGACGGGTGGGATTGGCCCGTGGGCTGCCAGTTGACGAGCCCTGCAATATGCGATACGATACAGTTTTCAGTGTGTAAAATCTATTTAAATTATATTTAAAAATATTTAAAAACTGAAAATTATATAACCAATATGTTTCACATTCAAAATTATGCCAAAATGTAAATACCAATAACTATTCGCCAATAACTCTTTGCTCAATAATATAGTTATATAAACCTAAATCTTAACATCAAGAACATCCAGGTAAACAAAAACACCTGAAACTAGGGGTGGATGATTAGTTATTTTTGTTATTAGGGGCCAAGCACCGAAGGTGCGTAGGATTCTATGCAACTTAATGTACTTAATACCTTAATACCGCTTCTCCCATGACTTGGTTATTACAAAAAAAGAGAGAGATTATAACCTGCTTGTATTTTTATTTGTGAAACTTTTTTTTTTTTTTTTTTTTGGGTGGGCCTTTTCTTCCTCAGATTTTGTAGTTGCTGAGCGTCAGGAAGATGACATCCACAATGTGCAATCTGTAATTGACTCGCTGGCCTTAGACTACCTCCAGATTAGTTTATCTCACATCACAGGTTAGTCATGTTTTATTGTCTCCGTCTCTCTTCCCATGGTCTCTAATCACTTGTCATTGGAGAAGGAATGATGCCATGTTATCTAAAATGTATCTACCCAAACACTGTAAGAATTTTAAATATGCCTGTTAAAACAGTCATAGCACATGGTTTCTGTTTTTAATGTAGTGTGTAACTTCATGTATGTAACGCATGCTTTCTCTCTGTAGGTGAGAATATAGTCAGAGGAGAAAAAGAATCCATCAGAAACTTGTTAGAAATTTTTGATGGTCTGCTGGACTACCTCATAGAACAGCAGAGTGATGAGGAGCCCCAGTATAAAGGTGAATATTTTTTTTATTTATTTTTTTTATATCTCACTTAACAGCCTTCTATTTGTCAGTGATCATCATCTGAACCAAAGAACTGAGATTACCAGGTGTTCCTAATTTGCAAGATGCTAATGATGCATAATTTTGCAGCTAAACAATTCTTATAAATTCTCTTCATGCACACATACAGGGCTTAATGGAAAAAACAGTGCTGCCACTGCAACTCTTCAACCTCGGAATCAGGACAAAGACAATACACAGTGTCGGGCCTTCAGCATTCAGTAAGTGGTATACACAGATAATTGTGGAGGTTCACAATTTTAAAATATTTTAAAATGTAATTTATTTCTGTGAAGCAAAGCAGCATCATTACTTCAGTCTTCAGTGTTAGTCCAGGTGATATGTGCAAAATTTGAGGTGAAATGTTCACTTTTTCATAAAAGCATGAAATTTGGTACATCTGTACAGTTTGGGGCCCTGAACTTTTTCAGAAATGGAGCCATCACAAAAATGCATTGTGGTTGCCATGGCAACAATTTTACTTTTCACCATATCCAAATTATGTACAGGGCTCCAGAATGTGCCTAAAACGGTCGCATTTGCTACTAAAAATATTAATTTGCGAGTGATATTTTTGCTGAGGTCGCCATTGGCGACCATACAAATTCAAACGTTATGACTGTCAAATTTATTTGCGTGTTCTGAGACCAGTAGCCTATCACATCATTTGTTGTGTTGACGTAATTAAATGAGATGCTGCATGTGAAAGTTTCACTGAGTTAGAGCACCAAAATATGAACGGATAGGGGAAAATATCACACACCAAACCGACGCCAAAGAACTAGCGCTGATGAAAGCCGACTGTATTGTCACCTCGCGTGACGCTACGTCGGTGCAGAAAAGCTGCATTTGAACACACCATTCTGTTCCTGCATAAAGGAGACAACTGCCTATTTCTTCATATAAATTCATCTATATTTCATCATTCAAAAGGGGAAACCGACTCTGCAGACTGCAGATACACACACAAATTTGAATATCAGTCATGCTGATCACCTTCATTATTCCACTCCGCTCATGCTCATCAGATAAATGTAAAATCATAAAAAGTCTTCAGTACTATAAATGGTATAACAAGTGTATTAATGATAATTTTAAGACGTCTTATATTTTGTGGATGAAAAAACAAATCGCGATACTCCCTAATGTGATTATTAACGTTAATATCATTAAATAAATGTAAGCATTGCATGTTTTAAAGTCAAAAGATGGCGCTGTTGCGCGTTCTTCAGGCTCTTGCAGCAGAGCTTCAGAGCAGCTCTCAATCATTGAATAGCGCACATTTGTCAACCAATTGACATTAGATCCTTTAACCAAGAGGTAGTTGGGGGTGGGGTTGGACATTTCCAATGCAACAAGATGTACCTTCTAGCTATAAGAGAAGCAAAGGCAATAACCTCAGCTTTCTGCCTTGTGACAGATGACATGAGGATAGAGAAACATGCAGAGCCCTAGATATTAAGTCAAAGAAAGAAGTCTATATGAGGCCAGTTTTGGGCAGCTAAAGAATGTATTATTGTGATCAGTGGGAGAGAAGGAACATTTGGTACAGGAGTCCTCTATTTGTGGGAACAATTTATGAAGTCTGGCTTTGGTCAAATGAATTCGATGCAGGACTTTTAGCTGAATGAGACTTGGCCAAGCACATACAGAGGTAGAACTAACTCTAGCAAGGACCTCAGACCATAGCTCTTCTGATAACTTAATTTGCAACTCCTCAATTGCTTGAAGACAACTTGGGAGATAAGATGTACTAGATGAAAGTAACATGGCGTGGATAGAGGATATACGACTACTACCTGTAGAAGCTGACAATAAGTTCTCAAGCAGACATTTTTCTGGTAATAGAGGAAAACTTGGGAAGTTAGTTTTGGCAAAATTACAGAGTTGAAAATACCTGAATAAGCCTGTAGAGTGTAAGTTAAATTTGGAAGTAAGATTGGTAAATGTAGCAAAAGAATTATCAAAAAAAAGATCTGAAAAACAAACAATGCCCTTATCTCGCCATCTTTTAAAAGTGTGATCAATACCTGGTGGCAAAAACAAGTGATTATCGCAAATAGGACTTGAGACGGATAGTGACTCCAACCGAAAATGTTGTCGAAATTGTTTCCAAATTTTTAATGTCGATAACACAATGGGATTTTTAGTATAACTAGAGGGATGCAGAGACAAAGGAGCAAAGACTAGTGCAGGGAGGGAAGAAGAAAGGCAAGAGGTAGCTTCTAGAGTACACTAGTTGACCTCCGGCGCATTACACCTTAAGAAAATATTAGCGGACCAATAATGAAAAAGAAAATTTGGCAGGGCTAGACCTCTGTCACATTTGTTTCATTGAAGAATAGTTCTATTAACCTTAGGAATCTTACCTGCCCAAATTAATGAAGAGAGAATTTTATCTAAACATTTAAAAAAAGATTTAGGTAGAAAAAGAGGGAGAGACTGAAAGAGAAATAAAAGTCGTGGCAAAACATTCATTTTTAATGGTCTCCACTCTCCCTACAAGAGAAAGGGTCAGGCTCTCCCATCGTTTTAAAACAAGCTTAATTTGATCAACCAAATTTGTGAAATATTCTTAAAGAGAGAACTGAAAGAGTGAGAGATGTTTACACCTAAGTATCGATACTCTGCAGGAGAAAGATGAAAGGGTAGGGGGCTTTTAGAAATTTTCTTAGCCATATAATTTATGGGGAAACACTCACTTTTTGTAAAGTTTAATTTGTAACCTGAAAAAGAGCCAAAAGTGTCAAGCAAGTGCACAATCTCATTGGCACAGCCAACTGGATCCTGAACATACAACAACGTCATCGGCATATAAAGAAACCCGATGTTCTGTGCCACCCCTGTGGATCCCACATGTAGACGGAGATGTTTTTAAGGTGATAGAAAGTGGCTCGATGGCCAAAGCAAAGAGCAGAGGAGACTGAGGACAACCCTGCCGTGTCCCGCGGGAGAAGGGAAAGAATGATGAACTATCCGCATTAGTTTTAACACTTGCAGAGAGAGCAGAGTATAAGAGGCGAATCCATGAAATAATATTGTGCCCAAAGCCAAATTATTTTTAATGCAGTAAATAAATAATTCCACTCAACACGATCAAATGCTTTTTCAGCATCAAGGGAAATTATCATTTCAGACTTTGTAGAAAGAGATGGACTAAAAAGTATGTTTAGCAAACGCCGGATATTAGATGACATCTGACGTCCCCTAATAAACCCAGTCTGATTCTCAGATATAATTTGGAATTTATATAATATACTATTATATAAAACATCTATGCGCTTTGCCAGCACCTTTGCTAGAATTTTTATGTCAGCATTCAATAAACTGATAGGTCTATAGCTACTGCATAAAGTTGGGTCTTTATTTATTTATTTTTTTTATAGAAGGGAGATAGATGCTTCATTTAATGAGGCTGGGAGAAAACCCTGCTGAAATGACTCCTTGTACATATCAAACAATAAGGGGGCTAACTGCACATAAAAGTCTAAGGGGAAGCCATCAGGCCCTGGAGCCTTGTTACACTGCATGAGACCAATGCAAGTGGTGATTTCATCTAACCTGAGAGGTTCATCTAATGTCTCCTGTGGTAATGTGTTAATAGTAGGTATATTTAAATTATGTAGGAAAGACACCATTAAGGAAGCATCAGAAAGGGGTTGAGAAGTATATAGACTGGAATAAAAGGAGGAAAAGACAGTTAAATTTTGAGTGTCAGTAACAAGCTTATTAGAATGGTTATCATAAATCGGTGTAATAAAATGGGATGCGGAGTGGTGTTTAAGCTGGGAGGCAAGAAGACTGCTTGCTCTGTCCCCATGTTCATAATAGGTGGCTTTAGTTCTTTTAAGTAAATATTCTGCTTTATTTGTTGAAAGCAAATCAAATTCAGTTTGCAACTTCAAACGTTTCAACTTAAGATTGGGTTTGGGATCACTGGAATACTGGCTATCCACCTCTAAAATTGAACGGATAAGCTCTTGTTGTCGAGATTTCCTAATCTTAGTTAAGTGAGCACTAAAATAAATTATTCTGCCAATCAGTTTATAAACCACTTCACAATTCTCCTCAATGATCACATCAGCAGCCAACTCAACATCGATCAAGCTCGTCTTGCGTTGTTCACAAAGAAAGGAAGAGGAATGGAACAAATCCCCTCATCTAAGGATGCACTGGTGCAGCACCTCAAAAGAGCAGTGTACCAAGGAGGACACTGTTGGGGACAAGCACTTGAGGTGGCACCAAATATGAAAACCCACTTTCAGACACCAGTGAGTGTTTGAAATAACTTCCTTGTGATCCGATGGGGATTTTGATCACTGTATGAGACAGAAATATACTTATATGTGATGCTAAAGTATACTTATGCTAATCATTGCCATAATAAATAAACACGTTTATGGAAAATACCAGTAGAATGCGTGACGTGACGTCGCCACTCAGGATTGGTCACTTGTCTGTTGCCTGGCTACCAGTTTCTCTGTAGCTGGCTAAGTGCTCTAATTGAGCGACGTAAACACAAATTAATAATAAAATATAAGTAAAGATCTGATCATCCTCCATAACACTGTCATTATTTACGTCTTATATCACCAGTAAACTGTTGCGTTACCAACGGCTGACACTTCTGTATTACATTCCAAAGAGCGGCTGTTATCAGCCCCACAGTGGAAAATGAAACCGTAACTGTACCAGCTGGCCCGGATCAGCACGGAGTGGAACGGTTATGCAGTGAGAACTGTTCAGCCCAACGGTTGAAAAACGGCTTTTGTCCTCTCATGAGCTCCCTCTTGCTCTGGCTGAAAGGATAACAGTATAGAGAGACAGAGAGATTGCTCAAACCTCCTCGGATTGCGGTCATCGCATAATTTCGAAGAAAATGAATAGGAATGCTCAGAAATGAGACGTAAACATATATTTTATCAGTATTTTTCTAAATGTGTAAGCTTTTGTATTTAAAAGCCTTAATGGAGTTGTTTCTTGTGATTGTAAATAAATGGAAGCAGCAGGTGCAACCGAATAGGTATGTAATCTCTTTTTATGTGAAATGGTAAAATACAGTTTGATTCATGATTGATGTGAACCAAAGTCCCTTTCAAGGAAAGTCCGTTCACTCAAACTTGGCCAAGATGGCATCTGTGTAGCTCAACCGTTTTTGTTTGCGCATAAACTTTTGTGCAAAACGTAATCTCTTTTTTCCTTCCTTGATGTTTTACGTTATTTACACAAGTGCCTTTATAGTCTGAATGATTCTACGATATTTTTAAGCCTGAGTTGAGGATATTCACCTGCTTTTGTGACCGTTAGAGCGAAACTTCTGTCGCGACCTGCCAATGAAACTCATGTTTTTGCAGAAACATAATCTCAGTCAAATGGATAAAATGGCGGAAAGTGTAAAGTGTGTGCACAAGTACGCTAAACCCACTTCCAAAGAGGATTTGAGTATGGATTGTTTACCGTCTACAGAATCGCATACTAACAGCCCTCTTCCGAAAGTGCGGTGGCAGATAGGCCTATCTGAGCCCTCAAAGACTGATATACTACTGAATGATATACTGAAGGCAATTGAGAGATTGGGAAAAAAGCCAGATGACTTCATGGAGAAGTTACTGGGAATTGAAAGGTCTGTTGCATCCGGATCTCTGAACTTGCCACCAAATTTAATTCAGTTACTGATAAAACGGAGAGAGCTGCAGCTAAATCTGATGAATTGGTTGCTCAAGTGTCAGCTGTGATTACTGAAAAAAACAACTGTGGGGAATGTCCGGTATATCTGGGGAGTTAGGAGAAAATGTAAAAATGACTGCAATGGATATTTTCTCTTGAGTCTCGGTGGGATAAGAGATGTTCTTCAAACGTCCATTGATGTTGCACACCGAATCGGTCCGAGAGCCGAAGGCGCGCTTCCACAACGGATTATTGTGCAGTTTTTGTCACGCACTCGTCGGGATCGCATCTGGCTGGATGCGAAAAACTCTGAAGTCCTTAAGCAGAAAGGCATCAAAATAACAGAAGATCTGACACAACGGACGAAGGAGGCATGGAATAAACTATGGCCGCTGGTAAGTCAAGCCAGAAAAGATGGAAAATCAGCAGGGTTCAAGGGATCGTTTGCCTTATTGATGGAAAGAAGATTACAGCGGATAATATGTGAATTATGTTAACGTTTGCCCTTTACCTTTTTGAGGACTAAAAACAAAAAAAAAAAAAAAAAAAAGAACTGACCTTGAACTTTATCCACAAGCATGGCTGTAACCTCCTTGCAAAGATTGTGTCCTTCTGTTCTCCCATAACATTTCCTTTTGAATACAGTAGTTACTTTATAGATTTTGATATTTTCTATGGCCATTTGATGCTTGATATGGAAGGTTAAAGAGATTTTTTTTTTTCCGTTCCCATTCAATGTTTAATTGTACTTGTTGTTCTCTTAATGTTCGGGGGATTCGTGATCTTACTAAACGAAAAGCCTTAGTTTTATTTTGTAATTCTAAAAGAAGAGATGTTTATTTTTTTACAAGAAACTCATTCTATTGTTAATGATGAGTCTTTTTGGTCAGCACAGTGGGGAGGTAAAACTTTTTCACATGGGTCTACTCATTCAGGGGGAGTTGTAATTTTATTTAACCATAATTTTAGTGGTAAAATTCTTGAGTCACACTGTTCTTTAGAGGGCAGATGAATAATAGCCGTTGTTCAGTCCGGAGAGGCTGTTATTATTTTATGTAATGTATATGGCTTTAACAGCTCTGATTTAAACCATATTCTCTTCCAATCTTTGTCTACAAAATTCCAGGTTTTCCTTCAGCAGCATTTAATGTGGGTGGGGATTTTAACGAAGCTCCTGTTTTGCATTTAGATAGACTCCTCCCAAGACTGAATGTTAATTGCTGTAATTTAGTTATAAATGATTTTTGTAACAGCCTTTCTTTGCTGGATGCTTACAGACACGTCCATGGAAACAGTATCTCCTCATTTACATGGTTTAAGGCAGACATGGCACAAAAATCTAGAATAGACCTTTAGCTTATATCTGACCCCGGCTAGTTTCCTTTATTAATTCCTGTACTATTTCTCCTGCCCCTCTAACTGATTATGCCTCTATCGATCTTGAAATATCTGAGGTGCATACAAGTTTTCAGAGACGACCAGGATACTGGAAACTGAATACTTTGTTTTTAAAACTTCCTTCATATTGTGCAGGCATTAAGAACATTGAGAAATTTAAAGTTAGTTCAGACTCTGCTACAGCAAAGAACTGGACATTTTAATTTCAAAGATCCCTTTTAACAAGAGTCCGGGTCCTGACAGTTTTATGCTGAATTTTATAGGTCATTTTGAAGTGATATAAAATATTTGATTTTAAAAGGTTTCAAGGAGTGTTTAGATCGAGGGGAATTATCTGAATCGATGAAGCAGGGTCTTATTACTTTAATTCCTAAACCAAACAAAGATTTTTAAAACAGCACTTTTAAAATGGAAACAATCTTTCTCTATACTCTCAACTGAGAAAATTTGGTCCATAAGGACCAATATGAAGGAAGTTTTAAAAACAAAGTATTCAGTTTCCAGTATCCTGGTCGTCTCTGAAAACTTGTATGCACCTCAGATATTTCAAGATCGATAGAGGCATAATCAGTTAGAGGGGCAGGAGAAATAGTACAGGAATTAATAAAGGAAACTAGCCGGGGTCAGATATAAGCTAAAGGTCTATTCTAGATTTTTGTGCCATGTCTGCTTTAAACCATGTAAATGAGGAAATACTGTTTCCATGGACGTGTCTGTAAGCATCCAGCAAAGAAAGGCTGTTACAAAAATCATTTATAACTAAATTACGGCAATTAACATTCAGTTTTTGCTGCCAAATAAGGTAAAGGAAATACATTTTAAAATACTACACAGGTATTATCCATGTAAAGCTTTTTTGAACAAGTTTAAAAAAGACAGCTGGTGAGGTCATGTGATGTTGTTCTATGGAGGCGTGTTAAGGACATATTTTAGACATATTTAGTATATTTTATTCGCCCAGCACGGCATGTTGTTAGCCCTGGCTCGTACTGGCCTGACAGTGGAAAAGCGACTATTGAAGAATAGGTTCAACAACAAAACAATCAAACATGTTTCTGAAATACACTGCTCAAAAAAATTTAGGGAACACTCAATCATCACAGTATAATTAAAGTTAAAAATTAAACACAGTCAGTGAAAACCTCTTGGACATTATGTATTGGAGTATCCAAAGGTCTGATCCAGGTCTGGGAGGAGATCCCTCAGGACATAATCCGTCATCTAATCAGGAGCATGCCCAGATGTTGTCGTGAGTGCACACAGGCACGTGGGGGCCATACACAGGGTTTTTCCTACATTTGAAAATTTTTTGGCGGCCGCCAAAACAAATTTTTGTCCCGCCAAAGCCTTATTTGATCAGTTATTGAGTTGTTTATTAGTGATGCAGATGACTGCTGCACTTGAGATAGGGCGCATGTTAACTGAGGGAGTCTGTTTTGCTGCAATGTGAAAAAAATCCTGCAAAACGCGCCAGCGTGTTACCCGACTCCAGAGTGTTAATTAGGGGCCAAGCACCAAAGGTGCATAGGCACCTATTGTATCTGTTGGCATTCTTTTTAATAATTCTTCTTCTTCTTCCTCTTTCTCTGCTCTGGGAGTCTATGGCAGCCCATAGAACCGCTTGCGGGAAAGTTGTAAAATTTGGCGCACAGTTAGAGGACAGTCTGAAATGTGTCCATAGCAAATTTGGAGTCTCAAACTCAATCCTTCTAGTGCCACCAGCTGTCCAAGGTTGCTCATGTTTATGTTAATAACTTTTGAACCGTAAGTCAAGTCAAGCTACTTTTATTTATATAGCGCTTTTTACAATGCAGATTGTATCAAAGCAGCTTTACAGTGATAACTGGTATATAATTTTGGCTGCCCAGCAGCTCTTAAAGAAAATGGTGTCAATGCAGGCAGATACAAAGCACTGTTGAATATCAGATGTCAAGTGTCCCCAACTAAGCAAGCCTAAGGCGACAGCGGCAAGGAACCCAAACTCCAACAGGTGACATCAGGTGGCAAATAGGTGTTAAAAAGGAGAGAAAAGTGCTTTGTTACGATTCAGGTAGCTAACATAAGTCCGATGGGATCGCAATATTCAAGGTATTTATTCCAGTTCCATCCAGTTGAGGATCATATTCATCACGCCTTGCATAATGAGAGCTGACCAAAAAACACTGTAACACAGAGCTATATAAAGAGGGGTAAAGCAAAGGAAAGTAAACTAGACATATGTGAAACTAATGCATAATTATAGAATCAAATTAAACTAAACTAAAAAAAATCCTTTGAAATGCTACTACATGAACTCATAGCTATACCACCAGTAAACCAAGAGCTAAGCCTGATTGATTTTTCTGATTGATCTCTTTCTGTCTCCAGATCTGCACTCCAGTCCAGCGAACATTCCCTCCGTTCCTGGAATGGGGATGAATTCAAGTCAACCACAGAGATCATCCCACTGAGAGATTCTGGTAGCATGTTCATGGCCAGACAAGAAGGTGCCTATCAGCATTAATCATTGCATTCCAGTAACCAAGTTTTCATTCATTTCACATTATACATGATGCTGTCAGGGTTCATGCTGATTACTATATGATGATTGATATCGCGAAATGGCCTTAAGAAATTAACTAAATAAATTACGAAAAAGTTATGTTACGTCTGGACTATCTCACAATGATCGATTCAGCTTTAAGATTTAGGGAAAGCTTTTACCATCCTGAACTGGTCAGTTTGACTTTAATGGGTCCATTGTCACTTTAAGTGCTTGTAGCAAGGTATTTTTTTTATTAAACAGATGGAGAGAGAGAATAGAAATAGAAAAAAGAAAAAGTAAGTGCTAATATTACTGGGTCAAGTGTTGACAAAAAATAGGTGCTGCTGTGCTCTGATAGAGCAAGGCAGGTCATTCCACCAGCAGGGAACAGACAAGGAGAAGGTCTGTGAGAGTGATTTTGTGTCCCTTTGGGATGGCACCACAAGGCGCCGTTCACTTGCTTCGAGAGGGAGCATAAGTCTGAAGTAGTGAGTTTAGGTATAGTGGTGCAGCCAGTGGTTGTTCTGTAGGCAAACATTAGAGCCTTGAATTTATGCGAGCGACTATTGGCAGCTACTGTGAAATGATGAAGAGAGGTGTGACGTTGCACTCTTTTTGGCTTATTAAATACCTCTCTTGCTGCGGCATTCTGGATTAGTTGTAGAGGCTTGACAGTGCATGCTGGAAGGTCTGCCAAAAGAGCATTACAATAGTCCAGTCTGGATAGAACAAGAGCTTAGGAAATAATTTGTGTGGAATGCTCCGATAGGAAGGGTCTAATCTTCCTAATGTTGTACAAGACAGATCTGCAGGACTGGTCCGTTGAAGCAATATGATCTGTGAAGCTTAACCCTCTGGGGTCTGAGGATTTTTGGGGCCCTGGAGAAGTTTTGACATGCCTTGACATTTGTGCTTTTTCCAGTTGGTCATAAACACATTAAAGGATTAGTTCACTTTCAAATAAAATTGTCCCTGATAATTTACTCACCCCCCATGTCATTCAAGATGTTCATGTATATCTTTTCTTCAGTCAAAAAGAAATTAAGGTTTTTGATGAACACATTTTAGGATTATAGGTCAGGTAGGCTATGTGAAAAAACCCTCTGATAACAGGATCATATCAGCTTTATTAATGTAAATATGATGTCCACTCTTGACAAACTGGGGTTTGTCAAGGGTGATCTCATGCATGCAAGTATTATTGCACACGTGAAGTAAATTTTGTATAGGCCTATTATAGTTTAAATTACAGTACCAGTCAAAAGATTGGACACATTAGCCTATTATAATGTTTTTAAAAGAAGTCTCAAGTCTCTAACCAAATAATGGTTTTCTATTTTAATATACTTTGTTAATGCAGTTGACAAACTATACATCATTAAAAAGATCTAAGACTCAAGCTTCACATTTTGACCTCTATTTTACTCTTATAGTGACCTTAATTTTTTAATAGTCTATGTGTCAGGAGTTATGAATACTGTTACCTTTGACAAAACAAAGTCCATTATGGCTTTTAGCTTAAAAGAATTTGGTTATGTTTATGTTGATTTTCTATACAGAGAAGTGCTAT
The DNA here is from genome assembly GCA_037101425.1 of Elopichthys bambusa. Lineage (NCBI taxonomy): Eukaryota > Metazoa > Chordata > Actinopteri > Cypriniformes > Xenocyprididae > Elopichthys > Elopichthys bambusa. Next base: position 22,588,574 of record CM074440.1, on the reverse strand, counting down.
TTATTCAATATTTATTGTCATCACTATGAGTGCTGGATACTGTGTTTTCAATTCATACTTGCAGCCGGAGGCCGCTCTGTGCACATTTAGTCCACAAATGACTCAGTGAAGAAGGCATTCCTTTTGACTTACACGATTTAAAACCTGGCATTTCAAAGTTTCTTTAGACAAAAGTCTCTTTTTTTTGTGATTAGTATTCACTAAGTTACAGTTCATTTTCTGAGAACTATCAGATTGGACTTCGTTCAGAGGGAGACGAAAGATCACGCATCATGTTAGTTTTCCTTATTTTGCAAAAAGCACAACATTTTGAGTGTACACAAATAAAAAGATATTTCATACTGATAAGAAAAAAGCAAGGTGGTATCGCCGGCGCGACCAGCCAACCTCTGAGTGTTAAACGATCATCCATCACCACTCCAAGGTTCCTGGATGTCCTGGAAGGAGTTATGGTTGATGAACCAAGTTGAATGAAGAGGTTATGATAAAGCTGTAGTGATTTTGGATTAGCCTCACACGAGGGCACCACAAATGTAGTTATTTATGGTCTTAAATATTAATATTAATATTTTGTATTGATATAAATATTGAGTCAGATGATTCCTTCCAATATTTCGGGGCACCAGCCAAGGAGTCTCATCTTGACAATAAAGAACAATCATGGAAGATTGTTGACTGAATTACAATTATATAAATTGGAGGAAGTTTGTCATCTGACCAATCTGAAGGATTTGTGAGATATCATTAACTTGTAGAGACCTTACTGTATTATCAACACAAGGAAGTGAGTGTAAGCAAGTGTAATAAATTAATTTTTTAACAAAAGGATAGACAAAAGTAACTAACAGCTACTAAATGGATAAAGTGAAAAAAGATTGATAAATGCAAGTGAATGAGTAGGATATTACTATGGCAGTTACAAGTTAAGATAAACTGTTGAACTGATGAGAGGATTTTGAAGTTGGTGCAGAAGATATTTTGAAGATGGGGGTTAAGCTTGTCGTCGTTGTCTCAGTTGCAGTTTTCAAGCTCCCCAAACTCACTTCTTGCAGAACGTCCTTGTTTCTCTCTTTTAGAGCTTTAGAGTCTTGAGAGAGCAACTTCACAACTCTGTGGAGTTGGACTTAGCACAGCACATCTTGGGACCGGAACCTTGAACCGGGACTGGAACAGGAACTGGAACCGGAGCCTGGAACCAGACCGGGAAAGATGCAAATTGGCACCTTTCAGATCCAGTGTTTTAATTGGCTGATGCTGTTAGAGGTGACCACTGGATGGCTCCTCTCTTGCATGAGGTTCATTTTCATAGCTTAAAGTTCATGTTTAGAACAATGTCTTTAAGGTTTTTCCTATTAATAATTCACTTTCCAAACCAATTTCAGATTAACCTAGGCATTGTGCTGAAAACATGAAGACCAAACATCATTGAACTTTTACCTATGCATTCATGTATACCGTAATAGGCAAGTTTGTATATTTTGCATGTAGGCAAACAGCACTCATTAAGTATACAGTTCTGTTAATAGAGATGGAGAAGATTTGCTCCATTTTGGTCCATTGTGTGTCCTTTTGTGGCTCCAAGCCACATGGCAAACCTGTTTGGTGAGTGGAAGTTACTTAACACCTCAGGTCTTAGGACTAAGGGACGGGGGTAAACAATGGGGAAAATGGTGATTGGATTAATCTGCTCAATGACATGCAAAGGTCAGCATTCTTCCCATGCACCAAATGGTTATGGTGATTGTCTTTGCAGGCTGATCTACTAGTCCATCTATTTCTTTGTTTTTGTAAGTTTTTGAGGTGTGAGTTTTGGGGTCCTGTGCTTTTATGGCAGATGAAAGGGGACTATTGATGTTAATGGGGGGTGTCTGCCTGCTGATCACTACAAAGTGTTGGGTTGGCACTGACCACAAGCAGTTCCATTTTTTGCAAGGTTGAGTTCAAAGTGGTGGTCCTTCATCCAGGCAGAAATGGCTGTCAGGCAGGCTGCGATGCAGGCAGCAACCATCGGATCATCTGGTTGGAATGAGAGGTAGAGTTGTGTGTCATCAGCATAGCAGTGATGGGTAAAACCATGTTCCTGAGTGACAGATCCTAGTGATGACATGTAGATGGTCCAAGCACTGAGAAAAATAGAAGTGGTCCAAGCACTGAGCCCTGAGGTACCCCAGTAGCAAGATGATGAGACAGCTCACCCCTCCAAGATACCTTGAAGGACCTACCTGAGAAGTTAGACTTGAACCACTGGAGTACGGTTCTTGAGATGCCCTTTGTCATGAGGGTTGACAGGAGGATCTGGTGGTTAACTGTGTCAAAAGCAGCAGACAGATCTAGCAAGATGAGTATTGATGATTTTGAAGTTGCTCGTGCCAGTCTCAGAGCTTCAGTAACTGAGAGCAGGGCAGTCTCAGTTGAGTGGCCACTCTTGAAGCCAGACTGGTTGTTGTCAAGGAGGTTGTTCTGTGTGAGAAAAGTAGACAGTTGGTTGAACTCTCTCAAGTGTCTTTGCAATGAATGGAAGAAGGGATACCGGTTTGTAGTTTTCTGAAAGTGCTGGATTTAGAGTGGGTTTCTTAAGCAGTGGGGTAATCCTAGCCTGCTTAAATGCTGTGGGAAATGAGTGCAGGCACAATTGAGGAGGAGATGGTCTAATGAAGATGAGTGGGGATAGGGTCAAGCGGAAAGGTAGTAGGGTGATTGGAACGGATGAGTTCGGAAACTTCTGCTTCCGAGAGAAGGAGGGGGAGAACATGTTTACCATTAAGATGTGATTGTGGTGTGGACAGTTGGCTGCTGATGGTTGTTGTGGCAAAGTCGTCAGCTGTAAGAGTTGATGGATGGGGTGTGTGGGTGGGGGGGCAGAGAAGAGAAGGTTTTGAGAAGTGTGCGAGAATCAGAATTATTAATTTTGTGATAGTACAGTGCCGCTTGAAATTTTGTGAACCCCTTGCAGAATCTGTGAAAGTGTGAAAAATGTTAACAAAATAAGAGATTATACAAAATGCATGTTATTTTTTTATTTAGTACTGTCCTGAGTAAGATATTTTATGTAAGATGTTTACATATAATTCACAAGACAAAAAAAAAATAGCTGAATTTATTAAAATAACCCCCTTCAAAAGTTTGTGAACCATTGATTCTTAATACTGTGTGGTTACCTGGACGATCTCTGACTGTTTTTTTGTTTTTGTTTCGTGATTGGTTGTTTATGAGTCCCTTGTTTGTTGTGAACAGTTAAACTAAGCTCTGTTCTTCAGAAAAATTCTCCAGGTCCTGCAGATTCTTCAGTTTTCCAGCATATTTTGCATATTTGAACCCTTTCCAGCAGTGACTGTATGATTCTCAGATCCATCTTTCCACACTGAGGACAATTGAGGAATTCAAAGATAACTATTAAAAAAGGTTCAAACATTCACTGATGCTCCAGAAGGAAACACGATGCATCAAGACCCGGGAGGTGAAAACTTTTGAACAGAATGAAGAAGTCAACATTTTTTTTATTTTGTTTAAATATCAGTTTTTTTCATTTAGTACTGCCCTTCGGAAGCAACATAAGATACTTGCAAGTTTCCTGGAAGACAGATTAAGTACAATGATTAAGTACAATTTACCTTGATCTTAGAATTCAAAAAGTTTTAACCCCCTGGCTCTTAATGCTGTTAAGGCGACACACGGCAGGTGAAAACATTGTTTTTTTATGCAGTTGTCAATTTTAAGATTTTGGGCCAGTTTATTCCCTTAACATGTAAGCTTTCATGTCAAAATAAAAAATATGTCAACATTACACATTAAGGTGGTTATTTCATTATATTTTGTCAACTTGCGCCTTTAGATTTCTATCGGAAATCACCAAAAGTTAGAATTCTAACGCGAGCTCCCGTGCCGTCTCCATTCACAGAAACATGTCATGCCTGGTATCATTGTAAAGCTCTGTCTCATTTACAGCACTATATAATCCAAATATGGGCATTTTCTTTGTAGAAATAACCAACTGCGAAAGTTTGCCGGGGAATCTATAGCCGAAAAACACATCTGATTGGTCGATGTGAACTTCCGACTACGTGATTGGTTCTCACACGTCACGCTTCCTTGTTTATTCTGCGCCTGAGAGAAAATGCAGACAACACCGAAATCAGCTCATAAACTTTCACAGAAAAGACGGCAACAGCTGTCACTTGCAAGAGCTAGTAAAAAGAAAGTAAACAACAGATTATACGATGAAACCCCATCAGCGAGTGCCATCACGTAAGCTATCGTTTGGAAAGGGAAAGAGAGAGTCTGTTGGAGGGAATGACAGCCGCGCCACACAGGAATGGCTCATAATTCATGTCGCACGATTGAATGAATTAGTGGTTTGTGTTGTCCAAACTGTGCTGGATCAGGGCTGAAAATTGACATCGATCCCCAGAATCATGGGTTCTGTAGCAGTGTGTTGCTGGAGTCTAGTCTGTGTGAGAGAGATGGGTACTGCAGAAGTGTTTACACATCTACGCGTCTCCAAGATGAGTCTAGGAACAACGTTGCATTTGATGTGAATGTGCGGATGGTGCTCTTAGCACATGAATTAGGAATGTGGTATGCAGCTCTCAAAAAAATCAGCAAGGTGTTGGGGATACCTTCCCTTCACCTTAAGACTTATCAGAGAGACAACAGAAAAGTGACAGGTATGAAAAAGGTTGAGCCAGAAAACCAAGCAGTGTAGTGTCTAAATGCCAAATGCTTTTTGTCTTGTGGATAGTGTCAGAAGTGAGAGTGACATTACATTTATATTTCCCCTCATAATGCACATTATATCATAAAAATGTAAACGTATTTATACATAAAATATTAACAAATACATTCTATGATATTCAGTATATTTTGTTGGACAGATTTATTTTCACGCGCACACACATAAATTATTTTGTAAAAGACAGTAGATTCTTATATGATTATCTGATTATGATACGATTATGTTAAGTTATATGTGCACTATGAATAAAACCTGATTAAATCAACGTTTATTTATACGGTATTTGTTTCATTGTTGTTGCAGAAATTGAGAGAGGCTTGGGGTCATTGCACAGGGCCAGGGAGCAGATCAGGCAGACTTATGCTGAGGTTGATGCAGATGTGGCAAGGTTACTGATGGAGGATGAAGATGCAGTTATAAACATCAGCGTGTCTTTTGATGGAACCTGGCATAAAAGAGGTTTCACATCAAATTATGGCATCGGTGTGTGTGTGTGTGTGTGTGTGTGTGTGTGTGTGTGTGTGTGTGTGTGTATTGACGTCCTTACAGGTCTAGTAATAGACTTTGAGGTCTTGTCCTCCTACTGTCATGCATGTGCCTTAAAGAATAGTGCCAAGTGAGAAGGAAAAATAACAGGCCAGGAATTTGAAAGCTGGAGGGAGGCACACACTGACTGTGCTAAAAATTTTGCAGGCTCAAGTAAAGCAATGGAGCAGGAGGCAGGTAAGAGGATGTGGGCCAGGTCAGTCAGTTGTCACCAGGTGCGATATACTGAGATGCTGTCAGATGGGGATAGTGCTGCATTTAAGGAGGTGGTTGCCCTCAACCCATACCCTGGACATGAAATTGTGAAATTGGAGTGCATAAATCACGCCCATAAGCGCATGGGTACAGCACTTAGGAAACTAAATAAATTAGGTAAATTAGGGGGCAACGGTCTGGGCAAGCTGACTACCCCTAAATGTAAGGCCTTGCAAAATTTTTACAGGGCGGCTATTATTAACAACCAGGGCTCTGTAGATAAAATGAAAGCTGAGATCTGGGCAGGTCTCCTTCACAACATGTCTAGTGATGACAATCCATTACATACAAGGTGCAGTCCATCGTGGTGTTGGTACAGGAGAGCAGAGGAGAATGGAGAAACACCAGAGTCCCACAAGCATCACATTTAAAAACTTTGTCACGTGAAGTGGGAAAGAAGCTTATCCCTGTGTACCACCGAATGTCCAGTGACAGTCTGCTTCAGCGCATGCAGCATAGAGGCACTCAAAATGCAAATGAGTGTCTCAACATATGGGCCCGATGTCCGCATTTGTGGGGAAAAGCAGGGTTGAGGCTACAGCCAGTATGGCTATTGCCACTTTTAATGAAGGTGCCTCTGCCATGCTGGCTGTCATGGATAAGTTGTGGCTTCAGTGTACAGTTATCACTGTAAATACATGCAGTTACACTGACATGGTTAGACTTTCAAAAGCGAACATTTTTCAGTCCACCCATGTGAAACGGTGCCAAAGCGTAAGCACAGCCAAAAAGGTGAAACAGGAGATCGAAGAGGGGCCTACATATGGTGCAGGCATGGACATTTAGGCTGTAAACAGACAGGGAGCTGTTTATTAGATTAATTTAATTATAGATGGACACACAACAAACAGACTGTTATGTGTGTTTGTTAAGGTAGTTCACTTCAGCTTAAGGCTATTGTTATTAATAATTTATTCATTTATCAATTTCCATGTGTTTTAAATATGACATAATACTGATATTAATAAACTGAATATATATTTTGTTTGAAGGTTGGGGGTTTCAATAGAAATGTATAAAATTTAGTCAATATAAAACTATTTAAAGGCTGTTTTCTCAAAATGAGTTTTTTCCTCACACTCAGAATCAGATATATCCACTTCAGTAGCACCTACAAGCACCACTTTTTCTAGACTTATACTTAACTATATTCTGAAGGCTTTTACAGAGGGATTTGTTTATATCATTCCTATCCTGAGTTATAGGTCCTTTTACTCAAAAAAACATGGTGAAAATAGATTTTTTTTAAGGCTATTGTCAGTATTCTCTAATTTACTAAAGCACAAAATAAGATATCCAGAATCCCCTCTGTAAAAGCCCTTTCATCTAATATGTCAACAAATAGAACCAAGAATTTTAAACCTGGACTTTTCCAATTTCCAGATTTTGTTTTTGGAAATGTATGCAAATGAGCGTATATTTAAGTATATAAGGCCTCATTTGCATATTAAAACATAAATTTACACAAAACTTGTAATACATTTTTTTCTTATGTTTAGGCCAGTAATAAACTGGAGAAGTTTCAAAGTGATATCTTATAATTTAAAAAAAAAATCCCTGTTCACCTGTAGTGTCTCGCCTTAATTGTGTTTCCTTCTGGAGCATCAGTGAATATTTTAACCTTTTTTAATAGTTGTGTTTGAGTCCCTCAATTGTCCTCAGTGTGAAAAGATGGATCTCAAAATCATACATAGTCACTGCTGGAAAGGGTTCAAACATGCAAAAAATCCTTGAAAACCTTAAGAATCTGCAGGACCTGGAGGATTTTTCTGAAGAACAGAGCTCAGTTTAACTGTTCAGGACAAACAAGGGACTCCTAAACAACAAACACAAAACATAAAAACAGTCAGAGATCATCCAGGTAACCACACACAGTATTAAGAATCATTGGTTCACAAACTTTTGAACAGGGTCATTTTAATAAATTCAGCTATATTTTTGTCCTGTGAATTATATGTAAACATCTTTTATGTAAAATATCTTACTCAGGACAGTACTAAATAAAAAATAACTTGCATTCTGTATGATCTCTCTTATTTTATTAAAATTGTTAACATTTTCACAGATTCTGCAAGGGGTTCACAAACTTTCAAGCAGCACTGTATGTTGTTTTAGCACTGGAGACATTTGTAGAGAAAAAATGTCACCTGTTGGAGTTTGGGTTGCTTGCTGCTGTCGCCTTTGGCTTGCTTAGTTGGGGGCACTGGACACTTGACATTTGATATTCAGCAGTGCTTTGATCTGCCTGCATTGACACCATTTTCTTTAAGAGCTGCTGTGCAGCCAAAATTAAATACCAGTTATCACTGTAAAGCTGCTTTGACACAATCTGCATTGTAAAAAGTGCTATATAAATAAAGGTGACTTGACTTGTATGGTGGCCTGTATACAGTATCCAGCACAAATGTCAACTTGCATAATGTTACATAAAGCACCATCACTTCGAAGGAATTATATTTGAAAGACTTTTGACTAATACTGTAAATATTACTATAAATTACAGCAACACCTCCCCCTTTGCCTTTCTGACGAGGATAAGTGCTTTTGAAGAACGGGATCTAATATTTAACAACCCAAGCTTTATCATTTGTTTATCATTATTATCTCTATTTTGTATTTGTTGAACATCAATTCAATTTTTACCATTAAATGGGTTTGGAAGTTTTTTGTTTTTACTAATTCGGGGTACAGACACAGTCTCTGTGATAATATCTAGGTGTAAGAGTTTCTATGTGTTGGGAATTATCTGACTTCTGTAACGTGAGACAGCTAGCAGATGGTCGGTTTAGCCGGTCTGTCTGCTTCCTGACCTGGGCCCAAGTTTGTCATGTTTCAGCTCTAAGACTATGTGCCATATTACTAGAGAGAAGAGCAGCACCATCCCAGGAGGGATGAATACCATCTCTTTTCAACAGGTCAGGTCTGCCCCAAAACTTTTCCAATTGTCTATGAAACCTATATTATTCTGCAGACACCACTTAGACAGCCAGCCATTGAGTGATGATAATCTGCTAACTATCTCATCACTCCGACGAACAGGAAGAGGGCCAGAGCAGATTACTTTTCCGGACATTGTACTTGCGACACACCTCTTTAACGTTTATTTTAGTGATCTCCGACTGGCGAAGTCGAACATCATTAGTGCCGACATGAATTATAATTTTAGAGTATTTACGATTAGCATTATCCAGCACTTTTAAATGTGCTTTGATGTCAGGTGCTCTGGCTCCCGGCAAACATGTGACTATGGTCTGGTGTCTCTATTTTCATGTTCTGTGTAATAGAATCGCCAATAACTAGGGCACTTTCAACAGGATTCTCAATGGGTGCGTCACTGAGTGGGGAGAACCTGTTTGGTGTTCTTATTGAAATGGAAGAGTGGTGTTTTCCGCGGCTAGGCTGCCTCACCGTTACCCAAGTGCCTTACTATCCTTGATTAAGGTTTGGATGTGTGTCTCTAATTCTGAGATTTTCTCTGTCAGCCTGACTATTTTCCCTACATTTATGTAAATCCCTCGTCGCTGACAGAGGAAGCTATACTGAACGTGACAAGCAGAACAACTTGCAATAGAGGGAGAGGATGACATGACTCACCGTGTTTGTAGACTGATCTGACTTACCACAGCTGTTTGATGAACGTGTAGAAAAAGGAAAAAAAAGCGTGCGAGAGACTGATGACAAGTTAACAAGCTAGCGAGATGCAAATGCATTGTAATAGCGATTTAGATTAAAAGATTAAAAGCTATCGACATCAGATTAATGTGGTAGGCAATATTAGATATAAGGTAATGATAAAAGCAACAATTAATGAAAGTAAGAGATTCAAAACAAAGCTGATTCAAAACAAATACTGATTCAGTGGTCAGTATGAGAGAATTGTACTCAAAGCACCAAATTTTAACTGCTCTAATACAAGATAGGACCATAAAAATTTGCCTGTCAAGCAGACAAAAACATGAACATGATGAATAGGATATGTGGCTTTGCATGGTTAAAATATGTAGAGCTGTTATCACTTAGGGTGTACTCACTTTTGTTGCCAGGTGTAGTGGCAAATTCGATGTCTCTGTGTCCCTTCAGTTCTGGTCTCAGTCGAAGTTCCAGGTCCCAGGAGTTTAACTTTATTGACAAGCAACAAAGTGAGATGCCAGCTTCACATCTGAATCTCTCTAGCTGTGGCACAGTTTTTATACATTTTTCTTATCTCTTAAAACGCACCAAATTAGTATCATTGGCTGGTAATATATCCACCCTTATGGTTTTCCCATATTCTCACTTACAGGGGCTCTCCTCCCTTTCTTTCCCATGTACTCCCTAACATTTCCACTACAGTCATTTCACCAATAAAATTGCAGGTGTTGTTTATGTAAGAGATCATTTTCTTAGTAAGGGTGACCGACTGCCAACTATTGTACGTCTTTTGACTTAATCTCTCATGGGTCTTCTGCCAACTGATGGTCAACCCTTTTCCCATGGGCCAAATGAAACATTGTATCAAACTGGTCAAGCCTTCACATGACACCCTTAATAATGGTCCTATTCATCAACAGCCACCTGTTGTCTGGTGGAAAATTACCAACAAAATATGCTTAGTGGCCAAGTTAACTTCTCAGACACATCTGACCCTTATAGTCACATGGGCCAAGAGGCCTCAAAACACTTCTAGCTTTTATAGTAAGCAAACTAATTCTACAATTGTTTTCTATAGGATGGATAAAATACTCCATCACTATTTAGACAATAATGGCTGTATGTTAAGTTATTTTCAGAGGACAGTAAATCTATACTGCTATACAAGCAGCACATTAACTACTCTAAAATATATACAAGTTGTATTTCTGTAGTATTGTCCCTTGAGAAGATATACTAAAATAGTTACTGAAATGTGAGCGGTGTACTTTTGTGAGATACTGTATATTAAAAATATGAATCTCACTGACAGAAGGCTGCTTTCAATTTCAAATGCTTGCGTGCACTTTGTGAAGGGCGCTTGCACAGGTGGCTGTGTGCGACTCCGTGTAAGTGGTTAAATGTACTTGCATCCCAAAATAGTTTTATGATGGAAAATGAATGTAAACACAGTCAGTTATGTATTAAGAAGTTAAACAGACAGGACAAACCACATCTTATGTTTGTGCATTAGTGTGATTGCAGCTTATCAGATCTCCCACTGTCTCCGATGTCATCATAATAATTAAACAGTAGTAAAGCTGAGAAAGAGATATCACTCAATGCTCTTGAATGGAAAACGAAAATGTTCAGATACTCTTAAATACTGAAAGCACTCTTTATTGCTTGTAATATGTTTCTTTGTTCCTCTTTATTATTTACTACTTGCTTTTACCAATGCGTTAGTTTATAGGCCTATATTTAAAATTCTTAACATACAATTACATACAAAATAACATACAATCAGCTGAAAGGGTAACGTCTGAACTAACTCATGATGATCGACTTGATTGTCAAAACGCCCAATACACATAACACACACACACACAATGCACTATATTATTTTTACTATACTTTGGAGTAAAAACTGTACTAATCAGACACCACCATAAACATGCAAATTAGGTTGTAAATGAAGACGAAAAAAACTTTCTCCTGCTCAAAATTCACACTCGGGTTTGCCCAGTTTACCCAAATATAGTTTGGTTTGATCTTTAACTCGGCACCAAAAATCCATGCAAGTATTGTTCTTATTGACTTCTAGATGCACTTTAAGTTTATGCCCCTATTATGGTGATGTAATTCTTTGCAGGCTCTCAAGGTTAACTTTTAAGTTTTGCCATTCTTTTATCCTCTCTCTCTTTCTTTACCTTTCGTTATCCTGTACACAGTATATGTAGTATTTGCTCGGATTTTATTAAATGAAACTACAAATACATCTATTATATTCACGCTTGATTATCTCTGTTGCTGCTCATAAAGCTGGTCACTGTAACATACTAGAACAGGAGAAATATTCCTCTTGGCCAGAAGAATAATGTCCCTTAAGAGTTGATAAGAAAATTGTGCTGTTATGTGTGGTGGACAAACCTACCAGTCTCTTCTAAATGAGTTCTGAAACTAGAATTAATTCTGCATATATATATATATATATATATGACACACACACATATATGTGTATATGTATGTATGTGTGTGTTTGTGTGTTTTCTGAAATTGAGATTTATACATTTATACAAACTGCTGATAAAATGCATACATACATATTTTTTATTTTCTACGTTTTTGGGGGTTTTGGAGCCCTTAACATGCTCAAAAACTCTTGAAAATTTGCACACAGGTCAGAATCTGTGGCTATCAGGGCCGGGCAGAAGCTGGTACCTGGGCGTGGCAGGGGGGCTCGACAGCGTCCCCTTGAATGGGGTCTGAGAACTTGGTCCATATATCAAACACGCTTGCATATATAAGTATCTCTGTACACATATAGACCTCAACGGGCTGAACAACTTACGAAGTTATACGTCAGCTCAACAGAAAGTCTGCTATTATGGGTTATTTGGAAAATGCATGCTCTGGAATTTGATATACTCCTAGGCAATTATTCTGATCAAGTCAAGACTTGAGGATGCTAAATTGCGAGCGGGTTTTTGATATCTCGAACGGTTGGGCCATGGCAAGGCAACGAATTTATGCCGAGAAAAGGTAAACCGGAAATGTGTTATAACGTCTGCATACATTGATTGCTTTTTATGAAACTTCACCTGTGTGTTCGTTATACAGCCTGAATTCCAGAAAAGTTGGGGCGTTTTTTAAATTTGAATAAAATGAAAACTAATAGACTTTCAAATCACATGAGCCGATATTTTATTCACAATAGAACATAGATAACATAACAAATGTTTAAACTGAGAAATTTTGCACAAAATGAGCTCATTTCAGATTTGATGCCTGCTACAGGAGGGGAGCATATGTTGCTCTAAAATCTTTATATACCTTTCAGCATTCATAATGCCTTCCAAAACATTCCTTCCACAACTTTAGTTGGCATCTGCAGATAGCACAGCAGATTGTGTTTACCGACAGTGGTTTCTGGAAATATTCCTGGGTCCATTTAGTAATGTCATTGACACAATCATGCCGATGAGTGATGCAGTGTTGTTTGAGGGCCTGAAGACCACGGGCATCCAATAAAGGTCTTTGGTCTTGTCCCTTACGCAGATTTCTCCAGTTTCTCTGAATCTTTTGATAATGTTATGCACAAGCCTTTGCAATTTGATGTTGAGGAACATTGTTTTTAAAGTATTCCACAATCTTTTTACGCACTCTTTCACAGAGCCTCTCTAAGACATCCCTTTTATAGCTAATCATGTTACAGACCTGATATCAGTTAACTTATATCAATGTATTAATTAGTTGCTAGATGTTCTCCTAGCTGAATCTTTTCAAAATTTCTTGCTTTTTCAGCCATTTGTTGCTGCCGTGCCAACTGTTTTGAGACCTGTAGCAGGCATCAAATTTGAAATGAGCTCATTTAGTGGATAAAAGTGTAAAATGTCTCAGTTTTAAACATTTATGGTTATCTATGTTCTCTTGTGAATAAAATATTGGCTCATGTGATTTTGGGTTGTAGGAGGCTGATCACATGGATGTGACTATTGTGAGTCTGTTATAGCGCCACCAATTGGCAGCAGGAAGTGTCACTTTCAAAATGCTTTAAGATCACCCTTTTTTCTTTTTTTTTACCCAATTTGTTTCAAACTTCATCAGTGTAATGTCAATACACAGCAGATATAGACCTGTGAAAAGAATCGTGATATCTCAAACTCCTTTGCCATGGCAATGCATCAAACTTTAATATTCGTTTGGCATGCTTTTGAGATGCTTAGCATGCTTCAAATTGCACGAAACTCGATGCAAACATCAGAGATGTCAACCAGTAGATATGGGCAAAACCGTAGAAACAGGTGGGGAGGAGGGCCACTATAGCGCCATCTTTTGACAAAAGTGGGGGGTTAGTTTAAATTACAGTCACCAAACTCAGTACACATAGTGCTCATTAAGCCGAACAACTTTCTAATTTACAGTCATTAGCTCCGACCAACAGGAAGTCCGATATCTTGGTTTGAATGTGAATTTTTCACACACACACACAGACATAGACTCTCTCTCTCCGTCTCTGATTTCATCTATTAATTCAGACAAGACTAAATTATTAATTTTTTTTTTTTTTTTTTTACAAAGTGTGTTTTGTAGTCATGGGCGTTTATAGAAGGTCATGTGCTGTGTTTGCGAGCATCACGTAGGACGCATATGTCTTTAAATTAATTATTTATTGATATAATTCTAATTTATTCAAAACCCATATTTACATAAATTTCACATGATTTTATAAAAGTGGCTGTTTATAACAAACTTGTATAAGTGAGCAGAAAAATCTAGACATGTACCTTACTTTTACCTAAGGCAGATATTAAAATCGTCTTTGCAAGTTCTGTGATTTAGCTCTATTTATTAATTTTATATTATTTTTATTTTTACATCAAATACCACCCATACTGAAATTAAATAAAAGCACGATTTTGGTGCATAAGATTGGTGCGCAAACAATAGCTCAGGGAGGTCAAAAAACACATGTTCCCCAATTGTTGGGGTAATACAACATCAACAATCACAGACATTCACATTACACTGGATTAGATTTCTCAGAATACTGTTGAGTTTGCACAAATAACAGTAGGTAGTTTGCTTTGGAATTTTTATAGGGGTTGTCTAGAGAAAAACGCAAACATGGCAGATTAGGACGGTATTCTGCACTCATTTGAAATTGACTTATGACATTCTATGACATGAAATTCATCTACATTTAAATTATGGTTTTGATCATATGGGCACCAGCTGCTGCAGTAAATGTGGTGTGAATTTGACATAGACCTTTTATGTTTGACAGTTTTAAATGCCCATTGCCCGCCGTGCACAGTTGCCCTGAAGCCACCGGGCTTGGGCCAGTCATCGCTGCTTGCAGATATAATATATATATATATATATATATATATATATATATATATATATATATATATATATATATTTTTTTTTTTTTTTTTTTTTTTTTTTTTCTAAGTTTTTGGGGGTTTGGGGGCCCTTAACGTGCTCAAAAACTCTTGAAATTTTGCACACGGGTCAGAATCCGCGGCTATTATGGGTTGCTTGAAAAACGCATGCTCTGGAATTTGTTATACTCCTCCTAGGCGATTAATCCGATCACCAACAAACTCGGTCAGCATGAAGTCAAGACATTGAGGATGTCTTGAGAATTTATTGCGAGAAAAGGGAACAAGGAAGTGTGTTATAACGTCTACATTGATTGATTTTTATGAAATTTATTGATTTTTATGAAACTTCAGCAGTGTGTTGGTTGTAGGAGCCCGATCACATGGATGTGACTATTGTGAGTCAGTTATAGCGCCACCAACTGGCAGCAGGAAGTGTGTCCCTTTCAAAAATGAAATCACCCTCTTATTTTTACCCGATTTGCTTTAAACTTCATCAGTATATGTTTATTTTGGTTTGAATGTGGATTTTTTTGAAAAATCAGGCTCTGGATTTTTTTTAAACTACTACTCCAAACTTTAGAGGGTTTCTTCGATTCAGACCAAACATTTTTAACATGGTGCTAAGATATTGAAGATGTTAAATTGCAAACAGATATTGGATATTTCGAACGGTGTTGCCATGGTGAGAGATTTAAGTAATGTCAAAAAAAAGGAAAACGGGAAGAATCATGTCTTGACGTAATCCTTTTACATTTACATTCAGTTGAAATGCATATTGCCTGTCATGCCTGTCTCCCTAAATCCTCTGGGGTGGTGGTGGCGCCGGGGCTTGGGCTCGTCATCACTCTTGGAGTTATATTAGAATACTGTCATCAAAGACACCTTTTAAATGGAAACAGAAGTTTATGGTTGTAAACCATTAAATAGACAGACTGATGTAACCTGTGGTGATTAACCTACTATTAAAGCGTGCATTTGATGTAAACAACCGATCTACATAATATTCACACATGCAGTTTATAGGTGGCATAATGTATTAGCTCTACAGTTACAGCATGAAATATTTATACCTTATTTTTATCTCACAATTTTTTTCACATATCTCAATTCGGTCTTTATAACTCGCAATTGCAAGTTTATTTTACAATTGTGAGAAAAGTCTGAATTGCGGTATATAAACACAACCCTCTACACACCTTGGCAATAGAATTGTCATTGCCATTAGCTAGTATTTTTTGTTTGTTTGTTTACTCTCCAGAGTGTGTGTGTGTGTGTGTATGTGTATATATATATATATATATATATATATATATATATATATATATATATATATATATATATATATATATATATATATATATATATACACTGCTCAAAAAAATTAAAGGAACACTTTTTAATCAGAATAGCATCAAATCAGTTAAAGGTGCTGTATGCGATTTCTCAAATTCTTTGCTGAACACTGTTGATATTTGAAATCAACCCAAAAAACCCACCCTCTTTCTTTCATTGCTCCACCTCCTAAACTTTCACTCCAATCCTATCCAAGTCGGTCTCAAAACCCCGGCCCGATTGCTGCTGGCATGCGAGGCGAATGCACTACCAACACCTCATTCTCTAGCGGGCGTCAGCGTGCAGTAGTTTAACTGCAAAACCCTCACTATCTGGCCACTGTTACACACGCAGTGCGAGTGGATGTCTGTTTATCACAGCTGACGCGCAACAAAATAGTTCACGAAAAATAAAGCGCAGATGATGAACAAACGACAAGGAAGCACAAAAAATGAACATACAGTACACAAGAGTAAATACAAACAAGAGTTTGCCAGCAATCGTTAACAGCACAGCAGCTCCAGACAATCATGACACTCAAACCCAGTTTTACTCGCATGAAAAGCGGGTTCAAAGCAGCCTCCGCGTCTGTTTTAGGCCTTCCTGTATAGGGATGTCCAGATCCAATCACGTGATCGGAAATCAGGCCCAATCATGTGGTTTCAGACTCGATCGGAATCGGACATTACCTCCCGATCAGGACTCTGAAATATATGTATATGTATACATATTCTCATTATTTTTTAACACATCTATAGTTATGCGGTGGCACAGAGTTAGACACTTTTGACTCCACACAGAAACAGCAACGTGTGCGGCACTTTGTTGCAGAGATGCTATTGGTTAAATGCCGGCAAAGTACAACACGGAAGCAGCTTGAAGCGGAAAGCACGAGTATGTCTGCGGTCTGGAGGTATTATAAAGTTGATGACAACAACATTGCCATAGCAAACTGTGAGATATGTAAACTTGGGATTGCAAGAGGTGGAAAGGAAAAGGCTACATTTAACACAACAAACCTGATACGGCACCTCAAAAACAAACACCCGACACAATACAGCGAGTTTACCCAGGCAACCTAGCCGAAGACAAGTCAGCTCACGCTGCAAGAGAGTTTGAAGAGGAGATAAAAAATGCAGCGTGACAGCGCGAAGGCGCAGGACATCACAGCCAAGATAGCACAAATGATTGCAATGAGTGACCTGCCTTTGTAGAGAACCCTGGATTTCTTATGCTTATGGAGCATGTAGAACCTTGATTTATTTTTTTATTTGTTTACATGCCTTCCGGGTATTTTAAGTTGAGATGCTATATGTTTTTATATTAGACTTTTTTTATATTTACTGTTGCACTAAAGTCCAAAAGTGAAGAATTTATGTTATTTATTACTTGATTGTTCAAGCTACCTCACAGAAGTGCTCTGTTTGTTAACAGAGTTGTTGAATGTTAAAATAAGGTGAATTAAATAAAAAAATAAGGAACATCCTGGATCAGTTTTTTCGCTCTTCTTTATTCTTTTTTTTTTAATGTATTATAGAAGTATTGGATCGGGACTCGGTATCGGTAGATACTCAAAATCAAATGACTCGGACTCGGACTCGAGGGCAAAAAAAAACCTGATCGGGACATCCCTAATTGAAAGCTTTTTTAATATTAACGTGGGTCCTAAAGCGCTTGCCCAGTCATAAACCTTCATTCTAATAATATTCTTTTGTGCTCTTTTTGTATTGTCTCATCATTTCTCTTTCTGGGTTTTTTTTTTCCTCCAAATCTCCCTCTTGCTCTTTCTGTCTCCTGGACCGTCATACACCCCTAATGCTGATTGGTTAGACGTTTGTTGTTGGTATCGGCCCGACTAACAGTGTAGTTGAAAAAATGGATACCCCACCTTTAAACTTCTGGGATATTGATCTAGTCAGTTAAAGGATTAGTTCACTTTCATATTAAAATTTCCTGATAGTTTACTCACCCCAATGTCATCCATGATGTCCATGTCCTCCTTTCTTCAGTCGAAAAGAAATTAAGGTTTATGATGAAAACATTCCAGGATTATTTCCTTTATAGTGAACTTCACAGTTTCAGTGCAGCTTCAAAGGGCTTTAAACGATACCAGACGAGGAATAAGGGTCTTATCTAGCGAAACAATCGTCATTTTCTAAAAAAGTATAAAATTGTATATGCTTTATAAACACAAATGATCTGCCTTCCGTATTCTTCAAAAAGCTTACGCTGTATGTCCAACACGTTCCCTATTCAACTTACGAAAAAAAACTGAACTGGTGCCGTGTTCATTCCGTAATTTGAATAGGTAAGGTGTAGTACATACAGCGTAAGCTTTTTGAAGAATATGGAAGGCGGTCTGGCGGAAGCACTTGCGAGGCGATCATTTGTGTTTATAAAGCATATACATTTTTATATTTTTTATATATCACACGTCAATGCCAATTTTTACTTGCAAAAAAATCCGCTACCATTAACATCTTCATTTCTCTTGATTTAATTTGTATTTCAGCCTTTTTTTCTATAAACAGATGTTGAGCTAACACTATGCAACCTTTTCTAATGTGTAGTGTTGGCTGCTGTCCTTCCTCAAGTGGAAACCTTAGAGGACGCAGTGAGCACACAGACCACCCTCCAGAGAGAATTTCTCTGGCCCACCATTCCTCTCCAGCCTCCCTACCAGACCACCACCCAGAGACCCTCTCCCTCCACTGACATGGCCACGTTTTCTGAAGACCAGACCATACAACAACCAGAAAACTCATGTCAGAAGGTTAAAACTCTTAATTCAGCTCTAGAATTCATGCAGAACTACTGCATCATAATGTATTCATCATAGTAAATGACAGTGATGAGCAAAAGCGAAATGATTGATAATTGTTGATTGCACACTTGAAATGGAAGATTTCATGATTGGCAGGTGTTTGTACTAGGTGAATTAAGCATGTTTACATGCACACTAATATGCTGATAACTCCGCTTAAAATAAGCTTATTGAATTAACCTGTTGTCCTGGTTTACATGCAAACCAGTAAAAACCGGCAAAGCAGGTAAAATGGGTGTCGATCAGTTTGTTTAAGCCATTTATGACCTCACTCCAATATAGGAAAACGGATTAAAGGGTTAGTTCACCCAAAAATCATAATTTGTCGTTCCAAAACCATAAGGCTTTTGTTCATCTTTAAAACCCAAATGAAGATATTTTAATAAAAACTAAGAGATTTCTGTCCCTCCATTGATAGTCCACGCAGCTACCACTTTAATGCTTCAAAAAAGTTTATAAAGAGATCAAACTAATCCCATGTACAACTAATCCATATGAATTAGGCGGTTTGTCAGAATTTTCTGAAGAGACATGATCGGTCAGAAAGAGATCAGTTTTTTGTTATCCAGCTGATCTCTCTTCAATGCAGTGCTTTAAGACACACTGCCTTGAGTGCAATGCTGTAACTCTCTGCGGCAGAGAAAATGAAAGTGAAAAAAATTACACGAATATGGCTTCATACATGAGAAGTTGTCCACCTACTCACCTAATACTAATAATTGTACCAAAACACATCAGAAAATAAAGAAATCCAAGTAAGTTATGTGAGTTAAGTTATGTATTTCAAGGAATTTTTCTTTATTCTGATAAAAACCCCCCATAATCATTGCATTTCTGCATTCATCCTCTGCTCTAGCTTCCTAATCTAGTGTTCTAAGAAACCTGCCATTGCATACAAACTGTTCCTCTATTGTTTGGATAAAAGCACCTGCTAAATGCATAAATGTAAATCAAGTGGTCACAGGGCATGCATTTAAGATGCATGATAATACCAGGTGGAAACAGGGCCAGAGAGGAGCTTCATAAGAACTGAAATTATTAGTAGAAAAGTTCACACATTTAACAGCATTCTACTTGCAAAATGGCACAGTCTCTCATCATTCTATTTTCTTTCTCTGTCTTGCAGATTGGTTACTCATCTGAGTGTGTTCAGATCGAAGAAGAGTTGAACACTCCTGTTTCCAGTAATTCCCCTGGGTTACCTTACATTTCTTTGCCAGACATTACTGAAAGATTTATGGCACATTCTCTGGAAACTGTTATGTGGGCAGATATTACATGTTATGACAGCTTTCTGTAGATTGTCATGCAGTAATCAGTCTAAAAGTTTTAAATGGCATTTTCTAGTTCTTGTGTAATCTTCATGAGCTTATTATGAATTATTCTATGAGTCATTGATAATCCATCCATATATTTTTTTTCTTTTTTTTTTTAATCCAGTGCTTTCACGTATGTTGATAAAATTCTAAAAATGCTTAAATGGAAACGCTAATTCTGTGTTTTTCTGTAGTGAAGACTGAGAAGTTTGAATTCTGTCAGGGGAGAGTCCATTCAGAAGAATCTGAGGATCAGGGAAAGGTGGGCTACACAGCACTCTTTATTTGAGGAGTATTAAAACAGCATTGTCCTCCCAAAATAATGTAATATAAACATATCAGATAAGTTTCTGCTAGTGTTAGGACTGCATGTTGTGTGTGGGGTTTTTTTTTTTTCCTCTCTCAATACTTCTGTTTTCAGTTGGTGTGTTGGCCTTTAAAATTGAGTGTACATGTCAGTCATTTCCAGGTTGGATTGATTTAGAGGTTGATGCTTTTAATATAATCTTACCTTGATTAAGTGTATTTTATCTAGAAAGGTGTCTTCTAATTTACAATTGCTCATTTGTTATGGTTCAGTCTTGCAACCAGATTTATTGATGTGTTGTCTGTCTTCTCTGGGCACAGGTGGAATTCACAGATCCAAGATGGAACCTGTTCTGCACCCAGCCAGGCAGACACAGAGAGGCAGAGGGAAAAAAAGAAAAGAGAGAGGAAGAGGAAGCTAAAAAATCAACAGAAATTTGTGTGATCCATAGAGACGAGAGACAAGTTTCTGGGTAAGAAATGTAATCACAAATAATAAACTGGTGAGTGGGAACAAAAGAACATACAAACATAAACCGTTAAAATAGATTGAATGATAGTGCAGTGACTTTACTTGTAAATGTGTGAATTTGTTTCTTTAGGGCTTGCCATATGTTAATGCATAACATCCCCCCCACCCCCCTTGCGATCTTTGATGCACCCCTACCCACTAAGCAAAGACATGTCCAAAAGACATCAATTTAACATCTTTGTCGAGCGTTCAAAAGACACTGAGGAGCCAGAATGAAAGTTTTTGAGACGTCTTTTTTAAACGTCTTTTTAGTGTTCACTGTTGACATCTAAGTGACATAAATAGTGAACGTTCAAAAGACGTCCACTGAGGTGCTGTAACGGAAGGAGCGTGACAACGGAGCTGGAGATCCAAATGCAGGCTTTAATAAAACAGGAAGAGCGTAGTCGTACAGGCAGAGGGTCATACACCAGCAAACAGATACAAGAGGGCAAGGCAAAAGGGTAATCCAAAACACAGGCAGAGGTCAAGACAGGCAGCAAACGATCATCAAACAAGGAATGAGTCCAGGGTCAAAAACACAGGCTAGGCAAGACAAGGCAGAACAAGGAACAAACGGAATGCAAACCAAAGGCTAAACAATACTCAGCCCCGTGTGTCTGAGGGAGTGCAGGTTATAAAGGGTTCCTGATGGGAAACAGGTGTGAGTGTGATCAGTGCCTAGCTGGGGAATTGTGGGAAATGTAGTCCAGAGTGAAGTGACTGCGTGTGTGCAATGAAAAAGTCTTAAATGGTGAAACTGAGACCTCTGGTGGGGAGTGGAAGGAAGCAGCAGTGGGCGGAAACGTGACAGGAGGCAGAATGAACGTTTTTATGATGTCTTTTTATGATGTCTTCTGAATGTCCGATATAGACATTCATGGAACTTCCGTACAAGGTTAAAAACTAGTTTAAATGTGGTCGTTGTGGACATTTTTAATGTCTTATAAGGTCTCATTTGGACATAATTTATACTGTTTCTGGACAAAATAAACACTCTCAGGATGCATTAAATTAAACAAGTTTATTTCAGTGTAATTTCCATTTGTAATTGCGAAGAAACTCACAGACAGTGTGTGTTTGTCCAAAAATCATGAATATAAAAGAAACAACTCAAAATACAGAGGATAATTAAGTAACGAACAGTTACTAAACAAACAGTTTGGATTTAGTTGGGTCAGTGTTAATAGAGAGTCTGGCAGGTGGAAATGAAACTGACTTCTGTCCAGGTTGTCACAACATCTGTCATGATTCTCTGCCCTTAAACACAATTCAAATATAAACGATTATAAATAAAAATTTAACTTTACAATGCTCATTTCGGCCCCAGTGGTGAACATATGTTCAGAAAATTACACAAGTGAAATTTAGTATTTCGTGAATTATATTTTTAAGCGGCCTTACACAGGCTCTCGTGAGCGCCAAGAACACCAGATAAAGCTTAGAAAATATGAAATATATTATTGTGATATTACATGTTAAGTGAGAAACTTAAATAACTAAAAGAGATCAATATAAATTTATCTCAGACAGTATGGCTGCCTTACGTGCAAAATAACCAAAAAGGAATTATAGAATTCAAGGGTCAATCCAAAATGTAACAATATAAATCTTTAGTAAAATTAAACATTTGTCTAAAAATACATTTATAATGCTTACCTTACCCGTCCGCGTCTGGCAGATGACCATTAGAGATTTGAATTGCGTGTTGAATTTGAAATAGCTGCTTCGAAGGCTGTTCCTTATAGGGTCCCATCCTGTGTAGGCTTTTTCAAATGTCCTCAACATACAGCAGAATTAAACACATAGATGTCCAAAAGTGGGTCTGAACTTACGGACGTTATAAGGACATAGTCTGAACGTCTCCCTGACGTTGCATGTTTGCTGGGTAGGGGCGCGCAGACCCCAGGTTGATAATCAGGAAGTTTCAGAAACTTTATCAGGAACTGCTTTGTGGTCAAATATGGATGCAAAAAATAGGGATGCACCAATACAGATTTTTCTAGAACTAGTACTAGAAACTAACATTTTGTACTCACCGATACTATTGTTTTCATTGCATTTGTAATTTTTAAATATATTACGTAGAGCAACCAAAAGAATATGAATCATTTTCATTGGTTTAATTTATTTAGCAAATATATATTTCCTTCAGTTGTTTCATGCTTAATTATGCCTGTTAAAATGCATTGTACAAGCTTTTGTTACTTTCACATTCTATTAATAGCACAGGGCATATTTAGAGCTGCTTCAGCAAGGCTCAATAGAACAAAGATACAAATGAAATAAACAGTGGTTTTCAGGGAGGTCTAACAAATTTTTTCAGGTAAATAATCAAGGTAAGTAATCAAATGTAAAATAACACTGCATAGTCTTCACTGTATTAATCAAATATAGATGAATATTTATTAAAGTCCAGTGTTTCCTACAGGACTTTGTGTAAATGTTGTGGGTGGACCTTGGTCCCTCTAGGGGGCACCCCCCATTATTATTCCTATGACAGTAATAGCCATATATTGTAAAAAACAAATCAGGGTTCCTGCAGGGTCTTAAAAAGTCTAAAATTCTGAACTTTAAATTTAAGTCCTTAAAACGTCTTAAAAACTGCCAGATTTTCATCCGAGGTCTTAAATTTAATTTAGTCAGGTCTAAAAAAGGTTTTACCCTCATTTCCAGAAACGCTGGCCGCTGAAAGTTATTACAAAGTAACAAAAAAGTATAGAGTCGTAGCGTACAAAGCCGAGTTCTAGAGTCTTTGCTACAATTGTAACAAAACCAGCAGAACGCTGCCCTCAGACGTTGGTTAGGTGTGTTGTAGTTCTTTCTGGGCGAATGACGACGCATTACCAAAAAAATATTCAAATCAAAGAAATTCTGAAAAAATAATTTGTATTTCAATGAATTCAGTCATTGAAAAAGCAAGTGTGTGTGTGTGTTTGTACAATCCAATCCAAATTTCAATCTTTATGGTCTTAAAATGTCTTAAAAAGGTCTTAAATTTGACTTACTGAAACCTGCAAATGCACTGAAAAATAAATGAAACTTTTAGAATTAGTTTTTCTATACTTAAAAGAGATGAACATGTGAGCTTTTATTTGGATGGAAAACAACTTTACAAACCAAACGTGTATCATTAGAAATTAGTGAAATGCTGTAATCATCAACTATGCAAATGTGAAAATAATGCATAACTGGTGACAGCTACGTTTCCAAATGCAAGCTAAACTGAGCACGTGTATTCATTTACTGACATGTGGAGCTGATCAAGTGCTCACTTCTCTTTGAGCAGCGCAAACAGACAGTCTTTTGCGATTTGGTAAGGAACACAAAGCCTTAACTCGCTTTCAATTTTAGTTTGACAGAAATGGTGCAAAACACGAATTTCAATTCAGTATTCAAGCGCTGTCTAGACTGTCCTGTCCTTTCTGGGCATACACTTCATATGTTTATGAACAGTAAACTTCTTGTCCTGTAATAATGTAGAGAACCACTTGTTATACATAAATCATGTAACAGTTTAATTTTTAATTTACATATGATATAGTTTTAATCCAAATTATGTATGTGTACTTTATTTGCTACTGACATATCCGACCGAACTATGTACAAACTTTCTAGCGACATCTGTGAAAAATAGATGTGCGCTCAACAAGCTTCTGCGTCTGTGCCTCTGCGCACACAATACTCCACGTTTCACTTATCGGCCCACGCACAACAACTATATATAGGTGTAAATATTTAATTTGTTTAACGTTCTATTAATTTGATACATTTACTTCACAGACATCCTCCTTTGATATATCCGTTCTGCTCTCTGTTTGCTCGGTTGTCTGTGTTTCACAAGCACTGTACTGTACACGCTGCGTAAAAATGGTAAAAATGGTATCGGAGCAAAAATGGTAAAAATGGTATCGGAGCATTTTTATGAGTACGAGTACACAAGCGCAGTATTGGGCCGACACCAATACTGGTATCAGATTGACACTATTGTATGAGAACTGAACTGAGCTGGATGATGACATCACTGTTTTCTCCAGAGCCGCTGTATAGATAAATGAACTAAATTAACAAAATGATTATTATCACAGTGTTGAACTGAATCAGCACTGAACAAACTTAAGCAGGACAATGACACTATTTTTTTTCTAGAGCTGCTGTACAGCTGAAACAAACTTTGTTGAATAGTTTTTCCTGTTATCACTGTAAAGCTGCTTTGAAACAATCTGTGTTGTAAAAAGCATTATATAAATAAAGGTTACTTGACATATTTGCCCCCCTTTATAATGATTTTCATGGGCATTTTATTTTTAGGGGAAATTAGCTTTATGTCAGATTCTTACATTTAATCAATAAATTCACTTACAATAACAAGGTTTTTGCTTGGTCCGAAATGGTCTTAGGTGGTGGCAGACAACAAATACAGTCATCCACACACAGTACAAAGCCCAGTACTGACAATAAATACAAAATAAATGCAAATAAACTGTTTGTAATATTAACTTATCCTATTTATTCGTGAATTTAAAAAAATCCCTGTCAGGACAGATCATAAAACTAAGTGCTTAAAACTATTTTATATTTTAAAGTCACTGAGTGATTGATTTGAAAGTTAGTCATAAAATGAATGGCAAAGTTACATATTACATAGCAAAAGTGGCAGGTCTATTTATTTGGTAACCCTTTACAATAAGGTCTCATTTATTAACATTAGTTAATATATTAATACACAAACTAACAATGAGCAATACATTTGTTACTGTATTTATTAATCTTGTTACAGTATTTACTAATGTTTATGTTCATGTTAGCTCAGAGTGCATTAAAGGGCAAGTTCACCCAAAAATGAAATTTCTGTCACCCTCATGTCGTTCCAAACCCGCAAAAACTTCTTTCATCTTCGGAACACAAATTAAGATAGTGGTTCAACCTTAATGTTATGAAGGGACGAGAATACTTTTTGTGTGAAAAAACAAAAGAAAATTATGACTTTATTGCAGTGCAGAGCTTCTGTGTTTACGTCCAAATGCCGGCTCAGTATTAGCTGGCTCCTGCGTCAGCATCACATGTATGCGTTGTGGTGCTCACGTGAACCACTTCGGCCAATACTGAGCTGGCGTTCGGATGTAAAAACTGAATCTCTGCACTGCATTCACGGTGTCAACTGTGTAGAAGACCTTTTGGCAGTGTGATTTATTGTAATGCTTTTTTTCTAAGTTGGTCAGAACATAAGTGGTCATACTTCCAAGACGTAGAATCTGTGATTCCGAAGCACAGTACCCACACCAGTGCGGTGACTGACAGAAAACATTGGATTCATTCGTGCTGAGGAGCCATGTTGATGCACAACCCATGTAAAGATGATAATTCCGCAAATAACTGCAATTGCAGGGTTCAAACAGGCGACAAAGAAGCAAAACTTACGGACTGCAGCTTTAACAAATTCAACTTTAATATATATATATTTTTTAATAATTTTATTAATGTGTGAGTAAATGTTGAATTTAGGGATGTTAATGATTAATCAATGATTGACTAATTGTTGATAATACTTATCAACTTATCAATCGATAAAAATTGTCAATTGTCGATTAAGCAGGTTAATGCACGTGCGTGCTGCTCAACCGCAAAATATGTAAAGCAGACACAAGGAAAAATGAAGCGAGCGTGCCAGAGTTATGTTTGGGACGATTTTACAGCTAGAGTTACACCTTATAGTGTAACACTATATACAATAGTGTTTTGTTTATATCGCAGCGCGGCCAAAGCCGTTAGACTTGGTAAACCTGCAGTTTCCTCCCAATCTCTAACCATTTTTGAAAGGTCTGAATCATTCTCCATCCTTTTTATAGTGCACTTGTGCCATTCAGCATGTAGAAAATAGTAAATGAAAATCTGAACTGCATCAAAATTGTTGATCCATATTGGCGGAAGTGAGAGACTTTTAAATGCTTATATCTTCTAAATGCAAATTTTGTCATTGTTTTGGAGCACACCAGCTTATAGATAACAGTAAGGCGAACGTACACTAAAAGCCAAAAAACTTTGATTTTGATTTTATGGGGACTTTAATACACAGCTCATTTGACATACAGTATCAGATTGTTTTTTTCCCCCCGCCTATTGCTGTGGTTATCATGGTCTATCAGATTTAATCATGCATTTAAATATGGTTGTCAATCCAGAAACTTTGCCGTTAGCAGTATGAAAAATATATATTAAATACAGAAAGCAAGCAAAGGTCGCTGCAATTATAATCACTGAAGCTGTCAATTACAACGCAAGGTACACAAAGCTACACTCTTGCAAAAACCTTTATAATCAATTAACCTGTCTGTCTACGCTGTGCAATGAATCTCTTAGTGGCATTGTTTATACTTTGTTGATTATAATAGAAGGTTTAGTGAGCATGCATGCAGCAATCACGCTGAACAAAAGCTCTGACATTTTGTGCTTTGTTGAGCGGATTCTGACTAACTTAAATGCATCTGATTGGCCCTTGCGTTAACACGCTCAACACATACATGTATCATACCTGCAATCTAGTCGCTTTTTGGCTAAATTCACAGTTTTTAATCAAAATATGTCATTTATGTGAATCATGTAGATCTAAAGAGAAGGGAAAAAATTTTTCGGGGGTTTGGGGGGTGTCAGGGTGAGTTTGCAGGCACAATAAATCGAAAATGGGCTACTTTCCCATAGACTGGAGTGAGACCATAAACGTCTCTTGAGCTGTCGTGATCTTTTTTGGCGTTCTGTGGTGTGACTGACACATCACTGTAGCACTTCAGTTTAAACAGAGGCAGAGCGCACGTGAACCGATCATCTCTTCCGCTTTGCAACACAAAATAAACATGAATGGATGTAGGATGAATGAATACCGAAAGTATGTTGAAAGATCCAGTACAACTTACTGAAATCCGTATCATGTCGTATGTAATGTTAATCAATCAATCATTGTTTCAACCGCAGAAAAGCGACAATAAAATAGCTTGTAAAAATGTCAGAAAAGCTGTTCAGTGTCAAAAAAAAACTGTTAGCTACAAAAATAAGAGCTACAATAATGAACTTAGAGAGGAGCATTTTGATATATATCCACTGTGACTATAGGCCATTGCATGTTCATGTACTTAACATGTGCTTCAACTACTGAATGTATAAAACTGTTTTATGACGGCCTCCATTTAAATGTTTAGGCCGATATTAAAAATGACTAGAAACCATATTAAAAACGAGTAGAAACATAATTGTCATTAAAAATTTATTATAACGTTATTATAAAAACTTAATGTGTAATTTATATGTAAGTAGCTTACAAATCAATTAATTTTAACCTTTAATATTATAATGATGTACCAGCTGTGGTTCCCTGTAAAGTTTACAGCATTAGTTGAGAGATTTTTTTCTTTGAGGAAATTTTGCCATGTACTGTACCTGACCTGGCCTCAAATTAATCATCATTGAATTGAAGGTAATCAAATCGAAATCAAATCGCAAGCTTCTGAATCAAAATCGAATCCAATTGTGAAATTTGTGTCAATGCCCAGCCCTAGTGTAAATAAATGTTTGTTTGTTTTTTTTGTTTTTTTTTACTTGAAGCAAATTTTGTTTTTTTCATTTATTTTCTTGTGAGAGTGCACCAGAATGCTTAGTTTACATGTTAAAATCTTGAAAATATTCTCATGGGGGACGATGCTCCTAGACCCCCCTACTACTATTTACTTTGTAAACATGTCACCTTTTTCACCACTTTGGAGTTTGCAGGTATGATGTATGTTTGTGATTGGCTACAGAGCGCAACCCTCAAAACTTTTTTTTTATTTTAAATAAAAACACTGAGCGCTTACGCAAACTCACAGGAGGATTTTAAAGCAGCCGGCTACTGCAGAAAAAAAAAAACATTATTTATGAGAATTGTTGTTAGATTTCATTGGTGATTTCAAATATGAAATTTAATCATAAGCTTGGTGAACAACTTTAGAGAATTTGATGTTTCCCCATTCAAAGAGAAGGAGCTGCACTTGCATAACTGAAATAGCTGCCCGAGAGGCGTTTTAAAGATGCCTCCACTGGCAAAATATTTTAATGCACAGCTAGGCTTGAATTATCCCATACTTAGTATCTGTCATAACTTGTTTTTATGACTGATTTATTCAAACATATATTAAATAAGACATCAACAGGTTAAGTAAAAATATAACATGTAATATAGTAAATATATTTAGCAGAATGCTCCACTCTAGACTTATTTTTTTTGCTACAGAGCTATTCACAATGAATGGCTTTTTTAGGTGGATGTAGCAGTTTTATTGACATCTTTCTGCAGTTGAAAATTTTTGATATAACAAAATTCGGTAACACTTTAGTATAGGGAACATGGATTCACTATTTACTATGACTTTTCCCTCAATAAACTCCTAATTTACTGCTTGCTAATAGTCAGTAAGTTGTTAAGTTTAAGTAGGATTAAGAATGTAGAATAAGGTCAGGCAGAATAAGGCATTAATATGTGCTTAATAATTACTAATAAACAGCCAATATTCTAGTAATAAGGATGCTAATAAGAAACTAGTTAAAAGACCCTAAAATAAAGTGTTAAAATTCTATTATATAAATAATAAATTCACACCTGTAAAATTTGTAATAATGTAAAAAACAAAAACAAAAAAAACAGGCTGTTATGGTGCTGTAAAAAGGAAGCACACTTCAAAACTGCAGTCACTGTAATTTTTCACTGTAGTCAAATAGCTGGAATCTATTATTAATATTATTATTATTATGTATATTATGTATTTTTATAGAATTGTAAAAGAGAATTGTGTTGAATTGATTGACCCTTTTATGTGCTGTATTTATCAGTTGTCTGATTACCTGTAGCGGTTATCAAATAGCCTTTGAAACCATGGCATTAAACTCAAATACAATCAGTCACTCACTCACTCCTGTCACTCAGAATGCTGTTCAGTGAGACAGGGGGACAGCTTCCCAACATCAAGAAATAAATGTTTTAGTATTCCATTTTTCTCTCTTTCCCTCAGGCTAAAAAGCGATGGAGATAGTTCTTTGTCTTTGCTCAGCCAAAGGAATAAGGAGGCAGAGCGAGAACTGCATGATATGTCAGAGAAACTGTCTCGACGTCTGGAGGAACTTGATCTGGTCAGTAACTCGATCTGTGAGAATTTCTTTGCTGTTTTAGTTTAAAACTCTAGAGCTATACTGGCTAGAATTAAAACACTTTTTCCTCGGAATCCTTGAGTCAAACCCTACATTTTGCTTACCTTGGAACATTTTTCCACCATTTTGCATTTTCTGAAAAACCTAATTTTTCTAACTTCTCCTAGGCTGTTAATTTAATTGAAACTTGCCATGCATTATCCCAAGACCGGCACCAAAAAAGGTCACAAAATGATACAATTTAAGTCTTAAGTCTAAAGCCCTGATTTACAGTGGATCTCTAATGGCAAGTTAGGGATATTTACAGATTGTGCTTTGCGGGCAACTCACAGGCTCCACGCGGGCACCATGTCACCTATTTTGGCTAATTGACCTTTATGTCCTAACTTAAAGGGATAGTTTACCCAAAACTGAAAATTCTGTCACCATTTACTCGTTCTTAAGTTGTTTCAAACCTTTCTTCTGCTGAACACAAAAGAAGATATGGTAACAATCTATAACTCATATAATAACGATAGACTGTAAAAAAAAATATATATATATATGGCCATAGTGTCCGTGACATCACCCGTAGATTTCTGAAAAGCATTTTTGAAGCCCAAAAGTGACCGTTGCCTTCTTGGCAGTGCGTCACTCCTGGATAACTGAAAATGGGCAAATAGGCGAGACATGGTTGGAACTGAGGTGCCTGGTTACTGAAACCATGCCTGCCTAGCGTGATCATGTTAGCAGGCTAAGGAGATATCTGGCTATCTTAGACACTAAAATATTAATAAAGATAACAAATTATATCATTTGAAAGTTCTAAAGGTTTACTGTCAATCTACGGTGTCTTTTTTACCATATAGATGCTCCAGTACCAGTAATATTGTAATTTGTGTCGGTTGTGCAAGTGACAACACGCAGAATCAAAATGGGACTTCATACCTTTGTAATGAAATAACGATCGCGAGGTGAATCCAATCGGTCGCACATGGGTAAAAAAACAAACCTTTTTGTCTATAAAAGCATTAAATCCATGAAATCGATATATTGTCCATTGTTTGCATCACATTTCTTCTGAATGATCTGCTCTCCATCATCGTTCTTTAAGAAATTATGCAATCTGAATAGCGCTTGTTGTAAAACTGTATATGATCGTATACATTGGACTCTCACAAACAAATGAGCCCGCGTCCAAAGTATAATTTTTTCAAAATAGTGCAGCAGTTTGTTATAATATCCAAGCAGTGCTGTCAGATTTTGTGGTGTCTTGAGGCATATTCTCCAGCCATTGTCATTGTAGTAAATCTGACGAACAAAACTTTTAGCCAATGCCAAGATGATCCAAAAACGTGTGTTCTGTTTATCTTCCGCATGTGTGCACATGTACACAGACGCACATCTATCTCGACCATAAACCGCACAGCAAGCCATATTATTTGATAATTGTATGAAGTAATCCCCCAAAAAAACACAAACACGGCAGAGATGCCAAATTCAGTGGCTGGAATTAGCTGAGGTAACGTGACAGCTCACAGACAGCAGCGGCAATCCACCTGTCACTCAAGTGGCCATGCCCTTAATTATGCAGAACTTTAAGGCTTAATATAATTTAAACGGATGAGTTATAAAAAAATTCACCCCCCTCAGCATTGTCATGAAGGGCAAAATTTTCTGTATAGACCAAAACCACAATTTGTACCAGGCTGTAAAGGCTGTTTTTTCTGCTGTAAAATGCTGTAAGTCACTTCCGTATTGGCTTCAAGAGAAATTGGGGGAGGTTGCCGCTTGGTAATAACTCACGCTATGAATCATTAGTTAAGCATTAGTAAATAGTTAATTCATCATTTATAATGCATTGTCCCTACATTAATAGACATTAGTAAGCAATTTATAAGTACAGCTGTAAATGCTTTATTCTTGATTTATAAGCATATCTATAATGTGTTGAATATTTTTTTTAATATATTTTATTAATGATCAATTTATCATTTCTAAATTATTACATTTACAAACCAGTTATTTAGGAGCTGTCAGTGGTTCATAAGATCATTTAGAAAGTGTAAGTAAATGATTAAAAAACTATCTAAATGCACGTTTATACATCTTATTATTTAGAAATATAGTAATAGATACTCAGTGTGTTAATAAATGCTTTATTACAACATTTCTAATGTAATTCAGTAGTTGTCAGTTAACTATTTTGGTGAGCTTGTCTAAAGTGAGGACTATGCCTCATAAAGCTTTTACAAAGGCACTGGTGTTGGCACTGCTGAATAAAAATTTACCAATGTTTACACTTTATAGAAATTTATTTTTATATCAGATTGCAAAGGCTTATTTTCATTTTACTGCACAGTTGTGTTTTATGGAGGTGTACAGGAATTTTTATTTTCTATGACATTGCAGAGGTTTATTATTTTTTTTATCAAGTGTACAGTAGTACAGTTTCATTTTTTACATCTTAAAATTTTCTATGTTCTGTATCACTGTGTTGTTTGTTTCCTTTTTCTGTTTAGAAGATAACTGTGCCTTTACATCTCTTTTGTGAAAGCTTTACGAGGCATAAATAGTCCTCACTTTAGATGAGCTCACAAAAATAGTTAACGACAACTAAATGTTTTATAACTATCTGAATTAATCATAAATTACAGTAGGGATATGTGTTAATAAAGCATTTA
This sequence comes from Elopichthys bambusa, assembly GCA_037101425.1. Taxonomy (NCBI): domain Eukaryota; kingdom Metazoa; phylum Chordata; class Actinopteri; order Cypriniformes; family Xenocyprididae; genus Elopichthys; species Elopichthys bambusa. The sequence goes on along the minus strand of CM074440.1, from coordinate 22,555,919 downwards.
TTAACACTGAGTAACTATTACTATGTCTAAATAGGTGACATTTTATTTTAGGGTCTTTTAACTAGTTAGCATGCATATTACTAGAATTTTGGCTTTTTATTAGTACTTATTAAGCACATATTAATGCCTTATTCTGCATGACCTTATTCTACATTTTTAATCCTACCCAATTCCTAAACTTAACAACAAACTTACTAACTATTAAAAAGCAGTAAATTAGGAGTTTATTGAGAGAAAAGTCGTAGTTAATGGTGAATGTTCCCTATACTAAAGTGTTACCTCTAAATAATATGTATAAATGCACATTTAAATAGTTTATTAATCATTTACTTATGTTTTCTAAATGATCTTGTGAACCACTGACAACTCCTAAATAACTGGTTTGTAAGTAATGTAATACTTAATTTAGAAATGATAAATTGATCATTAATAAAGTATGAAAATACATTTATTAAACATTATAGGTATGCTTATAAATCAAGAACAAATCATTTATAGCTGTATTTATAAACTGCTTACTAATGTCTATTAATGTAGGGGCAATGCTTATAACTGATGAATTGACTATTTACTAATGCTTAACTAATGATTCATAGCGTGCAGTTATTATAATGTGTTACCAAAGATATTGTAAAGAATGACGGTAACCAAGCAATTTATGGGACCCCGTTGACTTCCATATAATTATTTTTATTTTTTCCATACTATGGAAGTCAGTGGGGTCCATCAACTGTTTGGTTAAAAATGTTTCAAAATGTTTTCTTTTGTGTTAATCAGAAGAAAGAAATTCGGTCCCACTATTCCACTGTCCCCCTTTTAGGTGGCCTTAACTAGTATGTACGTACATCAAAAAATAAGTACAGTGTTCTTGTTGTGTTCATATTGTGTTGCAAAACACTTTTGCTGCTATTGAGGTGGGATACGGGTAAGGTTAGAGACAGGTTTGGTGGTATGTGTAGGTTTAAGGGTGGGTTAAGAGGTAGTGGAAGGGTCAGCAGTGTAATTATAAATGTAATTACAGAAATTAGTTACAGATGTAATTACATGTTGGTATTTTTAAAATGTAAGTACAATGTAAAAACGTATGTACACAATAAGTGCATTGTATCAAATGATTAATTTAAATATAAGTACATAGTAGTTGCCACCTAATATAAAGTGGGACCAGAAATTCATACAGGTTTTGAACTTGAGGGTGAGTAAATGATGACAGAATTTTCATTTTTGGGTGAACTATCCCTTTAACAAAACATACAGACAACAGGGCATTCTGGTGATGCATGCCAAGTTGTCCAAATCTACCCATAGGGAGTGCTACAACTAAAAACCTGTCATAATTATGCTACCGTTTGATCAAGGAAAATTAAATTTGATGTGTACCTTCATCAAGTCATGTGCTAATCAAGAAATAGCTGTCAGCAGCCAGTCAGATTTCAGCAGCTAATAATGTCAAATCTGAATGGCCTACTGCTACAAAAATCGAAACATTCGTACTTGTGTGAAAAAGGGTATGTATACCAAATTATATGAAAATCAGCCAGAGGTGTCTCTATAATGAAGATCTTTGTGTTCACTAATAAACGGATAATCATTTTGTTTGTTTGTTTCTTTTTTCTAAATCCTTGCTTTAAGCGCTAATGGTTATCTTGTTTTAATGTGTATCTATGAAATGTATCCATCATTCTGCTTTGACACAATCTACATTGTAAAAAGTGCTATATAAATAAAGGTGGCTTGACTTGACTTAATGTCAAGCCATATGCAAAGCATGCTGGGAACTAAAAAATCTTCTGTCCATCATTCATGTGATCCCAACACAAATGGATTAAGTAAACTTAAATTTGGTTGATTGAACACAATGAAATTAAGTTACGACAAAATTAATAGCAGTTGTGTTGCTTTAGCTCATTTTAATCAAGTAATTTGAACAAGCAGCAAAAATCTTTTTTTGTACTGTACTGTATTTGTGTTAAACTGGCTTTGTGGTGCAGATGTTGAAGCGTGCTCTGGGTGAGATTGGAGAGATGTGTGAGCCAGAAGAGGAAGATAAACAGTCTCATCATAGTGACAGCATCGTGGAGTGCAGACGCACTCCCAAAAACATAGGTATGTCAGGTCCTTTCACACCACTGCCATCATCTGACAGTACACCAGACAACTAAACATGTCTGTGTTTCTATCTAGGTTCGTGTCATGCTAGGGCTCATACATTGTTGGCCTCCCCTCCACCTGCAGACCGCTCCTTCCAGCAAGATGCTCTGATCCGAGACTCGTACAATACCAAGCACAGCCAGTCACGGTGCAAGAACACCCAGGTACATCCCACACCATAGCAAAATGGGTAACACTTTATAATAAAGTGTGTGTGTGTGTGTGTGTTTTACAGTCTTGCAGGTTTAACCCTTTCATTGCTATGTCCTTTTATCTGCATTATAGGAGAGGAAATCTCTTAGGCCTTCTTTTCTATAAATGTATATAACAAAATACAGGCATAGAACCAGTTCATTTGTAGTGCACTGACTATATAGTTTTATATAATTTGGTTAATAATTACGGTAACACTTTAGTATAGGGAACACATATTCACTATTAACTACGACTTTTCCCTCAATAAACTCCTAATTTACTGCTTATTAATAGTTAGTAAGGTAGTTGTTAAGTTTAGGTATTGGGTAGGATTAAGAATGTAGAATAAGGTCATGAAGAATAAGGCATTAATATGTACTAATAATTACTAATAAACAGCCAATGTTTTAGTAACATGCATGCTAATAAGCAACTAGTTAAAAGACCCTAAAATAAAGTGTTACCATAATTACATAAGACATTAAGAAAAAAGATTTTTTTTTAACACTTTTGGTAACACTTTATTTTATTAAGTACTTATTAAGCACATATTAATGCCTTATTCTGCATGACCTTATTCTACATTCTTAATCCTACCCAATACCTAAACTATATACTACTAACTATTAATAAGCTGTAAATTAGGAGTTAATTGACAGAAAAGTCCTAGTTAATAGTTAATGTGTTCCCTATACTAAAGTGTTACCACACTTTTAACTGCTAATGATAACTTTGCTATAAATGCTTTTAGTTAGTATAACATTTGAATGTATATATTAAGAGATTATCAAAGACTAATTTTTGTGTCACAGTATAGATTTTATTCTTATTGTTTAAAATGTTATTGAATCATGTCCAACTGGTTCTTAAATCTTACTCTGCCTCTCTTTCTCTCTCTCTCTCTCTCTCTCTCTCTCTCTCTCTCTGTGTGTGTGTGTGTCTCTGTTTGTGTGATGTCACGTGAAGTCTGTGTGTGGGGTGGGCTGTCAGTGACACTTTTAATGGTTTAGAAAAATATATATAAAAAACTTAAGATAAACACTGGACTTAGATTTACACTGGATTCAGACTTACAAAATTTTGAGCTGCAAAAGATAACTTTGCACTCATTTCAAAGTGACCTACGACATGATATTAACCCTCTGGGGTCTGAGGATTTTTTGGGCCCTGGAGAAGTTTTGGCTTGCCCTGACATTTGTGCTTTTTTAGTTGTTCATAAACATATTAATGGATAAAGTGTCATTACACTGTATTTAGCACAAACTTGGCTACCATAATATGTGAGCAACATGCATGTACATGTTTGTATTTTTTAAGGAATAACGTTTATGCATGGTATTTGAAAAAACAAAAAACTTAAGTCACTGAAATAAGGCCACAAAACTAATATTATATATGTGTTCACAAGACTTCTGGTCTTGACTCACTATTGTGAGTCAAAGTTATAGCGCCACCAACTGGCAGCAGGAAGTGTGTCACTTTCAAAATGCTTTTCTTTTTTTTTCTTTCTTCCTGATTTTCTTCAAACTTCATCACAGTGTTAAAACATGGCAGATGTAGACCTGTGAATGTATTTGTGATATCTTAAATATTGTTGCCATGGCAACATGTCAAACTTTAATAATATTCTTGAGTGTTTTTCAGGCTCTTAACATGCTTCATATTGCATGAAACTTGACACACACATCAATATTGTCGACCAGTAGAAATGGACAAAGCCTTAGAAACGGGCATGGTGGAGGGGCCACTTTTTTGACAAAAGTGGGGGGGTTATTTTTACCTACAGTCACCAAACTCGGAACACACATTGTTCTCATTAAGCCGGACAACTTTCTAATTTACAGTCATTAGCTCTGACCAAAAGGAAGTCAGATATTTTGGTTTGAATGTGGATTTCTCTCTCTCTCTCCTACCCCCCTCCACCCTCAGTCAAGTCACCTTTATTTATATAGCGCTTTTTACAATGCAGATTATGTCAAAGCAGCTTTACAGTGATAACTGATATATAATTTTGGCTGCACAGCAGCTCTTAAAGAAAATGGTATCAATGCAGGCAGATGCAAAGCACTGTTGAATATGAAATGTCAAAAGTCAAGTGTCCCCAGCTAAGCAAGCCAAAGGCGACAGCGGCAAGGAACCCAAACTCTGGATCCGGTTGACTACGGTAAACCTCGTGATAAAAAGAAAGACTAATATTAGCGTAGATGCCATTCTTCTTCTAATGTAATGAGTACATCTGGTGTTATAGAAAGTGTTCCCGGTTCCGGCTGACCTAATTTATGCAGCTTAATAATCCTTTAACGGATTTGAAAGAATAAATTGATAATGTATTATGTGTATGCCAGGTTAAAGAGATGCGTTTTTAGTCTAGATTTAAACTGACAGAGTGTGTCTGCTTCCCAAACAATGCTAGAAAGATTGTTCCAGAGTTTAGGTGCCAAATAGGAGAAGGATCTACCGCCTGCAGTTGATTTTGATATTCTAGGTATTATCAGATGGCCTGAATTCTGAGATCGCAATAGACGTGAAGGATTATAATGCATTAAGAGCTCGCTCAGGTACTGAGGAGCTAAACTATTTAGTGCTTTGTAAGTAATTAGCAAGATTTTAAAATCTATACGATGTTTAACAGGAAGCCAATGCAGTGTTGACAGAACTGGGCTAATATGGTAATACTTCCTAGTTCTAGAAAGAACTCTAGCTGCTGCATTTTGTACGAGCTGTAGTTTATTTATCAGGCGAGCAGAACAACCACCCAGTAGAGCGTTACAGTAATCTAGCCTTGAGGTCATGAACGCATGAACTAACTGTTCTGCATTTGTCATTGAGAGCATATGTCGTAGTTTAGATATATTTTTAAGATGGAAGAATGCGGTTTTACAAAAGCTAGAAACATGGCCTTCACATGAAAGATTGGTATTAAAGAGCACACCCAGGTTCCTAACTGATGACGAAGACTTAACAGAGCAGCCATCAAGTGTTAGACAGTATTCTAGGTTATTATGTGAAGAAGTTTTTGGTCCAAAAATTAAAATCTCAGTTTTTTCTGAATTTAGTAGTAGGAAATTACTACTACTAGCCTCATACCTTACATGGAAGTTGTTCCAGTACATAAAGAAAACATGTTATAGAATAGAATACAGCTTGTATTCTAAAAAGACCCTCTGTCTACATTCCTTCAGTGCTGAGACTTTGAAGGAATTATATTTGAAAGACTTTTGACTAATACTGTAAATATTACTATAAATTACAGCAACACCTCCCCCTTTGCCTTTCTGATGAGGATTGTGTCGATAATTGTAACCTTGAGGGCTAGACTCATTTAAAGTAATGTAATCGTCTGATTTTAGCCAAGTTTCTGTCAAACACAGCAAATCTAGATTATTGTCTGTGATAATATCATTTACAATAAGTGCTTTCGAAGAAAGAGATCTAATATTTATCAACCCAAGCTTTATCATTTGTTTATCAGTATTATTTGTTAAAAATTAATTAAATTTCTACCATTAAATGGGTTTGGAAGTTTTTTGTTTTTACTAATTCGGGGTACAGACACAGTCTCTATGTGATAATATCTAGGTGTAAGAGTTTCTATGTGTTGGGAATTATCTGACTTCTGTAACGTGAGGCAGCTAGCAGACGGTCATTCCTTCAGTGCTGAGACCAGCACTTTAAATATAGAATCTTTCAGTCCGCAACCATTAAAGTATTCCTACAGCGATTGATTTGGTTCACTGCCACTGTAGTGGGCTGCAGGGAGGATGTCAACCCCTTCCCTCTGCCGTGTGTGGAAAGTTTATTTTTTAATGGGATCAGATCCTGTGAACAACAAACAGATGATTTTTGGGTTGTTTTAAAATAACAGTACCTTTTGAGGAGAACAGGGGGGTAACATTAACATACAGTAACCCCACGCAAGGAACTGCTTTGTTCTCTCTCACCCTTACCATTTGTGCAAGGGAAGAATGATGACATTAGCATGTCATTGAGCAGATCTTATCACCATTTTCCCCATTGTCCCTCAGTCCTGAGAGCTGACCACTGACTCCACTCTCCAAACAGGTTTTGAAGCCACAAAGGACACAAAATAGACACAATGGACAAAATGGAGCAAATCTTCTCCATTTCTATTAACATAACTGTTTATACTTAATGAGTGCTGTTTGTGTACATGCTAAATATACAAACTTACCTATTAAGTTATACATGAATGTATAGGTAAAAGTTCAGCATAAGCCAGTGATGTTTGGACTTTGTTTTCAGCACAATGCCTAGGTTAATCTGAAATTGGTTTGGAAAGTGAATTATGCATAGGAAAAACCTTAAAGACATTCTTAAACATGAACTTTAAACTATGCAAATCAACCTCATGCAAGAGATGGGCCGTCTAATGGCCACCTCTGACAGCATCAGCCAATCAAAACACTGGATCTGAAAGGTGTCAATTAGCATTTCCATCCTTGACAGAAGAGATTAAGGGTATGTTTACACGAAACAATATGCTTAAAACGGAGAAGTTTTTCCTTTGAGCTTTCCGTGTACAGACAACACCATTGTCAAAACAATTCGCATTTATACAAATCCTTAAAAATACTAAACGCTGTATTTTGCTGGCAGGCCATTAGATGGTGATGAAACACTATAGATTGAACATGTAATGTGCATGTGCATGATGTCATCGTTTTCACAGATTCACGTTTTTGTTGTTTAGACAGAGACCGTTTTCAAAAGCTTGCACTTTGAAAACCCGTTTTCAAATTTTGCGTTTTTAGGCCAAAACGACGTTATCGTGTAAATGAACGGCCAAAATGCATAAAGTTTTCGGTTTTTAGTTGAAAATGGTGTCGTGTAAACAGCGCCTAAAAGGCTTGTCTCTGAGACAGAAAATGGTTCCAGTTCCAGGGTTGCTGCAGTTTCCTGTTCTGGTTCCAGGCCAACTCTACGGAGTTGTGAAGTTGTTCTGTAAAGACTCTGAAGCTCTAAAGAAACAAGGAAGTTCTGCAAGAAGTGAATTTGGGGAGTTTGAAAACTGCAACGGATACAATGACGACAAGCTTAGCCCCTATCTTCAAAATATCTTCTGCACCAACTTCAAAATCCTCTCATCAGAGATCCTCCAGATCTGCGTGCTGTCGGTTAATGAAGATTTGATGGATGAACTTGCAGTTCAGCTAGACTCTGTCCTGTCAAACCTGTCTTTTCAGTTTTATGGACATCGCCATCTTAGAAATGACTATGGTCACTGTTGCTATGGTTACTAGTAAGAGAATACGGGCTTGACTCTAGTTGCATGTTCATACAGACAGTATTCGAGACGCTGCTGTAAGTTGCTGTGTGAACGAGACATTTCAAGACTCACACCTGTAAGTAAATGTGGCGGTCGATCACAAAAACTGACAGTGTGAACGTGGCCTAAGAGGCTCCACAAGTTAACGATATCTCACAAATCCTTCAGATTGGTCAGATGACAAACTTTCTCCAATTTGTGTAATTGTAATTCAGTCAACAGTCTTCCATGATTATTCCTTACTGTCAAGGTGAAATTCCTTGGCTGGTGCCCTGGAATATAGGGCATAACATCTGACACTCTCACACTCACCTTAGATGGCGTGTGACCAAAAACTCAATATTAATACTAAATATTAATATTTAAGACCATAAATCACTACATGTGTGATGCCCTCATGTGAAGCTAATCCAAAATCACTACACCACTCACATCATTCTCTTTCTATGACACCTATAAACCACATTCATTCACCGGTTCTAATTCGATAACACTAACTCTATAGCGGTTGACCAGAAGACTGCAATTATTTCTTATTTACTAGATTACAATCAAATGAATTTCCCAAAACATTATGCATATGTCCTTTGTGCAGCATTTAATTTTTTCTGCACAACCGCACGCTTGCACAGCCTAGAGGGAACATTGCTTACATGTACTTACTATAGTAAAAACAGTAAATCCTGCATAATTGCAAACAACTAACCCTAAACCAAACCCTAATCCTACAATAAGTTGTTAATTAACATTCTTAACATACGCAGTACTTAATTGTATAATTACACTGTAAAAATGGCACCTTAAAATAAAGTGTAAACTTATTTTTCTTTAGACTGCATTAACTGTTTATGAAATCTAATACAAACTAAAAACTTTATACAAAGATCGTGAACATTCAAAGTGCAACGTGCAATATGGCGGAATAAGTCCTGCATTCTAAATAAAACAGCCAATAGGTAAGTCATTGCATCACTGCAGCTGCCGTTAGAAACTCTGGTTGCTATAGAAACAGTCAGTGTTCTGAGACACGCACTTAAGACTGTACGTGCGCATTGGCTGGTCCATTTTTTTCTTTTTCTTTTTTTTGAGAAAAAATGTATGAGATGGTTGTCAGATTTCATTGATGAATTCAAATATGAAATTTACTCGTAAGCTTTGGAGAGCTATAGAGCTATGGAGAATTTAATGTTTCCCCATACAAAGAGATAGGAGCTGTACTTGCATAACTGAATTAGCTGCCAGAGAGGCGTTTCAAAGATAGTCGCAGAGTGAAATGACTTGCCTGTAAGGGACTTTGATATAAACAAAAAATTGAGCACAACTTAATTATTAGATTTTCACCTTTTTTCCCCTATCAAAAGAATACTGAAAAAGAATTGTGTTCATGGAAGGACACCAAGAAGGAAACCACTGCTATTTAAAAAAAAAAAAAAAAAGAGAGCGAGAGACCAAGACCACCTGTGGTGCTCCTAGATTTACTGCTGCTAAAGGAGGACCTACAAGTTACTAAATTACTATTTTCACTTACTTTTTCCTGCCTGCACTATGATTGATTATTTAGTCTCTTCAATTAAAATTTGAGTAAAACTATTTGTAAATTTATTGGAACCATTTATTGGCATGGTTAAAATACAGCCTATATTGTGTTGTGCTGTTTGTTGATTCTCATATGCAGGTGAGTGCTAAGTGTTATGAATAGCTGTCTTTGAATTTTGATCCTTCTTGACCTCAGTGTCGATCATTCTCTATTAATCACCTGTTTAGAAACTGGTTTAAGTCCTACCTCTTAGATCTTAAGCAGTTTGTTGCTTTGTATCAATGTAAAGCTGCTTTAACACAATCTACATTATAAAAAGCACTATATAAATAAAGGTGACTTGACTTACTATGGGTGGATGCAGGTCTAAGGTTGGTTTGGTGCAATCTGTCGTTCCTCAGGGATTAATATTGGGCCCTTTACTCTTCAGCATTTAGATTTAGATTTCTACCCTTGGTCAACTCTTAAGATCACTCAGTCCTAACTTTCCTTTTTATGCAGATGACACCCAGATTTACATATATTCAGAACCTGATGATAATGTGGCTGCATACCTGCAAACTAGTTGCTTTTCAGCGAAATTTGCCATTTTGAATCAAAATATGTCATTTATGTGAATCGTGTAGAATCAAAGAGGTTTTTTTTTTTTTTTTTTCCTCCAGGGGTGGGGGGTGTCGACAATAAATCGAAAATGGGCTACTTTCTCATAGACTGGAGTGAGGCCATAGAACCGTGACGGCCACCATTTAATTATTTAGGCCGATATTAAAAATGAGTAGAAACAGTATTAAAAACGAGTAGAAACATAATCTGTGTTTTAAAATCTTCAATTAAAACTAACTTTTTTAGGGTAGCTTTTATTTGATTACTTTGTAATTGTTTTTATTCTATACTGTTTTCTTCATGAATTGTTTTGATAGCATGCTTTTTCATTTTAAGTGTGTATCAGAATGCATTTCTCTTTCATGAATGCATTTTTCTTATATGAATGCGCTTTGAGATGCAACTTTTCAAGGTGCTATAGAAAATAAAGTTTATTATTTGTGTTAAATCTTCTCTCTTATTTACACAAAAAATTAAGCCAAATACCTTAAGATTACCTTAATATGTACAAATCTAGTTATTACTGTTTGTTTATTGTTTTTGTTTTGTGTGTGCGTGTGTGTGTGTGTAGGAGCTTGAATACTACCAGGCAGTGTGTAGAGAAGTTCCTTCTGTTCCCAGATCCTGCATCAAGTCATCTTGCTCTCAGTCTTCCCGAACCAGACTCCAACAGACAGCCAGAAGAGACGCACATTCCTGTAAGACAGCAACCAATGAGAGAGCACATACACACACACAAGCTGGCATGTACTGTATAGTTTATGGGGACTCTTCATAGGCACAATTGTTTTATTCTGAGTGATCTTTTTTTTTTTTGTCCCCAAAAGGTGAAATTTTCACTAATGTTCAAGAAAACTAAACAAAACAAACAAACAAAAAAGGTATATTTTTGTTTTAGTTTTTAAAGTCTTTTTATCCCCAAAAAGTGAAAACTTTCACTAATTCATAAGAAGGCTTCACCCCCCGAGCTCTTAATGCATTGTGTTGCCTTCTTGAACATTAGTGAATGTTTTCTTCTTTTGAAATGGCTTTGAATGAGTTCCTCAGTTGTCCTCAGTGTGAAAAGTTGGAACTCAAAATCATACAGTCACTGTTGGAAAGGGTTCAAAAATGTAGAAGATGGTAGAAAACCAATAATGTGCAGGACCTAGGTGTGTAACTGTGCACTTATTCGTACCGAGAATTTTCGGTACGTGTCTTTCAGTTCGGTACACGTGTACCGATGAATACAGAGTTGTAGCCCATTAACCACTTTTAACCACCATTAACCACAAACAATCACAATAAGCTCTGTGTTTTGTTAGTTTTGATAAGAAACGAAGTCTCATCCCTCAAATTCTGTCCATTTTATCATGAAATTCAAACAGTAAATGCCGTTTTATCGCTCTTTGATGTGGCATGACAGATCGCTGTAGGTGCCTCAGTTCAAGCGGCAGCACAAGTGAATGCCGTCATCCCTTCATTAATACTAGTTACAGAATAAACATGAATGAACATCTGAAGGTATGTTGAAAGATACAGTACAACTTACTGAAACGTATCTTGTGTAATCGCTCAATCAGTATTTCAACCACGGAAAAACCAATAAAACAGCTTGTAAACAATGTCACATACCATTTACCTCATAAAAGCCATTCAGTGTCCACATCTTGTTAGTTCGCTAGAGAAATGAACTACACACACTATATTAGCCTATATATTCATCCTATTTTATTTAACCTGTCTTGATTATTTAATGCATATGTTTAATGTATGTTTAAATAAATCTGTCATGAAAACAAGTTATGATGGCCACTGTGTAAATTAATATATTTTAACAACGAATTGGATTAGAAACATAATTTTATAATTAAAGCTGCAAGCAGCATTTACTGGGGTTCAAGCCCTTTAAGGCCACATATGTTTAAAAAGGCATTGTTTTATTTAGCAAGCATGTAACCACTGAAATCATAGAGGAACAAACACAGAGAAAGAAAAGGCTTAAACAATAATACTTGGTATTGTAACGAGGCGGGACTCAGGGTAGGATCCATATGCAAGCTTTTATTAACAGATGCGTAGTACAGACAGGCAGGGGTCATATAGGAGCAAACAGGAATGGCAGGGAACAGGCAGAATCGTAGTCGTTGAACAGGCAGGGCAGGCAGATATCATTTACAAACCAGTAACACAATAAACAGTCCAAGGGCAGGCAGCAGAGAATCGTAACCGGGAAACAGACAGTAACAGTAACAGGCCAACTAACACAATGACAAACGCTCAGAATTGCAACAAGAGTTAAACAAGACCTCGCAAAGTGTATGTGGATGTGACTGGCTTAAATAGTCCAGGTAATGTGCTGCAGCTGGGTGTGGTGATTACTGATTGGTAGAGTGAGTGCAGGTGATAACCAGGGAGGATTGTGGGAAATGGAGTGCGGGAATGACTGGAACCGTGACAGGTATATACTAAGCATGCTTACACATACACAAAAACAGACACACACATTTTCTTGAAGATTTAGAATTTGACATACATGATAGATAAAGATGTTTTCTAAAACATAATTTTCAGGTTTTATTTTACTCATCATGTGGCACAACTGTTAGTAAATGTTAGTAAAATAGTAAATGTTAAAATAGTGATTTTTATTACGACTAAATATGAATGATAGAACAATATTAGTGAGTAGTATGACAAAATTACTATTTTAAACAGCAGGTGGCAGCAGAGGACCTCTTATTGGCTCACTTGCATTTTCATTTTAAAAGTGTCTGTTTTGTTTATTTTCCATGATAACTCCATTAATTAAATGTGCTTACACACACATTTTGTTGCAGATATGGATATTTGAAATCAATAATGAGGCAATAAAATGCTTGTTCCAGGTCTCCCCTTTAAAAATCATCATTTTTAGGTCTCAATGTAATTATAATGTTATATAATTGCAAAAACATACGTCAAATGAACAAATGAAATGGTAAACCTTGACCTATACTAGTGGCCTTCTACTGCCATCTGGTGGCACCAAATGACAGTTTCAGGCAATTTACAAAAAAAAAAAGGTTTTTAAAGGCTTTTTGACAGTTATAGCGTCACCTATTGCCCAATCTTTACCATTTTTTTTTGTCCCCAAAAGGTGAAATTTTCACTAATGTTCAAGAAAACTAAACAAAACAAACAAACAAAAAAGGTATATTTTTGTTTTAGTTTTTAAAGTCTTTTTATCCCCAAAAAGTGAAAACTTTCACTAATTCATAAGAAGGCTTCACCCCCCGAGCTCTTAATGCATTGTGTTGCCTTCTTGAACATTAGTGAATGTTTTCTTCTTTTGAAATGGCTTTGAATGAGTTCCTCAGTTGTCCTCAGTGTGAAAAGTTGGAACTCAAAATCATACAGTCACTGTTGGAAAGGGTTCAAAAATGTAGAAGATGGTAGAAAACCAATAATGTGCAGGACCTAGGTGTGTAACTGTGCACTTATTCGTACCGAGAATTTTCGGTACGTGTCTTTCAGTTCGGTACACGTGTACCGATGAATACAGAGTTGTAGCCCATTAACCACTTTTAACCACCATTAACCACAAACAATCACAATAAGCTCTGTGTTTTGTTAGTTTTGATAAGAAACGAAGTCTCATCCCTCAAATTCTGTCCATTTTATCATGAAATTCAAACAGTAAATGCCGTTTTATCGCTCTTTGATGTGGCATGACAGATCGCTGTAGGTGCCTCAGTTCAAGCGGCAGCACAAGTGAATGCCGTCATCCCTTCATTAATACTAGTTACAGAATCATTTAGAAAACCAACTTAGGTTCTGTGTTTCCTACGCTGATTTCGTCTCGATCGGACTAACGTTCTCGAAGATATTCGCAAAAGTTTTTTAAGCGTTAAATCATAACGTTGCACAAACCATAAGCCGAAACCTGGCAAGTATGGTATCGTTGGACTCGGCAAGGTTTCAGGAGTCTAAAGATGTAACGCCCGTGAAAATAAGTCGACCACACCCACAGTTATATACTTTTTTATATACAAAAAAAAATTCTGCACAGACAGTTATATTTTATTATAACAACATAAGTGAAACAGAAAATTATATATATATAATTTATGTATTTATAATATTATGAATGAAATGTGTGTTATTTGGAAGAAAGTCGAGGTGTGACTGACTTTAGCCCACTAATAATAGTATTGCTCAATACAGTGGATCGCAAGCAGCGGTGCCAATTTGCCAATTCCCCACACAGTGAAATGATAGATAATAGAAAACTATTAGGATTTTTGATTTTCCGTGTATCATGAAAAAATGCCGCCCCAGCAGCCCGGTTCGCCCGTGCCAAAAAACGCTACTGTGTCCGATCTACAAAAAAATTGGCGCGCTTCTTTAGGGTCATATGCTGCTTGTGCTCACCTATTTTTGAGAAGTTCTGAGTTTTCATTCAGGCTTTATAGGCTTTTGGGTATATTTAGCCACGCCCATTTTCTAAATGACCCAGTTATAGCAACCCCCCCCCCCAAAAAAAAAACTTTTTTTTGATAATTATTGATCTAGAGAGTCCAGAGAATTGTCCTTGGACCAAGACACTGCATGCCAAATTTCAAGCCGATCGGACTAATGGGTGCATAGTTACAGCTGTTTTCATGTTTTTTCTAGTTATAGTGCCACCTAGTGTCCAGTCAACGCGGGGTTTTTTTTTTTATTATCATGACCAAAGATTGAGCCCATACACACATGAACCGAGTTTGGTGCAAATATCTCATTTCTTTCTCGAGTTATAGCCATTTTAGTAGAAGTGGCTCTGCCCACATTGTACGTTTTGGCGCCCCTTAGTGACCATGAACCAAAATTTCAACCTTTATTTTGATAATTATTGATATTCAGACTGCAGAGAACATTTCTGCATTGGTTTGGTTCCGATCGGGTCAAAAACCTAGGACTAGTTCGCAAAAGTAGGTTTTTCAAAAAACCCAAAATACCCGAAAATTTTGCCAGGGTGATGAGCGAATCCGAGACATACATCTTGTCCGCCTTGAGCCAAGGATTCCATATAAGACACTTGAGCGTGGGCCTAACGGTTTAGGAGTTGTAAGCCATTTTGTACTTTTGACCGCTGTAGCGCCCCCGTCAGACCGACTATGAGTACTACCAGCCCTCAAAGTTTCAAGTCTCTATGACTTACAGTTTGGTCTGCCTGATCACTTTTAGGGGAGAATTGGAAAAGCTACGTGCTCTAACCCCTAATTAGATTTAGAAGTTAATGCAAAAACTGCCTTATATTCAATTTACATGTTTGCATACAATGTGAGTGTTAATTATTATATCATTATAAACCATAATTTTTGTGTACCAATACACCTATAGAAGGACCTGTTATCACAACTATCACAAAACACAAAAAAGTTGTTTACCGTCAGGGTTTGAAATTAACTTTTTCACTCACCTGCCAATTTGGCTACTAAATTTTTAAGTTACCGGCCATTCAGAAACTTCTACTAGCCAAAAAATAAAATAAATAAATCAGATTAACTACATCACACCTCATATATATATATATAGAGAGAGAGAGAGAGAGAGAGAAAATTAAATCAGGATTCCATACATTAATTTCTTATTTAAAATTTAATCCTCATCCAGCCATCTTTCCTCCTCATCACCAATTTTTTTTTTTTTTTTTTTAGGTGGACAGATCAATACAGTAAAATGTACTTTTTTTCAAAGATAAAGGAAAAAACATTTTTGCACTTACTTAGTAACAAGGTCATAAGCAGATATATTTAATAAAAACAAAGCCTGTATTAAAAAAAGAATTAAAAAAAAGCTTGTATTGTTACTTTTGACCCACCTGTGTATGGAGCTAGAAATGTGACATGATCTGAATTTGAATTGTGTACATTTGAATTACTGACACGTCATTTAACAGAATTTAATATTAAGTGCTATTTTATATAGAATTGAATTTGAATTGTTTTAACTTGAATCCTGGACATTTGATATTTAACAAAATTTATTTATTTATTTTTTTTTGGCATAATTTTCTACATATGTATTTTCAAACAGCGTATTTTTTGTTCTGAATTCTTAGACTGCGGATAGTCAATTCTTAAAAATACAGCTTCAAGTTTTCAACATGACTAACAAATTTAAAACACCAAATTCAATATTCTAAGAAGGTTTGAGAAGGAACTGGCAAACATATTAAAGCATCTTCCGCAGAGATGTGCAAAAAACAAAACAAAAACAAAAAAAAACTTTTGAATATGCAAAAGCTAATGGAATTAAAGAATTTTCTGAAACCAAAAACACAGCAGGCTATTACTGGTTCCACAACTTTTTTAAAAAGGAACCCAGAGCTGAGCATGAAACATCATCATCATCATTAACACAATCCGCTAGTGTGTCTGTTTTTATTAAGTTATTTTTTTACATTTTGAAAAATTTCTATTGGAAGAAAAAAGAAAAAAAAAAAGAAAAAAGGGTGTCCCAGTCACACTGTGCCATTTTACCTGAAAACGTCTTTAGAATTAAAATGGGTTCTTATAATTTTTTAATCTCTGTATATTTTTAAAAACCACCCATATTCCTTAAAAAACCATAGATGGAGATACAAGAGGCCTTGACCATTTGTTTAAAACATTAATAGTGTAGGCAGAATATATTTATTTGTATTTAATACACAGTTTACCAAAAAGTGTCCCATTTTGCTGACTTCAACCTAGAAAATTATGCCATGAAAAAAATGTAACTTCAAATGTCTAGGATTCAAGTTTTAAAAAATTCTAATTCAAATCTATATAAAATGGCACTTAATATTCAATTCTGAAACCTCCTTTAAATTATCTTCTAAAATTAAGTTTTTCTGAAAAATGGTACTTTCGCCTCTGCTGTCCCCTACAAAGAACACCAACAAACACCACGGATAAAAAAAAAAAACCCTGCGGTTTCAGGATAAGCCAGGGTCTGCTAAAGTTGCAGGATATTGGAAAATAATGTCTTTTCTGTTAACCAAATGTATCGCCACATTATGCTTCTTTTAAATCTTTGCTATTGCTTCGATGGAAATGAACAAGCGCGCTGTTATTTGTTGCCTAGTGACCTGTATGTTCAAGTAAGCCAGATATGCGCAGTTTCTGCGCAATGCGCTGTATTTATTATATCATTATGACTCCCGAGTAGAGTATTTGCGCTAAATCTGCGCAGATTTGGCTTACACGAACTTCCCCAGCAAAGGAAGTAAACATAATAAGTAACCCGCCAAATTGGCTAGTGATTTGACTGCGTTACCCGCCACAGCTGATTTTTACCCGCATTTGGCAAGTTGGCGGGTGTTAATTTCAAACCCTGTTTATCATCCAGGTAACTTCACTCAGTATTAAGATTTAAGGGTATGTAAACTTTTGAACTGGTTTATTTGTGTAAATTATTTCAGTTATTATTTTGTTATACATAACAGATTATTCAGAACAGTAAAAAAAAAAATTAAAATAATAATTTTTGTGATCCCTTATGTTGTTAAAATTATTAACATCAGAGCTGTGTACAAAATCGCCTCCTATACCCTCATTCACTAGTCCCTAAATGACTCCACTAATATAATCCACTTGAAGGAGTGAATTGGACACTGAGTGCCCTGGAAGAGCTGCCACATTTGTGTAGTTTGTGCTTGCTGTTTAATAATTAAAACTTAGCAAACTGGCAGCTCCAATAGTAATGCTGTAAGAATGTTTTTAAATATAATTTTTAATTTAGAAAAAAAAAAAAAATTACATATTGATTTTTTTTTTTAAAGTAAAAACAGTGTGTAAAGTGTAAATATGAAAATAAATGTATTACATTTACCGCCAGTAGGTGGCGGTAAATCTTAATGTGCAAGTCATTCATTCAGTCGTTCAAAACGCAGATACATTCATTCACCGTTGCTTGGAGATGCGCAACAGTTCCGGTGTGGCTTTGTTTGAAACTGTTTTTCACAAAATAAAGCAAAAACAGACATTATCGTGTCTAATTTTAAATCACTTAATATCAACTTTGTTTATTAGACTTCAATAAGATCAGTAAGTATCACGTTTGCAATCATGCCAATACTCGGAGAAACAGGAGTCTACTCGTGTTATATTACTTAACTTAGGCTACATATTAGGCTTGCTGCGATAGACGGTGTTACCTGTGTTCAGCCGCAACACTGGTTGTATCACTTGCCCACCGTGGCCGCGGCACCGTCGTTTTGATTTTTTTTATAGTAATAAAAATTATTTGGTTTAGTTAGAGAACAGATACAGTTAAAAACTGAACGCGTCTGCTCAATTCAGTGAGAGCTGAACGAGAGTCGCATCAGGAGTCAGATGTCACCTCACTTCGGCCATTTTGCCTCACTTCTCTGAGTGATGATGGATGAAGATTTGGTTGCAAAGCAAAATGTAAAAGCATATTTAAGCGAGTTTGTCATTGTACTGTTTTGTTGTTGTGTGTTTTCGTTAAGAATAATAATGAACCCACCCACGATTCAAGCAATTGCCGCCTCCGAACTGTTGCTACTTTAAAAGCGAAAGTAAAATGGCAGCATGGTGCATGTGTTTTTATTAATTTTTGGTGGCATTTTTGCCCTCAAGCCTCCGTTAATTTACGACCTTGCTTATGATAATAAAATGTAGTATTTCCAGTTAATTTGGCTGAAACATCTGCAGCATGAGACTGTCTCGTTTCACCTTGTAAACAGTCTTTGAAGTGTAGTCTGTCATGCACATCTTTTGCAATTGATCTGCTGACTGAAGCAAAGTCTTTGAATGAAGGCACGAAAAGCAGCCAATTGCAGTGCGAAACATAACTGTTGTTTAGTGTAGATGCATTTTAGGAAGTGTACTTTTTGTTCTGATTGTATTATAGTTCTATTCATGAGAATCGATCGGGTCACTCGCACCAGTGCGCCTAAATATTTCTTCACACTCACACGCAGCTATTTTCAGGCGCAAATGCGAGCGAAAAGATCGCACTGTAGAGCTCTGATAAAGCTTAATTAAACAATTTAATAATCAATTCATCAAGGACTTTATACCTGTACCTTTATACCACCTGATCGCTGCAGATCCACTTTGGCATTGATAGCGTTGGCATAGAAATACATAATTCTGAGTCTGAGGACGCAAACATCTCCGAGTAGAATGGCAGGGTTGTCATCTCATAATTATAGTATTTACAACATGACATGAACACAAGTTTTAAAAATTTTTTAGAACTTACAGTACTATAGAGTCTGCAATTTTGGGCGCAACTTGAGTGCAATTGTTGGGTTCCGGAAGTAAAAAGTCCATTAATTTTATCCATAGGAAAATTGATTTTAACAATAACTTATAAACATATTATATTATAGCTGAAAGCATTTAGGCAGGAAAAATTTTAGTAGGGAGAAAAAAAATTATGTTTTTCATTTAACCCTTCATATTCCATCAGAAACTGAATGCATGCTTGTAGTCGATTGTGGAGGGAAAGGGTGTTTAAGCAGATGAAATGATTGGAAAAGTCCAACATACATCACCATAGAAAAGTCTGGAGATTGAGTTTGACATTTTGTTACAGTTGTAGTGATTTTGGATTAGCCTGGATTATTTTGGATTATTTGGGCACCACAAATGTAGTGATTTAATTAATGTTTAAATATTAATATTTAGTATTAATGTTAATATTGAGTTTTTGGTCACATCACTTAAGTCAAGTCACCTTTATTTATATAGTGCTTTTTACAATGTAGATTGTGTCAAAGCAGCTTTACATTGATAACCTGGTACATTATTGTGGCTGCACAGCAGCTCTTAAAGAATAGTGTCAATGCAGGCAGATCAAAGCACTGTTGAATATCAAATGTCAAGTGTCCCCAACTAAGCAAGCCAAAGGCGACAGCGGCAAGGAACCCAAACTCCAAAAGGTGACATCAGGTGGCACACAAGTGGCAAACAGGTGTTAAAATGGAGAAAGAAAAAAAACCTTGGGAGAAACCAGGCTTAGTCGGGGGGGCAGTTCTCCTCTGGTGAACAGTGCTTTGTTTTACGACTCAGGTTGCTATCATAAGTCCGATAGGATCGCAACATTCAAAGTATTTAATACAGTTCCATCCAGTTGAGGATCATATTCATCATGCTGGTATGGAAGGTTGTTGAAGAGCTGCGCCACTGGTTGTCATGTTGATGAGTCCTTCACAGTGGATGATCTAGTTGATTCAATCTCTGCTGATACTTCAGGGCTGCGTTGTGGTCGTGTCAAGGCGCAGGTCCTTGATCTCACCTGGATACGGCCCGGATCCGGTTGACTACGGTAAACCTCGGGATAAACAGAAAGACTAATGTTAGCGTAGATGCCATTCTTCTTCTGATGTAATGAGTACATCTGGTGTTATAGGAAGTGTTCCCGGTTCCGGCTGACCTAATTTATACAGCCTAATAATCCTTTAACGGATTTGAAAAAATAAATTGATAATGTGTTATGTGTATGCCAGGTTAAAGAGATGCGTTTTTAGTTTAGATTTAAACTGACAGAGTGTGTCTGCTTCTCGAACAATGCTAGGAAGATTGTTCCAGAGTTTAGGTGCCAAATAGGACAAGGATCTACCGCCTGCAGTTGATTTTGATATTCTAGGTACTATCAGCTGGCCTGAATTCTGAGATCGCAATAGACGTGAAGGACTGTAATGCATTAAGAGCTCGCTCAGGTACTGGGGAGCTAAACCATTTAGTGCTTTGTAAGTAATTAGCAAGATTTTAAAATCTATACGATGTTTAACAGGAAGCCAATGCAGTGTTGACAGAACTGGGCTAATATGGTAATACTTCCTAGTTCTAGTAAGAATCTAGTAAATGCTGCTGCATTTTGTACAAGCTGTAGTTTATTTATCAGGCGAGCAGAACAACCACCCAGTAAAGTGTTACAGTAATCTAGCCTTGAGGTCATGAATGCATTAACTAACTGTTCTGCATTTTTCATTGAGAGCATATGTCGTAGTTTAGATATCCTAGTGATAAAGATGAATTGACGATATTAAGAAGAGGATCTATGACCTCTGGAAGCATCTCTTTCAATAGCTTAGTCCGTATAGGGTCTAACATACATGTTGATTTTGATGATTTAACAAGTTTAGACAATTCTTCCTCTCTTAAAGCAGTAAATGAATTGAATTTTTCCTCAGGGACACTACAGTGCGATACTGTAGTAGACGGTTGCATGGTTATAATTTTTTCTCTAATATCAATCTTGCAAGTAAAGAAGTTCATAAAGTCATTACTGCTGTGCTCTTTGGAAACATCAGAAATTGAAGCTTTATTTCTTGTTAATTTAGCCACTGTATCAAATAAATACCTAGGGTTATGTTTATTTTCTTCTAAAAGTTTTGAAAAATAGGCAGATCTAGCAGATTTTAAGGCCTTTCTGTACTCAATCATTCTCTCTTTTTCTTCCAGCTGCGCTCCATTTTTCTGGCTGCTACCCTTAGTGTGGTCATTGTACCATGGCGTTGGATTAATTTCCTTAATCTTTTTTAAACGCAAAGGAGCAACTGAGTCTAATGTGCTGGAAAAGACAGAGGCAATAGTTTCTGTTGCAACATCGAGGTCTTCTAAGCTGTCTGGTATGCTAAGGTGATGAAACTGATCAGGGAGATTATTTATAAAGCGATCTTTAGTGGTAGAAGTGATGGTTTTACCATATCTATGGCAGGGAGGCAGTTTAGCTGCCTTGACTAAATGTAGTATACACAAGACTAGATAATGATCTGAGATGTCGTCACTCTGCTGCAGAATTTCAACAGCATCAATATCGATATTGGATCTAAAGTATGATTACAACAATGAGTGTAAGAGTGTCAGATGATTCCTTGCTATATTTCGGGGCACCAGTCAAGGAATTTCACCTTGACAATAAAGAACAATCATGGAATATTGTTAAATGAATTAGAATTGTTAGAATAAATTAGAGGAAGTTTGTCATCTGACCAATCTGAAGGATTTAGTGAGATTCGGGCAAGCTTGTAGAGCCTCTGATTATCAACACAAGAATGACACAGTTTGCAATAAAAATTAATTTATTAGCAAAAAGATATGCAAGAGTAAAATATCACACTCACAAAATACTACTAAGGAAAATGACTAAACTACTAGGAAAATTAAATTATTAATCAAACAGAAACTACAAACTACTACACAAATAGACGTTAACAAAATGAATGCCAAGTAGATGACGGAATGGACGAAGCAATGAATGGGTAATTAGCAGTCTATGGGGAGTCAATTGTGGTTTTTCTGGATGCTGGTATGAAATAGTAAATTTACTATAAATGGACAACGTGTCGGATGTATCTATCTGTATACGCTGGCCCTAGATAAACAGTCTCTAAAGTAAAAGTCAAGTTTATTTCTAGAGCATGTTTAAAACAACAGAGGTTGACCAAAGTGCTGTACATCCAAAATCATGAAATAAACAACAACAAAGATACAGAGAGACAAAAACAAAACAGACAGCTCTCAAACTGAATTAAATGCCACAGAATAAAAGTATGTTTTAAGACTATATTTAAAAGCAGAGAGTGTTGGGGCCAGCCTCACCAACAATGGTACATTATTCCATAGTTAAGGGGCCAGCAGCTGCAAAGGCCCTATTACCTCTATGCTTCAGCCTTGCTCTAGGTATAGCCAGGAGCATGTAGTCCACCGACCTAAGGGATCTCGCTGGGACTTATGGTTGTATGTGGAATACTGTATGACATATAGGACATGTTCCTTACAATATTCCTGTCCATTTTTGGTGGTTTCAAGCCAATGTGTTTAGAGATTGTCTTTCTCTTGAGGCCTTTTTTTGTTCTTGCTGAGCTCTAGCCAGAACCAGTTTGGTGGCCCTGGGAGTCCATGATCGTTCATACTTTGGTCTCAGGCATGGAGGGCTGAGGTGAATAAAGGCAACTCGTGATGACAGTAGCCTGTGATCAATGGGCCGTTGATGTCGTCTTTCCTGCCCTCTATCTCTGGCAGTCCCGATTACAATAGTTGTCATTGAGGGTCCTATCACACCCTTTTGCCATCATGTCTGCTGTTCACTACAAAGTTATACTGTAAAATGAAACACAGAAAGTTTCCTTGTAAACATGTATGCCAGATTACACACTCAAACATAAACATCACTGCAGAACAGCATCCACTAATTCTCACTTAATCTTATCAGATTTTCTTTATTATACGAATACATTTTTTAACAGTTTGCTTCATATGTTTTTACATTTTACCTAGTGAGAGTGAAGGAGAACAATCTTCTTCCCATTCTGCTGGATGAGTTTCCGCAGGTGCAGCTCTCTCCTCACACTTTGTCCCGCATGTGGAAACAACAGCTCAGACAGATTGACCAGCTCAATTCCTCCAAAAACCAGAGCAGACACACACTGCCCAAACATTTAAACCAGGTGAGAGATCTAACACACACAAACACACTGTTTTTATTGCCCATTAGGCTGCTAAATTTAAATTCAGTAGTTTTATTTCCCCATTTACATTTAGTATTATCAGAATAGTATTGTCAGCATGCCAGTTAAAGCACTGCCTCTATACGCCGATCAGGCATAACATTGTAGTGATTTTGGATTAGCCTCACACAAGGGCACCACAAATGTAGTTATTTATGGTCTTAAATATAAATATTAATATTTTATATTAATATTAAAATTGAGTCAGATGATTCCTTCCAGTATTTCAGGGCACCAGCAAGGAATCTCACCTTGACAGTAAAGAACCATCATGGAAGTTTGTTGACTGAATTAGAATTTTATAAATTGGAGGAAGTTTATCATCTGACCAGTCTGAAGGATTTAGTGAGATTGGGGCGAGCTTGTAGAGCCTCTGATTATCAACACAAGAATGACACAGTTTGCAATAAAATTAATTTATTAACAAAAAGATGTACAAGAGTAAAATATCACTCACTAAATACTATGAAGGAAAATGACTAAACTACTAAGAAAATTGAATCAAGAATCAAACAGAAACTACAAACTACAGCACAAATGGATGTTGTATTAATCAAAGTGGGACAAAAGGATGTCTGTTGTGAAGCTCTGGTGCCATCATGTCTGCTGTTCAATACAACATTATGACCACTGACAGGTGAAGTGAATAACACTGATTATCTCTTCATCATGTCACCTGTTAGTGGGTGGGATATATTTGGCAGCAAGTGAACATTTTGTCCTCAAAGTTGATGTGTTAGAAGCAGGAAAAATGGGCAAGCGTAAGGATTTGAGTGAGTTTGACAAAGGCCAAATTGTGATGGCTAGACGAATGGGTCAGAGCATCTCCAAAACTGCAGCTCTTGTGGAGTATTCCCTGTCTGCAGTAGTCAGTATCTATTAAATTTGTCCCAAGAAAGAAAATGTGGTAAACCGGCGACAGGGTCATGGGTGGCCAAGGCTCAGTGATGCACGTGGGGAGCGAAGGTTGGCCCGATCCAACAAACAAGCTATTGTAGCTCAAGAAGTTAATGCTGGTTGTGATAGAAAGGTGTCAGAATACACAGTGCATTGCAGTTTGTTGCATATGGGGCTGCATAGCTGCAGACCAGTCAGGGTGCCCATGCTGACTGTCCACTGCCAAAAGCGCCAACAGTGAGCATCAGAACTGGACCATGGAGTAATGGAAGAAGGTTGCCAGGTCTGATGAATCATGTTTTCTTTTACATCACGTGTCTAAATGTTAAAAAAAAAAAAAATCACTCAAGTCACCTTTATTTATATAGCGCTTTTTACAATGCAGATTGTGTCAAAGCAGCTTTACAGTGATAACTGGTATATAATTTTGGCTGCACAGCAGCTCTTAAAGAGAATGGTGTCACTGTCCAGGTTAAGTAAATTCAGAATTGATTCATTCTGTTGTAAGAATCAATAGTTATTAATTTATCTATATCAGCACTGGAGTAAACAGTGATGTCATTATCCAGCTCAGCTCAGTTCAGTTCGTGTGTCGATGCAGCCAGATCAAAACATTGTTGAATATCAAATGTCAAGTGTCCCATTTACTGTTTTGTTGTTGGACAACCAATGTTTTTAAAATGATAGTTCATGAAAAATTAAATTAAATGAATTCTGTCATTTACTCCCCTATGTTTTTTTTATTTATTTATTTATTTTATTTTTTATTAAGGATTTTCAAATAGTACAAACAAAGACAATCAAACAAACAAACCCAGAGCGCTGCGAGTTGTACAAATGTATCTGTTTAAAAAAAAAATAGGTCAAAACAAGAGAAGCTAGAACTCTCTTAAAATAAAAATTCAAAATTTGTGTAGGA
The DNA here is from genome assembly GCA_037101425.1 of Elopichthys bambusa. Taxonomy (NCBI): domain Eukaryota; kingdom Metazoa; phylum Chordata; class Actinopteri; order Cypriniformes; family Xenocyprididae; genus Elopichthys; species Elopichthys bambusa. The sequence continues at coordinate 22,530,859 of CM074440.1, read as the reverse complement.
AGGAATGGAGAGGTTCCCAGAGACTCCTGAATTTGTCCTGTTTATGGTTGAGGTCATAAGTCAATTTCTCCAGTGGCAGAAAAGCTGACAACTGAGAAATCCACATGGAGATAGTTGGGACCTGAGATGTAGACCATTTTAATAGTATACATTTCTTAGCCAGGAATATAAGGGTTGTAAACAGAGGTCTGAAGTCTGAGTCAAAAAGGTCTTTAGGAATGTCATTCAACAAAAAAAAGTGAGGGGGATAAGATAAAACATTTTCCTATTATCTCCTGGATTGCAGAGTGAACCCCTCTCCAAAATGGTTGGATGTGAGCACAGGACCAAAATACATGAAAAAATGTGCCCTTACAAGTTTTGCATTTAAAACAGAGATCGGAACAACCTGGGAACATTTTATGCAGATGAACAGGTGTAAAATAAATTCTGTGAAAGAATTTAAAATTTTGATTATGTATGGAAATCGAGGTGCATTTTGGAAAAATACCATCACAGATCTTGGTCCAATCATCGGAATTAAACAAAACTCCTAGGTCCCGTTTCCACAGTGGTTTCAAAGAGTCATAAACTGAGGAATCAGAGTAAGCTATTAATGCATAACATTTACAAATAAGCCCTTTGAAAGAATTGACTGACAATATGGTTTCTTCCAATTCTGATGATTTGAATCAAAATTTGTTTTGTTTTAAAGAGACTCTATAAAATGCAGAATTTCAAGATATTTGAAAAAGTCTTCGAAGGAAATATCAAACTCTGTTCTAATTTGTTCAAATGATCTCAAAATTTCAGAGTTAAACATTCCTGAGAAGTCAGACAACCCTTTAAAACTCCAGTCCAGCAATCCAATGCTCCTAATCTGAATGGGAACGGTTCAAAGCCAGAGGGGAGTGAATGGATATATTTTGAGGGATATTCAAATGTTTTTTCACATCATTCCAGACCATGTAATGTGTTATAGACAATCACATTGTCAGTAAGAGAGTTTATCTGGGATATATTGTTAATAAACCACAGGGAATCTAATCTTCTCGGATGGCAAAATAAAGATTCAAAGTCAATCCACAGAGCGTCCTGCCTATTCATAAACCAGCTTATCATTTTGATTTGGGCAGCCCAGTAATAAAGCTGGAAATTGGGTAAGGACAGACCCCCAAGTTTACAAAGTTTAGAAAGACCAACTCTCTGTTGCTTATTATTCCAGATAAAACGAGATATGTAAGAATTCAAAGATTTAAAGACTGATGTAGCATGGAAGATTTTGAAAAAGATAGTTTAGTCGAGGAAGTATGTTCATTTTAATGACGTTAACTCTCCCAAGTAGTAAAAAAGGCAAAGAGGTCCACTTTTCTAAATCTTTTTTAACTTTTTGAATTAAAGGAGAATAATTTGTTTCAGACAAATTATTCAAATATTTGAATTATTCAAATATTTAAAACCTTTTTTAGAAACCTCAAAAGGAAACTGTATAGAAGAATTATGGGAGTATTGAAGGACATAGAAACAGACTTTTGGATATTAACTTTATAACCCGACACAGTACTGAACGAAGCTAAGAAATTTAGAACTGCGGGAGTAGAGGTCTGCAAATTCTCTAAATATAAAAGGACGTCATCTGCATACAGAGAGATGACGTGTTTTTTCCCATTAATTATAATTCCGGATATATCAGGATTAGTCCTGATAGACTCTGCCAAAGGTTCAATAAATAATAAGTAATAAACAATAAGGGTAATAGGGGACATCCCTGTCTGCAACCTCTACGAACTGGAAAACCATCAGACATCAAACCGTTTGTATTGACGCAATAGAATCTGTGTAAAGATGCTTAATAACATTAATAAAAATTAGAGCTTAATCCAAATTTTTCCAAAACCAAAAATAAGAAGGGCCACTCCACGCAGTCAAACACCTTTTCGGCGTCCAAAGATAATCATTGATGTCTTTTTCTTAGTATGAAAATAATGTATAGCATTAAGAGCACGACGCACATTATCTGAGCCATGCCTGGATTTCACAAACCCTGCTTGATCAGGATTTATCACCTTAGGAAGAATAGATTCCAATCTGCGGGCCAAATTTTTTTGCCACTATCTTATAGTCCACATTAAGAAGACTAATAGGCCTGTAAGATGAGCAATCTAGAGGATTTTTATCTTTTTAAGAGTAAACTAATTGAAGCGTGTCTCCATGATGGGGGGGATTTCACCTTTCCAGATACCATTGATCGCAGGCATAAAAATCAGATGGATATTAGGCCAGATTTTTTTTTTAAATTCCAATGGGAAACCATCTGGGCCAGGACATTTCCCATTCGGCATGGACTGAATTGCTGCCCAAACTTCCTCTACTGAAAACGGGGCATCTAAGTTAAAATGATCTTCTTCAGAGCATAACAGTAATGTGATATTACTTAAAAAGGCAATAATGTCAGAGTCCGTTGCTTTTGATTCAGACCTATATAGAGATTTATAGAATTCCTTGAAAGTACTGTTTATGGCTAAAGGGTCACTCGAAGTGACACCATTTATATTTCGTATCTCACTAATTGACCGGTCATTATTTTGATTCTTTAGTTGGTATGCCAGTAACCGGCTAGATTTATTGCCAAATTCGTAATATTTTTGTTTAGTAAAGAGCAGAAGCTTCTGAATAGGGGAGATGTGATCCATATTTAGTTTAGTTCTTGCATTCACCAATGCTTTTAAGTTTGAAACTGTAGGGAATTGCTTATGTATTTGTTCCAATCTGGTTACCTCCTTTTTAAGATTTTTCCTATTACTATCTTTGACTCTTTTAACATGGGAAGTATAAGAAATAAGATGACCGCATAGAGTGGCTGCATCCCAAATCATGGCAGAAGACACTGGAGAATCTCTGTTGTCGAGCCAAAATTGAGACAAACTATCTGAAACAAAAGATGAGAAAGGATCGCTGTTTAAAAGAGATGTATTAAACCTCCAATTTGAAGTTCTAGGGATACTAGCGGGATCAATTTGCAAACGTACTGCTGCGTGATCTGATAAGACGATAGAATCAATATGACAAGACTGAACTGCATGCAAAAATTGATTGGGAAGAAAGAAATAGTCAAGCCAAGAATATGAATTATGGGGGTGAGAATAAAATGTATAATCTCTCGCTTTGGGATTTAATTGACGCCAGAATCTGAACATAAATTATTCAGCACCTTAGATGATTTAGGGTTTGATACATTTGCAGATGAAGATTTGTCTAGGGAAGCATTCATTATACAATTAAAGTCTCCGGCTAGAAAACCTAAGCCTTTACAGTGGTAAGTGAACAGTAAGATCATCTGGGATCTAAAGTTAGGGGAATCATAATTTGGAGCATAAACATTAAGAATTGCTATATGTTGTTTTAAGATTGATCCTGTTATCGTAATAAATCTCCCTTCGGGATCTGATTCTTTATGTTCTAAAATAAAAGGTACATTTTTATTAATAAGAATGGCTACCCCTCTTTTGTTCTGTGAGTAGGAGGAAAAGTAAACTTGACCCACCCAGTCTTTCCCTAGCTTTGAGTGTTCAGTCAAGTCAAGTCACCTTTATTTATATAGCGCTTTTTACAATGTAGATTGTGTCAAAGCAGCTTTACATTGATAACTGGTACATTTTTTTGGCTGCACAGCAGCTCTTAAAGAATAGTGTCAATGCAGGCAGATCAAAGCACTGTTGAATATCAAATGTCATTTGTCAAGTGTCCCCAACTAAGCAAGCCAAAGGCGACAGCGGCAAGGAACCCAAACTCCAACAGGTGACATCAGGTGGCAAACAGGTGTTAAAATGGAGAAAAAAAAACCTTGGGAGAAACCAGGCTTAGTCGGGGGGCCAGTTCTCCTCTGGCAAACAGTGCTTTGTTACGACTCAGGTTGCTATCATAAGTCAGATAGGATCGCAACATTCAAAGTATTTAATTCAGTTCCATCCAGTTGAGGATCGTATTCATCACGCCGGTATGGACGGTTGTTGAGGAGCTGCGCCACTGGTTGTCATGTTGATGAGGCCTTCACAGTGGATGATCTAGTTGACTCAGTCTGCTGATACTTCAGGGCTGCGTTGTGGTCGTGTCAAGGCACAGGTCCTTGGTCTCACCTGGATACGGCCCGGATCCGGTTGACTACGGTAAACCTCGGGATAAACAGAAAGACTAATATTAGCATAGATGCCATTTTTCTTCTGATCTGACGAGTACATCTGGTGTTATAGGAAGAGTTCCCGGTTCCGGCTGACCTAATTTATGCAGCCTAATAATCCTTTAACGGATTTGAAAAAATAAATTGATAATGTGTTATGTGTATGCCAGGTTAAAGAGATGCGTTTTTAGTTTAGATTTAAACTGCTCAGGTACTGGGGAGCTAAACCATTTAGTGCTTTGTAAGTAATTAGCAAGATTTTAAAATCTATACGATGTTTAACAGGAAGCCAATGCAGTGTTGACAGAACTGGGCTAATATGGTCATACTTCCTAGTTCTAGTAAGAACTCTAGCTGCTGCATTTTGTACGAGCTGTAGTTTATTTATCAGGTGAGCAGAACAACCACCCAGTAAAGCGTATTATTATCTACATGTATATTAAAGTCACCAACAACAAGGACTTTATCTGCAGCTAGTACTAACTCCGATTTCTTTATCAAATTCTTTGATATAGTCTGTATGGTGTCCTGGTGGCCTGTATACAGTAGCCAACACAAATGTCAACTTACATAATGTTACATAAAGTACCATCACTTCGAAGGAATTATATTTGAGAGACTTTTGACTAATACTGTAAATATTACTATAAATTACAGCAACACCTCACCCTTTGCCTTTCTGACGAGGATTGTGTCGATAATCATAACCTTGAGGGCTAGACTCATTTAAAGTAATGTAATTGTCCGGTTTTAGCCAAGTTTCTGTCAAACACAGCACATCTAGATTATTGTCTGTGATAATATCATTACATAATATCATTACAATGTGATATTGAAGAAAGGGATCTAATATTTAACAACCCAAGCTTTATCATTTGTTTATCATTATTATCTCTATCTCTAACATCAATTACATTTTTACCATTAAATGGGTTTGGAAGTTTTTTGTTTTTACTAATTCGGGGTTCAGTGTCGGATAATTTTGTTTCCTGAAGCAGTAGTATGTCAGGTTTTTGTTTTTTCAAATGAGTTAGATTTTTTTTCCTTTTAATTACATGTCCAATCCCTTGAACATTCCAAGTAATAAGTTTAAGTAAACCAGCCATAAAGGACGTGGATTAATCGCATAGATAAAACGAACATTTTTGGTAGAGTAAGACGGCAGAGAGTTGACTTACAACAAACATAAAACAAAAAAAACACCTTGCGGCGCACCCCCACCCCCCCGCAAAGTCCGCAAGTGAAGTGGAACCCTCTGCTTTCTCCGGGAGAATTTAAATTTTAAATTCTTCCGACATCCACAGTTCTCCAGGTCGTCAACCTTCAGCTGTAGCATATCCACTATCTTTTGCATAGCTGATATTTGGGTTTCGTGGTTGTCGCAACAATCCTCAGTAGTTGAGATCCGAATTTCGGCTTCATCCATTCGTCGTTCCAGATCTGTTGTCCGGTTAGATCAATTGGAGAGAGAAATCTTGACCGATGCGATGGATGTTTTTATGTCACCCAAAGTACTGTCTATCGTATCCAAACGCGCTTCGACAGATTCATCCATGTTATTAACGCGTCAGGCTACAGATTGGATTTCAGTCAAAATCTGATCCATGGTTACCGTGCCGATAGCCTCCGGGGTGCTAGTTTCGCCATGCTGATCCTCAGTTGTGGAGCACGCGGTCGGCTTTGTCGTCGCTTTCTTCCTCCCAGTGGACGGGCCAGACGACGAAAATATAGGAAAATCTTTGTCACGAGGAGGTTTAGGCATACTTGAGATAAAAATTAACTGGTTAAGTGACATTTGTTTGGAGAAAAAAAAGACTTTAAGCCGTGGTTTGGCAAGGAGCGAAATCTCAAGCGTCCATCTTGCTCGTGGTCACATGACCTCCCTACTCCTGTGTTTTTTCAAAACACTGATTTTTTTTTTCTTCAGTTATAGTAGCAATATCTAAAAGGAGTACTCTCTTTCATATGGTGAAAGAATACTAGGGTTGTCAAGAAAAAAACAATATAAAAGTAGTTCAAATGACACTATATTTCAAGCCTTCTGAAGCCTTACAATGGCATAATTTTGTGGCGAAAGATAACATATTAACGTATGTTAATTTAAACTGATATGTCTTGGCTGACCACTTCTGATTAGTGTGCACAGGTCTACAGGTTTCAGCACTGAATACAGTGGGTTTACTTTATTTGTATTTGTAGCTGGAAGAAGCTCAGAAAAGACATGACATGCTGGTGCAGATCATCCGCAAAGAACAGGAACACAACCGTCGCCTGGTAAGAGCAAACTCATAATAAAGACACAGACAAAATCACACAAAATTAAAAGATCTCAATAAATCTGAATCTTATGTTTCAGAGAGAGTTCAGGGAGAGGATCCAACAGCAGAAGTTTGCTCAGAATAAGCTACGAGAACAGCGGCAACAGTTTGCTCGTGCTAAAAAATACTACAGCATCTATCACGTCCAGCTACGTGCCAGACTGATGCAAGCAAAGACACAAGAAGAGCGAGTAAGTGCCAAATCCACATGCACTATTATTGATGCTAGCTAAAACACACCGGTGCGCCCAGCCTCAACTCAGGAGGCTGCTCAGAATCCTGCAGCGCTGCTCATGTTAACATTTATATTATATTTTCAATTAAATTCACATTTATTTGTATAGTGCTTTTTAAAACACATAATTTCAAAGCAGCTTTACAGAACATGCATGTGTCTACAATACATAACAATTTAATTACAATTTTTTTTACATTACAATTTTATCTCTTACCAGAGATGACCATCAAGTCAGTGGTCTTCACTATTTTTTTCACGAGAGCCACACTGATAGGACAAAGTCAATAGGAGAGGCATTTTTCCCGCAAAGTAAAGCATGAGCAGAAACATGCATTTTCTTGACTTTCTTCATGTTGTATTTGTAGCTTGTTGCAATCCTTGTGAGGCATGCAAGATGTTCATTGGTGAGGTGGTTTCTCTTTATAGTGTTCAGATTTTCTAGACTATTTTCAGTCATAAAATGAGCAGGATATGTTAAAATGTACCGCATGGATTCGGCAGGCATGTATTCATGATACTGAGTGGGCAGCCGGTCTCTCAGATGGTGTGTGGAGCCCTCCCTAGCTCTACAGCGCCCCACAAATTTCCAACGTAAATCTGTGGAGAAAAATGGAACTGCAGCATGCTCTCATAGAGAGCCATTGGGGCAGATTTCTGGCTGCCCGCTCATTTTCACATTAGGTCATATCACCATATTATTTACTGACATGCGAGCCACAAATTAAAACTTGGCGAGCCACACAATGAGTAACACTAACCTAAGTAACGGATTTCAGAAATGTACATATACAAATCACGCAGTTGGCTAACAATGTATTAATTTAAGGTAGAAACAATGAGCTCATTGAAGTTGTCAATGTTGTTAAAAAATTATTAGGATATAGAAAATTTAGCATAGGTGCATGTTGATTCAGTTTGCTTCATCTGAAGTCCTCGCAGGAGTTGGGAGTCACCTCTTCATAGGTGTTGGGGCATCTGAAGACTTCATAAGAGGCCGGATCCAAACCATAGATGACGTACTCTCTAATTACCTCAGGATGGGCATCCAAAGAAAAAACAGAAAAGAAAAAGGAAAAATTAGCGTAGCTGCTGTTCATAACATTAAGCAAAGATAATTATGTGCATTTGATGTGATATAACTGAAGTACAAGGTTATGAGATGCATTATGGTGAATGCTGAAGAGAGGTGTCTTTAATCAGATTTAAACTAGGCGAGTGAGTCTGAGCCCAGAATATTATCAGAAAGGCTATTCCTGAGTTTAGGAGCCAAATGCGAAAACACTCTCCCTTCTTTAGTGTATTTAGATATCCTAGGTAATACCAGAAGCCCAGTTTTGTGACCTTAAAGAGCATGATGGATTGTAGAGCGATAGAACATTGGTTAAATACACAGGTGCTAAACCATTTAGGGCCTTATAGGTCAGTAGCAATACTTTGTAATTGATACGGAACTTAATAGGTAACTAGTGTAGAAATTATAAAATTGTTGTATGATCATATTCTCTTGACCTAGTAAGAACTCGAGCTATAGTTAGTCAAAAATGCAGCTGCTAGTTTGAGGAAGCAGGACAACCAGCTAGTAATGCATTACAGTAATCTACTCTAGAGGTCATGAATGCATGAACTTTTCTGCATCAGAAACAAAATAGCATGTTCCGTACCTTAGTAATGTGTCTGAGATGGAAGAAGGCTGTTTTTGTAACATATGCCTTTTTTTTTTTTTTTTTTTAATTTTTTAAAAAACATGTTGCTGTCTAATATAACACCCAGGTCTTTTACTGTAAAGGATGAAGCAACAGTACATCCTTCTAAATTCAAATTGTAGAGATTCTGTGTACAGGTTTGTGGTCCAATAAGTAATTCCTCAGTCTTATATGAATTTAATAAAAGAAAATTACAGGTCATCCAATATTTTATACAGTGCATTCAGAAAGTATTCATACCCCTTTCACTTTTTTTCAATTTTATGTTGCAGTCTGATACTACAATCGTTTAAATTATTTTTTTTAATAATAATAATACGATTTATTTATATAGCGCCTTTCCAGGGCTCAAGGGCGCTTTACAATGTACATTTAACAAGGAAGAAATAATACTATAGAGTAGTCAATGATGACAAACAATAATTAGAAGATACAGTAAAAGAACATTATATGGACAGGGCAGCATACAGTAGAATAGAATCAAGCACAACAAAATACAAAACAGAACTTAGACATAACATAACATTCAGAGAATCTTTCTCAATCTACACTTAGTACCCCAAAATGACAAAGTGAAAACAGACTTAAAAAAAAAGAAAGAAAGAAACATCACATTTATATAAGTATTCAGACCCTTTACTCAGCACTTAGTTGAAGCACCTTTGGCAGCAATTACAGCCTAGAGTCTTTTTGGGTATGATGAAACAAGCTTTGCACATCTGGATTGGAGGATTTTGCAAATCAACTGAAAATCAGTTGAAAATGGCTGTCAACTGACGGTCCCCATCCAACTTGACTGAGCTTGACAGTCAGTTGACAGCCATTTTCAGGTCTCTCCAGAGATGTTTGATAGGGTTCAAGTCTAGACTCTTCAAGTCTTTGAGCCTGGTACGGCACAGCACGGCACGATTACAAACCGTTCTCGGCACGGTTGTCTAACCGTGCTGAATCGTGCTGGTAGAATCCGTGAAGTGACGTCGATTGGTCACTTGTTTGTTGCCTGGCTACCAGTTTCTCCGTAGCTGGCTAAGCGCTCTATTTGAGCAACGTAATTTAATAACACAAATTAATAATAAAATTAAAAGAAATATCTAATCATCCTCCATAACGCAGGCGTTATTTACATCTCATATCATAAGTAAACCGTTGTATCATAAGTATCCTTCAGGTGCTTTTTTGCAAACTCCAAGCGGGCTTTTACTTCTGTCTAGCCACGGTCTAGCCCAGATCGGTGGAGGGCTACAGTGATAGGTTTCACTGTTTGATTATATCATTGTTGGAAAACACTTTTATCAGAATAACTTCTTTTAGTTAAGCTTGTGTATATTTTGAGTTAAAGCTGTTAAGTTATAAAGCAGTATCTCATGAAGGGTTTTCCTTTAGAATAGACTAGAATAGACCACTTTTCCCTGAAGAGATATACGTTCAGTTGAAAACGAAAGTAAAAGAGTGACCCACGTTCGTTGCGTCTTGCTGTGAAATGAGTTCCGTGTCTTTATCTCTCATCCACCCACAATTAATTGGAATGTTATTTTTTTATCACTTGGCCGCCCAACCTGTGGACTATCTGCATTATCCACGGATATAACCGTGATCCGCGCATCATCAAACAGTTGTACACAGGCCGGGACCCCGCCCAGATCGGTGGAGGGCTACAGTGATGGTTATCCTGCTGGAACTTTGTCCCATCTCCACACAGGATCTCTGAAGCTCAGTCAGAGTGACGATTGGGTTGTTGGTCACCTCTCTTACTAAGGCCCTTCTCCCCCAATTGCTCAGTCTGGCCAGGCGCAAGCTCTCGGAAGAGTCTTGGTTACATTTGAGAATTATGGAGGCCATTGAGCTCTTGGGAAAGTTTGTACTATTTTTGTACTATTTCTATTAATGATAGTATATTTATTGAACAAAAATGAATGTTCATTTAAAAAAAATACAGAAACAAAATTATTTAAAAACATAACGATTCTGAAAGCATTGAATGAGATCCGTTAATAATTTAGTATAGCTTTAAAGTAATAACAAACAAATAAATATTATGTTTTATTATACGAAATGAATAATATCATATTTTTTAAATATGATGGTTTCATTATAAATATGGTGATTATCTCTAAGGTGGACACCCAACCTGATGATATTTACCAACTAAATCTAACCATGTCATGTCAACAAATGGAAAAGTTAGCCGGCTGTTTATTATCATATTAAATATTGTGCCTTTTGCTGCAACAGAAAGGGCGCCTTTTACCCCAAATACCAAACTTTTACATATTCTTCTATTATTGAAAAACGGTTGCTTTAATTACCTTGAACAAAACTGAAAATAATTAACAAGACATTTGTCTCAAAATATATTCATTAATTTTTTTAGTTCTCATTTGCTACATAAATCTACAACATTAAAACAAAAAAAAAACATTAAATATTCGATCAAATTAGCGCAGAATCAACTTTGCATTTCTGTCCGTGATTGCATTCCTACGATACGATGGCGGCAGCCACAGTGCTTAGCTCTCCAGTGTTTGTGCTGTTTTTGTGAATTTTTCCTGTTTTTTTGTTTTTCAAATACGATCAGTTTTTTAACTGCTGAACATTCGGCAGTACACACCACAAAATCTTTTACCAGATTTCGATTATTCAGACGTTTTGTTGAATGTTGTAGTCGGCGGAGCGGCAGCACTGTTTAGACGCTTCAGGACGTGCAGACGGGGAAAGCGCGCCGGTGCCCTCGTGAAGCTCAGACAGCGTGGATTAAGAACACCGCTGCCTAGCATCCATCTGGCGAATCTCCGCTCTCTACCCAACAAAACGGACAAACTCCTTCTGCTCTCCCAGACAAATACAGATTTTTCGAACTTGGCTGCTCTGTGCTTCACGGAAACCTGGCTGAATGACGCCATTCCGGACAGCGTGTTAAGTCTGCCAGGCTTTTAGCTGTTTAGATCAGATCGTGATGCAGAATCAACGGGGAAATCGCACGGCGGCTTTTACATCAACGAAAGGTGGTGTTCAGTAACTGTGTTAAAGAAGATGTGCTGTCCCGATCTTGAAACACTCTTCATTAACTGCAAACCGTTCTATTCACCGCGGGAGTTTTGCTCGTTCATTCTGGTGAGCGTCTACATTCCTCCACAAACGCACGTGAGCTCGGCTTTACAGATACTCGCTGATATGATCACAGAGAGCGAGCAACAACACCTGGACTCTGTTCTAATAATTCTCGGAGACTTTAATAAAGCGATTCTCTCATGTGAACTTCCAAAATACAGACAGCATTTTACATGTCCCACCAGAGACAGTAATACACTGGATCACTGTTACACAGCAATAAAGGATGCATATCACTCTGTCCCACGGGCAGCTTTGGGGCTCTCTGATCACTGTTTAGTTCATCTCATACCGACCTACAGGCAGAAACTGAAATCAGCTGAACCTGTAGCAAAGACTGTGACGAGATGGATCACCGAAACAGAGCGGGCTTTACAAGCCTGTTTCGAATGGACTGATTGGAGTGTTTTTGAAGCTGCTGCCACCAATCTGGATGAGATCACAGAGGCTGTTATATCATATATCAGTTTCTGTGAGGATTTGTGCATTCCTACCAGGACTCATCTAACTTCCAACAGTAACAATCCCTGGTTCACTGCAAAACTCAGCCAGCTCCGTCAGACCAAAGAAGATGCTCGCAGAAATGGGGACAGAGTGTTGTACACACTGGAAAAGGAGATTCGAGTGGCAAAGAGGAATTATTCCGATAAACTTCGGAATCAGTTCTCTTCTAATGACACTGCTTCAGTGTGGAAAGGTCTGAAAGTCATCACCAACTACAAGATACCATCCCCCAGCACTGTGGTGAATCAACAACTGGCAGACGATCTGAACAAGTTTTATTGCAGGTTTGAAAAATCACCATTAACACCTCCAACAGCCCCCCTCTACCCCACACCTACAATTCAGTTCAGTGAAGATGACGTGCGCCAGGTCTTCAGAAAGAACAAGAGAAGAAAGGCACCAGGCCCAGACAGCATTTCACCAGCCTGTTTGAAAACCTGCACTGACCAGCTGGCCCCCATCTTCACACAGATCTTCAACAGATCACTGGAGCTGTGCGAAGTCCCCTCATGCTTCAAACGCTCCACCATCATCCCCATCCCAAAGAAACCCAGAATTACTGGTCTTAATGACTACAGACCTGTGGCACTAACGTCTGTGGCCATGAAATCATTTGAAAGACTGGTTTAGGCTTATCTGAAGGACATCACTGGACCCTTACTGGACCCCCTGCAGTTTGCTTATCGAGTAAACAGGTCTGTGAATGATGCAGTCAATATGGGACTGCATTATGTTCTGCAGCATCTGGACAGACCAGGGACTTATGCAAGGATCCTGTTTGTGGACTTCAGCTCTGCTTTTAACACCATCATCCCATCACTCCTCCAGCCCAAATTAACTCAGCTCTCCGTGCCCACCTCTGTCTGTCAGTGGATCACCAGCTTCCTGACAGACAGGCAGCAGCTAGTGAGGCTGGGAACATTTTTATCCAGCACCTGCACCATCAGCACTGGCGCCCCTCAGGGCTGTGTCCTCTCCCCACTGCTCTTCTCCCTCTACACCAATGACTGCATCTCTAAAGACCCCTCTGTCAAGCTCCTGAAGTTTGCGAATGACACCACACTGATCGGCCTCATCCAGCACAGTGACGAGTCTGCTTACAGACTGGAGGTTGAACAGCTGGCTGTCTGGTGCAGTCTTAACAACCTGGAGCTCAACAAGCTCAAGACAGTGGAGATGATCGTGGACTTCAGGAAACCCCTCCCCCCACTCGCCATCATAAACAGCACTGTGACTGCAGTGGAGTCATTCAGGTTCCTAGGCACCACCATCTCACAGGACCTGAAGTGGGACAACCACATTGAGTCCATTGTGAAAAATGCCCAGCAGAGGTTGTACTTCCTTGTCCGTAGACACTGGCGGAGCGGCCATCTTGTCCGTAGACACTGGCGGAGCGGCCATCTTGTCCGTAGACACTGGCGGACTTGAGTGCGTAGCAACCGGCGGGCCTGAGTGCGAAGCAGCCAGCAGAGTCTTCGGAATGCCAGCTAGTCGTACTGAAGTCGTACTGGTGAATCATCCACACTGGACACCAATCCTCTCCACTCTCGGACGGATCCAGAGACTTGACGTGACTCTTGAAGATTAGCGGAGACGTGGCGTGGCTCTGGGCAATCAGCGGGGACATGACGTGACTCTGGGCAATCAGCGGAGACGTGACGTGACTCTGGACAATCAGCGGAGACGTGATGTGACGTGATTTTGGGTGATCAGCGGAGACGCGACGTGAATGTCCAGAAACTTTTGGATGTGGTCCTCGAGGGTACAATTACCTTGACGTAGACGGACAAGCCGTGTTGCTGGATCCATGTCGTGGCTGGAAACGCTCATAAAAGCCGCTGGATCTTGTTGAGGCTGAGTATTCTGTAACGAAGGGGAACTGGACGACAGGGTAGGGGATCCACGTGCAAGCTTTATTAAAAGAGCGTAGTCAAACAGGCAGGAGGTCAACCACCAGCAAACAGGATCAGGAGAGGCAAGGCAAAGAGTAGTCCAAAAACAGGCAAAGGTCAAAGCAGGCAGCAAACGATCATAATCAAGGAAACAGTCCAAAGTCAAAAACACAGGCAAGGCAAAAATGTCAACAATTCTGTGTTTTTCTGTCAATATGGGGTACATTAATGAGGGAAAAAAATGAACTTAAATGATTTTAGCAAATGGCTGCAATATAACAAAGAGTGAAAAATTTAAGGGGGTCTGAATTCTTTCCGTACCCACTGTATATTGTCTGTGGAAGGCGTAGGACCATCAAATGTTCGTTAAATCATTGCGTCTGGTCCGAACAAAATGATAGCTTGTGTTCGCTTTTGGTCAACGTGTGTTTGCATAGCACTCTGCAGCCTGTTCACGCAGACATCATATGTCATCAGCGCGTTTCTTGTACACTGTGCAGAATCAGAGCGAGAATGACAAACAATCAGCAACAACCTAACTTTCTTTATGAACCGACAACAGGTGGCACTGGAAAAGTATCGACCAAAAGAAAGACAGTCTTAGAAAGGGCTACAACAAAAAAAGGCTGGATCATTAAAGAGCTAAAACCCCAAATTAATATCGGTGTTGCTTTTCCACGCTAGAGACAACTGCGGGAGTAAGAAGCTCTGAAAGATGATGCCATGTTTGCAGTATTTCTTTTGGAAAGGTAGATGTGTTTTGATAGTAACGAATAATGTAGCTTATGTAGTTTGTGTACCTTTACTAATTAGCTCAATGACAGCAGCACCCAGCCTCTAATCGGTAACTATTTTTGGGAACTGTTTTCAAAGTTATAATCAAACTACAACATCCACACCTTTGGTGCATGGATTTATAAGGCCACCACCACCAGATGTTTAGACCATTATTTCTGAGACTTGCTACAAACAATGAGTAAAATGTCATTACCTCCTTCAATGAAAATACCCTCAGCATCCCTGCGGGTATTGTGCATGCCGTCCTTAGCAAGAAAGATAGTTTTGTGTTGTTTCTTCGCTTGATATTCTGACAATGTTTACATTGTAGTTTTGCTGAAATTCTATCATCTTTCTGGTTATAAAGACAGTGATGTTTATTTTGTGTTCAAAGCTGTCACGTTAGAAATGTCCAATATATCCATTTGCTGCATCTAATTCCATTTTTAAAAAGTTATTTACATTCGTTATTGTAGTGATTGTACCGATACTCACTGCACTGTAAATTTTTCTCACCGGTGAATAACACATGATTTAATCCATTAATGTTGTATCTGGTCATTTCGCTTCTGGTCTGTGCATGTTGATGTGTTTTCGAGGGGCCATGGCTCTGGATGGTGATTTTCAGGATGGGTGGGATGAAGGGCAGTCTTTGACCATAACCTTATGATACCAACATTTTAGATACCAGTGAAATTTCACAATTCTCAAATTACAAGCAATAGCACAAATAAATATAACAGAAAAAAGGTTAAATGCTTAACAGTAGGTCTACTTATGAAAACTGCATTACTGTATTACTGTATGTAATACAAATACTATAAAAGCTACAGAAGTTATTTATTTAAGAGCAGTGAGTGATTATCTCTTTTTCTTTTGGTGTTTGATTAACATTATTGAAAAAGAAGGTATATGACGCTGCTGCCACTTTAACACCTAATGCACAAATCCGTTATAACACACACAGTGCACGTTTTCTTTTATATTGTCTTTGAAAATGATAAACATGCGAAAACGACAAACTTTCTTGAGGAAGCAGGACTAGCCCGATCATTCTTATAGGTGATTATAGTTTTAGGGGGGCTGAGATGACAGATGGGGGACTAAAGCCCACCTAAAAATGGCCTAGAACTGCCCCTGGTGGGACATACACTTTCAATGTTAGCAAGCTAAGGTTACCATTTTCCCACAACATCTACTGCATCTTTAAAACGTGCATTTCAAAACTGTGGTAGGTATCCTTCATTTCAACATAGCAGCTAAATTTTTTCGGAAACACTTTACAATAAGGTTCATTAGTTAACATTAGTTAACTACATTAGTTAACATGAACTAATAATGAACTGCACTTATACATTTATTAATCATTGTTAATTCTAATTTCAACATTTACTAATACATTATTGAAATCTTGTTAACATTAGTTAATGCACTGTGAACTAACTTGAACAAACAATGAACAACTGTCTTTTCATTAACGAACGTTAATAAAGATTAGTAAATATAGTAACAAATGTGTTGCTTATGGTTAGTTCATGTTAGTTAATACATTAACTAAAGTTTAACTAATGAACCTTATTTTAAAGTGTTACCATTTTTTCTTTAAATTCGTTGCAAAGCCTCCCGTAGTCAAGGAGTATTTATAGTCAAGAGCTACAAGTTCAGAAAAGGGGCTTTAATCACCAGAATTTAGCCATGTCCCTTTTATAAATAGGAAATCTAGGCTGTGCAAGATGCTAAAATTATTTCAAATATCTTGTTTACCAGAGATCTCCTGTTGATCGAAGATAAGCCGGTATAGACGACAACATGGGA
Source organism: Elopichthys bambusa (assembly GCA_037101425.1). Lineage (NCBI taxonomy): Eukaryota > Metazoa > Chordata > Actinopteri > Cypriniformes > Xenocyprididae > Elopichthys > Elopichthys bambusa. The sequence goes on along the minus strand of CM074440.1, from coordinate 22,514,348 downwards.
GAGGGATACATGCATGGATGTTTGAAAATTAAAAACAACAATACAAACAAAGAAACAAACACATACACACTTAGACTGCCTGCCACGCACTGGCCATCTTGGATTGAGTAAAATGAGTCTTTACTGTCTGGTTGTTTTTAGCACAATATATGCACATTTTTCTTGCTTTGATAAGAGCTTGGCCTGCAAATAATTTAATGAACAGAAAAAAAATGTCTTTATTCAGAAGCTCAAAAGGATCTTTGAAGAAGGATTGGAACTGCAGAAGACTCGTCTGAGAGAGCAGCGTGCACACAGTAAAGAACTGCTTCAGGAGAACTACCGCAAATACCAAGTTGAGATTGAGGCCATGGAGAACTACTACAGAGGCCAGGTAAATCAGTGTATGGCTCCTCTCATGAAAACCATAGCATGTATTTGTGTGTGTTCTTGTATACATGGTTTATGAGGACACAAGTGTATATTGACATGGGTATTACAATGTAAACATGGTTACACTTCCTGTGTCCTCGTGAACCAAATGGCTTAAAAAAAAACATACTAAACGGTGTTTTTTTTTTAATTCAAAGAATGCAGACAGTTTTCTGTGATGGGTAGGTTTAGGGGTAGTGGTAGTGTAGGGGGATAGAATATACAGTTTGTACAGTATAAAAACCATTACGTCAGTGGAAAGTCCCCGTAAACCGTGTGTGTGTGTGTGTGTGTGTGTGTGTGTGTTACTGTAACACTGTAGCTTGTCTTTAAAATAACCATGTAATCAGTAGCAAACTACAATGATCCGATCAATTCCAGATGGGTAAAATCAAGTCCTGTCCTATATTTTTCAACAGAGAAGAAAAGACTATTGCAATTTATATTTTATGCCGACTTTAAAATTCGACAAGGTCACAGTTTGAAAATGGATAGTGTAATGTTTGCTTTTCAGAAGCAATCAGTGCTCAAGATCACAATAACAGTATATATAACAATGTAGACCTATTTTTGACTGTTTAGTGAGTTAAATGCTTCACAATCGTAATGTACTTTTAACTTATCTGATTTGTTATTTTAATTTAGAACTCTATGGGTGTACACAAACATTATTTAAATGAATCAGTATGGTTTATACCCGATATATAAAATAGTCAATATTTGCAAATACATCATACACATTGACTACAATGAATATCAATAAATGTTTCTTAGCAACCAAGGGTTTGAAATGAACACCTGCCAACCTGCCAAATGTGGGTGAAAATCAACCATGACGGGTAACACTATCAACTTACTAGCCACTGTTGCAGGTTATGTTTAATAAAATATTAGGGGGGTGCTAGTTCTGTGCGTACCCTGAGATAAAATCCTGCAGGCGCCCCTGTATATGACTCTCTTCTTTCTGATGAACATACTTGAAGAAATATTAATAAATATCCAACAAAATTCTTCCAACCACATCCATCCATCATAAATATGTGCTCCACACAGCTCCAGAGTGTTAATAAATGCCTTCTGAAGCGAAACGATGCATTGTGTAAAATAAATATCCATATTTAACAAGTTATGAAGTCAAATATCAAGCTTCCACCAGATCGCCTTCCGTATTCAAGTTACGAAAAAAGTGTAGACTGGCGTCGTGTCAAACTTTTTCCGTAAGTTTAATAGGGAAGGCGCATGACGGAGCGTAAGCTTTGTGAACTGCAAGAGATTTACACTTTTTGCGTACATTGAATACAGTCTGGCAGAAGCTCTATTCAACTTCATAACTTGTTTCTGGATTTTTTTTTTACACAAACGCATCGCTTCGCTTCAGAAGGCCTTTATTAACACTCTGGAGCCGTGTGGAGTCTACAAGTTTATGATGGGTGGATGGATGTGGATGGAAGCACTTTGTTCACTTTGTTCATACTCATTGAACCCTATCACTGCCATTATAAAGCTAGCATGCGTCAGGATATTTGTTAATATTTCTCCGATTGTCTTTGTCAGAAACAAGAAAGTTATCTACACCTAGGATGGCTTGAGGGTGAGTAAAGGTTGGGCTAATTTTCATTTCAGAGTAAACTAATCCTTTAAGAACTTTGATTCTCTTTTATCTCTGCAACAGATTTTTTGCAGCAATAATTTTGCAACACATATTTTCCATGGTCACACCTACTAATTCATTTGCAACGCTCCTTTTATTCTGCATTTCAGTCAAGTATGAGCTTGCGATACAGTTTTCCTTTAGCGCTTCACTATTCTGTGCGTTTCACTTCATGGCACTGTTTTGACATAGGGTGGAGTCAAGAAACTGGGGCATATTCAGCAGGCCTGGTCACGCCTCCCTCCAAGTGACGTCATCTGCTTGAGACGCAGATCAGCGCAGATGAAGGCACTATGGCTGAGAGGCATTCGGGTGGATCAGGTCCTTGTACTCACACTTTTGCTAGCATTAAAATGTGCATGGTTTTGTTTTGTCAACTAAGGGGCCGTTCACATATCGCGTCTAAAAACGCATGGAAAGCGCAGCCGCACCGCTTTCTCCTTCTTTCCAAAGCGCTTGCGCTCTGGTGGCATCTGTCTGGTGGCATGAACTGCACTCTCCACAAGGAGTAGGAAGTTTCAGCAAAGGATAAATTGATTTCTAGCCCTTGCATTAGCTTTACTACTAGATATTTTTATGGAGATGAGATATAAAAACCACCCTGTACAGCTATGATCAGCTGTTTGGCTGAGATTTCGATGTTTTGTTATAGAAAGGCAGAAGCTGATCGGTTGGTTCTTGTCAAATGACCTGCTGTGTTTCTCTTTGTGAGGTTTGGTTAATGGTGGCTGAAATGCATCTTTACGCACAACTGCCAGCCAGCATGGAGAGGTTCTTGAGACTCCAGAGACACCAGCAGGTTCAAATACCTGTTTGCTGCTCAACAGTGGCTTTTTTTTTTATAGCTGCCCTTTTAATACAATTAATTTTTTTGACAGGAACTTTCCTTAATAAGCCTTTATCTGACCGAGTTCTGCTGTGCTCTAAATCACTCACAAATCTTATGATAATTCGATAATCTCTATTCAGTTTTCACACAATATTAGTTGTTTTCATGCCTTTTGCACAACATTGCATCATTTCATGCTTTTCATTTCAGAAAAATCTCTCTTCCTCCCTATATTTCATGAGAACTGTGACTTGCTTAATGTGGAACAACATCTTTAAGTAGGTTTTCCATTTACCTAAGTATCTGGCAAACTATTTTGTCTGAGATTGATACCAGGTATCTAAAAAGACATGGATGGATAAACAAACAAACACTTTCTTAGAAAAACTAAAATCTGAATGTTTATTGTACTGAAATCCTACTGATATGTCACTTGCATAATAATTTGAAACACAGTGTAGACCAGGACTCTTACCACACATGTGAAGTTTGGGGCAGATCAGGCATTGTTTGACTGAGTTACAGCAGCTTCATCTTTCATGGAGAAACATCAGACTTTGTCAGGCCGCCAAGGACACGCCCTTCAGCGAAGAGTCAAGATCTTTGATATTTATCATCACTAAGGTCTTAAGATTAGACTGACAACATATGTTGGTCTGGTTAAATATCTACGAGTAGTCAAGTCAAGTCACCTTTATTTATATAGCGCTTTTACAATGCAGATTGTGTTAAAGCAGCTTTACAGTGATAACTGGTATATAATTTTGGCTGCACGGCAGCTCTTAAAGAAAATGGTGTCATTGTCCATCTTAAGTAAATTTAGAATTGATTCATTCCATTGTACAAATAAATAGTTATTAATTTAGTTCATTTATCTATATCAGCACTGGAGTAAACAGTGATTTTATCATCCAGCTCAGTTCAGTTCGCATACAATGGTGTCAATGCAGGCAGATCAAAACACTGTTGAATATCAAATGTCAAGTGTCCCCAACTAAGCAAGCCAAAGGCGACAACGGCAAGGAACCCAAACTCCAACAGGTGACATCAGGTGGCAAACAGGTGTTAAAATGGAGAAGAAAACCTTGAGAAAAACCAGGCTCAGTCGGGGGGCCAATTCTCCTCTGGCCAGCAGCAAACAGTGCTTTATTATGATTCAGGCAGCTATCATAAGTCCGATTGGGATCGCAACAGTCAAAGTATTTATTCCAGTTCCATCTAGTTGAGGATCGTATTGATCACGCCGGTTTGTTGAGGAACTGCGCCACTGGTTGTCATGTTGATGAGGCCTTCACAGTGGATGATCTAGTTGACTCAATCTCTGCTGATACTTCAGGGCTGCGTTGTGGTTGTGTCAAGGTGCAGGTCCTTGGTCTCACCTGGATGCGGCCCGGATCCGGTTGACTACGGTAAACCTCAGGATAAACAGAAAGACTAATATTAGCGTAGATGCCATTCTTCTTCTGATGTAACAAGTACATCTGGTGTTATAGGAAGTGTTCCTGGTTCCGGCTGACCTAATTTATGCAGCCTAATAATCCTTTAACGGATTTGAAAAAATAAATTGATAATGTGTTATGTGTATGCCAGGTTAAAGAGATGCGTTTTTAGTTTAGATTTAAACTGACAGAGTGTGTCTGCTTCCCGAACAATGCTAGGAAGATTGCTCCAGAGTTTAGGTGCCAAATAGGAGAAGGATCTACCGCCTGCAGTTGATTTTGATATTCTAGGTATTATCAACTGGCCTGAATTCTGAGATCGCAATAGACGCGAAGGACTATAATGCATTAATAGGTACTGGGGAGCTAAACCATTTAGTGCTTTGTAAGTAATTAGCAAGATTTTAAAATCTATACGATGTTTAACAGGAAGCCAATGCAGTGTTGACAGAACTGGGCTTATATGGTAATACTTCCTAGTTCTAGTAAGAACTCTAGCTGCTGCATTTTGTATGAGCTGTAGTTTATTTATCAAGCAAGCAGGGCAACCACCCAGTAAAGTGTTACAGTAATCTAGCCTTGAGGTCATGAACGCATGAACTAACTGTTCTGCATTTGTCATTGAGAGCATATGTCGTAGTTTAGATATATTTTTAAGATGGAAGAATGCGGTTTTACAGATGTTAGAAACATGGCTTTCAAATGAAAGATTGGTATCAAATAGCACACCCAGGTTCCTAACTGATGACAAAGACTTAACAGAGCAGCCATCAAGTGTTAGACAGTATTCTAGGTTATTACGTGAAGAAGTTTTTGGTCCAAAATTTAGAATCTGTTTTTTCTGAATGTAGTAGTAGGTAATTACTGGTCATCCAATTTTTTTTTATATCAGCTATGCATTCCGTTAATTTTGTGAATTGGTAAGTTTCGTCAGGGCGCAAAGAAATATAGAGCTGAGTATCATTAGCATAACAGTGAAAACTAACACCATGCTTCCTAATGATGTCTCCCAAGGGTAGCATGTACAGAGTGAAAAGCAACAGTCCTAGTACTGAGCCTTGCGGTACTCCATATTAAACTTGTGATCGATATGACATCTCTTCGTTTACTACTACAAACTGATAACGGTCAGATAAGTATGATTTGAACTATGGCCATGCAATTATGCCAACATAATTTTCTATTTAAAAGAATGTGATCAATAGTGTCAAATGCAGCACTAAGATCCAGTAACACTTATAGAGAGATACAACCACGATCTGGTGATAAGAGCAAATCATTAGTAACTCTAAGGAGAGCAGTCTCAGTACTATTAGATCTAAAGTATGATTACGACAATGAGTGGGTCCTGACATGTGTTGTCTAACCCCAATAGAGTTTAGAATGTCTGTAAATGCCAATCCCAGTGCATCTTTTTCATTAACTACATGGATATTAAAATCACCAACAACAAGGACTTTATCTGCAGCTAGTACTAACTCAGCAAATTCTTTGATAAAGTCTGTATGGTGTCCTGGTGGCATTTATACAGTAGCCAGCACAAATGTCAACTTACATAACGTTACATAAAGCACCATCACTTCGAAGGAATTATATTTGAAAGACTTTTGAGTAATACTGTAAATATTACTATAAATTACAGCAACACCTCCCCCTTTGCCTTTCTGACGAGGATTGTGTTGATAATTGTAACCTTGAGGGATAGACTTATTTAAAGTAATGTAATCATCTGGTTTTAACCAGGTTTCTGTCAAACACAGCACATCTAGATTATTGTCTGTGATAATATCATTTACAATAAGTGCTTTTTAAGAAAGGGATCTAATACTCAGCAACCCAAGCTTTATCATTTGTTTGTCAGTATTATTTTTTATTTGTTGAACATCAGTTAAATGTAATTTACCCTTAAATGGGTTTGGAAGTTTTTTGTATTTACTAATTCAGGGGACAGACACAGTCTCTATGTGATAATATCTAGGTGTAAGAGTTTCTATGTGTTGGGATTTATCTGACTTCTGTGACGTGAGACAGTTAGCAGATGGTCGGTTTAGCCGGTCCGTCTGCTCCCTGACCTGGACCCCAGTTTGTCATGTTTCAGCTCTAAGACTATGTTTCATATTACTAGAGAGAAGAGCAGCACCATCCCAGGAGGGATGAATACCATCTCTTTTCAACAGGTCAGGTCTGCCCCAAAAACTTTTCCAATTGTCTATGAAATCTATATTATTCTGCGGACACCACTTAGACAGCCAGCCATTGAGTAGTGATGATCTGCTAACTATCTCTATCACTCCGGCAAACAGGTAGGGGACCAGAGCAAATTACTGTTTCTGACATTGTACTTGCGAGTTCACACACCTCTTTAATGTTAATTTTAGTGATCTCTGACTGGCGAAGTCGAATATCATTAGTGCCGATGTGAAAAATAATTTTAGAGTATTTACGATTAGCATTAGCCAGCACTTTTAAATTTGCTTTGATGTCAGGTGCTCCCGGCAAACATGTGACTATGGTGGTTGGTGTCTCTATTTTCACGTTCCGTGTAATAGAATCACCAATAACTAGGGCACTTTCAACAGGATTCTCAGTGGGTGCGTCACTGAGTGGAAAGAGCCTGTTTGATGTTCTTATCGGAACAGAAGAGTGGTGTTTCCCACGACTATGCCGCCTCACTGTTACCCAATTGCCCTGCTGCACGGGCTCTACAGCTGAAACCGAATAATGTACAGAGTTCAATAAGCTAGTCCCATCCAAAACAGTATCTGAAGCCCTTGCATTTGTGCCATCCTCAATTAAAGTTTGGAGTGTTCTGAGATTTTCTCTGTCAGCCTGACTATTTCCCTACATTTATGACATGTAAATCCCTCGTCGCTGACAGAGAAAGCTATACTGTGTATGTGACTGGCAGAGCAAGTAAGAATAGAAGGAGAGGATGACATGACTCACTGTGTTTGAAGAGTGATCTGACTTACCACAGCTGTTTGATGAACGCGTAGAAAAAGGAGCGCACGATGATATCAATGATGATAAGTTAACAAGTTAGTGAAATGCAGACGTGTTGTGATAGCGATTTAGATTAAAAGATTAAAAACTAGCGACGTCAGATTAACCCTTAATGGTCCCTTAATTGTACTGACGATTTAGTACCTTAAGGTCAGATTGACCCCAAACTTTTACAGAGCGATTGCATAAGGAAATATACTTTTTTTTTTATACAATAAACTATATCTTTTTTTTTTTTTTTTTTTTTTTTTTAACTTCTCATCTATGCATTTTTGCTGTGTTTTTGTGGATATTTTGTTTTGTTTTTTTTACCCATTTACTGCACAATTAAATGAAAAAATCACTTTAATGATTAACTTAATTAAATCTAAATTGTATTTGGACATTGCTCTATGTGTTAGGGATAGAATACTACCATCTGCAGGTTTGTGGAAAAACTTTAGGACTTTCTTTAATTATAGTTAAAGAAAGAAAGTGCAATGACCACATACATCCAATAGAGGTCAATAGGGACTCATTTCATTTTCACTTCATGATTCAACTTCTCACAACTTTGATATAATTTGTGAACATGCTTGTTCCATGTTGCCTTTGTGCTCTAGTATTAGTCCTGCATTTATTTATGGCTATTTCAGATTTATAGTGTATATGTGTATGTGTTTGTTTGTGTGTGTGTGTGTGTGTGTGTGTGTGTGTGTGTGTGTGTGTGTGTGTGTGTGTGTATGAGATACAAAGTTCATTCTACTTTGTGTTTATGGTCTAGGACCAGACCTTTATTTACATGTAAAACTTTTCAGATTTAGGCCAGTTTTGTTGATTTTTATATGGCAATTTCTACAGAAATGCCCTCTGTTGCAGTCACACGTGTGTGTGTGTGCGTTTTTGTGACACATCAGGACACAAATTTGTATAATGACATGGGTACGACAAGGAGAGGGTGACCTATGAGGACATTACCCCATGTCCCGATTTTTCAAAAGGCTTATAAATCATACAGAATGTTTTTTTTTTTTTGTTTTTTTGAGAAAGTATAAATGTGCACAGTTTCCTGTGATGGGTAGGTTTAGGTGTAGGGTTGGTGTAGGGCGATAGAAAATACGGTTTGTACAGTATAAATACCATTACGCCTATGGAATATCCCCACAGTTCACAAAAACAAACCTGTGTATGAGATAGAATGTTCGTTCCACTTGGTGTTTATGGTCAAGGACCAGACCTTTTATTTACATGTAAAATTTTTCAGATTTAGGCCAGTTTTGCTGATTTTATTTGTCAATTTCTATAAAAATGCTCTCTGTTGCAGTCACGCACGTGTGTGTTTATGTATGTTTGTGTGTGTATGAGATAGAAAGTTCATTCCACTTGTTTATAGTCTAGGACCAGACCTTTATCAGACAGATTTATACTGGATTTATTTATTTATTTATTTATTTTTATTTTATTTTATTTTTTTGACAAATGAAATGGAGAAAAAAAAATGCAATTTTTAATTTTCCCATTCATTTTCATTGTGGGGTAAATCTGACCCCAAGGTACTAAATCTGTGTTTTGTTTTTTTTAACACACCTTTAGAACAACCAAATCAAGCCCAGAATTTTTGTGCATGTTTAGATAGATTATTTAGGAAAAGTCACAGTTTCATGCCCCTGAGATAAAGGGAACACTTTTTAAAAATGAAGGAAACTGTCAGCTGACCCCAAGGACCAATTAAGAGTTAATGTGATAGGCAATGTTAGATATATGGTAATGATAATATAAACAACAATGAATGATAGTAGGAGATTCAAAGCTATACAGAGTTACAGACGCAAACCACTCTGAGCAGCGAGGCAGACAGGAGCAATTTAGATTAATATCATGTCATAGGTCACTTTGAAATTAGTGCAAAGTTATCTTGTGCTGCTCAAAATTTTGAGTCTAAATCCAGTGTAAATCTAAGTCCAATGTTTATCTTAAGTTTTTTATAAATATTTTTCTAAACCATTAATAGTGTCACTGACACACACACACACACACACACACACACTTAACGTGACATCACACAAACTCACACATGCCCATGTCTACTGGACGACACCGCTAGTGTGTGTGTCGAGTTTTATGCAATTTGAAGCATGCTATGAGTCTCAAAAGCATCCAAATTGAATATTAAAGTTTGATGCATTGCCATGGCAACAGTGTTTAAAATATCAAAAATCCTGGCACAGCTCTACATCTGCTGTGTATTGACATTACACTGATGAAGTTTGAAGCAAATCGGGTAAAAATAAGAGGATGATCTCAAAGCATTTTGAAAGTGACCCACTTCCTGCTGCCAGTTGGTGGCGCTATAACTTTGACTCACAATAGTCACATCCATGTGATCGGGCTCTTACAACCATCACACTGCTGAAGGTATTTTTGAAGGAATAATGTTTATGCGTGGTTATTGAAAAAACAAAAAACTTAAGTTACTGAAATAAGGCCAAAAAATAAATATTAAATATGTGTTCACAAGACATCTGGGTATTGGAGGTTGTAGACTAGAATTTTTGATTAAAAATGATGTAAATATCATCCTGCCTACTCGTTAATATAAAACAATATAGAGATTTAAATGTAAAAAAAAGACACTTTGTGAAGAAACACAGTATGCATGGAGGCGTGAATCTTCATGGATAATGCTGGGATTCACACCTGAGAAGACAAAGACCTGCATAATGACCCTCATAATGGGCCCTTTCAGTCAGGTAGGCTATGTGAAAAAATCCTCTGTGATCATGCTGATAACCGTATTAACGTCCACTCTTGACAAAAAAAACAAAAAAACATGATTTTTGTGATCTCATGCATGCACGTATTATTGTGCATGCATGAGAAGAACACTCACATTGTGCATCATGTGAAGAAAAATTTGTATAGGCCTATTATAGTTTAAATTGCAGTACCAGTCAAAAGATTGGACACATTGCTATTTTAATGTTTTTAAAAGAAGTCTCAAGCTGTATATCATGCTGTATATCAAACATACAGAAAAAACAGCAATACTGTGAAATATTATTACAATTTAAAATAATGTTTTTCTATTTTAATATACTTTAAAAATATAATGTATTTCTGTGATGCAAAGCGTCTGAACATTCATGTTACCTCTATGGCATTTCATATAGGCTTTTAGCTTAAAAGCATGCACATTTGGAGAAATGTTGATGGATTCTAATATGTTAATGTCATTTTTTCAATTCTATGTGCAAGAACTGATTATTTTGATGTCTACGTTGATGAGAGATATAGGACGGTAGTTTGACGGAAGGGTTGGATCTTTGTTAGGTTTTGGGACAAGTGAAATAATGGCTGTGTTCATGTGTACTGGTAATCTTGAGTTTTCTTTTATTTCCATTATTGCTTTGATGAAAAATAGAGTTCAAATGGACCAGAAGTGTTTATAGAACTCAGAAGGGAAGCCATCAGGTCCTGGTGCTTTATTGTTAGGCATTCGACTCGGGGCGATATGGAGTTATTTTTCTATGATTGGTTTGTCCAGTGTGCTGATTTGTTCTATGTTAAGTTTTCAGAGTTGAATATTATTGAAAAATGAATTAATAATCTTGTCTTGTTATTATCAGATGAATAAAGTTTAGCATAGAAGTTTTGGAATATTGTATTTATTTCTTCTGGTGAGTTGGTAGGCTTCCCTGTTGATTCCTTAATAGTTGCAATTTTCACTTTTTCTCTGTTTCTTTTAATCTGATTGGCCAAATATTTACTGGATTTGTTGCTATGATGGTAGGTTTAGAGTCTATGAATTAGAAATTGTAGAAAAGTATTTTTATTGATGATTTTGTTTAGCAGGAATTTTCATTACATATTACTTCTGTTGGGTTATTTGCATGTAATATTTCAAGTTCTTTTATTTTATTTTCTAGTCTGATTTCTTCTTGTTTTTCTATTTTCTTTTTATGGACGAAGAATGAAATGATTTTACCTCGTAGTACTGCTTTGCCTGTTTCCCAAAGCAATGAAGCTGATTACTTTGGTGAGTCGTTTATTTCTAGGAAGGATGTCCACTCTCTTTTAAGATAACTGTCAAACTCTGGGTTTTTAAGGAGTGATATGTTAAAGCGCCATCTACTAATGTGTTTATGTAAATTAGCTGGATTCCATATGAGTGTTACTGGAGCGTGGTCACTGATGCTGATGGAGTGGATTTTGTGCTTAGAGATATTTGGTATGATTGAATTGATAGTTAGGAAAAAGTCGATGCAAGAGTAGCTATGATGAACTGGCGAGTAAAATGTCCTTGTCTTTGTCTTTGTCTTTGTCTTTGAATAGCTGTACAATTTGTCCACTGTAAGTATTGCTCTTTTGCTGCCTTTTATCATTTGCTTGCGGATGGGGATTAGCTGTTTACGTCTATGGATGATTTCTTGTGGAAACTGGTCGTTAAGTCCGTAGTGAGTGTCCTTTAACTGTTTGCCCTGCCGATGAACCAATTCTTTTTGTTTAAAATGTTCGAATTTAACAATGATTGGGCGGGATCGGGTGGTGTTACTGAGTTTTTTTCCTAGATGGTGAACACGGTGAAAAGTGATGTTGTTGACAGTTTCTGTTGGGAGTTTGAGCTGTTTAACCATAAAATCCTTGACTGCTTTCTCGGGTTCATCAGCGGGTGGTTCAGTGATGCGGTGAAAATCGGTGAAAATCAGGTTGTCCCTCATGCTGCGTGCTTGTAAGTCCAAAATTGTTTCTTTCATTGTTTTATTTTCAGAGATGACGGAGGCGAGCTGAGTGGTAACAGTAGACAGTTGCGTTGTGAGGGTTGTAACAGAGTTCTGAAGCAAACTGTTCTTGTGTGAGCGTGTCGATTTTTTTGTTGGCTGTATTCCAGGCATTTCAAGGGGGCGCTGTCGAGCCCCCCTGCCACGCCCAGGTACCAGCCTCTGTGGCGTCCTAATGACCTTTACAGGGCTTGGGCCCTAATAATAATCCTTAGAAAAACCATAGGGCCCTGCGCCTTAGTGGCTTGGGCCCTAATAAGCATATAAAGCCTAACTATTACGCACCTTTCGGACCATCACTGAGAGCAACGTCACCGCAAAATGAGTGTAACTCTATCTCTAGACGTTTTAAAATTTGTAAATCTGAAAACTCCAAAAAGCAACAAATTTGTCGGACGACTGAAAAACAGCGCTGCTTGTTCTATCGATACTGTCTATTTTACTGAAAATACGCTTCGGGTGATTCAGTGAGAGAGCAGTCCAAAACGAATGCGAGTGGTGTTTTGCAAAGGTGTTTTACCAATTCATAATTTAGAACACAATTTAAGTATCAAAAAATATGTGAGCAGTTCAGTTACACAGTTGTTAAACTGAATATACGAACCGAAACAAGCTTTTTTCTTAAATATCCACAACACAAACAACAAATTGCTCATCACTACAGCAACAGTAGACTCTCTGAGCTGGTGTGAGCAAGTGGAGGCGGGGCTAATTTGATCCATGTATATTAAAGTTAATGTTGTTATATTTTTTTGCTAATTTAGCCAACAAAAATATTACCTATGAAGCCAGAGCAGAGTGGTCTCCAAGCAACAGTTTAGTTTCTGAATGAATCCTTGTTTTGAGCGAATCAGTTGGGTGAACCAATGATTTAATGGCCCATAGAGAGCCATTACTTCATCCCTGAATGAATCAGCCGTTTGAACGAATTAAAAGAATGAATTAATGAATTATCATATATAATGATTTACTCATTTACTGGTAGTTTGTTTCTTATTTAAAGTATCATTTCATTAAAAAAATAAAAAATAAAATCACATTTTGGAGATTTTTTGCCTCAAAATGAAAATTCTGTTTATTAACATTTACTCACACTCATGTCATTTCAGACCTGTTTGACTTTCCTTCTTTTGTGGAACATAAGGTCTTTTGAAGAATGTTGGTAACCAAATTGTTTTGGTCTCTAAATATATCTAAATACCTATTTAGATGCAGCTTCTGAAGAAAATAAATTCTGTGTTGAATCAAATAGAATATTTCTTTCTAATATTTTTGTAATATCTATTTGATTCTTTTCTCACTTACTACAATAATGACTAAATTATCTTTTGGGGGTAATTTCTCAGCTAAATTTAATGTTCGATTAATTACGATTGATTGGGTTAATTAATTAGGCCACATCATGTAATTAATTAGATAAAAGAATTATTTGCTTGACAGCCCTAACATATATATATATATATATATATATATATATATATATATATATATATATATATATATATATATAGTGGTGGTCAGAATTATTGGCACCCTTGGTAAATATGATCAAAGATGACTGTAAAAATAAATCTGCATTGTTTATCCTTTTGATCTTTAATTCATAAAATTAGTAAAAATCTAACCTTTCATTGAAGGAAAAGAATTGAAAGTGGTAGGGAAAATCACATTATGAAATAAATGTTTTTCCCCAAAACATGTTGGCCACAATTATTGGCACCCCTAGAATTTTTTTAAATATATATAAGTATATTCCCATTCTTATTTACATTTTTTTTTAGCACATCAGGGTGATCATGAACATGATATTGTCCAGCCATGACTTCCTGTTCCACAGGAGTATAAACATGAGGAAACACAAAGGCCAAATTCCCTTAATCATTCATCACAATGAAAAAAAAAAAAACAAAGAGTATAGTTCTAATGTGCAGCAAAAGATTGTTGAGCTTCACAAAATAGAAAGTGGCTGAAAGAAAATTGCTAAAGCATTGAAATCCCCATTTCCACTATCAGGGCAATAATTAAGAAGTTCCAATCAACTAAAGATGTTACAGATCTGCCTGAAAGAGGACGTATTTCTAAATCGTCCTAATACATAGTGAGGAGGAAAGTTTGAGTGGACAAAGACTCTCCAAGGATCACAGCTGGAGAATTGCAGAGATTAGTTGAGTCTTGAGTCTCAGAAAGCCTAAAAAAAATTATCAAACAGCACCTACATCCCCACAAGTTGTTAGGGAGGGTTTCAGGAAAAATCCTCTGCTCTCATCCAGAAACAATCTACAGCATATTCAGTTGTCAGACACGACTGGAACTTCAAACGGGACCAGCTTCTATGGTCAGATGAAACTAAAAAAAAGTGCTTTTTGGCAGCAAGCCCACCAGATGGGTTTGGTGCACACATGGATAAAAAGTACCCCATGCCCACGGTTAAATATAACACAGGATTTTTAATGTTGTCGGCCTATTTTTCTGCCGGAGGTCCTGGACATCTTGTTCAGATACATGGTACATTCTATCAAATACCAACAGATAAAAAATCAAAACCTGGCCGCTTCTGATAGAAATCCAATAATGGGCTGTGGTTGGATCTTCCATCAGGACAATGATCCAAAACAAACATCAAAACAAACACAAAAATGTGTCACTGAGCACAAAATGAAGCTTCTGTCATGGCCATCCCAGTCCCCTGACCTAAACCCTAAAGAAAATGAGTGGAGTGAACTGAAGAGAAGAAGCACAAACATGGAGCTGGGAATCTGAAGGATCTGGAGAGAATGAAGGAATGGTCTCTGATCTCTTGACAGGTGTTCTCCAAACTGTTCTCTCCCCCCCCCTCCCCCACTTTCAATTCTTTTCTTTAATGAAAGGTTAGATTTTTGCTAATTTTATGAATTAAAGATCAAAAGGATAAACAATGCAGATTTATTTTTACAGTCATCTTTGATCATATTTACCAAGAGTGCCAATAATTCTGACCACCACTGTATGTATGTGTGTGTGTGTGTGTATGTATATATATATATATATATATATATATATATAATATACATATACAATAATATACAGGTGCTGGTCATATAATTAGAATATCACCAAAAAGCTGATTTTTTCCACTAATTCCATTCAAAAAGTGAAACTTGTATATTATATTCATTCATTACACACAGACTTATATATTTCAAATGTTTATTTCTTTTAATTTTGATGATTATAACTGACAACTAAGGAAAATCCCAAATTCAGTATCTCAGAAAATTAGAATATTAAGACCAATACAAAGAAAGGATTTTTAGAAATCTTGGCCAACTGAAAAGTATGAACATGAAAAGTATGAGCATGTACAGCACTCAATACTTAGTTGGGGCTCCTTTTGCCTGAATTACTGCAGCAATGCGGCGTGGCATGGAGTCGATCAGTCTGTGGCACTGCTCAGGTGTTATAAGAGCCCAGGTTGCTCTGATAGTGGCCTTCAGCTCTGTATATGTGTATATATATGTATATATATATATATATATATGTTTATATATGTATATATACACATATATACATATATATACATATATATGTGTGTGTGTGTGTGTATATATATATATATATATATGCAGTGGTATGCGAAAGTTTGGGAACCCCTTACAGAATCTGTGAAAATGAGAATAATTTTAACAAAATAAGAGAGATCATACAAAATGCATGTTATTCTTTATTTAGTACTGTCCCGAGTAAGATATTTTACATAAAAGATGTTTACATAAAGTCCACAAGACAAAAAATAGCTGAATTTATTAAAATGACCCTGTTTAAAAGTTTGGGAACCCTTGGTTCTTAATACTGTGTGTGGTTACCTGGATGATCTACGACTGTTTTTTTTTTTTTTTTTTTTTGTTTTTTTTTTTGTGATGGTTGTTCATGAGTCTGTTGTTTATTCTGAGCACTTGCATTATGCTTGAATCTGAATGGTTGACGAATGTTCTAAAGTGTGCAATTATTTTCAGGGAAATGCACGGCTAAAGTACCATGTAATTCAGTTATTAACGCAGTTATGAGAGAGAGAGAGAATGAGAGCGAGAATAAGCATATGTGCATTAGCCTACCTAAGTCTGTGCGTCTCTCAACAGTGTTTGGCAGCATTGTCTCTACTAAAAGCAAAACTGTAAGTTTATCTACCTCAAGAACCGCACGTGCACCGTTATTACCTCGCTGGTGAGAAATGTCATGTAGCTTTTAAATTGCTAAACTATTTTACTGATTAATTTGTCAGAGCAGCCCTGACAATACTTTTCTCTGCGAGTGTGTGTCCGTACTCTGTGCGAGCAGGAGAAAGAGAGTATGACCTTTCAGGACATAATAAAATGTATTTTCTGGCAAAAACCATGACAATAATTTGTTGTTTTATCCTGTTGTTTACTACATTTATTTGCTTGGTCAGTGTAATTTTGGGTTTTATGTTACAAATGTAACATTGTTTTTCCAAGATTTCAGGGACTTTAGGGGCCCTTAACATGACTAAAAACAAGTTTGGCACACGTTTTCTCTGGCAACAGTAAACTGATCATCTTTGGGACAGAATATTAAACCTAAGTCAGCAATTGATGTTCCATGGACTGCTCTAAAACACGCAGAGTATGAAATATTAATACATATTTTCAGCTAATGTGTTGTGACTTCTTATCAGGTATATACAATTGCAACACTGTTATTTCATTTTCACATATTTAGTGCTTTGATTATGTTGGCCCTTTACTTACTTTTTGTCCTTCTGCAGTTTTCTTTATTGGCTGAAACCTTAGCCCACGAAAGGAAAGACATACAAATCCGTACGAAAGCACAGGAAAAGGTAAGTGTGTGCTGACTTCATGAACCAAGAGTTAATTAGTTAATGAAAGTATAGTTGTTCATTGTTTGTTCATGTTAGTTCACAGTGCATTAACTAATGTTAACAAGATTTTAATAATGTATTAGTAAATGTTGAAATTATCATTAACAAAGAAAATAAATGCTGTTGAAGTCCAGTTCATTATTAGTTCATGTTAACTATTGTAGTTAACTAATGTTAACTAATGAAACTTATTGTAAAGTGTTACCAATAAAGTGTTACCTTAAATTGTTTAATGTTTTTGAAAGAAGTCTCTTATGCTCACCAAGGCTGCATTTATTTAAAGGTGCAATATGTAGAATGTTCGCTAGAGGTCACTAGAGGCCTATTCAAAACAAAGGCGTAGCCAGTCGCCGACGCTGCTTCTGCTTTTCCGGTCATGAGTATGAGGTAACACAGCACTGTTTATCATATTAGATACATTTGAGTGTGTTGAAAATTGTTATAATGTTACCCTGTGCGTTCGCTCGGCGGCTGCTGTGAGACACTTGTTGCACACTGCAGTAAGCTAGATCGATTTTAGAATATCATATTAAATGCTGGATGGCTTGTGCTGATAAATGGCATGCAATTAATTTTAAAATGTATTGTATGATGGAGAAAATTCTGTATTACTATTTCTAAAAATAAAGCTGCATCTGATTATGCTATGTTAGCTACTTCACAAAATTGTGTTTTTCTCTGAGGCATGGTAAAGCGTGGTACTCACAAAAAAATCCAGAAAATTAGATTTAAGCAATAAGACTAAAACGTGTTGAGCTATATAACAATAATTAGTTTTCTATCTGTAAATATATCAAAACAGTTGTTCCCTTGTCTATTAAAACATGTAATATATTAAAACGTCTTTGGTGTTTCCATGGTTTCTACAAAATAAAACCAGAAACCGAGGATAACGTGGGTATGACGCAATTGACAGGCGACTCCTCACACATCCCGGAGCCTTGGTTAAAATTGCAATTTTCTCATAATTTACAAATAGCTGGAAACATTTGGGATATTATAAGTACTCAAGTGAACAAAATATATAATACTGGCCTAGTGGTTTTTGGACATTCTACTGCAAAATTCTTACATATTGCATCTTTATTTGTGAACAGTATTATTTGCAAAATATAATTACAAATTAAAAGAACTGTTTATTTTTTTATATATATATATTACTGTTCACGGGGCAAATTCCAAATGGAAGTGATCATCCCTATGCCCTATGTCAGAGGTGGGGACTGTTGATCCTGGAGGGCCATTGTCCTGCAGAGTTTAGCTCCAACCCTAATTAAACACACCTGAAGCTAATCAAGGTCTTGTTCTTCGTGTTGTTCGTAGTGTGTTGTTCTTCGCGTTGTGCCTAACAACGCCCTTCAGCCGTGACTTATTCACGATACAGCACAGCCTCTCGTACCTTATTGCTTACATATATCAAGGTTCCCACGCTTCTTGAAAGTACTTGAATTTCAGACACATGGATTCAAGGTCTGGAAACTGAAAACAAACATAGGTCTGTGAACATAGGTGCTTGAATTAAACTTGAACAAAATTTTGTTATAGTAGTATGGTGCTATTACAAAAATTGGCCTTTATGCACTGCCAAACCCAAAACAAAACATTAAATTAATGTTTATAATAATTAATAATGTTGACTGATTTAAAGGCTGAAATGTTTTATTTATTTATTTACGTTTTTTAATATATATTTTTATAAAACTTGTTTTTGTCAACTTGTATTATTTGAACTGTTGTTTAAATCTTTGTTTTTACAGTCATTTTATGGTATAGGATGTTACCATAAACACTAATCTTTGGGCAGGTGTTAAAAAAGGTCTTAAAAGCCTTAAAATTAATTTTTAAAAACCCTACAGATACTCTGTACAGGTGGTTAATAATTTTGAATATTGTGAATATTTTTAATGCCTAACAATTACCTTAATTCATTCATTTAATTTAATTGCAAAATTCATGTATATAATAGTCTCTCTATATTTTAATGTTTTTAATAATCAAGTAATGATTCATTAAAAAAAAGAAAACTAAAAACAGTGTAAAATAAATGTTAAAACCAGTAATAAGAAACCTACAAACTGCATCTCTGGTTCAAACCCGCTCTATCTCACACATTGTACCAGACCTGTCTCTTCATTGGATTTTAAATAAATCATATGTCCCTTAAATTAGGTTTTAGTTGTCAGTATATGCCTTAACATTACTGCAGTAATGATATACATGGGTACAGTAGGTCTTTGATAATGTCCAAATTGGCAGTAACAAAACCCACCTTTATTGTCTTTATTGTTCTTGATATAAAATAAAAGGTGCTTTAAAAAGTCCTTGAATCTGGTGTTCATGAAAGAGTGAGAACCCTGATGTGTGTGTAGTATATAAAACATATAAAATATATAAAACAGATTTATTTGTTATAAGGCATGTATGGTAATGGTAGTATTTGTTATACTGCTTGCAAATTATGCTGACTTAATCATTTTTAATTTATCATTAATCAGTATTTTTTATTATTATTATTATTATCCTAAATAATTTGTTCTAAAAGTATGCATTTCCAACAGGCTCTGCAGAAAATGAAAAGAGAGTTAAGGAATAAGATGGAGAAAGAGATTGGCGAGCTGCAGAAGATCATCATTCAGAATGATGAAAATAATTATTTCAGAGACTTGGAAGTGGAACGCTTACGGAATCATGTACAGATGGCATCTTTCCAGTACACTACCAGCTGCCTGCAGTGATCACTAGCCGATTAAGGGGTGATAGATACTGATTCCCAATGCATCTCTCTTACATGCTAATCTTTAGAAAGGTACCTTGAAAATAAATGTGAAATTTAATGTGTAAACAGTTTTAGATGTACTTGCATTGTTCTTGTAAAACATTAACATTATATATATACATTGTTGCTTTGTTTTTTTAATTGTTTTTAGAATACCTAATGTTGCACCTGAAGTACTGGCATCAAATCAGACAGAAGTCAGTATCAGGTTTGACCATTTTATAGTGGAAGATTTTTTGGACTATAAACTTGTCTATAGAACAAGCTAAACTTTTTAATGAGACTTCCACTGCTGATATAGTCTTCCATTTTATTGACCTTAATCTGAGAAACCTGTAATGTTTGCCATCTTAAATGTGCTTCCTGAGTTAGTTTGTGAACTAGTGTCTGGTAATAACACTAATCATTGTTTTGGTATTTACATCAAACTAAATGTTGAATTTTTCTTTCCTGAATATCTTATTCCTGCAAATTCATGCCATGACTATTAATTAAATCTCATGTTTTATGAATTTAGATTCCAACAATCAATCTCTGATGTAAAGGGCAAATATTAGCCAAAAAGGGAAATATTTATAATAAATTATGATCAATAAAATGTATTTGGATCAAGTAACTGATTTGAGGATTCTTGACAGAATTGGTCTCGGACATCTAGTGTTGGGCAGTAATGCGTAGTACAGTGATATTACTTTTTGCAAGAACTGTACAACTAATTAAGATTTCGGTAATGTAAGAAAAAATGATGAGGGTGTTGAAGATCTTGATGAAGAAGTTTATTGCAGAATAGCAGTGACAAAGTACATGTACCACCTTGGGTTCATCAGAGTCCCCCTTCCCCCTCCCCCCAAAGTAGGCCTGCCTTAGTAAACACGTGGCATCAGCAAGTGGCTACCATAACCATACCACCCAAAGGCCATGTATTAGAAGTTTTTTATGATTAATACATGAAAAACACTGCTAGACATTGTGAACAGGCCTGTTAGGGCCTATCCGACAACGATGGGGCATGGCTGATAGTGGCATGGTTTCCCAGGCATCCTGCCAACACGTCGACTAGAAAAGGAGGCCTTAAGGGACCTTCATTCCAGTATGAGGTGGCGATCAGCCTGCTCACAGATTAAAAAACACAAACTGTGCCATCATGTAAACTAAAAAGGAGGCCTGAAAGGGCCTGCCAATTTAATAACATGTGGCTTCAGCTCGTGAATTTAAAGGAACCAAGCTACAGGGAACCAGCTCTAACCAAAAAAGCTATGGGAAGCTAACTGCGACCTGCGCTAGGCTACACATTCCAACAGGCAATGTACCCTAAATATCTGTGACTAAAGGGAACCAAACAAAGCCAACATGGTCTAAGGGAGGCTATTACAAGCCTACTACCTCAGACACGTGGCAGGGCCTGTGGCAGCGTAAACCTGTGAGAATATGTGAGCATATTATGATCAGTTAAAACAGTATTGTAGAAACAACTGCTAACTAGAAGGAGGCTGAATATCAGGCCTACAATCCGAGTTATATGCAATATAGCTGTTAACAAGATCACTAAAAAGGGAGCTAATAGATAACAACTTTCCTCAAAAAAGTGGCTCTAACTACCCTGAGTATGCAATCCAACAGGTGATGCACTCAGTGACACAAATAAACCTCTTAACTGGGGAATATAAGTCACCATATACTCAAATAGAGGCCATTTCACAGTAAAAGGGCCTATTTTTTTATGAGAGTAGGTGCTAACCTGTGGCAGCATAAAAAGCTCACATAAAATGTAGGGCAAAAGTCTAGAACTCAAAGTAACACAAACTTTGATATACATGCTGTTTTTGAAAGGACAAACACCCTCTGTACAGATTCTCAAATCTGATCTAAGCCCCAGAGGACAGGAGCTAAAAACTAGCAACGTCAACTCAAACTTGATAAATACAAAACATCAAGTGGCTCAGAAGAAAGTCATTCCTTTAGCATGCAAGTTCTAGAAAGTGGGGCCTAGCACACATCTGCATAACTTATCTGCACAAAGATAAGGGCCTACCATCTAAGAAACAGCATCAGGGAGACAAAAACAGCCTACAACCTAGCTGTTAAATTCATAATTGCACCTACACAAGCAAGGGAATAATTGGGCGTACAGCCTAAACTAGGAAATATCCCGTATTTACTATCCTGAAAGGATAGTAAATACGTATGGGGTTACTTCATATACCACACATCACCTAGCTCTAGCCTGGCCGCTAAGCTATAGGCCTATATTCTACAACAGGCACCATAACAAAAGCCTGATCTCCACTTCTAAATCTCATGATGAAAGAAATAAAGTGAAGCTCAAAGCTAAAATGTCAGGAGGCCGGTTAGGGCCACCATAGACATATAAACTGAAGTAATGAGTGCCAACTCAAACTATACTAAAAAATAGCCGAGAGGCTACTCATATATATATAGAGAGAAAAAACTAAGCAGCAGCCATTTTGTGGCCTGCTCAGTCAGTCTCAACACTCCAGTTTTGCCCAAAAAAACCCTAAATGCTACATTTTACTGTTGCATGATCAGGAAATACACAGGACAACCTGAACATGCACAGTAATTAAAAAACGCCCCGGGAGGCCGAGGACGAGGGGCGAAGGCAAATGAAGAATTACCTTCGCCAAGAGAGGGGATCGATCAGTGCCGTTGCTGGCGCCGGTGATCAATCACCTCCCTCAAGTCTATCTTCCTCTTCCTCGTATCCCGCCGCTTCTGTGACTTCCCCTGAGGTGGAGGAGGCGCTCGAGCAGCGACACTAGACTTCTGGCCTTGCCTCAGAGCCTTGACTCGAGGCGGGCCAGGGCCAGGGCCTCCCGGTTGTCTGGGCCCAGGATCGGACCTGAGCGGTATGCAATTCTTGTATGCTGCTGAGCGCGCCTTCGCCTCCCTGAACTTTCCAACAACCGTTTCATATGCATATGCTCTGCCGTTCAGACGAGATGTCAGCTTAAGGGGTCTGGACAGCAGAGCCGGAGCTTTTAGTGTCGGTGCCCTGCCCATTGATGAGATTAGCAAACACCTCGTCAATGGGCGGCAGCAACACATACCCATGCTGGCCCAATCCCTCCACATCAGCGAAATTCCCCCGCTGATGTGGATGAATTCTAGCCGAGTATGGGTTCTTCCATGCCTTCTTGATCTCAGCCTGAAGATCTGGAAGGAATGGAAGGCTCACTGGAATTACGAGGTTGTGATCAGAAAGAAAACGTTTGTCTAAACTGCTGGAACGGGCTCCCTCCTCATGCGCTCCCACGGCAGCTGCAGCCTGCCGGCGGCGCGTTCCACAACCTCCAGTAACTCGGCATATGCTGGGCAAGGAGGCTTGGAGGAAGAAGACGCAACTTCTTCCTCCTCCAATGCCATCTCCCGCTCACGGGGGCTAGCAGCCAGAAGAACACTCGCTCCTGGATCCGATGATGTCAGAAATAAGACATCATCGTCATCCAGGAGCTCATCCCCGCCAGCCGCCACCGGAGGCTGAGAGACTATGACACCTCTCTCAAACTCGGCAGCGAGCTCCATCTGCGAGCCCCATGAGTGCAGCCGCCGCTTTGCTTCGGCACAAGCAGGGCTTAAAACACAGGTGAAGAAATGGTTCTATACTTGCATAGGTAATTTTGGGTGCTGTTGTTTATACACCGTTCTGCAGGAGTTTCAGTGCATTCGAGCTGGAGCGATTGGTCCTTTACCGAGGAAGGGTCTACAGCAGGATTTTCAAACAAGGTTTAACTTAAGAAAGAAAAATAAGAAAGAAAGAGTGAAGACTGAGGCCTGAGGCGCTTGTGTTGGTTTATATAGAAAAACACAACTACACTCCTCCAGGGTTGGACTGGCCAATAGCCAGCGTGGATTCTGAAGTGGGAAAAAGCTTCCTTGTCTTGTTTTATGGCCTAATTTGCATAGTTTATGAAGTGTCAGACCTGGGTACGTTTTCTTCCAAAAGTTATAATTACATACAAGATCAGGGTAAATGCCATGGTTGTAACTTCAACAATCATAATGATTAAAAATAAATAAATAATGGGTTTGCGTACATAGTATGAGATTATATACACAGGAAAAAAGGACAATGACAAGGTTAAATAATTCTTTGAATACTTCATCATAATGCATAAATATAGAAGAAGAGGAAACATAATGGAGATTTAAGCCACTTTTGCTTGTGGATGAAAATTTTTGCATATAAAATAAAGAAATGAACAACATATTTAAGAGATAACAATTCTGTGTTTTTCGTTAAAAAAAAAAAATATATATATATATATATATATATATATATATCTTTAAGGATAAAACTGGGACAGATTAGTAGGGTTAAAAATAAAAACTTAAATTAACCCAAAATATATTGATTATACTACAGTCACAAAATACATAGGCAGCTGTTTCCTAAACACGACCACAAAATGAGCAAGTTTAATCAAAACCAAGATATTTACAGATAGATTAATTAAACGTGTCACTCATATCTTTTAAGTTGTTGTGCTTGTGATAACGTCGTAGGTCACATGATAACGTCAACATGGCGGATGATGTCCGGATCGCATTCATACTCAATGAGATCAGGCCAATTAGCCAATTTAGCGCTTAATAATGAAATGAATTACCTTCTGAGAGAGTATGTGGTTTCGAATGCACCCGTAGTATTTCACTTTCCAAAGTCATTTTACTGACTTGGATCTTTGAATCTCGTTCATCAAAACGAACAAATCTTTTTTTCCAAGTCATTTCGTTCATTTCATCAGAATACAATTAAAATGTTAAATAATAATAATAGCCAAATTCCCCAATACACCAACTTGCACAACGTTTATCACATTTAGAATAAGAAAAAAAAACTGCAATGCAAGGCCAGATAATGAGAAACAGAAACGATTAATTAATTGCTTTACTGGGTCTGTCAGTTCAGCTTAGCAGTCAGTTAGTTTACCTAATCTCCCGATCTCAGTCGTTAGTTCATCCCGTGATATGAGATATTTTCAATCGGAAACCTATATACAACAAATAGCGGTTTCCATATATATATATATATATACACACACACAAACCCGATTCCAAAAAAGTTGGGACACTGTACAAATTGTGAATAAAAAAGGAATGCAATGATGTGGAAGTTTCAAATTTCAATATTTTATTCAGAATACAACATAGATGGCATATCAAATGTTTAAATTGAGAAAATGTATCATTTTAAGGGAAAAAATAAGTTGATTTTAAATTTCATGGCGCCATCATATCTCACAAAAGTTGGGACAAGGCCATGTTTACCACTGTGTGGCATCCCGTCTTCTTTTTATAACAGTGCAAACGTCTGGGGACTGAGGAGACAAGTTGCTCAAGTTTAGGAATAGGAATGTTGTCCCATTCTTGTCTAATACAGGCTTCTAGTTGCTCAACTGTCTTTGGTCTTCTTTGTCGCATCTTCCTCTTTATGATGCGCCAAATGTTTTCTATGGGTGAAAGATCTGGACTGCAGGCTGGCCATTTCAGTACCCGGATCCTTCTTCTGCGCAGCCATGATGTTGTAATTGATGCAGTATGTGGTCTGGCATTGTCATGTTGGAAAATGCAAGGTCTTACCTGAAAGAGACAACGTCTGGATGGGAGCATATGTTGTTCTAGAACTTGGATATACCTTTCAGCATTGATGGTGCCTTTCCAGATGTGTAAGCTGCCCATGCCACATGCACTAATGCAACCCCATACCATCAGAGATGCAGGCTTCTGAACTGAGCGCTGATAACAACTTGGGTTGTCCTTGTCCTCTTTAGTCTGGATGACATGGCGTCCCAGTTTTCCAAAAAGAACTTAAAATTTTGATTTGTCTGACCACAGAACAGTTTTCCACTTTGCCACAGTGCATTTTAAATGAGCCTTGGCCTAGAGAAAACGCCTGCACTTCTGGATCATGATTAGATATGACTTCTTTTTTGACCTATAGAGTTTTAGCCGGCAACGGCAAATGGCACGGTGGATTGTGTTCACCGACAATGTTTTCTGAAAGTATTCCTGAGCCCATGTTGTGATTTCCATTACAGTAGCATTCCTGTATGTGATGCAGTGCCATGGGCATCCAGTATGGTTTTCCGGCCTTGACCCTTACACACAGAGATTGTTCCAGATTCTCTGAATCTTTGGATGATATTATGCACTGTAGATGATGATAACTTCAAACTCTTTGCAATTTTACTCTGAGAAACTCCTTTCTGATATTGCTCCACTATTTTTCGCCGCAGCATTGAGGGAATTGGTGATCCTCTGCCCATCTTGACTTCTGAGAGACATTGCCACTCTGAGAGGCTCTATTTATACCCAATCATGTTGCCAATTGACCTAATAAGTTGCAAATTGGTCCTCCAGCTGTTCCTTATATGTACATTTAACTTTTCCGGCCTCTTATTGCTACCTGTCCCAACTTTTTTGGAATGTGTAGCTCTCATAAAAAATCCAAAATGAGCCAATATTTGGCATGACATTTCAAAATGTCTCACTTTCAACATTTGATATGTTATCTATATTCTATTGTGAATAAAATATAGTTTATGAGATTTGTAAATTATTGCATTCCTTTTTTATTCACAATAAATCAGGTTTGTACATATATTCAGTGCGGCCTGTCAAAAAAGACAAATATGATAAGTAAATGATAAAGAATGGGCTATATGCATGGAGCGTTCTTTAGAACTTCCGCAATAATATAAGCCAGCTCGAAAACTTCAGGTGAGATGTCATTTGCTGAGCATGTGTGTTGAGCATCAGTAGTGTAATACTTAGTTTATAATCAGAATATAGTCACTTAAATAGTCAGGCATAGCATTAATTTAGTTATTCAAAGGTAAGGCAGCATAATAAATAAATAAATAAAGACGTACCTCATTGTTCCTCCTCGGCTAAATTCAATTCGACCATCAGTTTTCACACTTTTATGTGGAAAAAAAAAAAAAAAAAGCTTCAAAAATGAAATATTTATTGTGCACTTTAGTTAGATTAATTGAATAAAATTGTGTTTTTTCAAGTGTGCTGAAATCATTGATCTTGCGCTGCACTGACAGCTGCTGTAATTACAAAGGGAGCGTGGTGCTCGCTCTCTGTGTAATTAATTCACAAGAAAATGTATTGTTTTTCTTAATATTTTTTGAGTATTTCATACTTCACACTGACAAAATGTATTTTTAAACCTAGTTATTTTATAATGTTTGATATTTAGTCAAAAACGATTAGAGGAAATGGCAGATATATGCGCAAATAAATGCTACTTTGCCGCCACCTGCTGGTTAAAATGGTAATTATTGTCTTTTTTTATTTTTAAATAAGTGTTTTCTATCAAATATTGAATTTCCTACATTTTGAAAGTTCGGGTTTACAATGGGGACAGTCTCAGAAGGATGACCAAATAATGTTTGTGGTCATCACATTAAAAATAACATTTGAAATGCTGGGGAGGAAAATGCCTGTGCGTGTCTAATTACAGACACAGCGTTTTTAAACGGCCCCAATAGCTTCGGCTGCAGGGCGGCATGGGCCTGGCTTCTGACGTCACACTTGGATGTGGGCCGGGTGGGACGTCCACCGCAGGCTAACGTTTTCAAGAAAGTGTGTGGTCTTAATTTTCTTTTAACCTGTAATTTTTCGCCTACCAAATTACCCATGAAATTGTCTAAATTTCATGAGCAAGCACTCTTGGCATGGAAACTGTGTTTCGTACATAATTTTTCTCCTCACAAAATGAAAATTTGGAATAACGAATTGATTACAATTAAAGGCAAGAGTATATATTTGGAGAAATGGTTGAATTATGGTTTAAATTACTTGAGTGATCTGTTTGATTCAACACAAAACATTTATTCTTATGATTCTTTTATGTTTGTTCAATTTTCCTATAAAATATAAATAATTTATTACAGTAGTTAAAGCTATCCCTTCTGGACTTATTATATTGTAGATAATAAAGACAGTATTTTTTTTATATAAATGGCAAAAATGTATTTGATAAAAAAATGCACTAACAAAGATATTAGACAAGTCTTTCATGAAAAAAAGAAAGTTACTCCAAGAGGAAAATTTTACTGGAATTCCCATGTTAACTGGAGAAAGGCATGGCTGTTACCTTACAAATTTTGTATTTCAAATAAGGTAAGAGAAATTCACCTTAAGATTTTACATAAAATATATCCAACTAATATTTTACTCTCTAAGTTTATGGATGTTGGGAAAGAATGCTCTTTCTGTAATTGTACTGAGGAGTCTCTATGCCATTTGTTTTTTGATTGTCATAGTGTAAAGACATTTTGAAAAGACATTTTGTCTCACTTTCTCTGCCAAAGTTAGATCGATGATAACTTTAAACGTGAAAGCAATTATTTGTTATTATGAACATAAAGTTTACAAAATTGTCAATATTTTTGTCTTCATTATCCTGAATGGTAAATTCTTTATTCATAAATGTCGATTATCCTAATCTCCTCTTTTATACAAGGTTTTCTGTAACGAACTAATTTTTTTAATTAAGTCTCTTAAACTTGTGAAAAATGTAAAAGGTAATTCTATTACATATTATGAGTGTATTTGGCGTCTTGTGAATGTTTTTTAATTAATTAATTAATTTATTTATTTATTTTTTTTTCCTAATTCATCTTTGGAGCTTTGTCGTTGGTGCCTGTTTTTTCTTTTTTGTACTGTTAATAAGTTCTTAATAAATAATAATAATAATATTTATTAAAAAAAAACGTCCACCGCAGGCTGCAGGGGGACGCTTCTCAGGCGGTTGGCAACAACTGGACTGTGAATGGACAGGAGAATGCAGAGGGAAGTGATGGATCATGAAATGAATTAGAAGAGATGGAAGAAGGTGGCGGGAATTATGAAAAATGGGATAGGTTAAAAATAAGAAACGAAAGAAAAAAATCGTATGAAAGTGTTTCTGACGGGATCAACTGTAGAGGAAATGGAGAGAGAGTATAAGGTATTTGCAAAACTTGCACACGAAGGGGACTCGTTTAGCGGTATTAATCCAATACAGCTAACAAAAAATTGTAAATAATGAAATTGGTGCAATAGAGTTCTAAAATACTAAGAAATTGATCATTGTCAGAATGAACTAAATAAATCGAAAGAAAGTAGAATGCTCTATGACTAATGGTAAAAAAAAAAAAAAAAACTCGTAAAAGGAGTTGTCACAGGCAGACCCGGCGCCAGACACAAATTCACGGACGGGCATTACATTTTTTAGGGGGGCACAAATGAAATCAACCTCATTGCATAATAACATTAATTATTAATTAAATGGAAGAAGAAGAAAAAACGGAAGGAAAAAAAACAAGTAGCCTAGCCGGATTAAAACGCCAATAACAAAAATAACAAGGGAATAATGATTTATTTAGTCAAAGTGGCGATCGATAGTCAGAACATATAATGTACTGACGCTAACAAGGCTGCGCAGTTGAGGTGCTCGCGCTGCCTCGATCTCGAGGATAAATCAAAACAAAGCGCTGCAGACACAAAAAAATAAACTCAGTTAACGTACTGCCAGTAGCGGCTTCTGGCCATAAATGTAGGTAGGGCAGATTCTGGGTCTTATCGCTAGTTTATGATAACCATTTTGTAAGCTTTATTCTAATCGCTGAACACAGACACATATTTGACAGAATTCTAATGTCCTTGGCGTTATGCAGCCTGAGGGTGGCGCTCTAATGATAATTGACAGACTTTAGTACACACTACCACCGCGGTCTCCGTGAATTAGTATTTATTGCGTCCGAATATTGTTTTAGAATGTTACACGTTTTGTAGGAATTCCAGTTTAGAAAACAGTCATGTCTATTCTCAGAAAAACAGAAAACACAACAGAACTACTGTATATAAAATCTATTCACATGAGCACGTTGAAACTAAAGGGTTTATACTCTCATTAATTTAATACGCTACTCTACATAGGAAGAACAGATATTCCAACTAGTTACTGACCTGAAGCAGACACATGTAGCATGTTCACTCTGTACATGCTACCCTTGGGAGATATCATTAGGAAGCATGGCGTTAGTTTTCACTGTTACGCTGATGATACTGCTCTATATTTCTTCGCGCCCTGACGAAACTTACCAATTCACAAAATTAACGGAATGCATAGCTGATATAAAATATTGGATGACCAGTAATTTCCTACTACTAAATTCAGAAAAAACAGATATTCTAATTTTTGGACCAAAAACTTCCTCATGTAATAACCTAGAATGTTGTCTAACACTTGATGGCTGCTCTGTTAAGTCTTTGTCATCAGTTAGGAACCTGGGTGTGCTCTTTGATACTAATCTTTCATTTGAAGACCATGTTTCTAGCATCTGTAAAACCGCATTCTTCCATTTTAAAAATATATCTAAATTACGACATATGCTCTCGATGACAAATGCGGAAGTTAGTTCATGCGTTCATGACCTCAAGGCTAGATTACTGTAACACTCTACTGGGTGGTTGTTCTGCTCGCCTGATAAATAAACTACAGCTCGTACAAAATGCAGCAGCTAGAGTTCTTACTAGAACTAGGAAGTATGACCATATTAGCCCAGTTCTGTCAACACTGCATTGGCTTCCTGTTAAACATCGTATAGATTTTAAAATCTTGCTAATTACCTACAAAGCACTAAATGGTTTAGCTCCCCAGTACCTGAGCGAGCTATTAATGCATTATAGTCCTTCGCGTCTATTGCGATCTCAGAATTCAGGCCAGTTGATAATACCTAGAATATCAAAATCAACTGCAGGTGGTAGATCCTTCTCCTATTTGGCACCTAAACTCTGGAACACATTATCAATTTATTTTTTCAAATCCGTTAAAGGATTATTAGGCTGCATAAATTAGGTCAGCCGGAACCGGGAACACTTCCAATAACACCAGATGTACTCGTTACATCAGAAGAAGAATGGCATCTACGCTAATATTAGTCTTTCTGTTTATCCCGAGGTCTACCGTAGTCAACCGGATCCGGGCCGCATCCAGGTGACACCAATGACCTGCGCATTGACACGACCACAACGCAGCCCTGAAGTATCAGCAGAGATTGAGTCAACTAGATCATCCACTGTGAAGGCCTCATCAACATGACAACCAGTGGCGCATCTCCTCAACAACCGTCCATACCGGTGTGATGAATACGATCCTCAACTGGATGGAACTGAATTAAATACTTTGAATGTTGCGATCCTATCTGACTTATGATAGCAACCTGAGTCGTAACAAAGCACTTTTTGCCAGAGGAGAACTGGCCCCCCGACTAAGCCTGGTTTCTCCCAAGGTTTTTTTTTCCATTTTAACACCTGTTTGCCACCTGATGTCACCTGTTGGAGTTTGGGTTCCTTGCCGCTGTCGCCTTTGGCTTGCGGGAGAATCAAATTATTCGCGAGACTCCCGCAAAATAGAAATATCTAAACATAAAATATCTAAACACTAATAAATTGTTATTCATATATTGCAAAAAAGCAACAAGAACAACTAATATAAAATAAAAAAAATGATTTACAGTCGCAATATGCAATATTCTATTTATTAACTTGTGTTTGCAGTGTTGAGCAATGTAGCCAATCACAGACTATCTGTTGATTTCTGAGACACAGTTGAGACGCAACACAATCAGGTGTTTATGTTAGAATCCTCTCACCACTTTTTTTTTGCAGTGCTGAAATTTGTGCGCTCACGAATCCTATTATTTTAACACATTAAGTGTAAACATTATGCAAGATTAATTGTTGATATATCAATTGTGTTATAACAGAGCTTTGTGAGATCGCGATGAACTGAAATGTCAGCTTTTTAGTCATTATAAGGGGAGCAATCTTTGCGCGCATTCTGCCATACGAAACCATGCATGTATGCAGCTTACTTTTCGGTTAAAACTAACTGTGGTTTGCGAATGTTAATGCTTTAATAACAAATATTTTATCCGAAGCGTTTATGCTGGGATGTTGTGGCAACACATAACTTAATATTTCATACGAACAAAAATCTATATACACAGGTGCTGGTCATATAATTAGAATATCATCAAAAAGTTGATTTATTTCACTAATTCCATTAAAAAAGTGAAACTTGTATATTATATTCATTCATTACATACAGACTGATAAAGTTCAAATGTTTATTTCTTTTAATTTTTATGATTATAACAGACAACTAAGGAAAATCCCAAATTCAGTATCTCAGAAAATTAGAATATTGCTTCGTACAATACAATACAAAGAAAGGATTTTTAGAAATCTTGGCCAACATGAACATGAAAAGTATGAGCATGTACAGCACTCAATACATAGTTGGGGCTCCTTTTGCCTGAATTACTGCAGCAATGCGGCATGGCATGGAGTTGATCAGTCTGTGGCACTGCTCAGGTGTTATAAGAGCCCAGGCTGCTCTGATAGTGGCCTTCAGCTCTTCTGCATTGTTGGGTCTGGCATATCGCATCTTCCTCTTCACAATTCCCCACAGATTTTCTATGGGGTTAAGGTCAGGCGAGTTTGCTGGCCAATTAAGAACAGGGATACCATGGTCCTTAAACCAGGTACTGGTAGCTTTGGCACTGTGTGCAGGTGCCAAGTCCTGTTGGAAAATGAAACCTGTATCTCCATAAAGTTGGTCAGCGGCAGGAAGCATGAAGTGCTCTAAAACTTCCTGGTATACGGCTGCGTTGACCTTGGACCTCCGAAAACACAGTGGGCCAACACCAGCAGGTGACATGGCACCCCAAACCATCACTGACTGTGGAAACTTTACCCTGGACCTCAAGCAATGTGGATTGTGTGCCTCTCCTCTCTTCCTCCAGACTCTGGGACCCTGATTTCCAAAGGAAATGCAAAATTTACTTTCATCAGAGGACATAACTTTGGACCACTCAGCAGCAGTCCAGTCCTTTTTGTCTTTAGCCCAGGCGAGACGCTTCTGACGCTGTCTGTTGTTCAAGAGTGGCTTGCCCCAAGGAATGCGACAGCTGAAACCCATGTCTTGCATACGTCTGTGCGTAGTGGTTCTTGAAGCACTGACTCCAGCTGCAGTCCACTCTTTGTGAATCTCCCCCACATTTTTGAATGGGTTTTGTTTCACAATCCTCTCCACGGTGCAGTTATCCCTATTGCTTGTACATTTTTTTCTACCACATCTTTTCCTTCCCTTCGCCTCTCTATTAATGTGCTTGGACACAGAGCTCTGTGAACAGCCAGCCTCTTTTGCAATGACCTTTTGTGTCTTGCCCTCCTTGTGCAAGGTGTCAATGGTCGTCTTTTGGACAACTGTCAAGTCAGCAGTCTTCCCCATGATTGTTTAGCCTACAGAACTAGACTGAGAGACCATTTAAAGGCCTTTGCAGGTGTTTTGAGTTAATTAGCTGATTAGAGTGTGGCACCAGGTGTCTTCAGTATTGAACCTTTTCACAATATTCTAATTTTCTGAGATACTGAATTTGGGATTTTCCTTAGTTGTCAGTTATAATCATCAAAATTAAAAGAAATAAACATTTGAACTATATCAGTCTGTGTGTAATGAATGAATATAATATATAAGTTTCACTTTTTGAATGGAATTAGTGAAATAAATCAACTTTTTGATGATATTCTAATTATATGACCAGCACCTATATGTTACTTTTATGCGGGATTTTGCGGGCGGGAGCGGGACAAAACATGAATGTCGCGGGCGGGAGCAGAACAATATCATTTTTTTTTTTTTTTTTTTTTTTTGCGGGAGGGGGACTGAAAAATCCGTCCCACGCAGGTCTCTAGTTGGTGGGACATGGAGTTGGCTCATCCAGGGCACTAGTGACTCACAGGGCGGGCCCAGGTCCCTCAATGCCCGCCCATGGCGCCGGGACTGGTCACAGGGGTCTATGTGTGAAATAGTTTGCTCCTGTCTGCCTCTCCGATTGCTCCTGTCTGCCTCGCTGCTCAGAGTGGTTTGCGTCTGTAACTCCGTATAGCTTCGATTTGAATCTCTTACTTTTATTCATTGTTGCTTATATTATTAGTACCTTATATTTAATATTGCCTACCACATTAATCTGACGTCGCTAGCTTGAAATCTTTTAATCTAAATCGCTGTTACAACGCGTTTGCATCTCGCTAGCTTGTTAACTTGTCATCATTGTCGTGCAGCAGGGCACCTGGGTAACGATAAGGCGGCCTAGCCGCGGAAAACACCACTCTTCGTTCCAATAATAACATCAAACAGGTTCTCCCCACTCAGTGATGCACCCACTGAGAATCCTGTTAAAAGTGCCCTAGTTATTGGCGATTCTATTACACGGAACGTGAAAATAGAGACACCAGCCAGCATAGTCACATGTTTGCCGGGAGCCAGAGCACCTGACATCAAAGCAAATTTAAAAGTGCTGGCTAATGCTAATCGTAAATACTCTAAAATTATTATTCATTTCGGCACTAATGATGTTCGACTTCGCCAGTCGGAGATCACTAAAATTAACATTAAAGAGGTGTGTGAACTCGCAAGTACAATGTCAGGAGAAGTAATTTTCTCTGGTCCCCTTCCTGTTCGTCGGAGTGATGAGATAGTTAGCAGATTGTCATCACTCAATGGCTGGTTGTCTAAGTGGTGTCCGCAAAATAATATAGGTTCTATAGACAATTGGAAAAGTTTTTGGGGCAGACCTGACCTGTTGAAAAGAGATGGTATTCATCCCACTCGGGATGGTGCTGCTCTTCTCTCTAGTAATATGGCACTTAGTCTTAGAGCTGAAACATGACAAACTGGGGCCCAGGTCAGGAAGCAGACAGACCGGCTAAACCGACTGTCTGCTAGCTGCCTCACGTTACAGAAGTCAGATAATTCCCAACACATAGAAAGTCTTACACCTAGATTTTATCACATAGAGACTGTGTCTGTATCCCGAATTAGTAAAAACAAAAAACTTCCAAACCCATTTAATGGTAAAAATTTAATTGATGTTCAACAAATAAAAAATAGAGATAGTAATGATAAACAAATGATAAAGCTTGGGTTGTTAAATATTAGATCCCTTTCATCAAAATCACTTATTGTAAATGATATTATCACAGACAATAATCTAGATGTGCTGTGTTTGACAGAAACTTGGCTAAAACCGGACGATTACATTACTTTAAATGAGTCTAGCCCTCAAGGTTATGATTATCGACACAATCCTCGTCAGAAAGGCAAAGGGGGAGGTGTTGCTGTAATTTATAGTAATATTTACAGTATTAGTCAAAAGTCTCTCAAATATAATTCCTTCGAAGTGATGGTACTTTACGTAACATTATGTAAGTTGACATTTGTGTTGGCTACTGTATACAGGCCACCAGGACACCATACAGACTTTATCAAAGAATTTGCTGATTTTCTATCGGAGTTAGTACTAGCTGCAGATAAAGTACTTGTTGTTGATGACTTTAATATCCATGTAGATAATGAAAAAGACTCATTGGGATTGGCATTTTGGGATTGACAATTGATATTTGATATTCAACAATGCTTTTCTACCTGCATTGACACTATTCCTTAAGAGCTGCTGTGCAGCCAAAATAATGTACCAGTTATCACTGTAAAGCTGCTTTGACACAATCTACATTGTAAAAAGCGCTATATAAATAAAGGTGACTTGACTTGACTTGACAGGGATCCCGTAAAAGTAGTGAAAGAACGTGAAAGAAAACAAATGCAAATGTGAGTGATGTTAAACGTCTAAAAATAAACAGGAACGGAAGTACATGTGATAGTCTCTCGGTTATGATCACTTTTGATGAGGAAATACTCCCGTGAAAGATCTTCATTGGATATATGTGTTATGATGTTGGTCTCTACCTACCCCCACCACTTCGATGTTCTAAATGTCAGAGATTTTGACATGTGGTGGCTGTGTGCAAGGGAAAGCAAAGATGTGGTAAATGTAGTGGAGAACACGAGTATGGTAAATGTGAAGAGTGTAGGGAATACAGGAAGTAAAATTAGCTCAAATGAAATTATTAATTTATAGGGAATTATAAAGAGTCGTTTAGTTTACGACCGAGCAACTGACTGGTCCAGCGTTCAACTGCTTGAGCCATAATAAGCTCTGTAGCGGATATGAATATCCACTATCGTGAAAACACTGATTGGCGCGCGGTAACTTTAAGATCGACAGTTTAAGACATTACATTTTAGAAGCACATAATACAAGACGCTTTCTTTAAAAATCTACAAGAGACTTTATTTATTCTAACACAAACACACACATTCATACGCGTTGCAGTAAAACGAAATTTTTAAGAGAGAGAGTGATATGATGAACAAGTTTCCTAGCAAAAATATGCACTTCAGAAGATCTGACCTGAACGAACCGTGAATCATTAATTTAAATGCACCAGTTCAGTTTGTAGAATCTGGAGGTAGGCTACTTGCTTGAGTCGACTTTAAATGTGCATCTTCTCGTTGGAGTGCAGCGAAAGGTTTTCCAAGTCGATGATTTGTCTTTTCAGGTTCAGATGGTGGTTAGGTAAAAACCAATCACGTTTTAGCTTGCTGGCAAAATGAAAGGAAGTCTATTTGTCGCTAGAGTTAAAGTTGAAGCGGCAAAAGTCGCTGGTTGAACTTTGCGGCAAAACTTAGAACACGGGACTTAACAGAAAAGAAAATTAAGTAAAAGAAAAGAAAAGTGAGTGAAAGTTGGATGGCTTGAATGAGTTACTTGTTTGTTCTTCTTGTTACTCCATAGTTATTCTTTGTTCTGCTTACCGGTTCTTTTTCTAGTGTTTTTTTTTTTTTGTAGTTCACTTCTAGTTCTGCGATATGACTATTTAAACTTAGATGCTTGTCCCACCTCTGAGAGGAGTTTTGGCCAATCAGATATCGTCCTGTTTCAAAAGGTGGCTTTTCTCTGCCCCAATCATACATAGGTGTTACCTCCGGTCTCTGCTTTGGCAGAGTGTACCGTTTTAGACATAATTTCTATTAAATGGAATATGATACACTTTTACACAGATTTCATGGATTAAGAAGAGAGAAAGAGAATTAAATTAATTCCAAATAAGGCATACTTTCAATCACATTTACATGAATTGTGGGTGTTCTAAAGCATAACTGGTTACAGGTAGTATTTGTGGACATGATGTAAAATGTATGCAGTTAAAAGATGTTTGATAAGTCCATTTAAAATTGTTTGGAACAATTTTGATGCAGTTTTAGTTGTAGAACAGTCTTTGTTGGTTTTTCTGTAAAGTTAGGTCCCTCAGAGAAACAAGAGAGGCCTGCTCTGTCTCTTTTGATCTGGTGATCAAAGACTCTTTAGCTTCTTGGTGACCATTTGGTGTCACAAATAGCTGAGTTTGTCACTTCTCCTTCTGTCAGGAAGCATGGGGGGGGGGGGGGGGGGGGTAATTAAGTCATAAAAGTAATTAACATGGGTTTTCTCTGTAGACGGACTAGAGCCAGAAATTAGAATTATGTTTTGAAAGAATCATCTGAATGATTAATTTGTCTGGTTCGTCCACAGTTCCTACAAGAGGGTACAAAGCTGCAGTGTTGTATTTGTGGAGGGGAACATAGCTCAGCTTACCATGGATGTGAGGTTATTAAAAAGCAGTCTGAAGTGCAACAAGTCAAGGTTGTTCACGGAATCAGTTATGCAGAGGCAGCAAAGAAGGTCTCGGGAAATGCGACAATGGCTAAACAAACTAACTATCACAAAAAAAATGTGATAAGTTGAAAGAGGAAACTCTGACAGTGAATAAAAATGATTTTGTACTATTTATGGCAGAGATGATAAATTATTCAGCACAGACGAAAAGCCAGAATGAAAGGATCAAAACTGTCAAATCAGCAGAGAAGTATCTAGATGTGAAAGAGCTGCTCTGGTGTAGTGCTGATCATTCTACAGTGGAATGAAAGGAGCTTAATTGCAAACGGTCAAGATTTTAAAAAGTATATATTGATAATTTGATAGAGAAACTACATATAATATGCATACAGGAGACATGGTTAAAACCACAGTTGGATTTCATAATAAAGGGATATAATGTAGTTAGGAAAGAGAGTATTTGGCAGAGGAGGAATAGCAACATTTATACAGGATGAAGTATAAAGGTAATGCAAATAAATCCAGATTATGAATCAATAATAAGATATGGACTGAAAGAGAAATTGAGTGAAAACATATTAGAGGATGTAGAGGGACCATTAAACTAAGACAGTAAGACAGTGTAACTGTAATGGTATTCCACTGGAGGAGAGCGTAGCGAACCCAAGTGCAGTTTATTGAACAGAAACATGAACTAAATACAAAACAGACGTGGCTTGACTTGACTTGAAACAGAAACAAACTAAGAACAAAAAAACAAAAAAAGAACAGGCACTTCAGTCAACAAGCAGCATAATTTCTATTTGGAGATACAGGGCTCTACGCTAACATTTTTCTTTAGGAGCACTTGTGTTCCTAATAAAATAAATTTAGGAGCACTTTCTGATCAATAACAGACATTAACTTTCCCATTACAGGGCGATATTTGCCCCTTTAAATTAATTTCCAGGGGCATTTTTACCATTATCATTTTTTTTCTAATCTTATTAAATGTAGCTATGCATCATATTTCGTCAGTTTCTTAAATTAAAATAGAAAATTTGTTTTTAAATGTTAAACAATTCAGTTCACAATAAGACCCAATCAGACTGTTACCAATCAAAAGAAA
Organism: Elopichthys bambusa; assembly: GCA_037101425.1. Lineage (NCBI taxonomy): Eukaryota > Metazoa > Chordata > Actinopteri > Cypriniformes > Xenocyprididae > Elopichthys > Elopichthys bambusa. Next base: position 22,475,916 of record CM074440.1, on the reverse strand, counting down.
TCATCAAAAAATCCACTGCAGAAGTGGCACAGAAGCTCCATCCGAAGTGGTATTATTTAGACATAGACTTACATAGACTGCATAATGCAGCTCATTGGTAAATAATGTTGTACAAATGTTTATAAATATCATTTTTTTGAATTTAGAAATATGTAAAAATTAAACTTTAAAAGTTTGATATTTTAAGTAGAAACAGTCTATGTAAAGTGTAAATATGAAAATAAATGTAAACAGGGCTGGAAATTCAGATTCACTGGGGGGACTCTAGTTGGGAAGATTATTATTATTATTATTATTTATTTTTTTAACTTTCAATGACTTTTCAGATGTAAGGCCTATTTCATGTTTCCTCCAAACAATATTTTCTTAATTATAAAGCAGACACATGAAAGGTCATTGAGCAACATTTATGAATTGTGTGTGGCACAAACCAACTATTATTAAACATTTAAAGGGGAATCCAGTTTTAATGGAAAAGGAAGCTGATGTGTATTCTAAAAAGCAAAATAATTTGGATAATAATCTATCTAGAATATATAATAATTACCACTCTTTTAATTAAATTGAATGAATTATTATTATTATTATTATTATTATATCTGTTTAAATAATGTTTAAATAAATGATTCAATGACTCAATTATAAAGATGTCACTTGTTTCATCAGCGCTGTTTCTAGGCATAGGCAAACTAGGCAGTCACCTAGGGTGCAAACAGCTGGGGGGCGCCAGTGAAAGCCCCTGCCCCACCACGATATTTTTTTTATTTATATATATTTTATTATTATTATTACTATTATTATTACTATTATATAATAATAACCTTTATTTTCTACAGCGCCTTTAAATGTACATCTCAAAGCACTTTACAGAAACAAATAAAACAACAAAGATACACCACACAATATACAGATTAAAAAGAAAAAAAAGAAAAATGAGGATGAGAAAAAGAAAGCGAAATATTTAGGTATGTTACTAATTGGTTAATTGTTCTGCTACAAGCTAGTCGCTCCATCATCACGAGCAAAACATGACACTGCATATTAGCACGGGACGGATTTACCACATCATGCTCATTTCAGCAGCGGAATATTATAGCATAGTAAAGTTAAATAAAAATCATTATCAGAGATGGCTGTTTAGTGTAAATTGACCAAGTGATAGTGTCTTAACTATGACAAGTTTGGCAACCAGCGTGGACCTGCTGAACATAGTTTCAACAGAAAAAAACGAAACAAAAAAAAACTTAAAAACATCAAATAAATGCATTTCTTTATGCTGTAATAGTGCAGTTGTAAGTCACAGACAGACAGGCATTGTGATTTGGGTGTGTAGATTATGAGAATCTGTTTTGTTTATGCTGGAGAGTTATTAATGGTGCAAACAATCATGACAGGTGCACTCAACAAATTTTTGGAGAAACACAAGACAGATGCTACTGTAGAAAGAGTCAAGTCAAGTCACCTTTATTTATATAGTGCTTTTTACAATGTAGATTGTGTCAAAGCAGCTTTACATTGATAACTGGTACATTATTTTGGCTGCACAGCAGCTCTTAAAGAATAGTGTCAATGCAGGCAGATCAAAGCACTGTTGAATATCAAATGTCAATTGTCAAGTGTCCCCAACTAAGCAAGCCAAAGACGACAGCGGCAAGGAACCCAAACTCCAACAGGTGACATCAGGTGGCAAACAGGTGTTAAAATGGAGGAAAAAAAACCCTTAGGAGACACCAGGCTTAGTCGGAGGGCCAGTTCTCCTCTGGCAAACAGTGCTTTGAAGAGAAGCATCAGTGGCAAGCCCCAGTCCTAACTGTAAGTGTTTACTTATTGTTTACAGCTTTAGCTGTATAGAATAGTTTCAAAAGCGTTTAAAATGGTATGTGGCAATGCCATGACTGATTGTACATGTAGGTAAAGCTGACACATCAAACTCAGGGACAGCCACTGGATTGACACTGGATTCTTGCCAGACTAGGCCATCAGCAGGTGTGTCCATGTTTCTCATATGAAATACTGCTGTACAATAGTTACTCTCATCCACTGGATAGGGTACTAAAAATTATAGAACACAATTGAATGGTGTATTGCTATTGAACACGTTCTTTTAACTTTGGAGGAAAAAATTATTTCTGTACATGAACACTAATATACCATCTTCATTAGATTGTATTTAGAGTTAAACTAATAAGTTTCATCTAATTTATTCTTTATGAATCTCACCTAGGGTGAGGGCCCTGTGTTTCATTACTGGATGAATCAATGTTTTTGAACAAACCTTTTTAAGGAATGATTTAATGACAAATACATTTTTAATAGTCACTTGTCGCCACCTACTGGTGTAACGATGTAATCTTTATTTGAAGAATCAAGTTACTTTCAAAAGGTAATTTACTCTATTATGTTTGCTTCCATTTGGGATGGGGGCACTGGTTGTCTCCCTTGGTTGTAAGGGCATAGTTTGGGTTTGCTCCATCGTGAGGTTTATTTATTTGTTTGTTGCTTTATTTTTGCAAAATGGTCCACACATGCAAAGGTGGTTAATAACACAATTACAATAAAGTAATAGCCTATAGTTAACAATCACTTGTTTACAAAGTGTCATGGGAAGTTAAACTATCTTTACTTAAATTTACTTATACTAAACATGTTATTTTCCTGTAATTTCTTGGAATACAGCCAAGTTTTTCCTAATAGGCATATCTGTCATATTAGTGAACACATTTTACATATGAGGAAAATCGATTGTTTAGTCAATAATTCAAGAAGGTCCATACTTTAAAGCTCTTGATACTAACATGTACTTGGCCAATGAAAAAGTAGTTCTTGTAATTGTTTATCCATAGCATTTGTTACAAGAAGGAGGTACAGGTACCAACTGCAGGTAGACCAATGGCTCATCATTGCATTAGGGCAATGTTAACTTTTTTTCTTTCTTTTTTAAATCTATTCCCTTAACAAATTAGGGTATATATTATAAATTCTTCAACAAGTTAGTTAAAATGTACCACAATAAATACAATGGAATGTGGTAAATTCTAGTAAAGGTGGTCATTAGATGTTTAAAAAGCTTGCAGGATCATCATCATGTTTTCCCCTCTTTTCATCAGCCCTTTTAGTGGCTGTTTTAAGATCATGTTTGACTTTCTGCATAGCGTTTTACTACATTCTCAATAGAATTCGAATAGGTTGCACATTTTATCATAGGAACAGCTTGCGCAAATCTTATCACACTTTTGGAGCGTGCCACTTATGCTTATTAAATGCTCTGAACCTCCGAATGTAGGCTATACAATCAATTAATAGCCTGATTGATTCTATTTTTCAGTGTGGGGGTTAGAGTAACAGCAACACACGAGAAGTGCCATATACGCCATAAAAAGCGAGGGTATGCTACAGATTAGAAGTGCCGGTGCGTACCGGCCCACTTCGAGCACTGAGTAAGATCACCAGGATGTTTGAATCAAGATCGCAATCTTTTAATGACATAAAAAATTGCTTGTTTTAGTGCTGAATTCGTATCCTTTAGTATTTGTATTGTTTCATATTCATATCGTAGGCTGTTGAGAGAATAAACTAAAGAAATCCCTTCATTTCCCTAAAAAAAAAAAAATTTAACCAATCTGAACTGGAACGCCGTCCCCCCTCGAAATTCACTCCCCAGACGCTGTCCCCTGCGTTACCCCCCATTTCGAGCCCTGAATGTAAATATGGAAATAAAACCGCCAGTAGGTGGCAGTAAATCTTAATGTGTGAGTCATTAATTCAGTCACTCAAAATGCAGATTCATTCAGGAATCACTGTTTGGAGATGTGAAACAGTTCTGGTGTGGCTTTGTTTGAAACTATTTTCATGAAATAGAACAAAAACAGACACTGTTGTGGCTGAAATGTTGTCACTTTGCGGATATGCTGCAGTCTGTTGGCTACATATATGTAGAAGCGTCTTGTCTGGTTATAGATGTATCCCAGGACAACTCTGCTATCCATGTAAAACTCCACAACATCTAAAGAGAAATCCAGCTCATTTATGATTGTCTCTGCTGTAGCGAATTAACTCAAAGGGGAAATATTAATAATTACTCATAACTTATTTTGATTATTAATTATGATGAACCGGAAGTGGGACCGGAAATAGAGCTACGGAAAGAGTCAAAGACAGTCTGGAAAAGAATCATCAGATTTCTCAGTAATAAAACATCTCCGCTGACAGGTGGTTTACACATTTATACTAAATCGCTGTTTAGTGTTCAAATGTTGCCAGTATCTTCTGCGTTGGATGAAGTACTATGAAACAACTTAAGCAGTTAATTTGACTCTTAGTGGGGAACAAAGTTCCCATAGTTGTCATAGATGAGCACATGGCTGGGTTGTAGGCTGAGGCCTGCAGGCCTTGGCCTGGAGAGGCCTGCAGCAACAAGGGGTCTTTTCAGTCGTCCAAAAAGCAGGAAAGGGGAGAGAGCGTGATCTTGTGATCAGTGATTTTAAAGGGTGAACATGTCGCACCCACTTGAGGTGTCTGAGCCAATAGGGAGTTTTCCTCTCAGAGGGAAACTTTTACGAGTCTTTGTCCTGTAGCAAGATATTAGCATAAGACATTGGATTTTGAGAGAAGAACCTTCTAGATTCTTATAATACTAATGTGTCACAGAATTAGTAACATGTAACATAAATTACCAAATAGGAAACGAAAGTTGGAGTCCATAGATACCAAACATGCTACCCATGTGATTTTAGGTAATTATAACTTTGCAACTCTGAAACATTAATACAAAAACAGTTCAAAAGAGAGAATTAATACATACATAGAATAAACCTTATAAAAGGACAATCATGAGGAGGGGAAATTGGATACACGTTTATACATTTCTCATGTGATTATATATAGTATATATAGGATTAAAAGTGTTTATTTGTCTTTCTCAGAAAGAATGAAGTCAGAGTCTTCTCTGCGCATTCCTGACAGCAGTAAAATAGAAATAGGACACCTATTCTGTCTCTGTATTGCAGTTGTGGGGGATGGAATTAACAGGACTTGTGAGAGAGTGAGTTTCTGGGTAATTCATTAGATATAATGAATAACTGTGTGTCTGATTGGTCCAGACGCTACATATATCCCCCCTTTCGATCATTGTTGTTCTTCCTATGAGCACCAGCGAGCGACGTCGAAGGTGCAAAAAGATCAGACACACACCTGACATGCAGGGTTGGAGGTTGTGGTGGTTTCCCTGGCCGCTGGTATAGACATAGATGGTATAGATGGTAGCAGGGTTCAGGTCTCTGAGCATGCTCAGCAGGTGTCAAGGTAGCAGGTGCCTTGACAATGTCACCTGTCATCCTGATGTCAGTTGGTGTGAAGTAGGTGGTTGTTTGTGGTTGCAGGAAGAGGTTATGGGAGTTGTAGTGTGAATAGGGTTTCAGACTGACCTAGGGCTGATGGCAGAAGGGCAGCAGGCGTTTGTTACCTCTGTTCTCAGTCAGAAGGCATCTGAAGTTTGCAGTGTCCCTCTGCTCTTGTGGCGGCGCCGACTTGAGCAGGTCTGAGTGGTGCTGTGTGAGTGGTCAGAAGCTTGTGCTTCTGAGTACTCCTCAGGTAAGTACTGTTCAAGGAGCCCTCTTACTAGCGTTAGAAGCTCCTACAGGTCCAATGCATGTCCAGTCGTCCTTGTGCAGCCACTGGATGGCTGCTGTGTAAAGGACGTGGAGGTTGTTGCTGGAGGTCTTTGAATGTCACTTCATGTGCCATTTCAGGGTTCATCTGAATGAATCCTTCTCCTTCTGCGGCTGCAGAGGATTTCAGGAAATGGGCAGATAAGGTGTCAAGTAGAAGGCTTTGGCTCCCCCCTTTTGTACCTTTGTGATTGGCTGGGGGAGGTTCTTCTGCTGATTTCATGTGGGGAAAGGAGGTGTTTCTCCTGCTGTGGTTCTTTCTGCTGCAGGTAAGAGTGTCTTGTTCAGTTCATCTTTGGTGTTGTCCAGCTGTCAGGTCAGTCCCAGATCTGGATACATTCAGGTGACCTTCACAGGCCTTGATTCTGGCATCTTTGTCCAAGAGTTCAGAATTTGCAGTTTTTTTAATGGTGACTCTTTGTGAAATAGTTCCTTTTCCTTTTTTTTTTTTTTTAAGGTCCTCTCTGGCTGGAGCCTTTTGAAGTCTGTTGATTTTCTGTCTGCCCTGACAGAATTTTCTGTTCTGTCTCTAGCTGATCTATGCGGCTTTTAGCATGTGTCAGCTCCTCGTGGGACTCTGTGATCGGGAGCTTGAGGTTGTTTACCTCCTGTTTCAAACCTATGAGGTTGTGGGCCAGGAAGAAGATGACCTCAGTCAGATCTTTGTGATCATACCCCTGGTTTGGGTCATCTGCCTTTAGTTCTTTTCCATCGTTGTCCAGTTGCTTCTGGCTCTGGTGCTGCAAGTGATCAGCAACCCTGGTAGGAGGGTGTTCCTCACGACACCTAGCCAGTCCTTTGGTTTGCCATCTGGGCAGTTAGGCTGAGCATTCTGCAACATTTTTGGCACACTTGTGGTGAGAGTAAGGGCAAGAGACTAATGCAAGATCAAACAGAATTTAGAGCTGAAGGCACAATGGGCAGCTAGGTTAAATAAATGACTTAAGATGGATCTTATGGTCAAATTATTTCTCAGAACTTGCTGATGGCTCACAACAGGCTTGATCTCTGAACAAATGAAAAGAGAGAAAGGAAGAGGAATGCTTCCCTCTTAGATTGGGTTTATTAGTGGTGCTCAAAATTATGCCATAGCAATCGTTTAAATTATTTTTGTAACTGGCTCATAAAATTGAAGCAACTATCGTAAACAAAGAGGGGAAAGTATCTCTAGTTACTTGTGGTTCTATTGAGAAACTAAACCATGCGAGAACAAAAAGGAAAATGTAAATAAATCAAATAGATGAAAGAAGTAATACTAGTAAAAAAGGAATAGCTGACTGCTATTATGATTAAAATCAATAAAAATTTAAAGTGATTAAAACAGCAGTGACCTGGTTGTTACAATCTTACCGGTGTATTAAGCACACGAATGAGGAGATAGAGATAATAGAGTCTGTACTAGAAAATCCGATAGGAGAATACAGGAACAGACAGGAACGTACACCAGCATAAACACGAACAATACCCGACCACATACTCAACAGAAACTGGAACTTAAATACACTGATGATTGAACTAAAATGACGAACAGCTGTGATGAATGTGATTAGTGTCCATGGTAACAGATTGTGGCGGGAAACTAGAACAAAGGAACACGTGAAAGATGATAACAACAAACTGAAAGTCCATGTGACTGTAACATTACGCCCCCTCCCGGAAAGGCGCGTCCTCACGCCGTAGAGAGAGGGGAAGATGAAGTTAAGATGCTGAAGATGATGTAGGAGGCGGCTCAGGAGGCGGACGGCTAACCGGGAGGAGGCGGAGAACAGGAGTCCAGGGTGGTGCAGGAGGTGGTAAAGTCCAGGAGATGGCCTTGAACAGGGGCTGAAGGATGTTGTGCCAGGCACCAGCCAGGGTAGTGCCCCACGGCTGCGTTGATGGAGGAGCCATGGAAGGGAGTTAATGACGACCGCCATGGGGAGGACCATAGTCAACAACAGCGAGGATGGAGCCCACCGCGTAGTTGACGAGCTGAGATGGTGGAGAGATGGTGACGATCTAAGCGGCCGCGACGGAGCCGCAGTGACGACCTCCTGAGATCGAGGAGGGGATCCGGAGGTCTGAAGACGCGCAGGAGCTACCGAGGGCGGAGACGGAGCCTGAGGTAGGGCGGAGCAAGCCGTAGTGGAAGGGGTGGAGGGCCAGAGAGCAGCGAATGGTCCGTAGGTCTGCACCGAAGGCGAAGCGATGTCTGTAGAAAGGGGAGCATCACCCAAACCTTCCAGTTACAGCAGAGATGTCAATTCAAGCTCTTGTTTTATCTGCATCTAACAAGCCAGCCACTAGTGATCTGCATGCGAATCGAACGTTGTATCAAATGTCGTGTCGGAAATACCAAAGGCCCACTTTTGTCACAGACACGCCAGGCTCCAACACCATCCAATTACAGCTCACTCCCTCACCAGAGTACTAATCATCCGCACCTGCACTTCATCTCCACGCTAATCACCATCACATATAAGACACTCTCACACCACCAGTCATTGTCCAGTCTCGTTCGCATCTAGTGTTATCTTCATGCTTACCTCAAGGACTCCTTGCTACCTACTTACCTGTCTCCAGTGTCTCCAAGTCTCCTTGTGTGATTCCTGTGTGTGAGTGTCTCCCTTCTCCAGCGCAACTCCTCGTCTCCTTCACCACGGATCATCTACCCTATCAACACAAAGGACAGTATCTTACCATTACCACTCTGCATTCTACATCAAGTGTTCACTTATACTCACCTGCACGTCTGTCACCACTGCTGTGTGTCTAATAAACTACCATAACTGTTATCTCAAGTCTCCGACCCTTCTGTATTGTAACAAAAGACCAGACCTAGACCATATAAACACCAGCATTAGCCACCCAGACCCGTTTCAAGACCTTGTCAACGCTCTATGTCGAGCTCTCCACCACCAGCCATCACCTCCCTCAACACCACCGCCACTTCCTCACCAGCTGTGTTCGCCAGTCCCATGGCCAAGCCAGCACCCTACTCTGGTTCGGCGGAGGATTGCAACGGTTTCCTCCTGCAATGTTCGCTGTTCCTGGAGATGCAACCACACTTGTTCCCCACAGAAACCTCCAAGGTAGTCCTTTTGATTTCACAGTTGAACGGCAAAGCTCTGCAATGGGCCGATTCCATCTGGTCACAAAATAACCCAATTACTCAGACCTATTCCAGTTTCGTAGCTCACTTCAAGGAAGTCTTCGGGAAACCAGCCTGGGATTCATCAATTGATGAAAAATTGTACAACTTGAAGCAGGGAACGTCAACTGTGAACCAATATGCCCTTCAGTTCAGAACCCTAGCTGCCTCCAGTGATTGGAATGAGCAAGCCTTAATTACAACTTACCATCAAGGATTGGACCCTCGAGTGTGGTTGCATCTCGCTGCATACGAGGATTCCATCAGGCTAGAACGCTTTATTCAACTCTCCATATGCTTGGTGGCAGGTGGCAAATAGGTGTTAAAATGGAGAAAAAAAACCTTGGAAGAACCAGGCTTAGTCGGGGGGCCAGTTCTCCTCTGGCAAACAGTGCTTTGTTATGACTCAGGTTGCTATCATAAGTCAGATAGGATCGCAACATTCAAAGTATTTAATTCAGTTCCATCCAGCTGAGGATCGTATTCATCACACCGGTATGGACGGTTGTTGAGGAGCTGCGCCACTGGTTGTCATGTTGATGAGGCCTTCACAGTGAATGATCTAGTTGACTCAATCTCTGCTGATACTTCAGGGCTGCGTTGTGGTCGTGTAACAACGCAGGTCCTTGGTTTCACCTGGATGCGGCCCGGATCCGGTTGACTACAGTAAACCTTGGGATAAACAGAAAGACTAATATTAGCGTAGATGCCATTCTTCTTCTGATGTAACGAGTACATCTGGTGTTATAGGTAGTGTTCCCAGTTCCGGCTTACCTAATTTATGCAGCCTAATAATCCTTTAACGGATTTGAAAAAATAAATTGATAATGTGTTATGTGTATGCCAGGTTAAAGAGATGCGTTTTTAGTCTAGATTTAAACTGACAGAGTGTGTCTGCTTCCCGAACAATGCTAGGAAGATTGTTCCAGCGTTTAGGCGTTTAGGATCTACCGCCTGCAGTTGATTTTGATATTCTAGGTATTATCAACAGACCTGAATTCTGAGATCGCATTAGACGCGAAGGACTATAATGCATTAATAGCTTGCTCAGGTACTGGGGAGCTAAACCATTTAGTGCTTTGTAAGTAATTAGCAAGATTTTAAAATCTATACGATGTTTAACAGGAAGCCAATGCAGTGTTGACAGAACTGGGCTAATATGGTCATACTTCCTAGTTCTAGTAAGAACACTAGCTGCTGCATTTTGTACGAGCTGTAGTTTATTTATCAGGCGAGCAGAACAACCACCCAGTAAAGCGTTACAGTAATCTAGCCTTGAGGTCATAAACGCATGAACTAACTGTTCGCATTTGTCATCGAGAGCATATGTCGTAGTTTAGATATATTTTTAAGATGGAAGAATGCGGTTTTACAGATGCTAGAAACATGGCCTTCAAATAAAAGTTTGGTATCAAAGAGCACACCCAGGTTCCTAACTGACGACGAAGACTTAACAGAGCAGCCATCAAGTGTTAGACAATATTCTAGGTTATTACGTGAAGAAGTTTTTGGTCCAAAAATTAGAATATCTGCTTCTTCTGAATTTAGTAGTAGGAAATTACTGGTCATCCAATTTTTTATATCAGCTATGCATTCCGTTAATTTTGTGAATTGGTAAGTTTCGTCAGGGCACGAAGAAATATAGAGCTGAGTATCATCAGCATAACAGTGAAAACCAACACCATGCTTCCTAATGATATCTCCCAAGGGTAGCATGTACAGAGTGAAAAGCAATGGTTTTAGTACTGAGCCTTGCGGTACTCCATATTCAACTTGTGATCGATATGACCTCTCTTCATTTACTACTACAATGCAAGACATCGGCCACGCTGTCCACCTACCAGATTAACTCTATAACAGGCAAACCCCTCAGCAGGAAGCAAGTACGTTGAGTCGTCGGTCCCTTACAACTACAAGTGGGCATCCTGCATGTGGAAGAACTACATCTGCTGGTTTTGGAGGACTCCACCGCTGACGTGATCTTAGGGGCCCCTGATTGGAGTAACACAACCCAGTCGTCTCCTGGAAAACCGGCGAAATCCTGAAGTGGGGCGACACCTGTTTCCCGGGCTGTTTCTCCAAATTTCCTGTCCCGTCCTCTCCTCATCTGGAACACCTCTCTGTCTGTGCCACATCCATCGAGAGTCCCTTGGAGAAACGCTCGTTAGAAGTACCATCTTGTTACACCCCCTTCAGTGATGTCTTCTGCCCTAAGAAAGCCTCCAAACTGCTTCCACATCGGCCATGGGACTGTGCCATCGATCTGTCAGTGCCCAGGGGACGCTTTATCCAAGATTAGAGTTCTATCTCCAGTCCATTTACTAACCTCCTCCGAAATAAGCCCAAGTCTCTGTCCTGGACTCCAGCTGCCACCAACGCTTTCAATACCCTGAAAGAAGCCTTCACCACCGCTCTCCTCCTTGTCCATCCCGACCCCGGCATTGGCTGGAGGGAGCCAAACACCCCTTCTTAGTACTCACAGATCATAAAAACCTGGAGTACCTGCGAGTGGCTAAAAGACTCAACCCGAGACAAGCACGCTGGGCTTTATTCTTCACCTGCTTCAATTTTACTATCTCCTATCGTCCTGGTTCCAGAAACGTTAAGGCTGATGCTTTATCCCGACTACATGCTCCAGAGGAAAGCCCTGAGGAACCCGAAACCATCCTCCCAGAAACACTCATCGTCAGCCCCATCTCTTGGTCAGAAGAAACCATGCCCTCCTCCAATGCCTCTCCAACACTCCACTGGGTTGTCCTCCAGCCTTGCAGTACACCACCAGGGCACGGCGCACTCCACTCATCCACACTGCCCATACATCTTTAGGCACTGGCCACCCGGGGGTCAATGAAACCCTCTGCTAAAAGAGCGCTTCTGGTGGCCGAATATGGCATCGGACGTCAGAAGGTACGTGCAGGGGTGTAAGGAATGCGCCATCTCGAAGAGCCCTCACCATCTACCATCCGGCAAACTCCTTCCTCTGCCTGTTCCCAATCGACCCTGGTCACACCTAGGAGTGGACTTCATCACTGATCTTCCTGCTTCCAATAACTGCACCTGCATCTTCGTAATTGTGGATAGATTCTCCAAAATCTGCCGTCTGATCCCACTAAAAGGACTACCCACTGCTATGGAGACTGCAGAAATAATGTTCAATCACGTCTTCAGATATTTTGGAATCCCCGAAGACATCGTTTCGGACAGAGGACCACAATTCATCTCTCGGGTATGAAGAGCATTCTTTTCACTCCTAGGTGTGACCGTCAGCCTCTCTTCAGAATACCACCCTCAGTCGAACGGGCAGACGGAGAGGAAGATCCAAGAGATCGCTTCCTTCATACTTTCTGTCACGGCCACCAGGACTCTTGGAGCCAGTACCTGGGTTGGGCCGAGTACGCACAGAACTCCCTGCGACAGCCTTCTACTGGACTGACCCCTTTCCAGTGCGTGCTCGCCTACCAACCCCCACTGTTCCCCTGGTCAGGGGAACCATCGGATGTACCATCATTCGACTACTGGTTCCGAGAGAGCGAGAGGGTCTGGGACTCCGCCCATCACCAGCTTCAGCGAGCCCTACGCAGACGCAGGATGACAGCAGACCTTCAATGCTCCAATGCCCCCACATACCAACCCGGACAGAAGGTCTGGCTGTCAACCCGGGACATCCGTCTGCGTCTGCCCTGCCGCAAGCTGAGTCCCAGGTTCATTGGCCCATTCACCATCACCAAGCAGATCAACCCGGTCACGTATCAACTTTTCAATTACCCTCTCAATACCGTATTCACCCCACTTTTCATGTCTCCCGCCTGAAACCTCACCACCCTTCTGTCCCTGTCTCCACAGAGCCTGGCGTAGCGGAAGCCGAACCCTCCCTTCCTCTTCTCTTGGACGATGGAGCTGCCTATGAGGTTCGTGAGATCCTGGACTCCCGGCGCCGTGATGGTCAACTGGAATACCTGGTAGACTGGGAGGGCTTGTGGGTCCCCAGAAATGATGCCCTCGACCCCAACCTTCTTCACACCTTCCACACCAACCATCCAGACAGACCAGCCCCACGTGGAAGAGGACGACCACCACGACGTTGGGGTCCCCGGCCCTCTGGAGCGGGCCATGAGGGGGTGGGGGGTACTGTCACAGACATGCCAGGCTCCAACACCATCCAATCACAGCTCACTCCCTCACCAGAGTACTAATCATCCGCACCTGCACTTCATCTCCACGCTAATCACCATCACAAATAAGACACTCTCACACCACCAGTCATTGTCCGGTCTCGTTCGCATCTAGTGTTATCTTCATGCTTACCTCAAGGACTCCTTGCTACCTACTTACCTGTCTCCAGCGTCTCCAAGTCTCCTCGTGCGATTCGTGTTTGTGTGTGAGTGTCTCCCTTCTCCAGCGCAACTCCTCGTCTCCTTCACCACGGATCATCTACCCTATAAACACAAAGGACAGTATCTTACCATTACCACTCTGCATTCTACATCAAGTGTTCACTTATACTCACCTGCACGTCTGTCACCACTGCTGTGTGTCTAATAAACTACCATAACTGTTATCTCAAGTCTCCGACCCTTCTGTATTGTAACAACTTTTAAGCGGATGGTGTTTTAAACGAATGGCGCGAGGCCGTGCTAGCATAACCGGCTCCATCTGGTGTCACGGTGACATATGTGCTATCTGGGGTTAGCGTTTCCTCTGACAAGTCGTTGTCATGGAAACCAATACGCTGCCGTGCTAAGTCAAACAGTGTATATCAAATATCTGCATGTTTCAACATGTCCGTGCGTAGTCATAGACTGTCATGGGCATTTGAGGCTTACATGTTCATTCAAGGTTTTCTTTCAATCAGTGAAATTCATATTTTTACTAATGCAGACTTATGCTTTTCTACGAACACACGTTTTCACCTACTTTATTAGCCTCATGGCCTATGCTGACCTTTGCAGAAGCTATGTGGGAGGCATTGTGTTTGCAGTTCAAAGTCACTAGGGTCTTAAGAACCCCTTCTGAGGGGCCTTGTGTGTTACAGGCCTTCTGTGTGAGGTCATATAAATGGCATTGTGTGGGGGCAAGCTGTGCTGCCCAAAAAGGTGACTAAATGGTGTAAGAGGCAAAGGTCCTGTTGGTGTCCTCCATTCATTCAGGTTAGTCTGAGTCTGTGGCAGTAACATTGGGACTTTCAGATCTGCCCTGCTTGGTGTCGAGGGCAGCACTCAATTCACGTTCGGACTTCTGGGTCTGAGAAATCCTTTATGCCGGCTGGTTTCAGCTGCTAGTAGTCTGAGAGCGTCGCGATTCTGGCTGGATGTGCTCCAGAACAGAGAGTTTGTCTTGATGGGTCACCCCAGTCAAAGACTTAGGGTGAAATTTAATGTCTCATATGTTGGCATGGGCGCTGTGGTCTGCCAAGCAGCGGGCTCCTTCCCCTTTGTGCAGGGCTGGGGGAGCTTGCGCTGCTGCTTTGAAGTCCATCAGGGTGCATTTTTTCTTGTGGGGTCCATTTGCTCTTCTCTTCCACGCTACTGAATTGCGGAGTCAGTGTTTGGATTTCAGCTCTGCATGCGGATGGCCTTCAAGGGCCTTAGCTTTGGTGTCTCTTTAAATTCAAAAAGTTCTTCACATTCTTTAAGTGGAAAGTTCCTTTTCAGGTCTTGTTTGATGCTGCTCTCTGTGCTCAGCAGCTGTCAGTGCCTCCTGAAGACTGGTGATCTACCTCAGTTGCTCCACTCTGTCAGGGTCCTTGCATCTGTCCTGTGCCTTCTCATGCTGAGTGGGTTGGTTCTCCGTGGAACTCTGTGACTTGCAGCATTCGTTCTTTTACCACCTGTTGGAAGCCCGTATGAGCATGGGCTAAGGAGACCTAAGCTCTTTGTGGCTCAGGCTGGGTGTCAAGTGTCCGCTTGTGCTGCTGATCTCGCCATTCCTTGCTCTGCCATTGCAGGTCGTTGGCTGCTTTGGCTGAAGGGTGTCCATCACACTGTTCCGTTGGGTCCCCAGGGGGTCCTGGATGGCAGGGCTGGATGTCCTAGGCAAACTGGCACACTTATGGGGACACGAGAGAGATGGCACAGGCAAATGCAAGTTTCGTACAGAACGGCTATGTGGGTCAGGTAGGGAGTGAATAGCTGAGGAGGGGGAAGCCAGTATGAGACTTAGTGCTGGTCACAACTAAGGGATTTGAGTATCTTTGTTGACAGCTGTAAGCTGTGCTGACTGACGACTGGGCTGGTACATGTCGTTAAACTATTACTCAGAATACTGATGGTTCTTTTCCACAGGTTGTCACCATGAGGGTGACAAATAAACAAAACTGAAATAAAACAATAAAATGAAATCAGAAAAGGGAAAGGAAGAAAAGAGGTTTTTACCTATTTAATTTTACTAGGAGATATGGCCAAGCAGGTTTCACTTGTTCAAGTAATTACTGCTGTGAGCTCAATACATCTCTAGGCTAACAGAGAAACACCAAATGCCTCGAGGTCTAAAGGAAAAGAAACAAAGGGAAGTGTTTCTTGTCCTTTCTGGGACCAACAGTGCATTGGACGGTGGCTGTACTTCATGTACTCTGCACTAAGGAGTGAGGAGGGGTAGCTAAGAGATGGGAATTGGGATGTTAATAACCTATAACCCATTATACCTTATTAAGGAAACAACAGTTTCTAGAACTACCATAATCCTATACAGAGAGGGAAGATGATGATGGTAAAATAACTAACAATAGGGTACAAGCAGAAAGTCCTTCCTTTAGCTCTAGGGAACAAAAGGGGAGGTGAATACACAAATCGATTTAATTAAATTTCAAATCTAATTAAAACCAACTTGGCTGAATAGAGATATTAAGGCTTAAACAAAAGAAAGTGAATGAAATAAAATAAGCCACACAGAGGAGGAATAAAGTCGAAATAAAAATGAAAGTAGAATTTCCTTATAGATTTAGGAATCTAAAAAAAAATGGTAAATAGACAAAATTAATTTAACTAAATTTTCAAATTTAACTAAATTCAACTTGGCTGCAAGGGATAGTCAGGTTAACAAAGTAATTGAGGGAAATAAACTAAGATAAAATAGCATGGAGGAACAAAATAGCAGCTTCGGAACCCGTGCAAATCATTTGTCTTGCATCAGTGATTCAAAGCGTGTATCAAACTGCTAAAGTCACGTGATTTCTGTAAACGAGGCTTCATGATGCGTCATGGCTGTTTCAAAGTAATTTGAAATTTCAGTGGTTTGTCTCTGTCTCATGGACCCATGTCTATACATGATTTGTATATGAAATGTGTATAACACATTTGAATAACGCATTTGATAAAGGGAAGAGACCCTTTTTTTTCCTTTTTTTTTTTAAAACCTCTTGTTTGTCTGATTTAGCCCAGTTTTCATAAACGAGTCCTACAGTTTACTGAAATATCATGTCTTAACAGAAACCTCATGTTTAAGGATATTAGATAATTCGTTGATTGCTTTTAATTGATTCCAACTTCAATAAAACATTTGTAAATGGTTTATTAAAGATGTCTCCTTCAGTTAAGTTTTCACTGCACTTACTGTTCTGACCAGCAGAGGTCACCAGCTCGTGGTGCTTTGAGCGGTTTGAAGCAGTGAATCGTTGGTGACGCAATTGATTCGAATGATTCTGAGCTTCACAAAGTTTCGCATTCCCCATCACAGTTTAAATCAAAGTCCCTAAAGGGTCCGAAAGCCTACAGATTCTTTGGTTCGAATATTACATTTCACACTCACACATTTCTTGGTGTTAGCAGGGTGCTAACAGCTTTTAGTCAAGGTGAAGGGTTTTAACTTGTAGAATATCCGTGCGGGATTGCTAGAGAGCTAGCTTTGGCTACACGCGGTTGTTGTTTGCACAACAGTCTGTGACATGGGTGCTGTTATCAGACTTTTAGAGGTGTCTGCTCACATGCTCTGTTGTCATGCGTTTCCAAGAGACCAATGCCAGCTCGCAGCACAATCAGAAGGGAGCAGCATTCTAACTGTGCTGTAAGTCCGCACTGAGAACTCTAGCATGGTCACGCATAACTCACAAATCACAACAGCACATCACTTCACAGACAATGGTGAATTATTAGTTAGTTAGGCTAGAATTTACACCACAAATTTGACGCGACTGTTTCATATGAGTGGTCCAACGCGTTGATATGAATACGATGGCGTAACGAATAATGATAAGGCCTTATTAATCGGTGACTGAGGAGCACCATTACAAACGCTGTAGTGAGATTCTTCGTCACACAGGTAAATTTATGCTGCTTAATCTGAGATTACTTCATCAGGAAAAGACTTATGCATTTAAACTGAAAGTGGGGTTTTCTTCGCCCAAGATCAGGTTATTCTGGCACCATTTGTACGCACTGCTAATCTGAGATTCCGTCGTCAGAAGAAGACTTATGCATTTAATGCTGAAAGTGGGGTTTTCTTCTTCGTTGCCATTTACACTTATGATTTCTTCGATAATTTCAGGTCAGCTTCTTTGTACAATTTAAACATGCATTATAGCATTGAGGGACTTTCTGCCGTTCAAAGGAACGCGCATTCAAGCAACAGTTTTGCTGATTTTATCAGAGATCTGTACATACATGTATACGATGTTAATAAAGCTTATGGAACAACATATGATTGCTTAATGAGTCCGTCTGCCAACAATTGTTTAAAATGATGCCTTTCGTTCTCCACCAACATGTAGCGAATTAACTCAAAGGGGAAATATTAATAATTACTCATAACTCATTTTGATTATTAATTATGATTAATCATGAATATGTGAATCAGTTAATCAGATTAACTTGAGGTAGCTACATTAAAATTAATATTACAATCAATTAACCTGTTCGTCCGGTGAACACATAGTGTTAATTGTTTATTAAGTCTAAGAAATGTTCATTTCCAGGTTATGGAAAGACAACATTCTTATTGTACAGTACTACTCAGAGCCTGTAGTCAAGATCTAAATCATTTAAGAGGCAATTTATTAGCAGACGGAGTCAGAACCAAACATCTATTGTGCACAGTCTTTATTAACTAACTCACAAACACATAACTAAACTAACAAACACATAACATACACACAGGTCACACACATACGTAGGTAAAAATGAGCAATGAGAGTTGAACCGGAAGTGGGACCGGAAATAGAAAATTAATACTAAATCGCTGTTTAGCGTTCAAATGTACGATACTTGCAAGGTGCCTTTAGGCTGAGGAGCATCGGATCTGCAGGCTGAGAAGAGATCTTGATGATTCGGTCCAAAGTTGTTGCCAGTATCTTCTGCGTTGGATGAAGTACTATGAAACAACTTAAGCTGTTAATTTGACTCTTAGTGGGGAACAAAGTTCCCATAGTTGTCATAGATGAGCACATGGCTGGGTTGTAGGCTGAGCCTGCAGCAACAAGGGGTCTTTTCAGTCGTCCAAAAAGCAGGAAAGGGGAGAGAGCGTGATCTTGTGATCGGTGATTTTAAAGGGTGAACATGTCGCACCCACTTGAGGTGTCTGAGCTAATAGGGAGTTTTCCTCTCAGAGGGAAACTTTTACGAGTCTTTGTCCCATGTGATTTTAGGTAATTATAACTTTGCAACTCTGAAACATTAATACAAAAATAGTTCAAAAGAGAGAATACATAGAATAAACCTTATAAAAGGACAATCATGAGGGGGGAAAATTGGATACACGTTTATACATTTCTCATGTGGTTGTATATAGAATATATAGGATTAAAAGGGTTTATTTGTCCTTCTCAGAAAGAATAAAGTCAAAGTCTTCTCTGCGCATTCCTGACAGCAGTAAAATAGAAATAGGACACCTATTCTGTCCCTGTATTGCAGTTGTGGGGGATGGAATTAATAGGACTTGTGAGAGAGTGAGTTTCTGGGTAATTCTTTAGATATAATGAATAACTGTGTATTGGTCCAGACGCTACACTGCTAACTCTGCAGCTAGAACCGCAGCTCCTAATTCCAGTCTGGAAGTTGTATGAGCAACTTGTGTAGCCAACTTCGTCTTCCCTAGGACGAACCCAGTGTGACACGCTCCTTCTTTATTAATTACATAGATATGCCACTGCTGCAATCGCTCTGACAGAAGCATCTGAGAAAATATGAAGTTCCTTTCTCAGAGCTGTAGAGAGGGTAGTATGGACATATGGTCTGGGAATCTCCAGCTATTTGAGATCTTGTAGAGATTTCCTCCATGCATTCCATGCTTCTTCCTCATCTCTAGGGAGAGGAGAGTCCCAGTCAAGAGCCTCACCTGAGAGTTTTCGTAATAGGAATTTCCCTTCAATGATGATAGGGGCAACAAACCCAAGTAGGTCGAAGAGACTGTTGACAGTAGCAAGTATCCCTCTGTAAGTCAAGTCAAGTCATCACCTTTATTTATATAGCGCTTTTTACAATGTAGATTGTGTCAAAGCAGCTTTACATTGATAACTGGTACATTATTTTGGCTGCACAGCAGCTCTTAAAGAATAGTGTCAATGCAGGCAGATCAAAGCACTGTTGAATATCAAATGTCAATTGTCAAGTGTCCCCAACTAAGCAAGCCAAAGGCAATAGCGGCAATGAACCCAAACTCCAACAGGTGACATCAGGTGGCAAACAGGTGTTAAAATGGAGAAGAAAAAAAAAACCTTGGGAGAAACCAGGCTTAGTCGGGGGGCCAGTTCTCCTCTGGCAAACAGTGCTTTGTTACGACTCAGGTTGCTATTATAAGTCAGATAGGATCGCAACATTCAAAGTATTACATTCAGTTCCATCCAGTTGAGGATCGTATTCATCATGCCGGTATGGACGGTTGTTGAGGAGCTGCGGCACTGGTTGATGAGGCCTTCACAGTGGATGATCTAGTTGACTCAATCTCTGCTGATACTTAAGGGCTGTGTTGTGGTCGTGTCAAGGTACAGGTCCTTGGTCTCACCTGGATTCATACTTCCTAGTTCTAGTAAGAACTCTAGCTGCTTGATTTTGTACGAGATGTAGTTTATTTATCAGGCGAGCAGAACAACCACCCAGTAAGGCGTTACAGTAATCTAACCTTGAGGTCATGAACGCATGAACTAACTGTTCTGCATTTTTCATTGAGAGCATATGTCGTAGTTTAGAATTTTTAAGATGGAAGAATGCGGTTTTACAGATGCTAGAAACATGGCCTTCAAATGGAAGATTGGTATCAAAGAGCGCACCCAGGTTCCTAACTGATGACGAAGACTTAACAGAGCAGCCATCAAGTGTTTGAGAGTATTCTAGGTTATTACGTGAAGAAGTTTTTGGTCCAAAAATTAGAGTATCTGTTTTTTCTGAATTTAGTAGTAGGAAATTTATATCAGCTATGCATTCCGTTAATTTTATGAATTGGTAAGTTTCGTCAGGACGCGTAGAAATAGAGCTGAGTATCATCAGCGTAACAGTGAAAACTAACGCCATGCTTCCTAATGATATCTCCCAAGGGCAGCATGTACCGAGTGAAAAGCAATGGTCCTAGTACTGAGCCTTGTGGTACTCCATATTCAACTTGTGGTCGATATGACCTCTCTTCATTTACTACTACAAACTGATAACGGTCAGATAAGTATGATTTGAACCATGACAATGCAATTCCACTAATGCCAACATAATTTTCGAGTCTATTTAAAAGAATATTGTGATCAATAGTGTCAAATGCAGCACTAAGATCCAGTAACACTAATAGAGAGATACAACCCCGATCTGATGATAAGAGCAAATCATTAGTAATTCTAATGAGAGCAGTCTCAGTACTATGGTACGGTCTAAATCCTGACTGGAAATCCTCACAGATACTATTTCTTTCTAAAAAGGAACATAGTTGTGATGATACTGCCTTTTCAAGTATTTTTGACAGAAAAGTGTTTTAATAAGAGGTTTAATAATAGCCAGCTTAAAAGTTTTTGGTACATATCCTAGTAATAAAGATGAATTGACGATATTAAGAAGAGGATCTATGACCTCTGGAAGCATCTCTTTCAATAGCTTAGTCGGTATAGGGTCTAACATACATGTTGTTGATTTTGATGATTTAACAAGTTTAGACAATTCTTCCTCTCCTAAAGCAGTGAATGAATTTAATTTTTCCTCAGGGACACTACAATGCACTGTCTGACGCAATACTATAGTAGACGGTTGCATGGTTATAATTTTTTCTCTAATATTATCAATCTTGCAAGTAAAGAAGTTCATAAAGTCATTACTGCTGTGCTCTTTGGAATCATCAGAAGTTAATTTAGCCACTGTATCAAATAAATACCTAGGGTTTTGAAAAATAGGCAGATCTAGCAGATTTTAAGGCCTTTCTGTACTCAATCATTCTCTCTCTCCACGAAATGTGAAATACTTCTAGTTTTGTTTTCTTCCAGCTTCGCTCCAATTTTCTGGCTGCTACCTTTAGGGCCCGAGTCTGGTCATTGTACCATGGCGTTGGATTAATTTCCTTAATCTTTTTTAAACGCAAGGGAGCAACTGAGTCTAATGTGCTGGAAAAGACAGAGGCAATAGTTTCTGTTGCAACATCGAGGTCTTCTAAGCTGTCTGGTATGCTAAGGCGATGAAACTGATCAGGAAGATTATTTATAAAGCGATCTTTAGTGGTAGAAGTGATGGTTCTACCAAATTTATGGCAGGGAGGCAGTTTATCTGCCTTGACTAAATGTAGTATACATGAGACTAGATAATGATCTGAGATGTCGTCACTCTGCTGCAGAATTTCAATGGCATCAGTATCAATTTCATGTGACAGTATTAGATCTAAAGTATGATTACGACAATGAGTGGGTCCTGACACGTGTTGTCTAACACCAACAGAGTTTAGAATGTCTGCAAATGCCAATCCCTAACAAGGTAAAACCACCTTAATTCTTCCAAATCAAATGAGGGACGAAGACAACAAAGCCTTGGGTATCGGCTACCAAGTGGATGAAGACAAGCATGTTAACCTCAGTTAACTTTTCCAAAAGAAAGAAAAAGGAGGGGGGGGGGGGGAGACTAACCCAAGAAACCTGGGACCAACCTCTCTCAGAAAGGCTCAGAGAAGAAGAATATGTGCAGCTTGGACAGGTGAAATTCCACAGGAGTCTCACACCAGCTGGCTGGGTAGGGAAACCTTGGGGCATCACATTCTCTAATGGAAGTGACAAAACCTTTGGAGCTGTGATGTACTTAAGATGGGAGACAAGTCAAGGCACTGAAGTTCGATTCTTTGAATCAAAAGCCAAGCTGACACCCCTGGATCAGAAGGGAGAAGCTGTAAAAGCTGAGATCTGTGGTGCTGTCTTCACAGCCAGGATTAGGAAGTATGTGGAAAAGCATGCTCGAATGAAGATCAAGAGATGGGAGCCATTCAAAGAGTCAGTTATGGGTACAAAACCTTCTTTGGAAATAGAGTGGGTGAAATCCAGAAGGCTGGACCAGTGCAAGACTGTTGGTGGATTCGTAGAGATCTGAATATAGCTGACATCATAACAAGAGGGGGCGCTCCTGAAGATTTGAAGGAGAATTCCACATGGCAAAATGGACCAGAGTTCCTGAAGTGGCCAGTGGAGAAGTGGCCTATAAAATTAGCAGGAGAGATTGTAGCTCATGCCAGGAAGAGTGTAAACAAGCTCCAGAGGAAGGCATTCTCAGGTGCATTAACAAGAGCTCAAGCAAGAAAGAGTCAGCAGAAAGAAGAACTACAAGCCACTAAGGAAAGTCCAAAGAGTAAAACTCAAGAGGATAAACCTGTGGTAAACCCAACTCTTCCTCTGGCTGGGTTAAAGATCTTGTGGAAGTAAGAAGATTCAGTAGCCTGTCCAAACTGATGTGAGTCATTGCCTGGGTTTGTCTAGCTGCCAAGCAGTGGCTAAAGAGGAAGTGCCGGGCCCCTAAACAGTCAAAGTGGGAGGTAACGTCACCCAAGCAAGCTGTACTGACTGTCAAAGAACATGAAGATGCACTCAAAGACCTCTTCCTCGCAGCTCAAGAAGGTACAGATTTTTCAGACACAACTCTAAGCAGACTGGTAGTATACAAAGATGTGAAGTCTGGACTGCTAGTTTGTGGAGGCAGAATTCAGACGTTCAACAAAGATAAAACAGCAGTGCCAGTTTTACTATTTGAAGCATGGGTGTCTACATTGCTGGCACAAGAATCCCACAAAGTAAAACACGAGGGAGTAGCAGGAACTCTTCTCCTGATGAGAAAAGCCTGGGTAATAAAAGGCCATAGACTTGCCAAAAAAATGGTTGATAGCGGTTTCCTGATTTCCTGTGACAGGAAAAACAAGGCAAAACAGTGTCAACAAATCATGGCTGACCTGCCTTTAGAGCAAACAGCCCCAGCTGCACCTTTTGAATTCACCACCATGGACCTGTTCGGCCCTTATGAAGTGAAAGATGAGGTCAAGAAGAGAACTAGACTCAGAGTATGGGGAATAGTCTTCTGCTGCATGGCTTCCCGAGCCATACACACTGAAGTGGCGAGTGATATGTCATCTGAAGGATTCCTGCTAGCCTATCAAAGGTTCACTTCACTGAGAGGACACCCCAGGAAACTCTGGTCAGACCCTGGCACTAACTTTGTGGGAGCCAAACCTGCTCTAGAGAAGCTTCACAAATTCCTTGACCGACTAAACAAATCTGAACTTGAAGACACAGCTGCCAAGCATGATACAGAATGGTCGTGGAAGATCCACCCTGCAGACTCTCCCCATAGGAATGGAGCAGCAGAGGCACCTGTCAAAGTAGTGAAGCGGGCGTTGAGCAACCTTGGTGGAGATGGTGTTGGGGAGAATTCCAAACTTTTCTCTTCATGGTAGCCAACCTTGCAAATGAGAGACCCATCAATGCAAGAACTCAAAGCAGAGAAGACTGTGTAGAGTACACCACCCCAAATTCTCTGCTTTTAGGATGTGCCAATCCAAAGGGAGACCCTGGAGATTTCCAGTTTGATGGCTACCCTTACAAAAGACTAAAAACATATTCAATCATAGGTAAGCAATTTCTGGAAGAAGTGGAGCCAATTGGCTGGACCTAATCTGTTCATAAGAAACAAATGGCACACCAAAGAGCGAAATGTTGCGGTTGGAGATGTGGTCTGGTTGGCTGACCAAAATGCCTTGAGAGGACAGTACAAGCTGGCTAGAGTGGTCAGTGTCAATGCTGGCAGCAAAGGCATCGACTTTTCCCAGCTATCCTGTTCACATCACAAAGGCAAACGGCAAAGAAGGGCCCACAAGAGCAAATAGTGAAAGAACCAAGAGGCTTCAAACCAAAATCCAAGCCACAATTCTTCATAGAGATGTCAGACGCCTTGTCATTCTACTTCCCACTGAAGAACAAGCAAAGGACCAAGGGCTTGTGTGACCTCTCTGGATTTGGAAAAACCAGGAGCTCAAGTGGGGGAGGTGTTGAGCTAAATCTCAGGAATGGGTCTCAAAGAACTACACTTCCCAGAGTGCACCAGCAGCAGCAAACTGGCTGCTTATCACCGGATCAGTCATTGTCACTGATTGAGAGCACCTGTGAAGACATGGAGGTTCTCATTCAGTCAGAAAAAGAAACTTCAGAGAGAAGACGCTCCAAGTTCACTCATAGGTTCAGTCCAAAGACGCCAATGGTCGGTGAAATGTTTATTTAATTTCATGGTGTTTGAAATGCTGCTTAATATGTTCAAGTATGTTTAACTGCTGTGTAGATTGGTTAAGAAACACATTGCAGCATTGACTTCATTGATTTTGTGTTAAATGAGTTAAATGGGTTTCATTTGAGTTTGAAAAAAATTATACAAAATACAAAAGGATAGTACAAGTCAAAAATGGTAAAATTCTGTTACATGTTAAAACATTTGAAAATGTTTAATTTAAATGTTTAGTTAAAATGGTAACATTTGTTTCTCTGTCTTTAAAGGTTTACAACCTAATTTACTGAATCAACTGACAAAGCCAAAAAGAAAATTAAAAGTGATTGAGTCTGAAATTTGAGTTGTCCTTGTGTCCTTTGGAAGTTGAACAAGAGGAGAACTTGACAATGTATCAACATACATTAACAAAGTATATTAAAATAGAAAACCATTATTTGGTTAGAGATTTGAGACTTCTTTTAAAAACATTATAATAGTAGGCTAATGCATCCAATC
Organism: Elopichthys bambusa; assembly: GCA_037101425.1. NCBI lineage: Eukaryota > Metazoa > Chordata > Actinopteri > Cypriniformes > Xenocyprididae > Elopichthys > Elopichthys bambusa. Next base: position 22,450,984 of record CM074440.1, on the reverse strand, counting down.
CTTTGACTGGTTCTGTAATTTAAACTATAATAGGCCTATACAAAATTCTCTTCTCATGTGCAATAATATGTGCATGCATGAGATCACAAAAATCATGTTTTTTTGTCAAGAGTGGACATTATATTTACGTTAATACAGCTGATATGATCCTGTTATTAGAGGGTTTTTTCACATAGCCTACCTGACTGAAAGGGCTCATTATGCAGGTCATTATGCAGGTCTTTGTGTTCTCAAGTGTGAATCACAGCATTATTCATGAAGGTTCACGCCTCCACGAATACTGTGTTTCTTGACAAAAAGGGTCTTCTACAAAATTTAAATCAATATATGGTTTTAAATGAACGAGTAGGCAGGATCATTTTTACATCATTTTGAAGCAAAAACTCTAGTCTACAACCTCCAATACCCAGATATCTTGTGAACACATAATATTAGTTTTGTGGCCTTAAGTGATTTAAGTTTTGTTTTTTCAATAACCACGCATAAACGCTATTCCTTCAAAAATACAAACATGTACATACTGTAACGGTGTGTTACCCAGGAGGAAGAAGGCAAGAGAGCAGGTTTCCAAATAATCAAAGGTTCAATGATGAATCCAAAGGCAGGTAAACACATGCAAAATAACAGTGACTGGACCACTGAGGGAGGTGAGTGGTGTGCTTATAAGTCCTGTGTGATGAGGTGCTGACAAGGAACAGGTCTGTGTGATCAGCTGATGGTGGAACAAGACGGAGACCGTGACACATACATGTTGCTCACATATTATGGTAGCCAAGTTCGTGCTAAATGCAGTGTAATGACACTTTTTCCATTAATATATTTATGAACAACTAAAAAAAGCACAAATGTCAAGGCATGTCAAAACTTCTGCAGGGCCCCAAAAATCTTCAGACCCCAGAGGGTTAATAGCTACTTTACAGTCCCTGGCCAGATAAGTGGTAGTAGCACATCACCTGTAGCAAACCCCTTTCTCCTTTAGGAGTCTTGTGCTCGTCTAAAGGTTTGCTCCTAAAACCTCTGCAACGTTTGAGAGGGTGGGGCTTTTTATGAATTAGGCAGGTCTTATCCACATCATCCAACTCACAGTTTGAGCTGCTTGTCTGACTCACAGCACCTGATGACACTTCTGTCTTATGAGCGTAGACTGGGCTTTTCACTTGCCTCTTGACTGGCTGCTCCAGTTTCAACACACTATTGATTCCCGAAGACAGAGCAAAACTCAGATTGTTGCGTGTTCAAGCCTCTCTGCAGACAAAATCACAGAAGAATGAGAATGGAGGAAAGGCGACTTGATGTACAGTTTTGTACCAAGAACCTTGAGCCATCTGCTTCTCCTGAAGATTGTAAGGTAACTTATCTATGATGGGGGCTACACCTCGTGTGGTGTCAAGATAAGTAAGTCCGGGTGGGTAGCCTTCGTGTTTCACAGATTCCACTTCCTGTAGAAGATCTCCGAGCTCTCAAAGCTTTTTGGCATCCTTGTTGCTGATCTTTGGAAAGCTATTAATCCTATCAAAGAGGGATTTCTCAATAATCTCTGAAGAGCCATAGCAATCTTCCAAGCACTCCCAAGCCTTTCTTAAGCCTGTGTCTGGATTACCTGTATGCACAGGTCTGATCCTTCACACATAATGTGAAGACTGTTCTCCCAACCATTTAGAGAGAAGGTCTAACTGTTCAGTGGCTGACAGGTGCAAACCTTCAACTGCATTGGCAAAAGATGACTTCCACACCCAATAATTCTCAGGACGATCATCAAACTTTAAAAGACCTGAGTTAACAAACTCTCTGCATGCTAAGTACCTGGCGATTTCACTCACATTAGCGTCGTTGTTGAACAATGGCTGTGGTGTTGTCTTACATGGTGAGGAGGTGAATGGCAGTGCTTGGAATTTATGGCTAGGAGTTTGCACTGACCTCTGAGGCTGCTGCGTCATACTCTCAGTATCAGGTTTATTGTAGGAATCTCTGACATCTCAAGTGGTAAAGCGACGCTGCCTTTGGAGTGTTTTTAAGGCTTCAACACATGGATAATGTTAAATTATTGCGTCTTGTTCCAAGTTCACAACAAGTTTCAATATAAAAGTCTTTGCGACTGAGTGACTCGCTCATAAAGACGATCTTTGCCACCATCTAATGGCATAATATATGTAACTTCTGTTGCTGTTCATGGTCAGGGACTATTTTTTCTAGAGGAAGGAAGGCTTTTAATGATTTTACTTCATGAAAGTTGCATTGATACATATTTTTTGGCTTTGATATTTGTATTGTGTGGTAACCATTTTATAAAAGCAATAATCTCTGTGAAGCCATGGTTTACAGTTAATTTTTAACCAGGATTGGGGAGTAACACAATGTATAGGCATTCTGGATACAAAAATCCAGTAACTGCAATTCGTTACAGTTACGTAAAAAAAAAACGTAGTAATCAGATTACAGTTACATTTTTAAAAAGGGGGGATTACTATTAGGATTACAATGGTTTCATTTAAAACTAAATAAGTCATTATTTTGCCATATTAACACCATATTAAGCGCTGCTTGATTATACAGTATTTCCTGGTTCTGTTGCCAGTGATGACTCACGTGAGCCAACTGCTGGTGCATGCGCAAATAACACCCGTCTAAAATCTCCTCAGACACAGACTGAATCAATGCTACTAGTCTAAAGGCAGGAACACACCAAGCCGACGGTCGGCCGACTAAGTTTTCTCAGTGTGTTCCGCACCGTCGGCTGAAGTTGGTCCTCTTCTGCTTTTTTTTCGGCCGTCGGCGTCAGAGCTTTGGACCCAGATGCTGCCGACGTGAGCCAATCCCCGCAGTCTGCTTTCGTTGCCACTTGTTCGTCGGCTTGGTGTGTTCCTGCTTTAACGATGCTGCCCGTGGGGAAAAAAGCTTTTAATTCATGGAAATTTCGCTGCTATTTTGTTTTCAAAGAAGAAAATGTAAACAACATGGTTGTACAGTGCAAACTCTGCCTTCCAGCTACGAAAGCATTTTCTTTATCAAAGGACTCGACATACAACCTAAAGAAACATTTGCAGGTAAGACTAGCACAGAAAACATATTAGCTAAAATGTAGTGTTTATTACTGCTTCAAAATGCAGTGGTTTGTATGAACGCAGTTGTAAGTTTTCTAGCGATGCTGGAATCTGTAGAAATTAGGAGAGTAGCCTACCCACAATGTCCCTTTCACTTGACGGGATGTTTCATTCTAGGTAGGGGAACTGCCACCGCCAACGCCCCAAGTTTAGTCAGGCAAAAGAAAGATCAACAGCTTTAGTCAACATGTAGGCGTATTTTAAAAAAAAAAATGTAGATTGTGTAGAATTTAAATGTTGTGTATAAACTATAATTATAATTTTTCCTTGTACATGTTAGTTAAAAATAAAATAAAATAATCTGTAATTCCATACTGTAGCCACTAGATGTCTGTATAGCCGTTTCATAAATATATATTCAGGGCTGTGTATTCCCATGTTGTGGAAATGAGACATGATTGCTTAATTGTTTTAATAGGCTTTAAAACTAATCAAAATGCTAAACATTAAAACTGAGGCAGAACAAACATGAACAGAAATGTTTGATCCGAGCTTGTTCAGTTTGGTTATGATCTGATGTCACTTTTATATTTTTAAGCTCTAAACAACAACAACGATAATAATATTGCAATAGATCATTTATCTGATTTTTAAAATATATTTAATGTTTAGACCCATACAAAAGTATGGAATGTGTAACATTTAAAAACTTGCAGAAATTAGGGAAGAAATAATTAAAATTAAATTAAAAAATGCAATTTATTTACAGTAAAAATGGTTTCCCTTTTCTTTCTTTAAAATCCTTAAGCACAAGCATAAAATTAAAAAGCCTACAATTACTTTTTTAAATTACATTTTGTTTTTTCAGAGGACGCATCCACATCATTTGGCCAAAGAACCTAGCTGGCCTGAGATGACTAAGCAACCTAGCACATCTGATCCTGGGTAAAGGACCTTGCATCCTCAATGCAAACAGGCAAAGCTGAAATTTGGACAAAGGACAGCTCAGAGTACAATTAACAAACTAATTCTTGACTTCTCAATTGATGATGTTCAGCCACTCTCATTGGTTGAGCAGCCTTTGTTTAAAAAACTTGTGGATGGAAGGAAAAACTGTGATGTGCAGAAAAACTCTTGTCCAGAACATTGAGAAGGAATTTGCAGTAATGAAAAATAGCTTGACAGAAACACTTGTAAATGTATCAAATGTCTGCACAACAGCAGACTTGTGGACTGCACATAACGGGAGTTTCTTAGGCATGACATGCCACTGGATTGAAGAAAACACTCTGGAGAGAAGGTCTGCTGCATTGGCCTGTGCACGAATTTGAAGGCGGCACACTTCTGACATCCTTGCCGCAAAAATTAGTTAAATACATGCAGAGTACAAACTACAACACAAAGTAAGGGCTACTGTCACCGATAATGGCAGTAACTTTGTAGAAGAATTTTAAACATCTGAGGACATAGCTGCAGATGACCTGGATGATGGAATACAATTTCTAGATATGGATGCAGTTCTTGAAATGCAGAGAGATGAAGAGCATTTTTTTCTTCCTCCTCATCAAAGGTGTGCTGCACACACCTTAAATCTGATTGCCACTAATGAGGTGGATAAAGCAGCATCAAAAGGCCTTTTTCGGAAAGTTTACCGAAGTGCAACAGGAAAATGTGCTTCTATATGGAACAAGGCACATCGGTTAACAGTAGGTGCAGAAGCTGTTCAACTAGATGGAATTCAGAGTATGAAGCCATTTCCAAACTGATTGGTCTCAAAGATGATCAGTTGACTGACATCTGTGGAAAACTTGGAGTTACCAAACTGCACCCACATGAGGTGACTTTTCTGAAAGAGTATGTGGATGTGTTACAACCCTTTTCCCATTCCATTGATCTACTACAGGGGGAGAAAAGATGCTACCTTGGATTTCTCATTCCAATAATCCTAAGCCTTAAATCAAAACTTTCTGACAAACTGCCACATGTATCATACACAGCTAACATCATCACTGCAGTCCTGCAGCAGAAGATGTGAAAAAAGCACTGGTTAAGGAGGCAACATCTTTGGAATCCAGAGCTCCTTCTCGAAGCAGAATGTCAGATGACCACATGGAGCAAGTCCTCCTCCTTCGTTACAACAGAAAGTTTTGCCCAAACTGAATCAACAGTTGGAATGCACATTTAGTCTTTCATTGGGTATGCCAAATGCTGCCAGTAGACTAACTGCAATACTTGACAGTATTAAACTTTGCAGAATCCAATTTTGAATCCAATGATACTTTTAGTTTTGTTTGATGTTGTGTAAAAATTCTAGTTTCATATTTGCAGAGCATATTATCAGCATTATATTTGCTTGAGAAAAAAAAAAAAGATTTTGTATTCTATATTTCCCTGTTGCAGAAACGTTTACATTGTGTTTTTGTTTTTTTTTCAGAAATTTATATTAACTATTTTCCTGTTGAAAAAACATTTCCATTGTTTAAAAATTGTTCTTATTATATTTGCTTGAGAGAAAGAAAATTAATTTACATTCTCTATTTTCCTCTTGAAGAAATATTTCTGTTGTGAACAAATTCTGGTATCATAGTAGCAGAATATTTAGCTACAGCACAGTAGAGCATTGTTACAGCATGTTCTTATTGTATATGCTTGAGAAAAAAATTAATTTGTATTCTCTGTTTTTTCTGTTGTGTAAAACATATTAATAGAGCATTCAAGTACAACATAGTTGCAGCTATTTGACTTTTTTTTTTAAACAGGTTATATTTTGCAAATATTTTACACTTTGGACCAAATACATAATAAATTAAAGCTTTTTTAAAAATAATATTTCTTCTTACTTGACTTTATTTATATATGTGACCTTAAAGTAATCCAAAAGTAATCAGATTACATTACTTTCATATTGTGGTACACGGATTACATTACTGAATACTTTTTTTATAAAGTAATTTGTAACTGTAACGGAATACATTTTTAAAGTAACCCTTTACAAATGTAAAAAGGTCATCAACATACTTTGTTGCTTATCAGGACAGGAATGGGGAGCAAGTAGAGCATCTCTACAAAATATATACTGGGCACTCATGAGATCTCATGAGATACACATCCTGTCAAAAGTGACAGAATGCTGGGAATATAATGAGAGAAACGCTGCGTCAAGCGCTGTGGAAACGCAATAGCCACGCCGCCATAATACCAAGTGTCTGTCTGTGTGAATCCGAAGTGCAAAACGAGAGCACCCGTGACCCCAGGGTCGAGGCTAAGTCCAGGTCATAAAACCTGATAAACGTGTGCGGCGAGGACCAACCTGCCGTATCACAGGCTAATTTATATAGTCTCAAGTATCCATTTGTTCATAGTCTGCTTAGATGCAGGACACCCTTTCTTGGGTGACCCAAAACAAGACATAAGCATCCAAGGCCTTAACCAGGCAAAGCAGATTTAATTTCTCTTGGTCTGCATTCTCAAAGGGAGGTGAACAAAAGGCTTGCAACACAATGGGTCCGGACACATTAGTGGGAACCTTAGGTATATAACCTTCCCTAGGAAAAAGAAAAGCTTGACCATGCCTGGAGCGAAGTCCAGGCAGGAAGGGGATACCGACAGGGCCTGTAAGTCTCCAATTCTTTTAAGAGACGAAATAGCGTGAAGGAACACTGTCTTAAGTGTAAGGAACTTCTCCAGAACCTCTTCAATGGGTTCAAAAGGGGCCATAGAAAGGCCTTCAAACACAGAGAGATATCAGATCCGAGAATCAGACTCGGTCCGGCCGGAACGGGACTACTAGAAGGAGACGAACCCCGTCCCTGCGCGAACTCTTTCCAGCCTCGGCCACGTCTGTACCATAGCGTCCAGTCCCAGAGGAGTCCAGTCCCTGAATCTGCTCCCTGATTCAGACGCCCTGGGATATAAACTGCCCTTAGAGACAGCAGTTTCCCATGGGCCCACAAGAGGATCTGGTGTGCCAATTTGCATAATGGTGGCGAGCGTAGACCTCCTTGATGGTTTATATAAGAGACCACCGCTGTGTTGTCCGTGCAGACCAACACATGATGGCCCCTCAGGTCTGGGAGGAAGTGTTTGAGTGCCAGGAACACAGCTATCATCTCCAACTGGTTTATATGCAATGACAGATGATGACCCTGCCAAAGACCCTGAGCTGAGCAACCACTCATGATCGGCCAGTGAGAGATTTGTTTTTCTATTGTCTGCAGGACCCATTTGGTATATTTGGATATATTTGGTAAAAGTTTCCACGCTGCCAAAAAATCTACTAAGGGAACCAGTTTCTCGAGACTGGCCTCTGGTGTCACCTGAGCAACCAGCTCAGTGCCCTGAAGCAGCGAACCAGCAGGGAACAACCGAACTGGCCCCACTGAGACCCTCCTCAGAGGGAGCGAATGTCCTAGTGCTGCTACATTTCCGGGCGGAGAACGGCCCCTTGAGGGCACAGAGATGAGACTTGCACCATATAATGAGGTGTAATCCGACTCAACCCGGAGGGGACTGCCCTGTCTCTCTGCAGGGGAGCACGGGTGGTGACGCTCAGTTTCTGCTGCGCTCTGTGAGTGGTGCTCGCACAAGTTGAGCCAGAGGTGCCTCTCCGTGGCCACCAGGGCTGCCATAGAGCGGCCGATTGATTTGGCCATCTCCTTAGTGGCATGGAGAGACAGGTCTGTTGCCCTTCTAAGCTCAACAAATGCCTCGCAACTAACTTCCTCACCCTTATTAAGATCCTTTAGCAGGTCAGCTTGATATGCTTGCAGAATTGACATAGTGTGCAAGCATGCAGTTGCCTGACCTGCTGTAAGCTTTGCCCACTAAAGCCGATGTTGTTCTGACCGGCTTAGTGAGAAACTTCGGGGCTTGGCAGGGGCAGGGACGATGCTGAGGCATCGCCCCATAACCATGTTGTTTCAGACCCCAATGTTAGAATAATTTGACGTTTGGGGACTGAACACACGGTATGAAACTGGCTTTCTCCACGATCTCGATACCTCAGTATGAAGATTGGGGAAGAAAGGCAAGCCCCAGCGAGGAGGTTGTGACCTAGATGGAAGGAAACGTTCGTCTAAAAGACTTTGTTGACAAACTTCCTGTTTCTCGGCCAGCCAGTCAATCTGCAACTGGGTGTGAGGTGGCGAATCCTCAACATCACCAGGATCGATACTAACAACATCCAACTCCTCAGAGCTGGATAATTGTTGTACCATTGCATCAACAGGGGCGGAAGAAACCGCAGGGCATGCTTTCAACCCTTGTGATACACTGGACTGAGCAGGTGAGGGTATAGATAGGGCAGGACCCGTCTCTAACCCCTCTGCAACGTCTATCTGCGAACCCCACGACAAGAGCCTTCGCTGTGCCTCAGCAGCAGCGGTACCCGAGCCGCGGGGAGCGTGAGCTAAAGTAGTCTCCTCAAGAAGTGGCCGGCGGGAGTGGAGCATCTTCAACGACAACTGCTCACAGTGCTCACAATCAGCCCCCTCAAAGGGCTGCCTGAGCATGCTCCACTCCCAAACAAACAACACAAAGTTCGTGTGTATCCCCACCCGTAATGAAACGAGGGCAGGGATGAACACACTGCTTAAATTGCTGCTTGCTCATCATAATAACTGTCTAATTAGATATAAAGCTGATATAAAGACAGACAACACCAAATAGGACAAACAGTTTCACAGAGAGCGCTTGCTGAAGACACAGAAGCTAACGCTGTTTGGTTCAGGTGTGCTTTATAGTTTCCTGGTCATGATGTGACCCGCTTATGATGCTGCGTCATGCCATTGGACTGATTTCACGACGCAATCACGCAGAGGCGTTCCCACAGTGCTTGACGCAGCACGAGTTCCCTTGAAAGGGAACATAGGATTGCATCAATTACAGTACAACAATACAGTCTCAATTTATTCCATTCCTCCTATTCCTTTTGCCAAATGTTGACTTCAATATACAGCAGAAATTGAAAGACAATTTTAAACAACTTCCAGTACTGCATATAGTTCAGAATTATTTTGAGAAGCATTATTCAGAATCAGTGTTTTTATTCACAGATGGATCCAAAGATCCTGATACAGGATATGCAGGTGCAGCAGTGTATATTCCAATGAGTGATTTTTATATTAAGAAAAGAGTAACCAATCATTTGTCAGTATATACTGACAAATACAGTAGATTATTTGCTTTAAATGAATGGTTAATGTCTTGGTGTAATGAACAGAAGCTGCTCTTTATAAATAATTGGAATCTTTTCTGGGAGCGACCTAGGCTCTTCCGTGCTGATGGCCTGCACCCCAGCAGAATCGGAGCTGATCTTCTGTCGGAGAACATCTCCAAGACGCTTCGCACCGTATGACTAGTAAGTCAAACCTCAAATCACAGTCTGTGTTCTGCCCACTTAATTGATAGAAATGTGAGTGTAGTACAGTCTATAGAAACTGTGTCTATTCCCCGAATAGTGAGGTTTAACAATAACAATAAAAATAAAGGATCTAGAAAAAATCTGATCGTGATCAAACCAGAAATTTGCAAAAATTACTGAACAAAAACAATTTCTAAAGCTAGGGCTACTAAACATTAGATTGCTGACACCTAAGGCGGTTATTATAAATGAAATTGTCGCAGATAATAGTCTTGATGTAATTTGCCTTACTGAAACATGGCTTAAACCAAATGATTATTTCGGTCTTAATGAGTCTTGCCCACCTGGATACTGTTATAAAAATAAATGCCGTGGTGGTGGTGGTGTTGCAACAATCTATAGAGATATTCTTAACGTTACTCAGAAAACAAACTACAGGTTTAATTCATTTGAAATTCTCATGCTAAATGTTACACTCTCAGATAAAAGTAAAAAATCCCTACTATGTCTTGCTTTGGCTACCGTTTATAAACCTCCAGGGCCTTATGTTGATTTCCTAAAAGAGTTTGCAGACTTTCTCTCAGACCTATTGGTCAACGTTGATAAAGCGCTGATTGCTGAAGATTTTAACATTCATGTAGACAATACAAATGATGCATTAGGGGCTGAGTTTACAGATTTAATAAACTCGTTTGGGGTCAAACAAAACATCAGCCTCAATAATCACCCCTCAAGAACAGTTTCAGTGCTTTACAACTATAGGACAGGAAGAGCTAAATAAACGTATCACTGCGTCTAAACCAACAACATGTTTATTAGATCCAATACCCACTAAACTACTAGTGAAGGACTATAATGCATTAAGAGCTCGCTCAGGTACTGGGGAGCTAAACCATTTAGTGCTTTGTAAGTAATTGGCAAGATTTTAAAATCTATACAATGTTTAACAGGAAGCCAATGCAGTGTTGACAGAACTGGGCTAATATGGTCATACTTCCTAGTTCTAGAAAGAACTCTAGCTGCTGCATTTTGTACGAGCTGTAGTTTATTTATCAGGCGAGTGGAACAACCACCCAGTAGAGCGTTACAGTAATCTAGCCTTGAGGTCATGAATGCATGAACTAACTGTTCTGCATTTGTCATTGAAAGCATATGTCGTAGTTTAGATATATTTTAAAGATGGAAGAATGCAGTTTTACAGATGCAAGAAACATGGCCTTCAAATGAAAGATTGGTATCAAACAGCACACCCAGGTTCCTAACTGATGACGAAGACTTAACAGAGCAGCCATCAAGTGTTTGACAGTATTCTAGGTTATTATGTAAAGAAGTTTTTGGTCCAAAAATTAGAATCTCTTTTTTTTCTGAATTTAGTAGTAGGAAATTACTGGTCATCCAATTTTTTATATCAGTTATGCATTCCGTTAATTTTGTGAATTGGTAAGTTTCGTCAGGACGCAAAGAATTATAGAGTTGAGTATCATCAGCATAACAGTGAAACCTAACGCCATGCTTCCTAATGATATCTCCCAAGGGTAGCATGTACAGAGTGAACAGCAACGGTCCTAGTACTGAGCCTTGTGGTACTCCATATTAAACTTGTGATCGATATGACATCTCTTCGTTTACTACTACAAACTGATAACGGTCAGATAAGTATGATTTGAACCATGACAGTGCCATTCCACTAATGCCAACATAACTTTCGAGTCTATTCAAAAGAATATTGTGATCAATAGTGTCAAATGCAGCACTAAGATCCAGTAACACTAATAGAGAGATACAACCACGATCTGATGATAAGAGCAAATCATTAGTAACTCTAATGAGAGCAGTCTCAGTACTATGGTACAGTCTAAATCCTGACTGGAAATCCTCACATATACTATTTCTTTCTAAAAAGGAACATAGTTGTGATGATACTGCCTTTTCTAGTATTTTTTACAGAAAAATGAGATTTGAGATCGGCCTGTAATTAACCAATTCTCTAGGATCAAGTTGTGGTTTTTTATTAAGAGGTTTAATAATAGCCAGCTTAAAAGTTTTCGGTACGTATCCTAGTGATAAAGATGAATTAACGATATTAAGAAGAGGATCTATGACCTTTGGAAGCATCTCTTTCAATAGCTTAGTCGGTATAGGGTCTAACATACATGTTGTTGATTTTGATGATTTAACAAGTTTAGACAGTTCTTCCTCTCCTAAAGCAGTAAATGAATTTAATTTTTCCTCAGGGACACTACAATGCACTGTCTGACGCGATACTGTAGTAGACGGTTGCATGGTTATAATTTTCTCTCTAATATTATCAATCTTGCAAGTAAAAAATTTCATAAAGTCATTACTGCTGTGCTCTTTGGAAACATCAGAAGTTGAAGCTTTATTTCTTGTTAATTTAGCCACTGTATCAAATATATACCTAGGGATGTGCTTAGTTTCTTCTAAAAGTTTTGAAAAATAAGCAGATCTAGCAGTTTTAAGGCCTTTTTGTACTCAATCATTCTCTCTATCCACGAAATGCGAAAAACATCTAGTTTTGTTTTCTTCCAGCTGCGCTCCATTTTTCTGGCTGGTATGCTAAGGCAATGAAACTGATCAGAAAGATTATTTATAAAGCGATCTTTAGTGGTAGAAGTGATGGTTCTACCATATTTGTGGCAGGGAGACAGTTTAGCAGCCTTGACTAAATGTAGTATACACGAGACTAGATAATGATTTGAGATGTCATCGCTCTGCTGCAGAATTTCAACGGCATCAATATTGATTCCGTGTGACAATATTAGATCTATAGTATGATTACGACAATGAGTGGGTCCTGACACGTTGTTGTCTAACTCCAATAGAATTTAGAATGTCTGTAAATGCCAATCCTAATGCGTCTTTTTCATTATCCACATGGATATTAAAATCACCAACAACAAGGACTTTATCTGCAGCTAGTACTAACTCTGATAGAAAATCAGCAAATTCTTTGATAAAGTCTCTATTGTGTCCTGGTGGCCTGTATACAGTAGCCAGCACAAATGTCAACTTACATAATGTTACATAAAGTACCATCACTTCGAAGGAATTATATTTGAAAGACATTTAAATAATACTGTAAATATTACTATAAATTACAGCAACACCTCCCCCTTTGCCTTTCTGACGAGGATTGTGTCGATAATCGTAACCTTGAGGGCTAGACTCATTTAAAGTAATGTAATCGTCTGATTTTAGCCAAGTTTCTGTCAAACACAGCAAATTTAGATTATTGTCTGCGATAATATCATTTACAATAAGTGCTTTTGAAGAAAGGGATCTAATATTTAACAACCCAAGCTTTATCATTTGTTTATCATTATTATCTCTATTTTTTATTTGTTGAACATCAATTAAATTTTTACCAATAAATGGGTTTGGAAGTTTTTTGTTTTTACTAATTCGGGGTACAGACACTGTCTCTATGTGATAATATCTAGGTGTAAGAGTTCCTATGTGTTGGGAATTATCTGACTTCTGTAACGTGAGGCAGCTAGCAGACGGTCGGTTTAGCCAGTCTGTCTGCTTCCTGACCTGGACCCCAGTTTGTCATGTTTCAGCTCTAAGACTATGTGCCATATTACTAGAGAGAAGAGCAGCACCATCCCGTGAGGGATGAATACCATCTCTTTTCAACAGGTCAGGTCTCCCCCAAAAACTTTTCCAATTGTCTATGAAACCTATATTATTCTGCGGACACCACTTAGACAGCCAGCCATTGAGTGATGATAATCTGCTAACTATCTCATCACTCCGACGAACAGGAAGGGGACCAGAGCATTTTCCTGACATTGTACTTGCGAGTTCACACACCTCTTTAATGTTAATTTTAGTGATCTCCGCCTGGCAAAGTCGAACATCATTAGTGCCAACATAAATAATGATTTTGAGTATTTACGATTAGCATTAGCCAGCACTTTTAAATTTGCTTTAATGTCAGGTGCTGTGGCTCCCGGCAAACGTGACTATGGTGGCTGGTGTCTCTATTTTTACGTTCCGTATAATAGAATCGCCAATAACTAGGGCACTTTCAACAGGATTCTCAGTGGGTGTATCACTGAGTGGGGAGAACCTGTTTGATGTTCTTATTGGAACGGAAGAGTGGTGTTTTCCGCGGCTAGGCTGCCTCACTGTTACCCAAGTACTCTACAGCCGGAACCGAACAATGTACAGAGTTCACTAAGCTAGTTGCATCCAAAACAGTATCTGAAGCCCTTACATTCTTACTATCCTCAATTAAAGTTTGGATGCGTGTCTCTAATTCTGAGATTTTCTCTGTCAGCCTGACTATTTCCCTACATTTATGACATGTAAATCCCTCGTCGCTGACAGAGAAAGCTATACTGAACATGTGGCAAGCAGAACACAATATACAGAGAGTACATCAGCTTCAGTTTGGATCCAGCCTCTTAAGAAGACCTCAGATGACCAACATCTTTAAAGAGACGGCGCCAACTCCTGCGAGGACTTCAGAAGATGCAACATCTGGATCAACACGCACATTCCCAAATTTCTATATGTCCTAATTATTGTTAATATGTAATTCATTTTTCCAGGAGCTCATTGCTTCTATCTAAGATAACGATAGTAAATTATGGAGTGCCGCAATGATCTGTGTTAGGCCCTCTGCTATTTTCAATATACATGCTGCCACTTGGTAATATTATAAGAAGACATGGAATTAGTTTCCACTGCTATGCCGATGATACTCAGTTATATATTTCAACACAATCAAATGAAATCTCTAAATTATCCAATCTGACAGAGTGTGTTAAAGACGTAAAACATTGGATGACTAGTAATTTTCTTCTACTAAATTCAAATAAGACTGAAGTATTACTTATTAGGCCAAAAACATGTATACATCTGCATTTAGAAGGATGTACTGTTACTCCATTCTCCACAGTTAAAGACGTGGGTGTTATATTAGACAGCAACTTGTCCTTCGAAAATCATATTTCATATGTTACAAAAACAGCCTTCTTCCACCTCAGAAACATTGCTAAGATATAGAATATGTTATCTGTTTCTGATGCAGAAAAGTTAGTTCATGCTTTCATGACGTCTAGACTAGAATACTGTAATGCATTACTAGCTGGTTGTCCTGCTTCCTCAATAAACAAGCTACAGTTAGTACAAAATGCAGCTGCTAGAGTTCTTACCAGGTCAAGAAAATATGATCATATAACACCAATTTTATCATCTCTACGCTGGTTACCTATTAAGTTCCGTATTGATTATAAAGTACTGCTAATGACCTATAAGGCTTTAAATGGTTTAGCTCCAGTGTACTTAACCGATCTTCGATCGCCCTACAATCCTTCACGCTCTTGAAGATCACAAAACTCTGGACTTCTGGTTGTACCTAGGATAGCTAAGTCCTCTAAAGGAGGGAGAGCGTTTTCACATTTGGCTCCGTAATAGCCTTCCTGATAATGTTCGGGTCTCAGAGTCAATCTCCCAGTTTAAATCTAGATTAAAGACGCATCTCTTTAGCCAAGCATTCACATAATGCATCTCATATCAGATCAATTGCACATGACTATCTTTGCTTAATGTTATGAACAGCAGCTACGCTAATTATTCTCAATTTGCTTTTCTGTTTTTCCGTTGACTAGAGAGTACATCAGCTTCAGTTTGGATCCAGCCTCTTAAGAAGACCTCAGATGACCAACACCTTTGAAGAGACGGCGCCAACTCCTGCGAGGACTTCAGAAGACACAACATCTGGATCAACACGCACATTCCCAAATTTCTATATAACCTAATTATTGTTAATATATAATTCATTTTTCCAGGAGCTCATTGCTTCTACTTTCAATTAAATTGCTAATAGTGATTGTAAATAAAATGCCTAAATTATTACATTATTAGCTAATTGCTTTCTCTAAATTATAATGTTGACATGCATTCTCTGTAAAGCTGCTTTGAAACGATATGTATTGTGAAAAGTGCTATACAAATAAATGTGAATTGAATTGAATTGAACATACCACTGAACTATTGGCAGATCTGGCAGGTCATCATTTAGGATGGATATTATCAATGAAATATTCTGTATGCTGTACAATATAAAAGTTATGGGTATATCTACACACTTCCTTTGGGTTCCTGCTCATGTTGGTGTGGAGGGAAATGAGAAGGTGGATATTTCTGGCTAAACAAACTCTAAGAATAAAGCAAGTAGATCTATCCCATTAAGTAAAGCGGAAGTTAAAGTATACATTAGAACATATGCATAATCACTATGGCATGTATATTGGGATGACAACGAAACAGGTAGATATATAATATACAAAAACAAGTTGGTGCTGGGAGGAGGGAGAGCAGGAATCGAAGGGAAGGCAATATCATAACTCGGCTGAGAATAGGTCATACTGGTCTTAAAGGTGCAATGTGTAAAGTTTGGCAGGATCTACTGACAGAAATGCAATATAATATACATAACTATGTGGTGTATAAAGACCTTACATAATAAACCATTATGTTTTTATTACTTTAGAATGAGCCATTTATATCTACATACACCACGGGTCCCCCCTCCATGGCTGCGTTCCACTCCAACATTAGACAAGCACTCGCAAACTTCCCTAAGCAGATCCCCTCGGGGGAATCCCTACCACCATTTTTAAGTGCGTTCCACTTCGTGACATGTGGATGAGGGAAGTTTATATGGACAGATTTTGATTTCGACCGAGGGAGTGACTCTACTCTGATGTGCACTTCAAGCAGCTCTATATCTCACAATCCAACTTGATTGTGACGTCACAGCAGAGTGCGCTTAACTGAAGTTTATGTAAGGAATAATTGACAACGGGCCGCTGAATTCTTAGAAAATAAGGTGGTAATGCGGCCACGAAGCAGAGTGGCCATTACACCTCGGGTGTGCATTATTTTCTAAGAATTCAACGGCCCGGAGTCAATTATTCTGCTTATACTATGGTTACCACAACTCAACACACTCTTGTGTGTGGGACTAATTTCTTACGCATCTCATCCCAAGCCTCCGTTGCTAATTCCAAAACGTAATTTCAAAACTAGTAATGAAGGCTTGTGCTTTGATAGCGGAATGATACCATTGATACAGTTATTAACACAGTTGAGAGAGAGAGAGAGAGAGAGAGAATAAAGCAGCATATGTGAATTAGCCTACCTGAGTCTCTGACGGCAGCAGTGTCTCTACTAATAGCGAAACTATAAGTTTATCTACCTCAAGAACTACACAGTTATTACCTCGCTGGTGAGTCATGTATCTTTTTAAGTTGCTAAACTATTTTACTGAATAATTCAACAGAGCAGTGCTGACAAAACATTTCTCTACGAGTGTGTGTCCGTACTATACAGTATGTGTGTACGTTTGAAAGAGAGAAAGAGCATGAGAGAGTATGCGTTTTTAGGACACAATAAAACGTATTTTGTGGCAAAAATCATGACAGTAATTTGGTGTTTTCATCCTATTGTTTACTATATTTTACTATATTTGCTTGGTCAGTGTTGTTTTGTTTCTTTTGTGATTGTAGCTTGTAGGCTGTAGGACCTATTGAAATAACTGAAATCATTTGGCAAAGTAATATGGAACTGCAATGCGGTCAAGACCTGCTAGAACTACTTTAGCTGTGCGTTTCCCTGAAAATAAAAATTATTTTGAGAATTAATCACAAAAAATAGTCTATAATATATTAATTATATTGAAAGAGAGAAAGAGCATGAGAGTGTTACTGTTGTTCCCAATTGCTTCTACTTTGTTATGATACCACTAACAGTTGACCGTGGAATATTTTGTAGTGAGGAAATTTCACGAATGGACTCATTGCACAGGTGGCAACCTATCACGTTACCATGCTTGAATTCACTGAGCTCCTGAGGGCAACCCATTCTTTCACAAATGTTTGTAATTATATATATGCTTATATATATATTGTATTGAAAAATCCTGTTTTCCTGAGATACCACATTAAAATATTAGAAACCCTTTTACTGATTAACCATTTATTGATAAACTTATAAAATATATTGAACTGCAAATGATAACTTTACACTCATTTGAAATTGAACCATGACAGTATATCACTATTCGGACAGGACTAGTTTTCTAAATGTCATTTGAGTTACAATTATTATTACTTGACACCTGTGATTTCATGTACTGATTCATACAAACTAACATCTCTGTTTTGTTTTTTTTACAGAGGAGAGTGTGTTTTCTAGACATGGGCGTTACAGAAGGTCATGTGCTGTGTTTGCGAACATCATGTACGACGCATATGTCTTTAACTGAATTATTTATTGATATAATTCAAGTTTATTAAAAAACCCTATTTAAGTAAATTTCACATGATTTTATAAAAATGGCTGTTTAAAATAAACTTGCATAAGTGAGCAGAAAAATCTAGACATGTCTTTTTTCTACCTTTATTTATATAGCGCTTTTTACAATGTAGATTGTGTCAAAGCAGCTTTACATTAATAACTGGTACATTATTTTGGCTGCACAGCAGCTCTTAAAGAATAGTGTCAATGCAGGCAGATCAAAGCACTGTTAATATCGAATGTCAATTGTCAAGTGTCCCCAACTAATCAAGCCAAAGGCGACAGTGGCAAGGAACCTAAACTCCAACAGGTGACATCAGGTGGCAGACAGGTGGCAAACAGGTGTTAAAATGGAGGAGAAAAAAAACCTTGGGAGAAACCAGGCTTAGTCGGGGACGGGGGGTGGGGGGGGGCAGTTCTCCTCTGGAGAATGTACATGTACATTACTATTACCTGAGACTGACATTAAAATCATCTTTGGAGGTTCTGTGATTTGGCCCTATTTATTAATTTTATAATTTTTATTTTTTCATCATATATCACACCTATTGAAATTAAATGAAAGCATGCTTTTGGTGCATAACATTGGTGCACAAACGATAGCTCATGGAGGTAAAAAAAAACTCATGAAGAAAAGTGTTAGGATAATACAACATCAGCAATCACATACATTCGCATTAAGGGGGTAGTTTACCCAAAAATGAAAATGTAATTTACTACTCACCCTCATGTCGTTCTACACAAGCAAGACCTTCACTCATCTTCGGAACACAAATTAAGATATTTTTGATGAAATCCGATGGGTCAGTGAGGCCTCTATTGAGAGCAAAGTCAAGGTCTCCTCTCAGGATCCATAAAGGTATTAAAAACATATTAAAAACAGTTCATGTGAGTACAGTGGTTCAACCTTAATTATTTAAAGCGACGAGAATACTTTTTGTGTGCCAAAAAAAAACAAAAAAACGAAATAACTTTTCAACATCTAATGGGCAATTTTAAAACACTGCATTGAAGCTTCACAAATCTTTTGTTTCGAATTAGTGGTTTGGAGCGCCAAAGTCACCTGATTTCAGCAGTTTGGCAGTTTGATAGGTGAGCCAAACCACTAATTTAAAAAAAAAAGTATTTAGAAAGTATTCTCGTTACTTTTAATATTAAGGCTGAACCACTGTAGTCACATGAACTGTTTTAAATGTTTTTAGTACCTTTATGGATCTTGAGAGGAGATGGTGAGTTTGCTCTCAATAGAGGCCTCACTGAGCCATCGGATTTCATCAAAAATATCTTAATTTTTGTTCCGAAGATGAACAAAGGTCTTACAGGTGTAGAATGACATGAGGGTGAGTAATTAATGACATTATTTTTGGGTGAACAAACCCTTTAATGCGAATGTCTGTGATTGCTGATGTTGTATTATCCTAACACTTCTCTTCATGTGTTTTTTGACCTCCATTAGCTATCGTTTGTGCAGCAATCTTATGCACCAAAAGCATGCTTTCATTTAATTTCAATATGTGTGGTATGTGATGAAAATAGGGCCAATTGGATAACAGAGCACTGTTGAATTTGCGCAAATAACAGTGTGTAATTTGCTATGGAGGTTGTCTGAGAAAACCACAGACATAGCAGATTAGAATGATATTCTGCACTCATTTAAAATTGACCTATGATATTCTATGACATGAAATTCATCTAAATTTGATCTAAATGATCTCATGGATGTGGCTGTTGTGGTTTGTGATCATTTGGGCACCAACTGCTGCAGTAAATGTGGTGTATTCAAATGACTTTGACATAGTCATTTTATGTTTACCCGTTTTAAATGCCTATTGCCCGCCGTGCACAAGTGCCCTGAAGCCACCGGGTTTGCGGTGCCACCGGCTTGGGCCCATCATCGCTGCTTGCAGCTATATTTTTCAACTTCTTTTGCAATGTCAGATCTATATCTGGTTTAGGGAAAAACCAAGGAAGAATTGATGGTAATGCCACTGTTATTAATGCCACTAATATTTATATTATTTATTCCTATGTTCTGATGTCGTCACTATATTGAAAACGCACGAAGAAGTAGTAGTAGTAGTCGTCTGGTTTATTAGAAGCAGAGACCGTTTTTTGTTAAAAGTAAGAAGAAACCTCATTGCTTGACTGGCTAACATACTCTCTGCTGTCTTAAAGTATCTGATTTTAACAGTACTTAAGTATTTTACTCATGCTGAATGTAGGCTCAGAGATACACTAGTCCTGAGAGACTGCCAGGGAAAATAAGAAACAATTGATTTGTAGTCAAGTTTATTTTCTAAAATCAAAACACCTCAATATTGCAATAAATCAAGGTCGACACAACAACCTTTTAAACGTCTACAAACTCTGAAGTCTCAGTTAAGCTCAAGTGGCCATAAGTAAACCAATATCCTTCAAAACGGTCTTGTCAATATAGCGGATAAATAAAACAATGTTAAGTAAAATTAAATAGTCAAAGTCTACTGTACGTGCTGGTTTGAGCCTCATCACCAGCTGCAGTCAATTCCTCATCTAATAAATCAAACACCTGCGATCAGCAACTGCCTGCTAATGCACTCACATTCAGGTAAAGTAGCCTTGTTGACAAGTTCTGGGGAAGTAAAGGCAAAATGCACAAGGTATAGTATCTTCAATGCCCTTAGATGGCGATATCGCTAGTTCAGTGGCATATATAGTTTATATCAGAAACAAACTGCTGCAGAAAAAGTTAGCTGCCATGAAAAATGTAATTTGTAATTGCATTACTCATCACAAATGTAGTGGAGTAAAAAGTACATTTACTTGCTCAAAAATGTAGTCAAGTAAAGAGTAAACATTGCCAATATTTTTGATACTCAGTACAGCTACAAAGTAGCCAAAAAGATAGTTAAGTACAGTAACTAATTACATTTACTCGAGTACTTTACAACTCTGCTCACCTTAGATGCTGCTAAATGTACACACTGCACATTTAACAGTACATTACATAAGATTGTCAAGCACCCTACTGGGGAATGCATACACTGTAGCCAACAAGAAACAGCTGATCATATATTACTTCATTGTAGGAAATACAACAATGAGAGATATCACCTCATTCAGTCATTGAAGAAGGTAAAACACCATGACTTTTCTTTATCAGGTCTATTAGGGAAAATAGCTAGTAAGATATATGATGATATTATTAAATTTATAAAAGAAAGTAAATTAAGTAGTGGAATATAGTCTTTTTGATTTTTTGTTTTTGTTTTATTTTCTAGTTTGTTTATTTGTTTTTTAATGTTTTATTTTCATCCCATATAATGCCATGTTTACACTACAGTATTTTAAGCCCGATTTGCAAGTTAATGAGCTCGCCAACAGGTCGCAGACGCCAGACAAATATCTAGCATGCTAATAAATATCTGGAGCTGTCGCCGACTAGATATCCTGCGGTGTCACGTGTCGCGACGCAACAGCCAATGAAATATACACTGATGTCTATGGAAGCAGCAATAACAATCCATTCAAATATAATTTGCCGACGTTTAGTCATATCAGATATACATTGTGTAAGTAACTATAAAACTCACTCACTCTATTGTTCTCCCAGTTTACCGGCCACATGCATTTCGGGACAAATAGATAAATTCACGTTATGTATTAAGATCAAGGTCATTATATAGGTTTTTAAATGACAAAACACTCATTTGCACATATTTGAGAATCGGAATATCAGATAGTTGATGACATGGTGAGAAAAGCAATACATCTGTCATACAGTGTGGCCAGTGGCCGCGGTGTGTCACGTGACAACCATGACGCGCCGTCATGGAAACAATGAAGGGAACCGCTCTAAAATAACAGTCGCCTTAATTCTGGGAGGTCAGCCAGAACGTTTTAAACTTATGTTTAAAAACGTTATTTTAATTTTAATTAAATTCAAATCAAAATCTAATTTCCTCCCAACATCCATTTTCAAATAAAGTCGTTGGGTGACAGAGTTGTTGTCGGCTCATGTAGTGTGTTGCGGATAATTTACGTCACGTAGTCTGAACAGCACAGCGATTTGCCGACGTTTAAAGTCCTGTAGTCTAAACTTGGCTTAAGCAAACGCCATGATCCACATTCCAGTCCAGTCGGTGGCGGTAATGCACCAGTAAGCCAGGTTGCCAACCGCCAATAAACACCAAAGAAGAAGAAGGGCGTGCGGAAAGAAACATGGCAGCGCTGTACGAGGGATACACGTTGTGTGGAGTTGGATTAGCGCAAAATTCCTCAATTTCAGGGATTTTGGGGATTGAACTGGGCAGAGATATCGACCATGTCCTCGTCACTGACTCTTCGAGATCTGTTACTGTTTACAAGGTAAAATTAGTTAGATATAGATATGGTTTATCTCATAAGAAACGATTGCACGCGGTGCTGGATTAAATTCTAGCGTGTAAGCATGAGCGCTACATCACAAACAGGAGATTCTCCAATGACATCAAATGTTATCTAGTAAGAGATTCAGTAGCTGTTTGTGTTACTGTTTATATTACTAGGTGTCTGATCAGAAGCCTACGGGCAGTTGGACAGTAAAACAGGGGCAGATAATCACCTGCCCCGCTGTTTTTAACACGCAGTCCCAGGAATATGTGGTCGTAACCGATAACAAGGTAAGACATGTTTCCCATAAGAATAATTTACTTTCACATGCCGGGAACTTAGGCATGCTTTTTATGTTTTAGGTTGTCAGAGTTTGGAAAGAAGATGATGTCTACATGGAAAGTGCTTTCAAAGCTACAGTAAGTGAATTTAAAATTCATAAGGTTTGAATTGAGTGGATGGTACCTGCCAGGGGCAGATAAACGCATAGGCTAACCTACACTGTATCCTAGGGGCCCACGTGATTAGGGTGCCTCCCCACCTAGCAAAAACTAGTTGAAAAGACAACTTTGCAAGATGTCTCAAAAACGTTGAGATTTGAATGAAAGGTGAAGTCTTTTTCTGGTCAAAAGACGTCGATAAAAAGATGCCTTAATTTGGTTGTTGCGTGAAAGTTTTTTTTTTTTTTTTTTTTTTTTTAGGCTGCTTGAGCTTTAATTTAGCGTAATTTCAACCATGAATTCTTGATTGTTTTGTTTTATATTAATTATATTTTCATATTCATAATTCCTGTCAAAAGACAGTTGACAAAAGAGTAATACCACCCTACTCATAATTGCCATCTCTGTTTTTTTTTTTTTTTTATCTTAACCAGAATTGAGTTTATGTATAACTATATTTTTACAACCACAACACATGGGATACTTCTCAGGTGCACACAACAATTTCGCCCCTTTATCTTGCAAATAAAACAAGAGTGTGAAGAGAAGAAAAAAAAAAAAACACTGGTGCCAAGGGAGATGTCAGCTGCGTCAGAGGACGCAGAGTGAGGCGACAACTAGGAGTGGGCATTTTTAGCAATTTTTAATTAAGACCATCGATAGGTTTCAAAAACGAGTAATCGAGTACTTGGGGGTGGGGTGGTCTTAATGGAAATAATAATAATATTTGAAGACTGTTATGAAAATGAATGTTAAAAATAAAAATGACAAACTTGTCTATGAAGACATGATTATAACTGTTAGATTATGATGCAGCAATGTTATTAATAAAGAATATTATGCCATTAAACTGAACAGAATTTACTATAGAGTTCTATAAAGTTCTCCTTATTATGCTATGTTTATGGCAGATTTGTGCTATATTTTCATCTACATTATTAATAATTCCATAAATCGCCTGCATGTTTTCGAAGCCATACGAATTAGCCTATGCCATTGAACAAATATGATGAACAAAGCACTGCTGCATTATTATAACATCTGTTTCTTTTTTTTTAAAAGAAACTTCTAAAAGCAATATGCCTGCCTCAAATAACTCTGATATCGGGCATTGTATTTGAGCATGAAACTAAACCCTGATAGGCAGCGCATTCAGCATGTTAATAAATGTTGATATCCCAATGCATCCTATATTAGATTAATCAGATGTAGCTATTACAACATCTGCAAAAAGTTTGTGAACGCAAATGTGAGCTTGACCGAAAGTGTAAAATGAGCACAACAAATTCACAATCTATTAGGATACATTACTGTCACTATTGTAATTTTTTTTACTTTTTTTATTCTAATTCAATTTGCACTTTCTGAACATCCAAAATGTTATTTTACCATATGAAAATCACTGATTATTACTTCATTAACTGAATAGAATTTAAAAAGGATATTTTCAGCACAAGATAAAAGCTTGGTGCTGCACAGCTTGCATTGAACTGTATTTTTATCTATCTTGTCAAAGTGAAGCCAGACATCACTACGTAACTTAGAGGTCATTCTCTTTTGACGCATGCTGTGTAGGGTTGGGTATCGAGCGGTTCTAAAATGGAACCGGTTTCAAATTTCAAAGAACCGGATATTTGATACGACACGTGCGTTTCGATTCTGTTTATTGATTCCTGACTTTTTTCAGTCATTCTCGCACGGCAAACAGCAGTGAGCATTTTACAGTTGAATCTGCTAGGAGCTGCGACAAAGACCTTCTCATCACGCACGTAGTTCATTACAATCGGCACTGACTTTTGCTTCAACACTGCATTGGTCTGAAAGGGGCTGTCTAAAAACACGTCACGTCTAAAAACGTGTGGTAAGCGCGGCAGCATCACTCCTTTCCAAAGCGCTTGTGCTCCCGCGGCATCTGTCGTTGCTATGCAACCATGAACTGCGCTCAAGATGACGAGGAAGTATCAGCAAAGAATGAATTGATTTCTAGCCCTGGTATTGGCTTTACAACTAGATATATTTATGGAGATGAGAGAAAAAAACCCATCCTGTACAGCTATGATCAGCTGTTTGACTGAGCTTTCGATGTTGTTACGGAAAGGCCGAAGCTGATAGGTTGGTTCTTGTCACATGACCTGCGGTGTGCTTGCGGCATTCTGAGAAGTTGAGATGTTTTCATCTCACCGCGGCATAAGCGTGTCTGGAAACATTTGAAATGACATGCCTACATTTGAAATAACGAACTTGCACGTGCAAAAGATGCAATATGTGAACGGCCCCTAACTCTCCCAGCCATGAGTCCTGCTACAAAGCACCAGATACAGCTACAAAACAGATGAAAAGACATTCACCTATGAATTAGAGCCACATAATTCTGGATAAACTGACAATCAGTTTTGTTTATTTTTTTAAATGGTGATCACGATTAAATACATTTGGGCAGCTACAGGACAACATTTTCTAGTTTATTTAAAATTATTAATTTGAATCATTCATTCAATCACTTTTTAAAAATGTAATTGTTTTATTCATAAATACTTGTTTAGTTAATGGATGTTTTTGAATGACTCTTGAATGAATGATTCAATGAAATTAATTTTTACACTTGCTGCCACCTAGTGGAGTACTAATGTATTCAATATTACTGACTTTGCATTTTAATCTCTTACGTTACTGCCTCCAATAGCAACTGCCTGTTATATTTTATGCTGTATTTTTTTTGTTATACATAAATAGTTTTGGTTTGTATTTGCTTCTGATCATTCCTCATTGAAAGTGTTATTTATTACATTATTAGACGAATTGTCACAGTTAACAGTTACAGCCTACTGGTTTTAGCCTGTGGCAAGAATAAAAGGTAAAAACATTATTCTTGAAGTATCTGCTTTTTTTTTTTTTTTTTTTTTTAACTCTCCATAAAAAAAATTTGAATCAGAACCGAGAATTGTTAAAAACCGGATTCGATAAGCAGAATCTGAATCTCTAAAATTAAAGCAATACCCAACCCTAATGCTGTGGCAAGCTAAACAATCAGAGCTCAGGGTGCCGTCCAAAGTGCTTCTAACCAATCAGTCTGTCTGGTAACAATCAAACGTCCGTAAACATGAGAAGGAAAACGTTCAGATAATCTTAAATACTGAAGGCACTCTTTGTTTTTTGCTTGTAATGTTTTGTTGCTCCTCTTTATTATTTGCTACCTGCTTGTATGTTTTGAAGTTATATTAGGCCTAGTTTAAAATTCTTAACATAAAATTGTTTTAATTTGTTTAATTTTTTTTCAATTTGTAATTATTTTAAAAAGTAGGCCTACTTATAATTACGCATGTAAGGATATGTAAATACTAATTAGTTTACCAACTTAAAAACCTTAAAATCCTTTATGAAAAATAAAAGTAGATCAAGAATCAGATTGTGACTCCCAGGATCGGAGATATATATATATATATATATATATATATATATATATATATATATATATATATATATATATATATATATATATATATATATATATATATATATACACACACACACACACACACACACACACACACACACACACACACACACACACACACACACACACACACACACACACACACACACACACACACACACACACACACAGAGTATCTCACATCTACACTCCTCACATTTCAGCAACCATTTTATGTTCTCAAGGAACAATACTATAGAAATGAAAATTGGATGCTTTAGGGTAGACAATGTGCGGCTTGTATAGCAGTACAGATTTACTGTCCTCTAAAAATAACTCAACATACAGCCATTACTGTCTAAATAACTGGCAACAAAGTGAACATGTCAAAACTGTCCAAAGTGTCAGTATTTTGTGTGAGCACCATTGTTATTTAGCACTGCCTTAATCCTCCTGCGCATGGAATTCACCAGAGCTGCACAGGTTGTTGCTGGGATCCTCTTCCACTCCTCCATAATGACTTCACGGAGCTGCTGGATGTTACACACATGGCGCTTCTCTACCTTCTGCTTGAGGATGCCCCACAGGTGCTCAATAGGGTTCAGGTCTGGAGACATACTTGGCCATTCCATCATCTTCACCTTCTGCTTCCTCAGCAAGGCAGTTGTTATCTTAGCAGTGTTTTTGGGGTCATTATCATGCCGTTCAGCCCAGTTTCTGCAGGGAGGGCATCATGTTCTGCTTCAGAATGTCACAGCCCCAGTCCATGATGCTACCACCACCATGGTTGACTGTAGGCAAGACACAGTTTTCTTTGTACTTCTCACCAGGGCGTCGCCACACATGCTGGACACCATCTGAGTCAAAGTTTATCTTTGTCTCATCAGACCACAGGACATGGTTCCAGTAATTCATGCTCTTGGACAGGTTGTCTTCAGCAAACTGTTTGCGGGCTTTCTTGTGAGCCAGAGGCTTCCTTCTGGGACGACGGTCATGCAAACCGACTTGTTGCAGTGTGCGGTGTATGGTCTGAGCACTGACAAGCTGACCTTCCACTTCTGCAACCTCTAAAGCAATGCTGCCAGCACTCATGCATCTGTTTTTTTTTTTTTAAGCCAGCTTCTGCACCTGCACAATCCTCTCATACTGATCACTGGGTGTTCAACATGGTTCCTCATGGCAAAGAACTCTCTGAGGATTTGAGAATTAGAATTGTTGCTCTCCACAAAGATGGCCTAGGCTATAAGAAGATCGATAACACCATGAAACTGAGTTACAGCACAGTGGCCTCTTCAAGGGCTGTGTGCAGTTGCTGGATATTGGCAGGTACTGGAACGCTGTCGTATACGCCGATCCAGAGCATCCCAAACATGCTCAATGGGTGACATGTGCGGTGAGTATGCTGGCCATGCAAGAACAGTGCACAAGGTCTCAACTTCTTTGATTCAACTTCTTTGGCCTGTTCCAAGTGGAATCCGTCTTGGAAAACCTCTCTCTATGACCCCGGCCACTGTGCTGTAACTGTTTCATGGTGTTATCGATCTTCTTATAGCCTAGGCCATCTTTGTGGAGAGCAACAATTTTAATTCTCAAATCCTCAGAGTTCTTTGCCATGAGGTGCCATGTTGAACATTCAGTGATCAGTATGAGAGGATTTTACTCAAAGCACCAAATTTTAAGTGCTCTAATACAAGATCCACACATTTGTATGGTCCTGTCAAGCAGACAAAAACATAAACATGATGAACAGGACACGTGGCTTTGCATGGTTAAACGACATACAACTGTTATCACTTAGGGTGTACTCACTTTTGTTGCCAGCTATTTTGTCAAGAATGGCTGTGTTATTTTCAGAGGACAGTAAATCTATACTAAACCAGTCAGTATCTGGTGTGACCACAATTTGCCTCACGCAGTGCAACAAATCTCCTTCACATAGTTGATCAGGTTGTTGATTGAATGTTGGTCCACTCCTCTTCAATGGCTGTGCGAAGTTGCTGGATATTTTCAGCTTCCAGGAATTGTGTATAGACACTTGCAACATGGAGATGGTCATTGATGAATGGCACAACAGTGGGCCTCAGGATAACATCACTGTATCTCTGTGCATTCCAAATGCACCTGTGTTCATTGTCCATGACATACGCCTGCCTATACCATAACCCCACCGCCACCAAGGGCCACTCAATCCGCTACGTTGACATCAGCAAACCGCTTACCCACACGACACCATACACGCTGTCTGCCATCTGCCCTGTACAGTGAAAACCGGGATTCATCCATGAAGAGAACATCTCTCCAAAGTGCCAGACGCCATCGAATGTGAGCATTTGCCCACTCAAGTCTGTTACGAAGACGAACTGCAGTCAGGTCAAGACCCCGATGAGGACGACGAGCATGCAGATGAGTTCCCTGTGACTGTTTCTGACAGTTTGTGCAGAAATTCTTTGGTTATGCAAACCGATTGTTGCAGTAGCTGTCTCTGGCTGGTCTCAAACGATCTTGGAGGTGAAGATGCTGGATGTGGAGGTCCTGGGCTGGTGTGGTTACACATGGACTGCGGTTGTGAGGCCGGTTGGATGTACTGCCAAATTCTCTGAAACGCCTTTGGAGACTGCTTATGTGGTAGAGAAATGAACATTCAATTCACAGGCATCAGGTGGACATTCCTGCAGTCAGCATGCCAATTGCACGCTCCCTCAAAAGTTGCAACATCTGTGGCATTGTGCTGTGATAAAACTGCAAATTTCAGAGTGGCCTTTTATTGTGGCCAGCCTAAGGCACACCTGTGCAATAATCATGCTGTCTAATCAGCATCTTGATATGCCACACCTGTGAGGTGGATGGATTATCTTGGCAAAGAAGTGCTCACTAACACTGATTTAGACAGATTTGTGAACAATATTTGAGAGAAATAGGCCTTTTGTGTAAAAAGTCTTAGATCTTTGAGTTCAGCTCATGAAAAATGGGGGCAAAAACAAGTGTTGCGTTTATAATTTTGTTTAGTGTATTTCAGGTTATACCGAACTTTTATTTTGACAGGGTGTTGTGAAGACCTTTGACTGTGTGCATATGATACAAGAAATGTCGATAGTTTTATCAAATTAAACGGTTGAAATATTCATGAAATGACTCTCAGCTCATGTGTCCATGTATAGGGAGACAGCAGACACTGAAATCATTGCGAATCACGCGTTCTTCAGTAGTAGACGCTCATTCACATCGACACGGCAGAACATAGATTTCAGATTTCAATAGCAGTCTTAGCATTTTTACGAGATGTAATTTAAGTTTCTGGTATCCCCAGAATGTGTTGACGTTTCAGCTTAAATTACCTCACAGATCATTTATACATCCATGTTGTAAATACCCATTTCTGACTACAGTCAAGAACGGAGCTGCTGCGTGCCGCCCCTCTCCACGATCACAGTTGATCCTCAATCGGATTCTCTGCCAGATACTAACAAGACGTCTGCTTTGGTTTTATATTGTCTATATTTTTTTTCTATATTGTCATGTGATCACTCTTACAGATAGCATAGTTCTTTCAATCATTAAAGTGTATTTCCACACGCTTTAAAGCTATATCTGTTTAAACTTCTAATGGATTGTTTTCTGAGCCCACTTATCTGAAGCATACGCACACTGGCTGTCAGACGTCAAGTCTTGTGAGTAACTTTTCACTTTTTTTTTTTTTTTTTTTTTTAAACTGTCAACTGACTGTTTGTGAACTGTGTATTTATGTCTGAGTAAATACATTTATTAAGCAATTATAATGAGTTAAAAATAGGTATTAAAAACAGGTATTTCGTTGGTTACCCTTCTTATTCATGCAGTTATAACTGCTTAACATTTTATAATGCATTTGTAAATTACTTGGTCATTAACAAACACAATTGTAAACCCTTTACAAAGGAAACCTTAATGTAAAGTGTTACCATGTTATCTTTACAGAAAACGGTACACGGTTTGTAATAAGACAATCACCTTAATGCATTGTTCATTATAAACGTGCGGTTATGTATTGAAGGTTCTAAATAGAAATGATGACATAACTCTGTTTTTTGAGACTGTGTTAACTTTAGCCACATTCATCATAGAACTTGCTAACTAGCACATTATTAGGAAAGGTGATTTGCAGAGATTCATAAAAAATATTTACAGCTTCACCTCCAGAAGTAGTAAGTATATAACAGTTTGTATCGATCCATCCTTCATTTGCTCAAACATAAACACATTTAGGTAGATTGGGGGGCACATTCCCTTCAAAGACTAAATTAATCCACTGCGTCTTCAGCAGCTCAGATGTTGGTAGTAAATGACGACTGCTATTTTCATTCTTACATCCAACAACAAATGGCAGTGTCCATCAACAGTCATGGGAAGGGCCTGTGCAAAGTAACATCACTTTGCCCAGAATCTGCAAATGGCTTGTTCTAAAACGCTACTTATGGTTTATGGGAATTTAAAAAAAAAAACACTGGGTGGATTTTTATCATTATAGGGTGGTTGTGTTCAAACACCATGTAAAAGTGAATTTTGTCATAATAGATGACCTTTACACTAGTCCGTATCGTTTTTCATCTTAAAGATTTATTCATCCAAAAATTGCCAAATGCTGTGACGTTCCTCTTTATACAGTAAGTTCCATTTGTGACTGGATTTTTTTTTTTTCTGGTTTTCTGCATTGCGGAAATTGTCTACGCTGCACAAACACTCATGGAAGCGTTTTAAAGCAGCCAGCTATCAGCAGGTACCTGTACTGCAGAACAGCAGGTTAAATGATCAAATAAATCTTTTGCGAGAGAACGATTAATTATGGTGGTCACAAATATTTTCAACATTATATAAACTCAAAAAACGCCCCTTATAAGACAATGAAACCAGAATTTGCTAAAACTAAACTTAACTGTGTAGAGCAGATTGTGATCTGAATGCAAATGTTCAGCCAAGACACATTACTTTTTTCCCTTGGTATTAAAGTGCCCCTGTTATGCCTTTTTTAAATGTTCCTAATATTGTTTTGTGAGTCTCCTACAAAAAGTGTTTTTTGACCTTGCATGCTTGTTCTCATAATATACATTTAATTTCACCTCCGTTCTCAATGATAAACGATTCGTTAGAAGCAGTTCAAAGAATCAGTCTCTTTAAACCCCTCCTATCCGTGAGCTTGCACTGCTCTGATTGGGCAGATGGCCCAATCCTTTGTGATTGATCTGCTGCACGCACCGCTGCTGCATTGCCATAACTGAATGATGGCTATCAATTTGCAAGACATTGTATACAATGTATGGACAGAAAAGATGGCATCGATTTTACTGTATCAAGTTAAGCCAGAGTCCAACGATGAAACGTCTGAAATAGTCAATCAACCAGAAACTGATTTGCATTCACAACTCTAGTATGATGTTTCTATGATGTCACCTTAGTTTGCATTATTTAGAAGAAGTGATAGCAGTGTCACTGTTATACTTTATGTAGGTGCACCAGTGGGAACTGTATCAGAATGCCAAGTGAAGCTGAAAACCTCTAACATGAGAAACATTTAGACCAGATGTGTACACATGACTTTTTCATCATAACTATTAAAAAATGGCTATATCATTGTTTGACATAACAATGGGTGTTTACTGTTTACAGAGAGAATACTTCAACTAGTTTGTGTGGACTAGCATCTTAGCATCCTATTACAATACAGATTGCGTTTTTATTATTACAGTAGAGTGAAGCTCTGAGGAAATTTTTTTTTTTGTAAACTCCCACTTTAGCCGAGCACAAAGTGAATAGCTGGTAACGCATTACACTTTGTAAACAAAAGTCATGCTCCATCCTTGATCATTACTCCAAGTAATAAGACAAGCTGCATTAACCGACACATTTTTAGACAATATTGGACCCACATCTCAATAGCAGAACTACAGAAACATGACTTAAGCCGGGGAGACACTTAACGATTGTAATGCTGATTATGAATGTAAATTGATACTTATGACTGATCGAGCTCAAATGCGTCCAGTCAGAGCCAGTTGTGTTCAGTCTGTGTTCAAATTCTATGTGTAAGTATGTAAATCTGCTTCAGTCAAAGGAAACAGTTTTTGTGTGTTGAGCTCAGTCTTAGAATGTTTTAGCTAGTCGTTAAGTGTGTCCCCGGCTTTAGCCGGTTAGCAGGAGACATACAGACTAGGGTTTACATTACACATTACACAACATAACATACAAAACTACGTATTTTGAACGATCGCTAGAAAATATAAACAATTATTAATCATACTTACAGGTTGAGATTCAGAGGAGCAAGCTGGTGCAAATAAACTGGGCATTGATCCATATTTTAAGACCAAGTGTTTTGTGAATCCTGCGTTAAGCTCCCCAAGGTTTGAGAAGCAGTCGTCAGTAAAATGACGGGAACACAAAAGATTGTACTGCTGTGGTATTGTTGAGAGAATTTATTTTCAATGGCGTCTGCGTGTGTTAAGTGGGCGGGCAATATGCTAATGTTTCGTTGTGATGTCACAATGAAACGGCTTGGGATTTGTTTTACAAACGACTCGTATAATGCTCATGCTCATGAACCCTGTTCACTGCCATTATAAAGCTCTGATGCGTCAGGATATTTTAATATTTCTCCGATTGTGTTCATCAGAAAAAAGAAAGTCATATACACCTAGGATGGCTTGAGAGTGAGTAAAGCTTGGAGTGATTTTCATTTGAAAGTGAACTAACCCTTTGACACATGTCTCCTTCAACGATTTGTTCAGATATATAAAGAAGGACTGTACTGATTTAATCACAGCATACAATACTCACCCTGTCAAATTTGTATGCACGAAAGCACAAATAAGCAAGAAAAGTCTCACTGGATCTCATTGATCTATCTGACATAGAAACAAGCGCAGTAGGCGATTATATGGTATTTTTGTCACACACCTATCTATTCTAGTTTAATTTTAATTTGACATTCTAATCTTAATGGTTTATAATCTAATAAATAATCTAAATGATCAATGCTCTCATAATTCTCCACCAGATTTACTATGCTGCACACAAGCTCACACTAACTCAAAAACTTGCGTACACTAGCTGAGACCTGACGTGAGATTTTGGAAACTGCCATACGCACTCTTTTCTGTCGTACATCCGTTTCATAAATGAGGCTCACTGTTTCTCCCCAATATACTTACATTTTTATATTCTGGTTCATATCTATAATCAATTAAATCTGTTTCTATTGGCTAAACTCATTGCTCTTTCACAGCCAAGTTTAACAAAGATGGTATTATTTGACCATCATAGTGTGCCTTGGGGCCTATTGTTGGATTTCTTTAGCAAAGTTCTTTTGACCAGACACATACACTACAAATTCAGTGAGGTCACTTGCGTGTGGACAATTTCTAATGGATTGTCTTGAACTGATTTTAATACCATGTGTAGCTTTTGAACATTATTATCTGAGATAATTTTTCTGCCTTTCAGGTTTCTGCTGATGTTCTCAGAGTGCTGTTAGCTGCTGACTCTGAGCCTGTGGTGCTGTTTTGTTGTGGGGCTGTCAGGTTCCTGGACTCATTGCTCGCTTCCCCACAACAGCCTATAGATGATGTTTTGGCAGAGGAAGAAATGATCAGGTCAGAGATTGCAGGCTTCTCACTATATCATCCTTTTTTAGGGCTTTATACTGTTTTCCAAATTATGCAATTGACGTATCAGTGTAATTTCAGTACAATAAATATTTAGATTTTCATTTTTCAAAGAAAGCGTTTTATTTCTCCGTATCTTTTTAAATAACTGGTATCAATCTCAGATAGGTTTGTTAAATAGTTTGCCAGGCCTACTTGGGTAAATGGAAACTCTACTTAAAGATGTTGTTCCACATTATTAAGCAAGTCACAGTTTTCATGCAATATGGGGAGGAAGAAAGATCTTTCTGAAGATGGAAAGCATGAAATGGTGCAATATTATGCAGAAGGCATGAAAACAACTAATGTATGAAAAGTGAATGGAGATTATGGAACCATCTAAAGATTTGTGAGTGATTTAGAGCACAGCAGAACTCGTCAGATAAAGACTTGGTTTCTTTCCAACAAGTTAATTGTATTAAAAGGACAGCTGTGTAAAAAAACAAAACAACAAAAAAAACTGTTGAGCAGCAGGTGAAGCTCCTGGTATCTCTGGAGTCTCAAGAACTTCTCCATGCAGGCTGGCAGTTATGTGTAAAATTGCATTTCAGCCACCCCTAACCAAACCTCACAAAGAGAAACATTTACAGTGGGTGTAGAAATACATTTTCAAACAGTTTTATTGCTGTGGTGTTTTTTTTGCAGCATGGGATAGTACACAGTGCATTGCATTTCAGAAGGCATTATCCTTTTTATACCAAAGCTGAAAATGGCCAGTTATAAACTCCACATATCTTGCAGAAGTCATTTCGACCATAAAGGGACCTTTCATCTCACTTCCCAATATTCCAGCCCAAATCATCACCCACCAGCTCCCTGCTGACGTCACAGTCTTGTTGGAATGTGGTGGCCACTCACCAACCATCCAGACTATCCATTGTAGTACAGTATTTGTCAGTGAATAAACCTATTTAAGAGTCTTCATTTTATGAGTCTTCATTTATTTCTACACCCACTGTAAATGTTTCTCTTTGTGAGGTTTGGTTAGAGGTGGCTGAAATGCAACTTCACACACAACTGCCAGCCAGCATGGAGAGGTTCTTGAGACACCAGGAGCTTCAAATACCTGTTTGCTGCTCAATACCGGCTTTAAAAAAAAACTTTTTGCTGTGCTCTAAGTCACTCACAAATCTTATGATAGTTTGATAATTTACATTCCCTTTTCACACAATATTGGTCGTTTTCATGCCTTTTATGTAACATTGCACTATTTCATGCTTTTCATCTTCAGAAAGATGTTTCTTCCTCCCCATATTGCATGAGAACTGTGACATGCTTAATAATGTCAAACAACCATCTTTAAGTAGGGTTTCCATTTACCTAAGTAGACCTGGCAAACTGTTTTGTCTGAGATTGATAACTGTTATCTAAAAAGATATGGAGAAATAAAACAAACAAACACTTTCTTTGAAAAACTAAAATCTGAATGTTTATTGTAGTGAAATTCTCCTGATTTGTCACTTGCATAATTTGGAATGGTGTATATTAAAGGGGTGATTTGATTATGATTTCACTTTTTTAACTTCAATTAGTGTGTAATGTTTCTGTTTGAGCATAAACAACATCTGCAAAGTCACAATGCTCGAAATTCGATGCAAAGGGAGATTTTCTTTTAAAGTCCATTCTTTTTATGGACTACAACAAACGGTTGTCAACTCAGGTTGAGTTTGCAGGCACAATAAACTTCACAAGAATCTTTCAAAATGGGCTACTTTCCCATAGGCTGGAGTGAGACCATAAACGTCTCTCGAGTTGTCGTGATCTTTTTTGGCGCTCTGTGGTGTGACTGACACATCGCTGTAGCGCTTCACTTCAAACAGAGGCAGAGCGCACATGAACGATCATCTCTTCCGCTTTACAACATGAAAAGATTGTTCATAAATGAATAACGAAGGTATGTTGAAAGAGACAGTACAACTTAACGAAATCCGTATCGTCATAATGTTAATCGATCAATTATTGTTTCAACCTCAGAAAAGCCGTTCAACGTTCAAGTAAAAAAACGAGTAGAAACATAATTGTTATTAAATTTATTATAAAAACTGTAATTTATATGTAAGTAGCTTACAAATCAATTAATTTTAACCTTTTAATATTATAATGATGCACCAGCTGTGGTTCCCTGTATAGTGTACAGCATTAGTTGAGATTTTTTTCTTTGAGGAAATTTGCCATGTACTGTACCTGATAGGCCCCAAATTAATCATTATTGAATTGAAGGTGATCAAACTGAAATCAAATCGCAAGCTTCTGAATCAAAATCAAATCCAATTTGTGTCATGGCCAACCCTAATGTAAATGTTTTTTTTTGTTTGTTTTTTTACTTGAAGCAAATGTTGTTTTTCCATTTATTTTCTTGTCGGAGTGCACCAGAATGCTTAGTTTACATGTTAAAATCACAAATTCTCATGGGGAGAATACCCCCAGACCCCTCCTACTACTGTTCACTTTGTAAACATGTCACCTTTTTCACCACTTTGGAGTATGCAGGTATGGCAATAGCATATCATAAAAGCAAGATGAAAACATAAATTATAACTGTAATCAAACTAAACTATACCTGTTCCATCTTCATGCTGCATATATTCTCTGGCTCTGTTGGTATCTTAAAACAGTTCCCACACGAGCAATTTTATAGATTATCATGACAGAATATGCTAATCAATCACTTTAAGATAGTTCACTCCATATCTGCTACATAAATTCATCAACTAACCATTCAGAAACGTCCTGTTGCTTTATACATGCCACTTCTTGAGTCTCTCTATCATTGTCCGACTTTGGTTTGAATATAAAAGGCTGAACAGTTTGACATTTTTAGTGAGTCTGTGTGAGGTAATCATAGCTGGTAACATGAGCTCTTGAAACTCCACCCTCTTCTTGGGAGCAGCAGCTCATTTGCATTTATAGGTACACACAAAAATGGAGCATTTTTGCTCGCCCTTAAAGTGACAAATTTAACATGCTATAAAAAAAAATTATCTGTGGGGTATTTTATCACACACCGTTTCTGCCAATCTCATGTTAATCTTGAGTACATGTAGAGTAATATTACATCCTTCATATCTCAGAAAAGTCTTTAGTTTTATAATTTATAAAAAGATAGATACGCTGTACCGAGTCTTTCCGAAAAAAAGCTGAGCTCCTAAAGGCATGCCTGCCGTTAGTGCTGTGGGCAGAGCTAAAGAGTCACAAGCGCGCGCAGCTTTTGCGTAGAGATCGTCTGCAAGCTGTGAAATCGTTATAAATAAAAAGAACACAAACTTTCGTGTTGTTTACATTTAATGCACTTTGCCAACAAAACACAGACATCTGGGGCCGTATTCACAAAACATTTTATCTTGCTACTAAGAGTTTTTTCTAAATGACAGTAAAAGTTCTTAGGTAAGAGTTTTATCTTAACCTATTCACAAAGCTGCTGAGACAAACTTTTACTAAGGAATAGAGAGAAGTCTTAAGCTAAGAGTAAGGCCGGGGTTGACCTCGTTGCAATGGAGTATACACACAGTGATTGGCTGATGGTGGAGGAGTCGCTGTCAACGATTTAATCATATATTGTAGAATGAGGTATCATGTTGCCATATTCAAATAAATGTCTTAACATGTAGGCTAAGTGTCACTAATAAAACTAGTAGGCTATATGTTCAGCTAAATGTCCGCCTCTTACATGTCTGCATCTCAAAAGATTGCAGAATTCAAGCGACCAAAAGTTTTTTTTAAACAGTTTGGGAGGAGCATGTTCAAACGGTCTAAAGACAAGAACAGACTCCCCTATAGTTACCTTGACAATTTTCTGCATCCCTCCGCTACCCTGCTCCTCACTCTTGGCTGGGTTCCTGGGGATACAGGTAGAACTAGGATTTGGACAAAAATTCCAAGCTCTGAGCCCTCGATCCCCTTGGACAGCACGCCAAATACGCTTATTTTTATATATAATATTATATTATATATATTATATTATAATATATATATATATATATATATATATATATATATATATATATAACTTTTTTTTTTCTACTCTATTCGATAATTTGTAAGTGAACTAGTGAAAACAACTGCCACAGGTCATCTGACATTTATTTTTTTTATTAAAGATTTATTTTTGGTGTTTTATCTTAGATTCAAATCTATAAATCAAAATATGTATTGCATTTATGTAGAAAAGGTTCAGCACCCAAGGCTCTATCACTATTGCCTTAATGTTGGCAGCAACAGCCATTAGGATTGTTTGTGATTTGGTCTTAGTGATTTAGGAGTCCTCTTGACTAACGTTCCTAACCTTTCACAGATTTAGGAGCTAGTTTTAGTGCTAAAATGCTTTGTGAAATACTTCTTAGAGCAAAAATGTAGGAATCCTAAAATTAGGACTGACATGCCCATTATTTTTAAGAGTTTCTTCTAAATCGGCAAGTTGGGAGCTACTTTTAGCCCTGAAGATGTTTTGTGAATACGGGCCCTGGATGCAACTTTACTCACCACCCGCGATCTGCAATTCCAGCGCTGATCTGGGACTTTACAAAGCATTAATCACTGAAATCCCGGGAACAAACAAACATACGTGCACAACTCCGTTGCTTCCCCGGGAAAAACAACCTTCATC
Organism: Elopichthys bambusa; assembly: GCA_037101425.1. Lineage (NCBI taxonomy): Eukaryota > Metazoa > Chordata > Actinopteri > Cypriniformes > Xenocyprididae > Elopichthys > Elopichthys bambusa. Next base: position 22,412,752 of record CM074440.1, on the reverse strand, counting down.
CACTGTTCCCTTAATGCTGGGTTCTTTGGGAAGCTGAAAAAGGTAATCTTTCCCTCACAACAAAAAAATACTCCTTTGTTGACAGGAGCTGCATCTCATTTTGGAGGCTGCGTCCTCGCATTTGAAGGCTGCATACGTCATCAAGGATATATTTAAGAAAAGTAACCATAATAAAATTGACTGATTCATTGTGAGGTGTAAAATACTGTCATTTCTTTCTTACGTTGCAATCTAAGGGTTATTTTTCTTAAATGAGACCGACTCGATGTATGCAGCCTTCAAAGGGTGCAGACCCTGATTTGGGAGACAGCCATTGTTGAAAAATCTCTTGGCTTCCGTATCCCAAACGAAGTGCGTTGATGGGCGTGCTCTTGCTTTAGTGATGCGTGTGTGCGTGCTTATCAGGGAGAAGTGCCTATACAAGGAATTACACCCTTTATTACGTGATAAAGGCCATACTCTGAAAAAAATTGGCAAAACGTCCACAACCGGAAGTAGTATATTTGGCACAGAAATACTCCGTCATGCATCCAACTGTGTTTTGAAACTTTGGCCATGTTTAGCATGAGTGTAAATAAGTCAGAATGCATAAAATGCCATTACCCCCATTATATATGTGTATATACAGTGGGTACGGAAAGTATTCAGACCCCCTTAAATTTTTCACTCTGTTATATTGCAGCCATTTGCTGAAATCATTTAAGTTCTTTTTTTTTTTCCTCATTAATGTACACACAGCACCCCATATTGACAGAAAAACACAGAATTGTTGACATTTTTGCAGATTTATTAAAAAAGAAAAACTGAAATATCACATGGTTCTAAGTATTCAGACCCTTTGCTGTGACACTCATATAATCCTTAAATGGAAGACGTTTGGGACGACCAGAACCCTTCCTAGAGCTGGCCGTCCGGCCAAACTAAGCTATCGGGGGAGAAGAGCCTTGGTGAGAGAGGTAAAGAACCACCCAAAGATCACTGGCTGAGCTCCAGAGATGCAGTCGGGAGATGCGAGAAAGTTGTAGAAAGTCAACCATCACTGCAGCCCTCCACCAGTCGGGGCTTTATGGCAGAGTGGCCCGATGGAAGCCTCTCCTCAGTGCCAGACACATGAAAGCCTGCATGGAGTTTGCTAAAAAAACACCTGAAGGACTCCAAGATGCTGAGAAATAAGATTCTCTGGTCTGATGAGACCAAGATAGAACTTTTTGGCCTTAATTCTAAGCGGTATGTGTGGAGAAAACCAAGCACTGCTCATCACCTGTCCAATACAGTCCCAACAGTGAAGCATGGTGGTGGCAGCATCATGCTGTGGGGGTGTTTTTCAGCTGCAGGGACAGGACGACTGGTTGCAATCAAGGGAAAGATGGATGTGGCCAAGTACAGGGATATCCTGGACGAAAACCTTCTCCAGAGTGCTCAGGACCTCAGACTGGGCCGAAGGTTTACCTTCCAACAAGACAATGACCCTAAGCACACAGCTAAAATAACGAAGGAGTGGCTTCACAACAACTCCGTGACTGTTCTTGAATGGCCCAGCCAGAGCCCTGACTCAAACCCAATTGAGCATCTCTGGAGACACCTAAAAATGGCTGTCCACCAATGTTTACCATCCAACCTGACAGAACTGGAGAGGATCTGCAAGGAGGAATGGCAGAGGATCCCCAAATCCAGGTGTGAAAAACTTGTTGCATCTTTCCCAAAAAGACTCATGCCCGTATTAGATCAAAAGGGTGCTTCTACTAAATACTGAGCAAAGGGTCTGAATACTTAGGACCATATGAGATTTCAGTTTTTCTTTTTTAATAAATCTGCAAAAATGTCAACAATTCTGTTTTTCTGTCAATATGGGGTGCTGTGTGTACATTAATGAGGAAAAAAAATGAACTTAAATGATTTTAGCAAATGGCTGCAATATAACTTAAATTTAAGGGGGTCTGAATACTTTCCGTACCCACTGTATGTGTGTATATATGTGTGTGTGTGTTATATATATATATATATATATATATATATATATATATATATATATATATATATATATATATATATATATATATATATATATATATATATATATATATATATATATAAAAAAAATATATGAGAGGGGGAGAGCGTGCATCGTTCTTTGCTTTACGAATTTGCAGGGCAATCTGAATCTGTGGTTTGTCTCATTTGCAAACGAATTGTATTGCTTTAAAAATCCAATGTGAATACAGATTACAAAGCGTTCACCAAAACCATGTGTTTTGTATTGATTTACCATCTAACGAAGTTATCATAGTTATCAAGTCGGTGTGCCACCTACAGGCTTTTTGGGTAAAGTGTAGGTTGTTAAAGAACGTGCAAAATGGCCATAACTACATTACCCTTTTTGATAGAATAATCGTGATTTTCAGTTTAACCATTATCGTGCAGCCCTACTTAGACGTCTCTCGTGCTTCAAACAAATAGGGCTGTGCAACCAACTCAAGCTCTCGTTCTCTTATATCGAAATCCTCTGACATTTCTCTTTAAAATTTCTTGTTTTAGACTTCTATTTTGTGACCGGAGTTTTGTTTTGCGCCTCTGTGCCTTCGCGTTTGTCATTGCGTGGGGTCAAATGTTGCTCTTCCGCCCAAATCGACTAGTTATTTGAATACTTATTTGAACTTTTTTATAATGGATGATCCCTAAATATGCCCTAAAATATGGGTTCACTTGCAACAGCGACATGGTTTGTGCACTTATTGTGCAGTTATTTTGAAGCTAATACTAACAAATTTCTGCATTAGCTTACTACTTGATGTCCAATGCTATTTTCTGTCAAGACTTGTATAAATTGTCAGTTTCCTTGTTTTATTTTTTTATCTTTCACAGATGGAGTACTGTTCTTAAGGCAGAGCACCAGCTTGTTGTTTTGTTCAGCACAGAACAGGTTCTCTCTGAAGTCTCTTTGATTCATTGTGGATCTTTTTTCTATCAGTGCATAATAAGGAGAGCCTGTAAATAAACTTGATAAGGTTTTGTTTGTTTCAGAGAGGAGAGCACTGGTTGTATGCTCATAGATTTAACCCCAACACTCTTGTGAAACACAGACTTGAGACTGAACCTGGTCTCTCTGCACCTATCAGCTTCTCTGCCAGATGCAGCGGTAGTAACATACACCTGTTGTACTTGTGTAAGTCTCTTTTCATTCATTCTGTCATCTTACAAGAAAGACATTTTTGTACTACTAGCAACCCAATTACTCTGCATTATTTTAGATTTGAATGGCAGCTTGTATGAGAGTGTGTTGCCACTCAGAATTTCAGCTACAGGAGCTGAAGGTGTCCAGGCTCTACCTCGCTCCCTGCTTCTCAATCTGCCTCTGGGAGAGGAAGAACTGATATCTGGTGCTGCTGTTATGCTTGATGAGGCACATGTAGCTGTGGTTGGATTCCCCCACCCCTCTGCTGGACATTGCAAAGGTGATGCTCCTTCCTTAATCCTGATATTCCATTTTATTCTCTAGGGGTGTGCAATATTATCGTTGATGATATATATCTTTATTATGCAAGCTGATATTATTGATCATGTCACTAACTTTGTAAAAAAAAAAAAAAAAAAAAATCAAACAATACCTTGAGAGTCTGCATCACTGCTTGATGTGGCCTAGTATGATAGACTAGAGCCGCATTTCCACCTCAGGAACTTTCCCTGGGAACTAGGGACTTTGTGGTTGTACTCTGTGTTTCGAACAGGGTTGGGTACTGGGAACTGGTATTTTTTTTGGACCGGTACATAATTGGATCAGTACCGGACTACCGATAAGCTTCAGGACAAATGATACTGTTATCGATACTTGTGTTGTTGTATCTCCATATATTTCGGTGTCAATGGCAAATTAGAAGCTGCTGCTTGTCATTTATCAACAAAGGAGGCAACACCAGTAATATAATGAAACATTTACAAACAAAACACGCCATCTACCTCAACCAATGCGCTGTATTTACTATGCCTCCGTTGTCTCCCAGCTCCAACTCCCCTGCCTCAGGCAAAGGTAACATTCATTATAAAAATAAGTCTTTAGTTAGTACTAGTTAGGGTTTGGAATTGAATAGTTGAGGCCAGGAATCAGATACTTGTTATAAAATTAAAATTTGGATTCCTCTTAACGATTCCTTTGTGCATTTCAATATGACTTTAAACCATTCAAGCGTGAGATGACTCGCACGCTGGTTTCTGTGCTGCACACATCCGAAATGTGCGTACAGAAAAAGTAATTTTAATGTGAAGCAGAAGACACGTGCGCCGTTTTCTGTGCTGCATGCTTGTGTAACAGTGTAGATCCGTGCAGCTCTTAAAGTGACAGCACTAATATTCCTGCTGCCATCTCTATAACAACACTAATAAAACAAAACAGAGAAAATTCACTCGTTCTTGACTGAGTAACTTTTGTAACCATTTGTAATGTATATTTTATTTATAAAGTGGTGTTATTTTACATTTGATTACAGTTTCTGTACCTGAACACACATCTTAAACAGTTTATTTCAATCATATTTACATCACATTTAGTTCTATTTATTTGTTGCGATAGCAAATTTTATGTCCATTTTTTTTTTTATTACCAAGTGTTTTACTTTAATAATGCTTGAAATTTACATTAGGCTAGTTGTTTTTGCTATGGTATTTTTAAACCATAGGCAAAGTTTCCTTGTGTAAGTGTTCTTTAGCCTGTTGATTTTTGTTTATGACTTGCTCCCTGAGAAAGTCAGTATGTTGTTCTTTTAAAAAAATAGCTAGAGATGCCAGAAATCTCCTATGCACATGCTATTCAAATATGTTGTGCTGTGGTATGCTGAGGAAATCTCTTTTTGAAGGGCAATTTATTTAAAAAGTGCTTTGTGCCTTTTTCTTTGTTTAGAGGCATTTGTAAACTGCAATACTAAAGTTAGCAGTAATAAAATAACTTGAAATTTTCAACATCTTTTCACATTGTCTTTTTGCACCAAATTATAGAGTAGTTTCGATACCGATACTTATTGATACCGTTAACGATAAATTTCAAACGATATTCATCCCTAGTTTCGAACGTAGGGACCAGGGTCTAAATGAAGTTCTGGTTAAAAAAATTCCCACTCAAAGTCCCTGCTCACGAGGTAGTACTTTTTCAAAGTTCAGGCCCTTTGGTGGGTGGGATTTGGGTGCTGAAATGCTGATTGATTGAGTTCATGCAGCATTTTGATTGGTTGACTCCAAGCAACATTTTATCTCAAACACCATTTTATAAGTCTGTTGCGGTGTGTGTGCAGTAAGTTATTGTTTGCTATTCGAATCTACAGTGGAGTTTAAAAATACGACCAATGGACTGACGGCGAGGTTCAGGCTTTATTGAGCTTATACATGGAGGACGAAATCCAGCTGGTACTGGAAAGTTTTGCACAGTCCTACGTCACCGGACTTAATTCTCACGGTACTTTAGATCGCGATGGAAACGCAGACAGCAACGGGTCTGTGGGAAAAAGTAGTTGTTCTGGGTAATTTCAATTGAAAAGCAGCTTAGGGTGCATGTGGATTGGTGAGTTTATGAAACTTTTTTTTTAAAATTTTTTTTTATTATATAAATTCTAACAATGCAAGGTTGTGAGAATGTGATATGGCTTAGTGTGGTGTACCGTATTGTTCTGAATATATGACGACCCCCTCTTTTTCAAGATGGACCATTTGGGAAAAGGCTTTTTGAATACCAAATCTTGTATTTTATAAAGAGAATTCTTATAAATAAAATGCTTTTATTTGAAAATTAATATTGCATATTTTTCATAATTTTTGTATTGAAAGTATGGTTAAAACTGGTGAGTTGTACCAGCGATCCCATTTAAAAATAAACCCTTTTTGGCATACCATAAAAATAACCTGTAGGTCATCTGAATTATATAACAATTAGGCTATCAGTCTCATAGTGAAAACCATTTTATTAACAGTAGAAGTGAAATCTTGTAGTTTTGAAATCTGAGAAGTCTTGCATTTTAAAATCGCATACAGGGGAAGTTTGGTCCCGTCAACGAGGCACGCAAAAATGAATGTCACGCGGGTCTTAGACCGTTAGCTTTTCTTTGACTGTTTGTTTTTAAGACTGTCTTTTTGCCCTCGCAATCTTCTAAAATTACAAGCTGTATTTCTTGTCACACTCGTTTTACTCATATTTAGAGCCACCTATTGTTGCTGGTGTATTATTCACATGTAAAAGTCTAGACCCTGTATATAAGACGAACCTGTTTTTTCAGATGTATTTCTAAGAAGGAAAAAAAACGGTCTTATATTCAGAACAGTTATACAAGTAGCGCCATTCCGCTTTTGGCATGTAAACATTTTATTAAACATTTTATTGAACATTTACTGAACTTTATAATTTTACAGAGAAATTATATTGTGATTTTAATTATCGTTATTGTTTTATTACCTAGCTCTATCCTCCTTTTCAGTGTTATTGTATTTTTTCCATTAATGTTTGCTTTCTGATCATAATATCTTTTTAACAAGGGCGAGCTAGTACAATATAAGACTATTGCAAACACAAAATATTTTTTTACAAACAGAATGTCGTCGTCTTATCGTTATCAATAAAATCCCAAAAAATTATCAATCTTGCACACCCATACTCTTCACATTCTTATCAATGACATTTAGTGCTGGATATATTTTACTGCCCTGCCTCTATCACTTTATCTGATTGGTGCAATGATCATTGGAATGTTGTCATTCATAGATTACCTTTGCATCTGGAACACACATTTCCAAACTCTTCAGGCTAGTAAAGAAATGGCTGGAAGGATCTATAGTCAGGTGTGATTTATTATTGTATTTATTTATTTTTGTTTATTTTTACTTTTCACAAAGATAATACACAAGTTTAATACATATTTTTCTCCTGAATACAGTTGTGGTGTTATTCTGGGAAGCTATACGTCCCTCATGGGAAGATGCTGTCAGTAATTCCTTTTGAGTGCCAGAAGTCATCTCTTGCAGCTACATTGGGAAAACTGAAGCAGAGTCAGAGTGGTAAAGACTTTTCTGCTGAAATATGAAACACATGCCGTATTCTTTTCTAGAGTGACACATGAAATGTGGCAAAACATGTCATGATGTTTTGTCTTCGTCAGAATCCAAGTCATGCAGCTTTTTGTCTTCCTGGACTGCCCAGCCTCATGGTGACATCACCCAGATACCAGGAATCAAGAGCAGGATGTCAACAAGAAATGTAAGACGCTCAGCAATACTAGTTTTTCCTAGAGTTCTGTCTTTGCAGAAGACGGAAATCTCCCCCCAAATCTCCTACCAACCCAAACCCCTTACTTTGCCATAACTGATTGCGAAACGTGGGGGTCAGCATGTAAGGAGGGGGTAATCGCTGGCAGCTGAGTAATAGTGAGAGAGGTGCATGTATTCAATTAGTCGTCACCTTTATTTATATAGCGCTTTTTACAATGTAGGTTGTGTCAAAGCAGCTTTACATTGATAACTGGTACATTATTTTGGCTGCACAGCAGCTCTTAAAGAATAGTGTCAATGCAGGCAGATCAAAGCACTGTTGAATATCAAATGTCAATTGTCAAGTGTCCCAACTAAGCAAGCCAAAGGCGACAGCGGCAAGGAACTTAAAATAAACTTCTAGGATTTAAAATAAATATTATGAATAATGTAAACAATACAATTTTAGATTCTGCTCTGTTTCTGTTAACCAAATAATCTAGTATGCGATTGCCCATTAGGCTGAGAGAACATGGGTCATCAGGTTTTAACTAAAATTTAACCTAAGTTAAACTTAAGAACTTTATTTTACATAAGTTAACTACAGTATGTATGTGCACTACAGTATATTGTATGGGACTGGCTCAGTTTTTAAATGGAAAATAAAAAAATGCACTTTAGCACAGAGGTCTGCAACGTTTAACATAAACTAAAAAAAACAAAAACAAATTTAACCCATTGTAGTTTTTACAATTTGAAATACCATATAATTACAATGTAACTTGTGAATATATTGAACTGTTGTCTTTTTTGTGTGTGGCACTATTAGTAGTATGCAGAAAACATTCAACTGTAGTGCATAATTAATTTATGATCCATCAAGCATGTGTCTTAGTACTTTGAATTGAAAACAGCTCATTGTCAAACATTTGAAGTTGTAATTTATACTCTTGAAATTTTTATGTTGATACCCTTTAATCTTTTAATAAAGTAAATCCAAATTTAGTTATAGAATTTTATTTGAAAAAAATGTCTTAAATATCTTTAATTTGTCACTTTATATTTTAATAACTTGAGTATGATTTTTACCATGAAAATGTAATGTAATATAAATGTGCACCGTTTCAAATGTATTGGTTCTGACTCTTTTTGTCACTTAATATATTCTTTACTTTTTTCTTACAGACATCTATTGTAAAGTCTGCACTAACAGTGGATCAACTTATAGAACACATTAAGGTATAAAGCTGCTTCTGTCATTACTAAAATGGCAGAAACCTTTTTTTGTTTGTCACTTGAAACATTCAAGAGAAGTTAGGTCTTGTAAGCACACATTCCTACATGGCTAATTCGATAATTCAAATACATATGCACAGTTGTGTAGTTGTTTGTGTTAGCTTATTTGCAATTATATTTTTACTAAGATGTGTACACAGTTGTACTCAAGTTTGCATACCTTTTGTCTGCAAGGTGTTTATCCTTATTTATTTATTTTTTTTTAGTATGTCATAAGCAATTCACATAACAGACATGAACTATTTATATTAAATTTCTGAACAAAATAACTGAATTTACACATTAGCTGGTTCAACGTCTTTGTTCTTATGGTGGTGTAGCTTCCTCTGATTAATTTTTTTTTTTGATAGTTGACTGTGCATGACACTGTTTACACTGGACATGACAAAAGCAAATAAAACCCATTATAATCAGTGATGCTACAAATTCCTGACAATAAACTGATGCCCCGTTCTATTTTTGACATACTTCATGCACTCATGCTGCTACTGACACGGAAGAATAAATTAATTGCAAAGATCGCTTTGCCGCGTCACAGCCTTTTTAACAGCCTTTGCAAATGAATTATGTTCAATGGTTTGTAAAGGTGCAATGTGTGGTTTTTGCTAGACTGGTGCAGGAGAGGATGTACAAGCAGAGGTGGGTGAGTTTATTCGTCTGACGACTCAGACTGACCTCCAGCTGGCAACAGGCAGAATGACATTAGAGCTAGTGTCAAGATCCCAGACAGATGCCAACTTCTACCCTCAGTGTGCATTTCTGCAGCTGTTGGAGACTCGGTACCTCTGCTACAGGTTTGACCACACATGATCAGCTCTGTGGACACATTTGTCTTCCAGCTACTAGTGTTTTGTGTGCATCTATCCTGATTGTCTTGTTTGTTTGTTTGTTTGTTTGTTTTTTTGGAAATGCAGTGTGTGCCCTGAGCTGCTGTCACTGGCCATGGTGAAGAAAGACTTCCATCTCTGTCAGGTTGCTTTCCAAATTTTTCCTGACATTCCTGAAGCTGTCACCTGTGCTTGTCTTAAAACTATTCTCAGGTGAGTCCTGTGCTTACCTGCTTAATGACATTCACACATTTACACTCATAATAATGAGCCACTGTAATCCAGTAACACTAAGCTTTAGCGCATTTGCACAAATGTCTTTTTAAAAAGAACTCATGTAAAACTGATTTTATAAAAATCTTGTCTGACTACAGTACTCCAGACTCAGAGATTGAGACTGTGAATCTTGACACAGAGAGTGTCATCTTCATGAAAGTGCTGACTCGGACACAAAGTGCATTGGAGGAGGAGGGTGGGCAGCAGAACGGCTTTTGCCCCCCAGCACTAGAGAGTGATGTCTCTGATACCCCCTGCAGCAAGCTACAAAGACATCCCTTAGCCCTGGATATGAGCTGTCCTGTGGGGTTACACAAGGGTGCTCTTCTGTATCCTTTATCAAAACCAGTGTATTAAAAAAACAATGTATGACACTTGTTCTTTTCCATTTTTGTTTGTTGTTCTGGTTGCATGTTTTCTTTAACCTATAGGATAGAAATGAGATTCTGCAG